>LR738709.1:311810761-311996744 GCA_902687465.1 Secale cereale | reverse complement strand
AAGACGAGGTCGGAAGCACGGCGGCGAAGAGTCGGAAGCACGGCGGCGACGAGTCGGAAGCACAGGTGCAGCAAGGTTGAAGACGAGGTCGGAAGCACGGCGTCGAAGAGTCGGAAGCACGGCGGCGACGAGTCGGAAGCACAGCGCGGCAGAGGTGGAAACATTAGGGTTTCTGACGCAAAAATTGGATGGGGTGGACGTTTATATAGGCACAAGGAGCTAGGGTTGTCCAAATGAGGGGAGGTTTTCGGCCTCGAGATCACAATTGGATGGTCTAGATGAAGGGAAGGGTTTGAGTTGGGTTGGTGGGCTGTTGGAGGGGTGTCTTGGGCCTCAAAGAGGAGGTACTTTTAGCCCACGAGAATAACTGTTGGAGTATCAAACAAACTCCAAACGCGACGAGATTTGACAGGCGGGTTACACACACCAAAACAACATCGCACGACAAGTCTCACGCCAAACCGGAAACGTTACACGACCAAACACCAAAGTAGGCCTCGGGGATGCCACGGACATGTGAGAGAGCTCCGGAACTCAAAACGGAAAACGGGAAGGAACGAGTGGGACCGGATGCAAACGACAACACAATTGCAATGCAATGCACATGACTACATGACATGGATGAATGCACACACCCACACGACAAAAGACGAAAACCCGAAAAGATGAAGAACCCGGAATGGAACAAATGTAGCCAAAGATATATATATTGCCCAAAAGGGAAAGTATTACATCCGGGGAATTACAGAGGGGAGGAGGAGGCGGCCAAGGAGGAGGAGGCGCGCCTAAGGGGGGCAATCCTACTCCAAGTAGGATTCCCCCTTTCCTAGTCCTAGTAGGAGAGGGGGGAGGAAGGGGTGGAGAAGAAGAAGGAAAGGGGGACGGGGCCCTAGTCCAATTCGGTTTGGGCTAGGGGGGCCGCGCGCCCCTAGCTAGCCGCGCCTCCTCTTCCTCCACTTGGGCCCATGTGGCCGAATAACCCCCCGGGAGGTTCCGGTAACCTCCCGATACTCCCGTATTTATCCGATGACCCCCGAAACTCATTCGATGTCTGAATATAACCTTCCAATATATGAATCTTTATGTATCGGACATTCCGAGACTCCACGTCATGTCTGTGATCACATCCGGGACTCTGAACTACCTTCGGTACATCAAAACACATAAACTCATAATACCTATCGTCATCGAACGTTAAACGTGTGGATCCTATGGGTTCGAGAACTATGCAGAAATGACCGAGACTCTTCTCCGGTCAATAACCAATAGCAGAACCTGGATGCTCATATTGGTTCCTACATATTCTACGAAGATCTTTATCGGTCAAACCGCATAACAACATACGTTGTTCCCCTTGTCATCGGTATGTTACTTGCCCAAGATTCGATCGTCAGTATCATCATACTTAGTTCAATCTCGTTATCGGCAAGTCTCTTTACTCGTTTCGTAATACATCATCTTGTGACTAACTCATTAGTCATTTTCTTGCAAGGCTTATTATGATGTGTATTACCAAGAGGGCCCAGAGATACCTCTCTGACACTCGGAGTGACAAATCCTATTCTCGATCTATGCCAACACCACAAACACCTTCAGAGACACCTGTAGAGCATCTTTATAATCACCCTGGTACGTTGTGATATTTGATAGCACATAAGGTGTTCCTCCAGTATTTGGGAGTTGCATAATCTCATAGTCATAGGAGCATGTATAAGTCATGAAGAAAGCAATAGCAGTAAATCTAAACGATCAAGTTGCTAAGCTAACAGATGGGTCTTGTCCATCACATCATTCTCCTAATGATGTGATCCCGTTGATCAAATGACAACTCATGTCCATGGTTAGGAAACATAACCATCTTTGATCAATGAGCTAGTCTACTAGAGGCATACTAGGGACACTCTGTTTTGTCTATGTATTCACACATGTACTAAGTTTTCGGTTAATACAATTCTAGCATGAATAATAAACATTTATCATGATATAAGGAAATACAAATAACAACTTTATTATTGACTCTAGGGCATATTTCCTTCACGCGCACGTCATGGTGCGCGCAGATGCACGCAGGCGCGTAGCAGCAGCCGCGGCGGCAGCAGGTGTAGAAATAGCAACATCAGCAAGCAGCGTAGCAGTAGTAGAGCAGGAGTAGCATGTCGTGACAATAGCAAGAGGAGCAGCTAGCAACCAATAGCTAGCAGGAGTAGTGGGGAGCGGTAGTGAAAGGATCGAAGAAGAGGTGTCTAGAGGGGGGGGGTGATTAGACACTCAACAAGAAAAGTAGCAGTTTTTAAGTTCTTAGAGTTGAGGTAGAGTTTGTAGCATAATTTCAAACATTCACAATACATTTCAAGCAAGGATGCCAATAGTATATGAGTAGCGGAAAGTAAAGCATGCAAGTTGCAAGGAAGTAAAGGGAAGGGATTGGAGTGTGTAAATGCAATTGGAGACACATAATTTTTTGGCGTGGTTCTGATAGGTGGTGCTATCATACATCCATGTTGATGGAGACTTCAACCCACGAAGGGTTACAGCTGCTTGAGTCCCAGAGGGCTCCACCCCCACGAAGAAGCAACCTTGTGTATCCCACCATGGCCATCGCCCACGAAGGACTTGCCTCACTAGGGTAGATCTTCACGAAGTAGGCGATCTCCTTGCCCTTACAAACTCCTTGGTTCAACTTCACAGCATGTCAGAGGCTCCCAAGTGACACCTAACCAATCTAGGAGACGACACCACTCTCCAAAAGGTAACAAACGGTGTGTTGATAACGAACTCCTTGCTCAAATGCTTCAAATGATAGTCTCCCCAACACTCAAACAGCTCCTCACAGATTTGGATATGGTGGAAGAAGAGATTGAGTGGAAAGCAACTTGGGGAAGGCTAGGGAACAAGATTTATGTGGTAGGAATGGAATATCTTGATCTCAACACTTGAGTAGGCGATTCTCTCTAAGAAAATGAGTAATGGAAGTGTAGGCACGTGCTGATGGCTCTCTCTTGAACGAAGAGTGGGTGGAGGGGTATATATAGCCTCCACACAAAATGTAGCCATTACACATAGATTTCCAAACTCGGTGGGACGGAATGGTGAAACTCGGTCAGACCGGTTTAGTCAATGGGTCTGCGACATTCAGATCCGTATGTTTCTTGCAAATTTCTATGTCTCCCTCCTTGACTTGATCGCGGATGGAATTGAAGTTTCTCTTCATGTGCTTGGTTCTCTTGTGAAACCTGGATTCCTTCGCCAAGGCTATTGCTCTAGTGTTGTCACAAAAGATTTCCATTGGACCCGATGCACTAGGTATTACACCTAGATCGGATATAAACTCCATTCATCCAGACTCTTTCATTTGTTGCTTCTGAAGCAGCTATGTACTCCACTTCACACATAGATCCTGCCACGACGCTCTGCTTGGAACTGCATCGACTAACAGCTCCACTGTTTAATAAAAATAAATATCTGGTTTGTGACTTAGAGTCATCTGGATCAGTGTCAAAGCTGGAATCGACGTAACCGTTTACGATGAGCTCTTTGTCACCTCCATAAACAGGAAACATATCCTTTGTCCTTTTCAGGTACTTCAGGATGTTCTTGACCGTTGTCCAGTGATACACTCCTGGATTACTTTAGTACCTCCCTGCTAAACTTATAGCAAGGCACACATTAGGTCTGGTACACAACATTGCATACATGTTAGATCATATGGCTGAGGCATAGGGAATGACTTTCATTTTCTCTCTATCCTCTGCAGTGCTCGGGAATTGAGTCTTACTCAACTTAATACTAACACAGGCAAGAACCCTCTCTTTGACTAATCCGATTTGAACTTCTTCAAAACTGTATCAAGGTATGTGCTTTGCGAAAGTCCAATTAAGCGTCTTGATCTATCTCTATAGATCTTGATGCCTAATATATAAGCAGCTTCACCGAGGTCTTTTATTGAAAAATTCTTATTCAAGTATCCTTTTATGCCATCCAGAAATTCTATATAATTTCCAATCAACAATATGTCATCCACATATAGTATCAGAAATGCTACAGAGCTCCCACTCACTTTCTTGTAAATACAAGCTTCTCCAAAAGTCTATATAAAACCATATGCTTTGATTACCTCATCAAAACGTATATTCCAACTCTGAGATGCTTGCACCAGTCCATAGATGGATCGCTGGAGCTTGCACACTTTGTTAGCACCTTTAGGATCGACAAAACCTTCTGGTTGCATCATATACAACTCCTCTTTGAGGTATCCATTAAGGAATGCAGTTTTGACATCCGTTTGCCAGATTTCATAATCATAAAATGCCGCAATTGCTAACATGATTCGAACGGACTTAAGCATCGCTACGGGTGAGATAGTCTCATCGTAGTCAACTCCTTGAACTTGCCGAAAACCTTTCGCAACAAGTCGAGCTTTGTAGATAGTAACATTTCCATCGGCGTCTGTCTTCCTCTTGAAGATCCATTTATTTTCAATGGCTTGTCGATCATCGGGCAAGTCAACCAAAGTCCACACTTTGTTCTCATACATGGATCCCATCTCAGATTTCATGGCCTCAAGCCATTTTGCGGAATCTGGGCTCATCATCGCTTCCTCATAGTTCGTAGGTTCATCATGGTCTAGTAACATGACTTCTAGAACTGGGTTACCGTACCACTCTGGCGCGGAATGTACTCTGGTTGACCTACAAGGTTCAGTAGTAACTTGATCTGAAGTTTCATGATCATCATCATTATCTTCCTCGCTGATTGGTGTAGGAATCACTCTAACTAGTTTATGTAATGTACTACTTTCCTATTCGGGAGAAGGGACAATTGCCTCGTCAAGTTCTACTTTCCTCCCACTCACTTCTTTCGAGAGGAACTACTTCTCTAGAAAGGATCCATTCTTAGCAACGAATATCTTGCCTTTAGATCTATGATAGAAGGTGTACCCAACAGTTTCCATTAGGTATCCTATGAAGACACATTTCTCCGACTTGGGTTCGAGCTTATCAGGTTAAAGCTTTTTCACATAAGCATCATAGCCCCAAACTTTAAGAAACGACAATTTTGGTTTCTTGCCAAACCACAGTTCATAAGGCGTCGTCTCAACGGTTTTAGATGGCGCCCTATTTAATGTGAATGCAGCTGTCTCTAAAGCATAACCCCAAAATGATAGTGGTATATCGGTAAGAGACATCATAGATCGCACCATATCCAATAAAGTAGGTTTACGACGTTCGGACACACCATTACGTTGTGGTGTTCCGGGTGGCGTGAGCTGTGAAACTATTCCACATTGTTTTAAATGAAGACCAAACTCGTCACTCAAATATCCGCCTCCACGATTAGATCGTAGAAACTTTATTTTCTTGTTACTATGATTCTCTACTTCACTCTGAAATTCTTTGAACTTTTCAAATGTTTCAAACTTGTGCTTCATTAAGTAGATATACCCATATATGCTCAAATCATCAGTGAAGGTCAGAAAATAACGATACACGCCGCGAGCCTCAACACTCATCGGTCCACATACATCAGTATGCATGATTTCCAACAAATCTTTTGCTCGCTCCATTGTTTCAGAGAATGGAGTTTTAGTCATCTTGCCCATGAGGCATGGTTAGCGAGCACCAAGTGTCATAATCAAGTGATTCCAAAAGTCCATCAACATGGAGTTTCTTCATGCGCTTTACACCAATATGACCTAAATGGCAGTGCCACAAATAAGTTGCACTATCATTATCAACCTTGCATCTTTGGGCTTCAATATTATGAATATGTGTATCACTACGATCAAGATCTAACAAGAATAGACCACTCTTCAAGGCTGCATGACCATAAAAGATATTACTCATAAAAATAGATCAACCATTATTCTCTTATTTAAACGAATAACCGTCTCGCAACAAACAAGGTCTAGATATAATGTTCATGCTCAACGCTAGCACCAAATAACAATTATTCAGGTCTAAAACTAATCCCGAAGGTAGATGTAGAGGTAGCGTGCCGATGGCGATCACATCGACTTTGGAACCATTTCCCACGTGCATTGTCACCTCGTCCTTAGCTAATCTTTGTTTAAACCGTAGCCCCTGTTTCGAGTTACAAATATTAGCAACCGAACCAGTATCAAATACCCAGGTGCTACTATGAGCATTAGTAAGGTACACATCAATAACATGTATATCAAATATACCTTTGTTCACCTTGCCATCCTTCTTATCCACCAAATACTTGGGGCAGCTCCGCTTCCAGTGTCCAGTCCCGTTGCAGTAGAAGCACTCAGTTTCAGTCTTGGCTCCAGACTTGGGTTTCTTTGTGGGAGTAGCAACTGTCTTGCTATTCTTCTTGAAGTTCCCCTTCTTTCCCTTGCCCTTTTTCTTGAAACTAGTGGTCTTGTTAACCATCAACAGTTGATGCTCCTTTTTGATTTCTACCTCCGCAACTTTGAGCATAGGGAAGAGCTCGGGAATTGTCTTCTACATCCCTTGCATATTATAGTTCATCACGAAGCCTTTATAGCTTGGTGGCGGTGATTGAAGAACTCTATCAATAACACTATCTTCATCAACTTTGCAACCAAGTTGAGTCATATGATTGTAGTACCCAGACATTCTGAGCAAGTGTTCATTGATAGAACTGTTCTCCTCCATCTTGCAGCTATATAACTTATTGGAGACTTCATATCTCTCAATTCGGGGATTTGCTTGAAATATTAACTTCAACTATTGGAACATCTCATATGCTCCAGGACGTTCAAAACGTCTTTGAAGTCCCGATTCTAAGCCGTAAAGCATGGCACACTGAACTATCGAGTAGTCATCAGAACGAGCTTGCCAAACGTTCATAACGTCCGGAGTTGCTCCTGCAGCAGGCCTGTCACCTAGCGGTGCCTCCAGGACATAATTCTTCTGCGCAACAATGAGGAAAATCATCAAGTTACGGATCCAATCCGTGTAGTTGCTACCATCATATTTCAACTTAGCTTTCTCTAGGAACACATTAAAATTTAAGGGAATGGTAGCACGGGCCATTGATATACAACAACATAGATATGCAAAAGCTATCAGGACTAAGTTCATGATAAATTAAAGTTCAATTAATCATATTACTAAAAAACTCCCACTTAGATAGACATCCCTCTAGTCATCTAAATGATCACGTGATCCAAATCAACTAAACCATATCCGACAATCATGTGAGATGAAGTAGTTTTCAATGGTGAACATCTTATGTTGATCATACCTGCTATATGATTCATGCTCGACCTTTTGTTCTCCAGTGTTCCGAGGCCATGTCTGTACATGCTAGGCTCGTCAACTTTAACCCAAGTATTCTGCATATGCAAAACTGGCTTGCACCCGTTGTATGTGAATGTAGAGCTTATCACACCCGATCATCACGTGGTGTCTCGGCACGACGAACTGTCGCAATGGTGCATACTCAGGGAGAACACTTATACCTCGAAATTTAGTGAGAGATCATCTTATAATGCTACCGTCGTTCTAAGAAAAATAAGAAGCATAAAAAGATAAACATCACAGGCAATCAAAATATGTGACATGATATGGCCATCATCATCTTGTGCTTTTGATCTCCATCTCCAAAGCATCGTCATGATCTCCATCGTCACCGGCTCGACACCATGATCTTCATCGTAGCGTCGTGGTCGTCTCGCCAATTATTGCTACTACTACTATCGCTAACTCATAGTGATAAAGTAAAGCAATTACATGTCCTTTGCAATTCATACAATAAAGAGACAACAATAAGGCTCCTGCTGGTTGCCGATAATTTTACAAAACATGATCATCTCATACAATAACATATAATTCATCACTTCTTGACCATATCACATCACAACATGCCCTGCAAAAACAAGTTAGACGTCCTCTACATTGTTGTTGCAAGTTTTACGTGGCTGCTACGGGCTTAGTAAGAACTGTTCTTACCTACGCATACAAAAACCACAACAATTTTTCGTCAAGTGTGTTGTTTTAACCTTCACAAGGACCGGGCGTAGCCACACTCGATTCAACTAAAGTGAGAGAGACAGACACCCACCGGTCACCTTTAAGCAACGAGTGCTCGTAATGGTGAAACCAGTCTCGCATAAGCGTACACGTAATGTCAGTTCGGGCCGCTTCATCTCACAATACCACCGAATCAAAGTATGACATGCTGGTAAGCAGTATGACTATTATCGCCCACAACTCATTGTGTTCTACTCGTGCATATCATCTATGCATAGACCTAGCTCATGATGCCACTGTTGGGGAACGTAGTATTTCAAAAAAAAAATCCTACGATCACGCAAGATCTATCTAGGAGAAGCATAGCAATGAGTGGGGAGACTGTGTCTACGTACCCTCGTAGACCGAAAGCGGAAGCGTCTAGTGACACAGTTGATGTAGTCGAACGTGTTCACGATCCAACCGATCCAAGCACCGAACTTACGACACCTCTACGTTCATTACACGTTCAACTCGATGACATCCCACGAGCTCTTGATCTAGTTGAGCGTCACGGGAGAGTTTCGTCAGCACGACGGCGTGGTGATGGTGATGATGAAGCTACCCGCGTGGGCTTCACCTAAGCACTGCAACGATATGACCGAGGTGTGTAACTATGGGGAAAGGCACCGCACACGTCAAAAATCAAATTGTATGTCTATGGGGTGCCCCCTCCCCACGTATATAAAGGAGGGAGGGGAGGAGGAGGCGCGCCCTAGGGGGGCAATCCTACTCCAAGTAGGATTCCCCCTTTCCTAGTCCTAGTAGGAGAGGGGGAAGGAAGGGGAGGAGAAGAAGAAGGAAAGGGGGGGGCCGACCCCCTACTCCAATTCGGTTTGGGCTAGGGGGGCCGCGCGCCCTTAGCTGGTCGTGCCTCCTCTTCCTCCACTTGGGCCCATGTGGACCAATAACACCTCGGGAGGTTCCGGTAACCTCCCGGTACTCCAGTATTTATCCGATAACCCCCGGAACTCATCCGGTGTCCGAATATAACCTTCCAATATATGAATATTTATGTCTTGGACATTCCGAGACTACTCGTCATGTCCGTGATCACATCTGGGACTCCGAACTACCTTCGGTACATCAAAACACATAAACTCATAATACCAATCGTCATCGAACGTTAAGCGTGCGGACCCTACGGGTTCGAGAACTATGTAGACATGACCGAGACTCTTCTCCGGTCAATAACCAATAGCGGAACCTGGATGCTCATATTGGTTGCTACATATTCTACGAAGATCTTTATTGGTCAAACCGCATAACAACATACATTGTTCCCTTTGTAATCGGTATGTTAGTTGCCCGAGATTCGATCATCGGTATCATCATACCTAGTTCAATCTCGTTATTGGCAAGTCTCTTTACTCATTCCTTAATACATCATCTTGTGACTAACTCACTAGTCATTTGCTTGCAAGGCTTATTATGATGTGTATTACCGAGAGGGACCAGAGATACCTCTCCGACAGTCGGAGTGACAAATCCTATTCTCAATCTATGCCAACACCACAAACACCTTCAGAGACACCCGTAGAGCATCTTTATAATCACCCAATTACGTTGTGATGTTTGATAGCACACAAGGTGTTCCTCCGGTATTCGGGAGTTGCATAATCTCATAGTCATAGGAACATGTTTAAGTCATGAAGAAAACAATAGCAGTAAAACTAAACGATCAAGTTGCTAAGCTAACGGATGGGTCTTGTCCATAACATCATTCTCCTAATGATGTGATCCCGTTGATCAAATGACAACTAATGTCTATGGTTAGGAAACATAACCATCTTTGATCAATGAGCTAGTCTAGTAGAGGCATACTAGGGGCACTCTGTTTTGTCTATGTATTCACACATATACTAAGTTTCTGGTTAATACAATTCTAGCATGAATAATAAACATTTACCATGATATAAGGAAATACAAATAACAACTTTATTATTGCCTCTAGGGCATATTTCCTTCACGCGCATGGCATGGTGCGCACAGATGTGCAACAGCAGTGGCGGCGGCATCAGCCGTAGAAGTAGCAGCATCAGCAAGTAGCGTAGTAGTAGCAGAGCAAGCAGAGCAGGAGCAGCACGTCGCGACAATAGCAAGAGCAGTAGCTAGCAAGCAATAGCTAGCAGGAGTAGTGGAGAGCGGCAGTGAAAGGATCGAATAAGAGGTGTCTACGGGGGGGTGATTATACACTCAACAAGAAAAGTAGCAGTTTTCAAGTTCTTAGAGTTGAGGTAGAGTTGTTAGCATAATTTCAAACATTCACAATACGTTTCAAGCAAGCATGCCAAGAGTATATGAGCAGCGGAAAGTAAAGCATGCAAGTTGCAAGAAAGTAAAGGGATGGGATTGGAGTGTGCAAACGCAATTGGAGACACGGATGTTGTTGGCGTGGTTCCGATAGGTGGTGCTATCATACATCCATGTTGATGGAGACTTCAATCCACGAAGGTTAAAGCTACGCGAGTCCACAGAGGGATCCTCCCACGAAGGTTCCATGAAGAAGCAACCTAATCTATCCCACCATGGCCATCACTCACGAAGGACTTGCCTTACTAGGGTAGATCTTCACGAAGAAGGTGATCTCCTTGCCAATACAAACTCCTTGGTTCAACTCCACAGCATGTCGGAGGCTGCCAAGTGACACCTAACCAATCTAGGAGATGACACCACTCTCTAAAAGGTAACAAACCGTGTGTTGATAACGAACTCCTTGCTCAAATGCTTCAAATGATAGTCTCCCCAACACTCAAACAACTCCTCACAGATTTGGATATGGTGGAAGAAGAGATTGAGTGGAAAGCAACTTGGGGAAGGCTAGAGAACAAGATTTATGTGGTAGGAATGTAATATCTTGATCTCAACACTTGAGTAGGTGATTCTCTATCAGAAAATGAGTAATGGAAGTGTAGGCACGTTCAGATGGCTATGTCTCGAACGAAGAGTGGGTGGAGGGGTATATATAGCCTCCACACAAAATCTAGCCGTTACACACAAATTTTAAAACTTGGTGGGACCAAATGGTGAAACTCGGTCAGGCTGGTTTAGGTCAAAATATGAACATCAGAGTTTTCGGTGGGACCGACTTGGTCAACTCGATGGGACCAATTTCATTAGGGTTAGGGCATAACTTAATCTCGGTGAGGCCAATCACATCAACTCGGTGAGACCGATTGCTGTAATAGGCAAACACAGAGTTGGTTAGGCAAACTCGGTGGGACCGATTCGCTCATTTCGATGGGACCAAAATGTTACGAAAGGGAAATAGAGAGTGTGCATTGCGAACTCGGTGAGACCAATTCTCACATCTCGGTTAGACCGAAATGTTTCAAATAGGAAACAGAGAGTTTGCAATCACATCTTGGTTAGACTGAGATCCCTATCAGTGAGACCAAACTGATTAGGGTTTTGACAGTGGCTATGTCAAATGAACTCGGTGGCATCAGATAGATCAAATCGATGGGGCCGAGTTTGACTTTAGGTTTTGGACATATGTGGATATGAGAAAGTGGTTGAGGGCTTTGGAGCATATCACTAAGCACTTTGAACAAGCAAGCCACTAAGCAACACCTCATTTCCTTTTAATAGTATTGGCTTTCCTATGGACTCAATGTGATCTTGGATCACTAAAAGTGAAAAGGTAGAGTCTTGAGCTTTTGCCAAACTTGCTTCCTTAGCTACTTGAAGGGGTTCCACGTCCTCTTGTCCATGCCACTCCACTGTTGAACACATCTGAAATATACTAGGTAAAGGTATTAGTCCAACAAGAGATAAGTTGACATTAATTACCAAAATCACCCAGGGAGCACTTGTGCTTTCAATCTCCCCCTTTTTTGTAATTGATGACAACATACATCAAAGCTTTAGATAAGGATATAGAGAATAGCAAGTAAAGCTTTGGAAGGACATGTAATATTCATAGGCTCCCCCTACATGTATGCAATCATGTACATATGGAATATAGATGCATGTGAATGCATAAGTATGTCAGAGCAAGCAATGAGTTGCATGTATCTTGGCTATATGCATTAGAGCAAGTGTATATAGAAAATATACCTTCATGTTCATGAGTCCTTCTTCCAAACAATATGTACATCAACAAGAGATCATCATGCACATGATTGTGATTCATATACTTACCTTGTGGTCTTGAGATAGCTTTGGAAGAGATGAACCTGAGTAAACAAGGTTAAATAACACAGAATCATCTACTAGAAAGAGCAATAATAGCAACCACAAGAGTACCAAGACTGGGATGACATGTAATGAGTGAGTACTAGGTACTCTATTGAGTGTAAACATGTCCCCATAAAGATATGCAATGAATTCGATGATTCCTTGACTTAGATGTCTTTCTCCCCCCCTGAATTTTATATTTGATAATGGGAGAAGGTAGGGAAAAAATCAGAGCAAGACAAATAATCATAACAAATACTGACATGTCTTTCGCCTCTAGAAGACATGTGACTTCTCTCCTCTTTTAGTACCAAGCATCTGGGAGGAATAAGAAATTTCTCTCTCCCATAGGGTCTATCTCTCCCTTTGGTGTAAGTAAGCTTTGATGTGATCTCTCTCTCCATGAAGGGCTCTTCTGGATTATGAGTCAAGCAGGTTTGGTCCTTGAGTCACAGTACAAAGAAATATGTAGAATGTGATGCTGATAGAGGATAAGAATCATTGAGTGGCGATGTAACAAATATGTAGGATGAAAATGACAAAGTTTCTCCTCGGTATTGAAACTGGTTACACCGAGTTGTTTTCTTCGGTGTCACCAAGGTGGTTCAGATTGACCGAAAGAGGCAAATCGGTGTGTCCCCACAGAGAGAACAATTTTCATCTCAGCTCACTAGACAAATAAAATCTCCCAAAGATTTGCAAGGAATTAACTGAAAGATTTGCAATTAATTGGATGCAGAGAGAATAAAAAAAATCTAGATGAAGTTTTTTTGAAAGGGGAACAAGCATGCAAAAGACTAATGCAAGAGCATGAAGAAACACTAGAGAACTACATCTATAATTGGTCGGCGACAGAGTCACCTATGTTAGAGTATATTGAGTTAGAAGTCAAGTGAGAGCACTTGATCATAGGTCATACTCATCGTTTAAGCTCAAAATGGGGTTGCCATTTTTGGTTTAAGCATTTTGATGTACTCACATTTTGTTGAGCTGCTTTGACCCATGACTTGGGGTAAAGCTTCTCTAAGATGGAATGACATACCTTGGGTGGTGGTGTTGATCTTGATCATGTAGTTGAACTTGTGTGGGATAGGAGCACCACTTGTGATTTGAGTTCATCTTCCTACATGGGTTAGATTTGCAAGGAACAGCACTTGTGTATCCAAAGTGACAATCATGAAAATTTGATACCAAATGAAATTTGATATAGAGAGAAACTGTCAAAGGATATATTGAAAGGATTCATGCTTCCTATACTTCAACCACCATATTGTAGAGACTTGGTGATGTAGAGATCGCTCAAGAAATGAGTGAGTTGTAATCTCATAGAGTTGGGCTTATCCAAGTACCTACAAGGGTTAGATAACATGCAAGGGTACAAGTATATCCAAGACATATGATCATCATCATAAGAGAAATATCAAGGATTAGTCAAAGGCTCATGCCTTGCATGTATCCAAATGGAGTTACTACTCCAAGTTTGAGGCATCAATAATGTTCAATTCACCTCTCAACCCGCAAAACATTTTCTCATCAAGTGGTTTAGTAAATATATCCACTAATTTCTTATCGGCGCGAACATGTTTATGATTGATATCACCCTTAGCAACATGATCTCGAATAAAATGATGACGAACTTCAATATGCTTAGTTCGAGAATGCTGCACGTGGTTGTGAGCAATCTTAATAGCACTTTCATTGTCACAAAGCAATGGAACATGTTTCACATAGATCCCATAATCTTTAAGAGTTTGGGTCATCCAAAGTAATTGAGCACAACATGAACCGGCAACAATGTATTATGCTTGGGCGGTGGATAAGGATACCGAGGTTTGTTCTTGGAGGACCAAGACACAAGAGATCTACCAAGAAATTGACAAATACCCAAAGTGGACTTTCTGTCAACCTTGTCACCGACATAGTTCGAGTCGGAGTAGCCAACAAGATCAAAAGAGGACCTCTTAGGATATCAAATGCTAAAATTTGGTGTTGAATTTAGTATCTCACTATCCTTTTCACAATCTTAAGATGACATTCTTTGGGGGCCGCTTGATATCCACTAGATATGAATTAAGCACACATGCACACAATTAGCATAATATCGGGACGGGAGGCACATAGATATAAAAATGAACCAATCATAGAGCGGTAAACCTTTTGGTCAACTGGTTCACCATCTTTTGTCAAGTCAAGATGTCCACTAGTAGGCACGGGTCTAGACATACCTTTGCATGTCGGAGGCTCCCAAGTGACACCTAACCAATCTAGGAGACGACACCACTCTCCAAAAGGTAACAAACGATGTGTTGATAACGAACTCCTTGCTCAAATGCTTAAAATGATAGTCTCCCCAACACTCAAACAGCTCCTCACAGATTTGGATATGGTGGAAGAAGAGATTGAGTGAAAGCAACTTGGGGAAGGCTAGAGAAGAAGATTTATGTGGTAGGAATGGAATATCTTGATCTCAACACTTGAGTAGGTGATTATCTCTCAGAAAATGAGTAATGGAAGTGTAGGCACGTTCTGATGGCTCCGTCTCGAATGAAGAGTGGGTGGAGGGGTATATATAGCCTCAACACAAAATCTAGCCATTACACACAGATTTCGAAACTCGGTGGGACCGAATGGTGAAACTCGGTCAGACCGGTTTAGGTCAAATATGAACATCAGAGTTTTCGATGGGACCGATTTCATTAGGGTTAGGGCATAACGTAATTTCGGTGAGACCAATCACATCAACTCGGTGAGACCGATTGCTGTAATAGGCAAATAAAGAGTTGGTTAGGCACACTCGATGGGACCGATTTGCTCATTTCGGTGGGACCGAAATGTTACGAAAGGGAAACAGAGAGTTTGCATTGCGAGCTCGGTGAGACCGATTCTCACATCCCGGTTAGACCGAAATGTTTCAAATAGGAAATAGTGAGTTTGCAATCCCATCTCAGTTAGACTGAGATCCCTATTGGTGAGACCGAACTGATTAGGGTTCTGGCAGTGGCTATGTCAAATGAATTCAGTGACGCCAGATAGATCAAATCGGTGGGGCCAAGTTTGACTTTAGGTTTAGGACATATGTGGATATGAGAAAGTGGTTGAGGGCTTTGGAGCATATCACTAAGCACTTTGAGCAAGCAAGCCATTAAGCAACACCTCATCCACTTTTAATAGTATTGGCTTTCCTATGGACTCAATGTGATCTTGTATCACTAAAAGTGAAAAGGTAGAGTCTTGAGGTTTTGCCAAACTTGCTTCCTTAGCTACTTGAAGGGGTTCCACATCCTCTTGTCCATGCCACTCCACTTTTGAACGCATCTGAAATATACTAGGTAAAGGTATTAGTCCAACAAGAGATATGTTGACATTAATTACCAAAATCACCCAGGGAGCACTTGTGCTTTCAATCTCCCCCTTTTTGGTAATTGATGACAACATACATCAAAGCTTTAGATAAGGATATAGAGAATAGCAAATAAAGCTTTGGAAGGACATGTAACATTCATAGGCTCCCCCTACATGTATGCAATCATGTAAATATGGAATATAGATGCATGTGAATCCATAAGTATGTCAAAGCAAGCAATGAGTTACATGTATCTTGGATGTATGCATCAAAGCAAGTGTATATAGAAAATGTACCTTCATGTTCGTGAGTCCTTCTTGCAAACAATATGTACATCAGCAAGAGATCATCATGCAATGAGTGTGATGCATATACTTACCTTGTGGTCTTGAGCTAGCTTTGGAAGAGATGAACCTAAGTAAACAAGGTTAAATAACACAGAAACATCTACTAAACAGAGCAAGAATAGCAAGCCACAAGAGTACCAAGATTGGGATGACATGTAATGAGTGAGTACTAGGTACTCTATTGAGTGTAAACATGTCCCCATAAAGATATGCAATGAATTCGAAGATTTCCTTCCCTTAGATGTCTTTCCCCCCCTGAATATTATATTTGATAATGGGAGAAGGTAGGGAAAAGAAAATAAGAGCAAGACAAATAATGATAACAAATACTAACATGTCTTTCCCCTTTAGAAGACATGTGACTTCTCTCCTCTTTTAATACCAAGCATGTGGGAGGAATAAGAAATTTCTTTCCTCCATAGGGTCTCTCTCTCCCTTTGGTGTAAGTAAGCTTTGATGTGATCTCTCTCCCCCTTTGACATCAATGTCCAAGAAGGGCTCTTCTGGATTATGAGTCATGTAGGCTTGGTCCTTGAGTCACCGTACAAAGCAATATGTAGAATGTGATGCTGATAGAGGATAAGAATCATTGAGTGGCGATGTAACAAATATGCAGGATGCAAATGACAAAGTGTCTCCTCAGTATTTAAACTGGTTACACCGAGTTGATTTCTTTGGTGTCACCGAGGTGGTTCAGATTGACCAAAAGAGGCAAATCCATGTGTCCGAGTTCAACACAGAGAGAACAATTTTCATCTCAGCTCACTAGGCAAATAAAATCTCACAAAGAGATTAAGTGGCAACCATTCTCCACATGGCAGTCATCTTCTACGGAAGAAACCCACAAGAGACACCTATCCTACGACGTGTCAAGGAAGCGGATGCGGAGCTGGCAAGACAGCCAGGCGAGCCTTGCCGGGCGACCAGCGATGTGACACTAAGTGGTGTATTTAATGCACCCTGTCAGTCCGTATAGTTAGGTATGATAGCACTGTTCGCTATCATATCAGTTGATAATGACCATTTTCCCAGTGTGGTAACCCCTTAATCTATAAAAGGAGGCCCATGGAACCCATAGGAGGGGTTGGAAGGTTGATGAACCCAAGCCACCATACGCGCGTAGTCGTTGCGGCCCTGAGGAACGTCTTGTCGGGCAAGTGTACTACGCACCGCCACATTCTTTCCACCATCAATCCACCAAAGCAGGAGTAGGGTCTTACTCCTCGCGGCGGCCCAAACCTTGGTAAATTGCTAGTGTTCTCTCTGTCGCGCTGCCGTGCGCCGTTCTGCTCTTTGTGTAACGCGTCGTCCCCCCCGCCGAACCATCAAGGGGCCGCCCTGTCCCATAGGTGGTCGCGGATATCCCGCGACATCTTTGGCGCTCCAGGTAGGGGGAGCGCTTGCGCGGACCTGAAAGCGTACACATCGTGTCATCTTCATCGCCATCTTCATCTTTGACGACGGCATCAACCATGGCACCCAAGAAGAAGAAACCAGTCCTTCGGCCCAGCCGTCTACCTCGAAGGCCCCGCCGCCCGCGGCTTCTAATGTGGCGGGGGGTGCAGAGACAACCGAGGACGTGAGCGCCGCTCGGGGCGTGGTAGGAGCAGGTGGCGCCATTGCCACTCCCCCAACGGCCGACACGGTGGCTTACGGCATCATAGGAGAACAACACCAGCAGCGTCTCATCGATCACGCTTAGTAAGGTGCGGCCGAGGGGGTCACTCCACCCGCACCCTTTCCTCCCGCTGATGAGCACAGCCGCGGCGACAATGCTCGATCCGGGGAAAACCGCCGCCCTCCAGTCGCCCCCACCCGGGGAGCGACTGCGGCGCGTGTGCCTCCTCCAGGGCGAGCCAATCAGACAGCCGCACTAGATGCAGCCGCTGATCTTTGAGCACCTCCGCTGCGGAGTCCCGCTGCCCAGGTGGTCATTCCACAGCAGTGCAGGCATGACGCCCCCCCCACCGTTGGCACCATTAGGTGCTAGGCGACGGTGCGGTCGACGTCCTCGACATCCATGCCAAGCACAGCCACTGAAGCCATGGTGCGAGCTCAGCTGCTGCTAAGGTTTCCGCCAGGAGCTGAGCAGATGGATGAATAGTGTGCCACCATCCAGAGCCTGCTCGGTTTCACCGAAGCTGGGGGCTCGCGATGAGCCTGCCCATCATAGCCTCCCCAAGTGACACCAACCGCCCGCACGGCTGGCCAAACGGAGGGGCCGTCCCCACAGTGCAGTCCCCGCCACGGTAGACGGCGCGGGCGCAGCCGAATCAAGACCCGGTTGACATCTGGATGGCCTCCTGTGACCCTTGAGCACGTCTAGGCCGACGTCAGACCCCGAAGGATAGGCAACGGGGAGACGTTCACGCTGTCGTAGATCAACGTCGTGACAACCCTCGCCCAACCGACGAGCGCGACGGCCTCAACGATGACGAACATGTGCTCGGTGTTGGCGGGTGCCTACCCTTTGAAGTCGGCCGCCCTGCCTTTACACAAGAGCTGCAACAAGTCTGTTGGTCGTCCGTCCGCACGTTCAAGCCAGAGATACCTAAGAAGTACGACGGGAGGCTGAACTCGGCAGAGTTCCTGAGCATCTACACCATCACTGTTCAGGCTATCGTGGGAAGAGACGAGAAGGTGTTCGCCAATTACTTTCCGTTGGCCCTCTAGTCCAATGTGAGGTCTTGGATGATGCACCTGCCGGAGAACTCCATCTCATCATGGGCAGATCTATGCCATGAGTTCATCGGAGCCTTCACCAGTGGGCAGCAGGAACCCGGCAGGCCCAGCGACCAGCAGCTCCTTCATTAAAAGGAAGGAGAAACCCTCCGTAAGTATTTACAGAGATTCAGTAAAGTTCATAGAAATATTGCAAATATCCATCCGGCATCCGTTATAGCAGCTTTCCAGTCCAATGTGCGGAATTGCCGCATTCATTCCAAAATGAATGTGCGGTTGCCCAAGACCGTGAAGGAACTATACACACTGGTGGACAAGTGTGCTCGGATGGATGAAGGAAGGAGATTGCCTGGAGAGGAAGATTGCATCAATGTTGATTCAGAGGATGAAGATGAGTCAACCAGTCAGAAGAAGGGCAAGAAGCGCAACAAGAAACCAAGAGATAAGGTAGTGATGATTATGGAAGGTTCAGGTATGCCTAGTACTGGCAAGAAGGCTAAAGCTGAGGCCCCCAACAAGAAGGCCAAAGCTGAGGCCCCCAGCAAGGAAGTTGCTACTTGCACGGCTTGCCGGGAAGCCGCTGCTGCCGAGAAAGCTGGGAAAGGCAATGGTCCATACTGCAAGATCCCCCGGACCAAGGGCCATGACGTTCAGGAGTGTTATCAGGTTGAACAGCTTGCCAAGAGGCAGAGAGTAGAGTATGATAAGCGAGATAAGAAAAGAGGTCAGAATGTTGCTGGCGATAATGGTCGAGGCGGTGAAGCAAATCGCCCCGGCAAAACCCTTTCGGAACCAAGGAAAACCCACCAAGGCCCAAGAGAAGGAAATCTGTGGCAATATGAGTGATGGAGGGAATGAAGAGGAAACCGCTGAGCAGGAATTTCAGAGGGCCACTAGCGTCCTATGCATTGATGGAGGTGCATCTTTGTACACATCCCATCGCCAACTAAAGCGATGGGCAAGGGATGTCAATGTTGTGGAGCTAGCTCCATAGGCCCGGAAGCCGCTCAAGTGGCCCCGTATGCCCATCATCTTTGATGAGGAGGACCACCCTGGCCGCATCACAGCGGTAGGGTGTTTGCCATTGTTGGTCTCTCCAACAATTCACAACCTCAAGGTCACAAAGATGCTAGTGGATGCCAGGGCTGGGTTGAATCCGATTTCCCGGGCAGTCATCAAGAAGCTTCAGATAGGAGAAGAAGAGCTAGAGGTTACTGACATGTTTCAAGGAGTCAATCATGACAGGAGCCGTCCTAAGGGAAAGATTATGTTGCCGGTGACGTTTGGGGGAGAGTTACCGGACCGAGAAGATTGTGTTTGGTGTGGTTGACCTCCCCCTGCCGTTCAACGGGATTATGGGACGCCCAGCCCTGGCTAAGTTCATGGCAGCATCCCATTATGTTTATAACATTTTGAAGATGCCTGGCCCATTGGGAGTCATCACTATCCCATCAGACAAAAAGGACGCCATTATCTGCATGGACAAGATGTACCGGGATGCAGTCGCAGCAGAGGCTGCGATAGTGGCAGCTCCCGCCTCGGTAAGCAAAGGAAAGAATAGGGATTGTTGGACCTCCGGCAAGGAGTCCGGGAAGCCTGCCCCCTCCAAGTGCACGGCACCCGTTGACGACGTGCCTGAGTGTTCCAACAGCAAGAGATCCAAGGTTGCTGCACCCCAAGTGAAAAAGGTCCCGGCAGGGCTCGCTGGAGTCGATGGTACTTTCACTATCAGCGCCACCCTTGATGACAAATAGGAAAGCACACTCGTTGCCTTCCTATGGGCGAATATCGATGTGTTTGACTGGCAACCATCTGATATCCCTGGTGTTCTCGGGGAGGTAATCGAGCACCACCTTCTGTCAGCCCAGATGCCTGACCTGTCAAGCAGAGAGTTCGGAAGCAGGCCTTGGAGCGGCAGCAGTTCATTGCCGAGGAAATCAAGAAACTAGAGGCATCTGCTTTGGTGAGAGGAGTATTGCACCCTACATGGTTAGCAAATCCAGTGGTAGTCCAGAAAGCTATTGGGAAATGGAGGCTTTGCATTGACGGATCTCAACAAGGCTTGCCCAATGGACTCGTTCCCTTTGCTGCGTATCGACCAGATTGTGGATTCCACATCAGGTGTTGATCTGCTATCCTTTTTGGATGCATACTCTGGGTACCACCAAATATTCATGTCCAAGGAACATGAAGAAATGACATCATTCAACACTCCGTGTGGCACATTCTGTTTTGTCTGCATGCCGTTCGGATTGAAGAGTGCCGTGTCCACTGCTGCAAGAACAGTCTAGATTGGTTTTGAGCCTCAGTTACATAGGAATATAGAAGTTTATATGGATGACATCATGGTCAAAACCAAGGATAAGGCCACCCTTATCTAGGATCTTGAGGAGACGTTTGCTAATCTGTGCAAGATCAACTTGCAGCTTAACCCGGAGAAGTGTGTGTTTGGTGTTCCCTCCGGCAAGCAGCTTGGATTCTTCATATCCCATCGGGGGATGGAAGCCAACCCCAATAAGATCAAAGCCATTGAGAAGATCCAGGCGCCAAGGACAGTCAAGGATGTAAGGCGCTTGACGGGATGCGTTGCCGCGCTAAGCAGATTCATCTCCAAGTCTGTTGAGCGCGAGTTGCCGTTCTTTAAAATTCTGAAGAAGGCAGGGCCAATGAAGTGGACCCTGGAAGCAGATACATCATTGCAGGAGTTGAAAGCCTACCTATTGTCTGTGCCTACCTTGGTTGCACCCAAACCCCAAGAGCCGTTATTGCTTTACTTGGCAGCAACCAACCAGGTGGTCAGTGCGGCCTTCATAGCATAGCGAGAAGTAGATGAAATAGAAAGTGGCCAGATCACGGCAGAATCAGGAAAGGATCAGGACAGCAATACACATGCAACGAGAGCAACCCCAAGGACGCGGCAAGGAAGAAAGTGGTGCAATGCCCAATGTATTTCGTCAGCTCTTTGTTACAATGGGCCCAATCGAGATACTCTAGCATGCAAAAATTGATCTTTGGCCTTGCCATGGCCTGAAGGAAACTGCGCCACTACTTCCAAGCCCATGAGATAATGGTTGTCACTCGTTTCCCGTTGGAAAGGATACTCCGAAACCCTGAGGCTACTGGCAGAATAGTGGAGTGGGCTTTGGAGTTATCCAGCTTTGGTTTGGAGTTTGAGAGCAATTCAACCATTCAGACCAGGGCACTGGCAAAGTTTATTACAGAATGAACGCCAAACCCTGACGAGGGGTTAACAGAAACAACTCTTCCCGGCAAGGAATCACCCTAGGAATGGATTATGTATTTCAATGGTGCTTTTTCCATACAAGGTGCAGGGGCTGGCGTGCTTCTCGTTGTACCCTCCGAGGAGCACTTGAAGTATGTCGTCCAAATGCACTTTGCCCGGGAAGAAGCCACCGACAATACAGCTGAGTATGAAGGGCTCCTTGCCGGGCTCAGGATTGCATCAGAATTGGGAATTAAGAATCTGATCATACGAGGAGATTCACAGCTTGTGGCGAGACAAGTCAATAAAGATTATCAAAGCCCATTGATGGAAGCATAAGTCGAGGAAGTGAGGAGATTAGATGAGCACTTTGATGGGTTGAAAACAGAACACGTACCCCGTGTGGAAAACATCATAGCTGATCACCTGTCAAAGTGTGCTGCATTGAACCTTCCTGTGGAACCAGGAACTTTTGCTCTCCGTCTTTCTTAGCCCTCCGTATCACTAACCACAATGGCCCGGAAAAGGATAAAGTTGGACTACGGTAAGCCTCTTAAAAGTGCAACTATCCCTGGGGGGGTTTTGGTAATTACTAACAACATATAGCTCATTGAATTAATGCTATCTCAAGATAAATATTTCAGGAAATTTCAATGATTGGCATGGCATGGATTAGGAATTTTGACCCCTCAAAATGCTACGGACACATATTGGCTCAAGCTCAAGACTCTACATTTTCTATTTTAGTGATCCAAGATCACATTGAGTCCATAAGAAAGCCAATAGTATTAAAAGGGGATGAGGTGTTGCTTAATGGGTTTCTTGCTCAAAATTCTTAGTGATATGCTCCAAAACCCTCAACCACTTTCTCACATCCACATATGTCCCAAACCAAAAGTCAAACTCGGCCCCACCAAAACTTTCCATCCGACGCTACCGAGTTCATTTGACATAGCCACTGCCACTAACCCTAGTCACTTCGGTCTCACCGATAGGGATCTCGGTCTCACTGAGATTGGATTGCAAACTCTCTATTTCCCTTCATAATGTTTCAGTCTAACCGAGATGAGCGATCGGTCCCACCGAGTTCGCAATGCAAACTCTCTATTTCCCCTTCGTAACGTTTCGGTCCAACCGAAACGAGCGAATCGGTCCCACCGAGTTTGCCTGACCAACTCTCCGGTTAGCTTATTACCAAAATCGGTCCTACCGAGTCTGTGTAATTGGTCTCACCGAGATTATGTTATGCCCTAACCCTAATGAAATCAGTCCTACCAAGTTGATCATATCGGTCCTACCGAAATGCCTAACGGTCACATTATGAACTAAATCGGTCTGACCGAGTTTCATGATTCGGTCCCACCGAGTTTGGTAAATTGTGTGTAACGGTTAGATTTCGTGTGGAGGCTATATATACCCCTCCACCCACTCTTCATTCATGGAGAGAGCCATCAGAACATACCTACACTTCCATTACTCATTGTTCTAAAAGAGAACCACCTACTCATGTGTTGAGACCAAGATATTCCATTCCTACCATATGAATCTTGATCTCTAGCCTTCCCCAAGTTGCTTTCCACTCAAATCATCTTTCTACCAAATCCAAAACTATGAGAGAGAGTTGAGTGTTGGGGAGACTATCATTTGAAGCACAAGAGCAAGGAGTTCATCATCAACACACCGTCTCTTACCTTTTGGAGAGTGGTGTCTCCTAGATTGGTTAGGTGTCACTTGGGAGCCTCCGACAAGTTTGTGGAGTTGAACCAAGGAGTTTGTACGGGCAAGGAGATCGCCAATTCGTGAAGATCTACCCTAGTGAGGCAAGTCCTTCGTGGGTGGAGCCCTCCGTGCACTCGCGTAGCCGTTACCCTTCGTGGGTTGAAGTCTCCATCAACGTGGATGTACGATAACACGACCTATCGGAACCACAAGTCAAAAATATCCGTGTCTACATTGTGTTTGCTCCCTCAACCTCATCCATTTACCTTCATATGAAATTGATTTACACTCCGCTGATATACTCTTAGAATTGCATGTGTAGGTTAATTGCTTGACTTGTGCTAAGTTGCTAAAATCTGCCAAGAACTTAAATTGGGAAAAGGCTAGATTTTTATTTAGTCAAGTAGTTTAATCACCCCCCTCTAGACATACTTTCGATCCTATAAGTGGTATCAGAGCTTTGGTCTCCATTTGCCTTGATTTCCATAGCTTTGGTGATCATAGCCTTAGTTTCACAACCTAGGAGAGTATGGCGTATAGCGAGGAAAATTACCACCGTAGAGGTCCATACTTTGATGGTACTAATTTTGCTAGTTGGAAGCATAAGATGAAAATGCATATTCTTGGACATAACCCCGCTGTTTGGGCTATTGTGTATATTGGTTTGCAAGGTGAATTTTTCGATGGGAAGGAACCGAATCGTGAAGCATCCGCGAAAGAATTCAAGATGTTGCAATACAATGCTCAAGCTTGCGATATCCTCTTCAACGGATTGTGCCCAAAGAATTCAACAAAATCAGCCGTCTTGAGAATGCAAAGGAAATTTGGGATACTTTGATATGCACGAAGGTACCGACTCCATCAAGGAATCCAAGTTTGATGTGCTTCAAAGTCAACTTGACAAGTTCAAGCTGAAGGATGGTGAAGGTGTCGCTGAAATGTACTCTAGGCTTGCTCTCATCACAAATGAGATTGCCAGCTTAGGAAGCGAAGAAATGACCAACAAATTCATCATCAAGAACATCCTAAGAGCCTTGGATGGAAATATGATACCGTGTGCACATTGATCCAAATGATGCCCAACTACAAAGATCTCAAGCCAACGGAAGTCTTCGGAAGAATTGTTGCTCATGAGATGTCACTCAAGGATAAAGAAGAGCTTCACAACAAGTCTAGTGGTGCTTACAAAGCCTCATGTGATGCTCCTACATCATCAAGTGAGAAATAAGTCTTCAATGAAGAATTGAGCTTAACGGTGAAGAACTTCAACAAGTTCTACAAGAATAGAAGCAAAGAGAGAAGTTCCAAGTCAAGGTCCTACAATGAAAAAATATCTTCTAGTCGTGACCGGAATTGCTACAATTGTGGAAGACCCAGACACTACTCCAATGAGTGTACGGCTCCCCACTAAAGAAGAGAAGACTCACCTAAAAGGAGAAGTAGAAGAGAAGAATCACCACCAAGATAGAGAAGGAGTAGAGATGATCGTTATGAATGAAGACCCTCTCGTAGAAGCAAGGATTCAGAAAGGAAGGACAAATCATCAAGGAGCTATACAAGACAAAGACATCAAGCTCACGTTGGTGAATGGGTATCCGGTTCCGACTGCGATGACCACTCCGAGAGAAGCTATTACTCCGACTCCGAAGATACTCAAGATGAAGGTGTTGCCGGAATTGCTCTTGTGTCAACCAACTCCTACGACATATTTGACTCACCAAATGAAGGAATTGGAAGATGCTTCATGGCTAAAGGCCCTAAGGTATCACACCCCGAGTATCTTGATTTCAATAGTGATGAAGATGACTTGCTAGGAGATGATGATTTACTTGTTGGTAGCAATAGTGATGAAACCTACGATGAAAACTATGATGAAATTGCTATTAATCGTGCTAATCAAGATAAAAAGAATGACAATGATAAGGAGAAGATTGAGCGACTAACTAAAGAACTAAAAACTCTTAGGTTAGCTCATGAAACTACCTTGTAAGATCATCAAGAACTTTTAAAGACTCATGAGAAGTTACGCTTTGAAAAGCTCAACCTTGAGCAAGAGCATGTGTTCTTAAAAGCAATCAATGATGATCTTTGTAAGAAAAGTTCTTCTTACATTGCCAAGTGTTTACTATTGTCTACTTACATGCCACAAGTAAAATCTAGCAATAAGAACAAGAAAGATTCTTCCTCTAGTAGTAAAAACAAACATGCTAAATCCAACATTGTTGCTTCTAGTAGTTCTCTTGATTCCACTAACGATTCTCTTAGCCAAGTTACACTCGAGCAAGAAAATAGCTTATTGAAGGAAATTATAGAGAAAGGTGTTTACAAGAGTGTCAGGGATATGACTAGCAGGTATAAACCGGCTAGGAAGGACCGGATTATGCTAGTAAAATTATATTATCAGAAGCCCAGTAGAGTATGTAGTAGGAGGTTATAACCCACAGAGGTTTAGGGCCCATGTGTAAAGCCCATGGTCTGTAAACCGTCATACCATGTAACTTGGGATGTAAGATAGAAATAGTAGAGACCGAGGCGGACATGTTTATGAGCCGGCCTCGGGACTCTGTAAACCGGACCGGGCGTCGCCTCCTATATAAAGGGATGACCCGGCGACGGTTCAGGACAAGAAACAACAGCTCGAGACACAGGTAAAGCTGATTCGCTCCCTGGTCATCGAAGCTCAAGCAATACCACACCAAACTAGACGTAGGCTTTTACCTTCATCAAAGGGGCCGAACTAGTATAAAAATCCCTGTGTCCTTCGTCCGCTTTAACCCCTTTAAGCTAACCCGAGCGATGGCCTCACACCTAAGTCCGTTAACCCGGACATCTGCCGTGCTAAATCCACGACAGTTGGCGCCCACCGTGGGGCTATCGCATGATGGTTTCGAGTTCTTAAAGGGCAGCTTTGAAGGGCTTAAGGGTTACGCAGTGGGCCGGATGACCAAGAGTCGTCGCGGCCAGATCTACATCGATGATGCAGGCTAGGGCCCCGAGGTCGATTCAATCGAATACGGGTACCGGGTCCCCTTCGGCGGCATCCATGTCTTCATCGGCAAGATCGGCGAACCAGGCCCTGAGTCGGACGTCTTCCCCAACACCGTCGAGCCGGCTCAGCGTGCGAGAATAGCCCGGATTCAGCCTGCCGTGAAGCACGTCTTCGTCAAAGCAGTGCATGGAGTACAAGCCGAGGACGGATCGGATTCTGGTGGCGAGACAGTTGTCTATTCTGATGATGAATCTTCATCCGGAGAGACCGAATCTTTGTATCTGTTGCAGGACGGCCGGTCTGAGGGCGTGTCCGATGGCAATAGTATTCCGGACCCCTTTGATCCGCCAAACAGGGTTGCTGTTTTCATAGCTGGATCACAACCTATGCAGCAGCCCACAACGACTGGGGCGTTAACCTCAGAGGCAGTAGGAGCCAGAGTTGGAGACCTTCCCCCGTCGCCCTCTGACGTCCTATCCACCTCAGTCGATAACTTGACGGCGCTCGCGACAGCGGAAGTAGCCCAGGCCGACAAGGTGCAGCATGATGCGGAGATCGCCCAGTTGAAGAGCAGGATTGAGCAAGCTAAGTTGGACCTGGATGTGGAGAAAGCCAGGATGGCTACAAGGCAGGCAGAGCTAGATTCCCAAGCTTTTCGACTCAGGCTGGATCAGAACGCTTCACAAGAGGTAATGTACAGAAGGCAACAATCTCGTTTACCGCCGGTTTATGAGGCAAGGAATCTCTTTGGCACACCAGGAGCGGGAACCAGTAACTGCCCAGAGGTAAACCTGGGAGGAGCTCCAGGGACGGGCGCGTCGGTTCAGCCACCAGCCACAGAGCGGAACCGCCAAGTTGTGCCGACGCCGCACATACCCACTCCTCCCGGCTATTATTCTAACCCGTTGGACAACATTGTCGCTGCCACTTCACGGATGGCCGCTCTTCCCATTGAGGGGACGTCCCCCATAGCAAGGGAGGCGCGACGGGCTAAGGAGTTGCTGGACACGGTGTTAACACAGCAACAGGGGTGTTCTTATAGCCGGGAGAGGATTCATTCAACCCCCCGCCCGAGCCGGAGTTACACGAGGCACCTGGATGAACCGGCTGTATCTAGCAGCGCGCGGAGACGGCACCGACAGAGGCAGGATAATCCGGCAGGAGCAGGAGCACATGCCCAAGAGGCGGTGGACCAGGCCAGACATACTGCCCGCGACGACACTCGTCAAGCAACGCCGGTTCATCCCACCACCACAGAAACAGGAATCATGTCCAGTTCCTTAGGGGTGCAGTGTCTCATCCCCGCTTTACTTAACATGAAATTACCCAAAGACTTCAAAGGCCCTCGCAAGGTACCCAACTACACAGCGGATCTGGCTCCGGAGGCGTGGGTTGAAATTTATGAGATGGCTATGGAGATGCTTGATGTGGACGAAGCTGCGTGTGCCAAATACTTCACAATGATGCTTGAGGGCATGGCCCGGACATGGCTAAAGGGTTTACCACCTAACTCCATCGGATCATGGGGGGAGTTGCGTCGCCGGTTTATCAATAATTTCAAAGACACATGCAAGCAGCCGATGTCCGTGGTTGATTTAGCTGCATGTATTCAAGGAGAGCAAGAGACCACAAGCAGTTGGGTGCGGCGAGTATCTGAAATTTTGCACTCCTCCAATAGCATCAATCCGAACACTGCTATAGTGACCTTGGAATGCGATTGCTGGTTTGAGGCAGAAGCTGGGACGGCTCAAGCGTGATTGCAATGACATGGGAACGCTCATGGGCGCTTTGGTAAAGTATGGAGACTCTGATAACACCAAGTATCCAGATGCAGACGGAGACAAGTCCGGGAAAGCGAGCAAAAACGGTAAACCAACGCACGCCAATCCGGTAGGTACAGGTTACAATGGCAAGCGTAAAGCGGAAGGCAGCTCGGACTTTGTGGCCAATACCAACGTTCAAGACAACGGGCAGCGCCGCAAGGGTAGACCGCCCCCACGCAATGGGAGGCCGCCTATTAATCTAGATCGCCAGTTGAGCGTGCCTTGCCCAAAGCACGGTACAGAGGAAAACCCGGCTACGCATCTGGAAAGACTGTTTTATTATGCAGGAGTTTATGAAACAGGCCAAGTATAACCGCGGGCCCCCCGGCGGGTCAGGTCCCGGTTTTCAGGGTCCGGTTTACCAGGGAGGTGGATCCGGATCAGGATACCACGGCGGTAACAATAACCATAATGGAAACAATCAGCATCAGCAGAACCAGCAACATGGTCAGGGTGGATACAACAATCAAGGCAATCAACAGCGTCAGCAGCAGCAGCAATCCGGATATCAGAATAATCCGAAGGAGCTAAGCAGTGGGCAATATCATGTTTTCACCACAAGTCTATGCAAACGGGATCAAAAGGTTCTGAAGAGAGCAGTACATTCTGTTGAACCGGCGATACCACGTTTTTTACGTTGGTCTGAGCAACCCATTGTATGGAGTAGAGAGGATCACCCGCCACGGATTGATAATCCGGGTCAGCTGGCCTTGGTGGTGGCACCACAGGTGGGTGGTTACAAGTTCACAAAGGTATTTATGGATGGAGGCAGCAACATCAATATCCTATACTATGAGACTTTCCAACGTATGGGGTTGACAGATAAGAAGCTCCGACAGTCCAACACAGTATTCCATGGAGTGGTGCCCGGTAAATCAGCTTACCCAGTTGGGAAAATCGATCTGGAAGTTACCTTTGGGGATGAGCAGGACTCTAGATCGGAGACAGTAACCTTCGAGGTTGTAAAGATCAGGAGCCCATATCATGCTCTGTTTGGGAGACCGGTTTACGCCAAGTTCATGGCAAGACCGTGTTATGTTTATTTGCAGCTCAAGATGCCGGGTCACAAGGGAACCATCACGGTTCACGGGAGTCGCAAGATCGCGTTGGAATGCGAGGAAGGAGACGCAGCATACGCCGAGGCAGTTTGCGCTACGAAGGAGCTGAAGTTTTATAAGGACAATGTTGATCCGGCAGATATGTCTCCGTTGAAGAAGCCAACTACAGAGCATGATCCGGCATTGAAGTTTAAATTGGCAGAGGAAACCAAGCAGGTTGACTTTGTTCCAGGCAATTCATCCAAGCAGTTCACTATCAGCGCTAACCTAGACCCCAAATAGGAAAGTGCGCTCATCGAGTTCATCTGTGAGAACCGGGATATCTTTGCATGGAAGCCTTCTGACATGCCAGGTATACCGAGGGAACTCACTGATCACAGTCTTAATATTGATCCGAAGTTTAAACCGGTCAAGCAGTATTTGCGCCGCTTCAATGAGGAGAGGCACAAGGCTATAGGTGAAGAAGTGGCTAGGCTTTTGGCCGCAGGCTTCATAGTTGAAGTATTTCATCCAGAGTGGTTGGCTAATCCGGTGCTGGTGCTAAAGAAAAACGGAACTTGGAGGATGTGTGTTGATTATACAGACTTGAACAAGGCTTGCCCAACTGATCCTTTTGCTCTCCCCCGTATTGATCAGATTATCGATGCTACGGCCGGATGTGAGCGGCTAAGCTTTTTGGATGCATATTCAGGTTATCATCAGATCAAGATGGCAGTTAAGGACCAGGAAAAGACAGCTTTCATAACTCCCTTTGGAGCCTTTTGCTATGTATCCATGCCTTTTGGGCTCAAGAGTGCCCAAGCAACTTATCAGCGTTGTCTGCAGAACTGCCTACAAGGGCAGATTGGAAGAAATGTCCATGCATATGTGGATGACATTGTGGTAAAATCCAGGAAGGAGGAGACGCCGATAGAGGACTTAAAAGAAACCTTTGACAACCTCCGGGTTTACAAGATGATGCTTAATCCGGAGAAGTGTGTTTTTGGTGTTCCAGCAGGAAAGCTCCTTGGATTCTTAGTGTCAAACAGAGGGATTGAAGCTAATCCGGAGAAGATCAAGGCGATCACATCCTTGGCTAAACCGGCTTGTATCAATGATGTCCAGCGCGTGGCAGGCCGTATTGCAGCATTGAGCCGGTTCATCAGCCGTTTGGGGGAAAAGGCGATCCCGCTTTATTAGATGATGAAGAAGACGGACCGATTTGTCTGGAGCGATGCTGCAAACGCTACGCTCGAGGATTTGAAGTGGCAATTGGCAGAACCACCAGTCCTTGCTGCCCCGGTTGACAAGAAGCCGCTGTTGTTATACGTGGCCGCCAATGCCCGTGCAGTTAGCGTGGCCATTGTGGTGGAGCGCAAAGAAGCAGGTAAAGAATATCCGGTTCAACGTCCGGTTTATTACATTAGTGAGGTGCTCATTGAGTCGAAACAAAGATATCCACACTGGCAGAAATTGGTATATGGTGTGTTCATGGCAAACCGGAAGTTGAAGCACTACTTCCAGGGCCACCCAATCACTGTTGTCAGTTCAACTCCGTTGGGGGATATAATCCAGAACAGAGAAGACACTGGCAGAGTGGCGAAGTGGGCCATTGAGCTTAGCCCACACGGATTGAAATATGTGCCCCGTACTGCTATAAAGTCCCAAGCACTGGTGGATTTCATCAATGATTGGACAGAGTTGCAAGCACCCGAGGAGAAGTCGGATCATACATACTGGGACTATTCACTTTGATGGTTCAAGGCAATTAGAGGGCTCGGGGGCTGGGGTTGTGTTACCCGCGAGGTGATAAGTTCTGTTATGTCCTTCGTTTAATGTTCCCTTGTACTAACAATGCTGCTGAGTATGAAGCTCTCCTCCATGGTTTACAGATGGCCAAGGAGATGAACTTGAGCTGGGTTAAGTGCTTTGGTGACTCAGATCTGGTGGCGCAACAAGTATCTCGTAAGTGGGATTCTAAGGATCCGCTCATGGCAGCTTACCGACGAGAAGTGGATGCAGTCGCGGGATACTTCAAGGGATATCAGGTGGACCACATAGACCGGCGAAAAAATGAAGCGGACGATGCATTGAGCTGGCTGGGCTCTCAGCGTAAACCAGTTCCACCTAATACCTTCTTGGATGAATTGCATAGCCCGTCAGTACAGATACCTTCAGAGGAGGACTTGGCTGTTCCTGATCCGGAAGCACAGTTAGTCGCAGCGCTTCACGTCATTCCGGATTGGACACTCCCTTATTTGGCGTATATGAGCCGAGGTGAGTTCCTAGAGGACGAAGTGGAGGCCCGGCAGATAATCCGGCGGTCTAAGTCTATGACTATCGTCAATGGAGAACTTCATCGCCGCAGCGTTTCTGGAGCATTTCAGTGGTGCGTATCGTCAGAGGAAGGCTGCGATATTCTTCGAGAGATTCATGAAGGGGATTGTGGTCATCACGCCGGTTCAAAGTCCTTGGTAGCTAAAGCTTTTTGTCATGGGTTCTACTGGCTGACGGCTCACGCCGACGCAGAGGACTTGGTCAGAAAATGTGATGCTTGCCAGAAATTTTCGCGGCGTGCTCATGTACCGGCACAGGAGCTGCGGATGATTCTGGTCACTTGGCCGTTTGTGACTTGGGGGCTGGATATGGTTGGACCTTTTAAAAGATCCCAAGATCAGAAAACCCACCTGTTGGTAGCAGTGGACAAATTTACAAAGTGGGTCGAAGCAGAGCCTGTCAGTAAGTGTGATGCGGCAACAACGGTCAAGTTCATCAAAAAGGTGATTTTCCGGTTTGGCTTTCCACACAGTATTATAACTGATAATGGCACCAACATATCTAAAGGAGAGATGGAAGAGTTCTGTCAAAGAGAACATATTCGCCTTGATGTGTCATCAGTAGATCACCCTCAGTCCAATAGCCAAGCTGAGAGAGCCAACCAAGAGATCTTGAGAGGCATCAAGCCCCGGCTTATGGTTCCTTTGCAAAGAACACCAGGTTGCTGGGTAGAGGAGTTGCCTTCTATCTTATGGAGCATCAACACTACGCCTAACAGATCTACAGTATACACGCCCTTTTTCATGGTATACGGTGCTGAAGCGGTCCTCCCTAGTGATATCCGGCATGATTCACCACGCGTGGCGGCCTATGTTGAAGCGGATAATGAACAAGCAAGGCAAGACAGCTTGGACCGGCTAGACGAGGAACGGGACACGGCAGCAGCGCGGTCAGCGATTTATCAACAAGATCTGCGCCGGTACCTCAGCCGCCGGGTTAAGACCAGAACGTTCTAGGAGGGATATCTAGTGCTCCGGCTCATCCAAGACCAGACAGATATGCATAAGCTATCCCCACCTTGGGAAGGACCCTTTGTAGTCAACAAGAACCAACACAATGGATCATACTACCTTGTCGACGTTCGAGAACATAAGGACTCACTTACGGCAGAGGAGGAGACCATGCGGCCGTGGAACATCGCTCTTCTTCGGCCTTACTATACTTGAGCCATTGGCTCCGCTTTATGTACAATGTATATATTATAATTAATAAAATAAACTAGCGCCCCCGAAACACCGGGGAATCAGCCATCTTCTTCGCACAAGAGTATCACATGGGGGCTTCGAAAGAAACCTTCCATGGCCTCTTAAACCGGCGCCCTTGACAGAATCAAGGAATCAGCCGTGTTCTTCAAAGGAGTATCACACGGGAGTTTCTACAGAAGCTTACCATGGCCTCCTAAACCGGCGCCCTTGATACATCAAGGAATCAGCCATCTTATCAAACAAGAATCACATGGGGGCTTCCGCGGGCAAGGGAGTTTTCCATGGCCTCTTGAGCCGGCATCGGTATGAAGCCCATCATAAGAGCACTGCTCTGGTTGCTTCGGCAATTTCCACATGATGATGAGGGGTAAAAGAGAGTGTTGGTGCCTAACCCAGGTCAAACATATGCCCCGATGAGCAAAACGGCTCACACACTACTGGGGGGCTCGCAGAGAGTTGAATACCCTTGTAGTGAACATGGCTTGGAAGCCCGGTGCATGTACCTAAAACCCCGGATTAACCTGCCTGCCTCAAGTAAATCACGCCGTCCAGGTAAACCTGGTATGACCCGTCGAACCTGCCACAAGTTACTCCTTCGGGACCCTGAACTTGGCCACGTTAAATTGATGATCATCGAGTTGATTACCTAAAGACAAAATCTTTACGAGATTTTGAAACATTGGGTAGCTTGTCATCAATGATTTGGTTAAGGATTGCGGAGCATCTTGACAGGCTTTGCTAAAATGGTTAATGACAGTAGCCTGGCAGCTCATAAAAAGCCTCGAATTTGGAGCCTGACAGCTCGTAAAAAGCCTCGACTACATGGTCTTATTTTCCCAAAAAAAACCTTATTTTTATTTTTTATGATTTCACAAATCTTGGTCGTCATGATCATTGGTTTTTAACCAAGTCCATTGATGCGAGACTGGACAACTACAAGGTTGACCATATATCTACAAAGTTAAAGTCTGGGTCATGAACACCAGCGAGAGTTAAACCGGCGTTCATTGTAACCCGGATCGGCCATCAGGTTAAGCCGAACAAGAGAGCCAAGGGCCTCATCAGCGCCTGCGCTATCAATTATTCCTACCGGGTTAAGGTCGACAAGCACACTTAATCAGAGGCATGGTATATGTTTGTGTTCGAAAGCTATTCCTTTGATATATATATCAGAGCAGTATAATCCGTCCGATGACAAACCGCCAGGACATCTTTTAGCTTCGTTCATGCAGGCATAGGTAATATAAGCTGTTAAAGCATTGCAAACAGAAGATTAAATTGAGAGATGCTAATCCAAATAGTACCATAACAGCGGGACAAAGGCAGTATTTCAATTATCCTATTACAAGGCACTTGCAGGCCCGAATGGATCAAAAGTTTCTGGCAAAGTATTCAGCATCTAAAAGTTAAACCGGGACGGTTTAGGACTCTTCTTCAGCACGCTGCGAAGGCTGAGGGTCAACTTGATCCGGATCTTTGTCGACTTCAGGCAATTGCTAGAAATCGGGAGCGCTCCAATCAATCTTGGAGAGAGCACGGAAATACACTTCATCATTGATAAGATCTGAAGGGTCAATATCTGGAGCAAAAGTGTGGTTACGAACTGGTGGGATCAGATTTTCAGTGTCGTAAACCGGCCGCTCCACCCGCGAATTTTCTAGATCGTAAGCCTAATGATACCTTGTCAAATCTGCTTCATCGGCAAGCTTACTGGCAAGAGGGCGCATGTCCTTGGTCAAAGAACGGAGATCTTCACCAGAGAAGGCTGACCCGTCCTCTTTCATGCTGGGGTAGCCGTTCATGGCCTCCGCCGGATCAAAATCGGGGACCCATGCTAAGGCTCGGGTCAGCGCCATCAGAGAGCCAGCTCGTGCAGCAGACTTCTTCACCTCAACAAGACGCGCAGGTAAGACAGATAGCTTTTCCAGGGTGACTTGGATGGTGGTCGGCGCCAGTTTATTGTGCGACATGGCAGTGATAGCCCTTTGAGCGCCGGAGTAGAGCTGCTCCACCAGGGTATAAGCAACCTTGAGCTTCTTCCGGACATCGTCTCCAAGATGAGTTATGTGCCTCCCTGTATGCAATTGGCGAGTTAAACCGGAGCGGAACAAAGATTGCAAGGATACAAATATACGAAGATAGATACTCACCGAAGATAGCAGAAGTCATGTTTTCTATTTGCTGTTTCAACCCGGATAGTTCCGGCGTAACCGGATTGAGAGCGGCTTCGGCATCCTTTGCTTTTTTTTCTAGAGTGTCCCTTTGCACCTCCCATGTGGACCGCTCCGCTTCAAAATATTTCTTCAATTTTTCCATGTTAGTCAAAGTAAGGACAAGTTCTTCCTTAGCTTTGGTTGAAGCAGTCTCATGGAAGGCCAAGCTATTCCGGAGCTCAGTTGCCTCCGAAGCTCTCCGGTTCAAGTCAGCCTGCAAGAAAAGCAAACGTGTGAGAAGGACAGATTATTCAAAGTCTCAAGCACAAAACAGGTTATGCACTTGACACTTGGGGGCTAATGTACAATTGAAGTAAGGAAAGCAAATTTTTTCAGACAAGTCCCAAGCACATAAACAGGTTATGCCCTTGGCACTTGGGGGCTAATGTACATTCATTCTCAGACATAAGTTAAGTCCCGGTTCACCTATAGGGAAGCTAAACCGGCACTTGGGGGCTACTATGGCCTAAAGGTAGGATTGCAAAGTACAAAGCAGAAACTGGAAAGCAAAAGGAAAGAAAGTCACCTCATATTTATCTTTCATCATGTTGACTAAGCCGGCTTCATAATCACGGCTGGTGAAGAGCCGGTTCATATACCCGGAATGGAGTTCCTGGGCACTCAACTGAGCATAGCTTGATAGGTGTGTGCTCCACTTGCCTTTATCTTGTTGAAGTTTCTCTTCCTTGGCAGTATGCCTAGCCAGGGCAACAGGCTCGGTGGGAGCAGAGAATCTTATCCCGGTTATTTCAACATCCGCCGTTGAGGTGGCCGTCGGTTGAAGGGGGTCAGTAGTGTGCACTGGGCTGACAGGAGCCGGGCTAGCCCGGGGAGGACTAACCCGGACAGGGCTTGCCGGTTCAGCCATGTTCTCCATGTCATCACCTCCCGGAGCAGCAACATCTTCATGATCCATAGGAGTGGGATCATCGAGCTGAACTTCAAAGTTGTCCTCTAGAGGGATGGCTGCTTCAGGGTCCTCGGCCGGTTCGGCAGTAGTGGTCTTCACAGCCGGTTTATTTGCTTTTAACTTTTTGCTAGGCTTGGGCATTCTGATAAAGGTCAAAAGAACAATGAGAATCACAAAGTTAAAACAGGAAGATAAACTGGACGTTTGAAAGAAGGACTTACCCAGGAACGGTCTTGAGCACTGGGACTTGTGTAGCGGTCGACTCGCCAGAAGAAGACAAAGGAGCCTCCTGATAGTTGGGATCATACGGTTTAAGTGGTTTACGTATAAGGCCTGCTTTTGGATGAAGAAGGGTTGGAGTGAGAAAAACCTCTGAGCGGCGTCTGCGAGCCGGCGTAAGGGGTATTCCGGACGATTCAACCACATGGCCGCTATGGCGCGTGGTCCGGCGAGCTTCATGCTGCTGTCTCTTCAAAAGAAAGTTGGGATCCAATTGAGCATAAGGGTGAGAAAATGGATATTTCAGGGATACCCGGCGGATCTTGGGTGGCAACGGTTCTGAATCAGATGAGAGAGAAATTACCTCAATTCCCTCCGCTTTACTTCCTTCCGCCAGATCCTGCGAAAAGGCATTGTTAACATAAATTCACACAAAGGGAGATCAAAGGACATAAGAATCAAAAAGTACCTCAAAAGCCGGATCATCTTCCTCAGGGTTTGAACCGGAAGCAGTAACAACCTTCTTTTTCTTCACGGCAAAGGTTTTCTTCCGTGTTGGCTTCGCCGGTTTATCCTGTGCTTTGCTCTTCCAGAAGGGATCATTGGCCTATGAAAAGGAACAAGAACATGTTGAAAACAAGGAATAAGAATAGATTAAACCGAAAAGAAAGGGTCGGAAGAGCTTTACCGATGGCGGTTTGTTGGTTAAGCAGAATGGAGCTAAACCGGTCCGGCTGCAATCCTCCACAGGGATGTTCAGCATTTTCTTGGCAGACTCAGTAACTTCATTATTAGGAAGTACTATTTTTGTGTGGCGTTGAGGATCTTCCGGCTTGCCAGTATATTTGCACATCAGGCTTGAGCGCCGGCTTAGTGGAAGAATGCTCCAAGAGAGCCAGCAGCGGACGAAATCAACGCCGGTTGAACCGTTCACCATGAAAGCCCTGAGCTTGGAAAGTTGAGGGGCATATCGAGCCCTGTCTTGGGCGATTAAATGCTGCGGCAAAGGATGAGTTGACGCCAGACGGTAAGTGCGGTAACCCGGCAGTGGGGTTTCTCCTTCTGGCGAAGTGTCTTTGAAGTAGAACCATGTCTGGTTCCAATCCTTAGGGTGGCTATGAAGAGTGGCCTGAGGAAAACTGGCGTCCTTCCTTTTCTGGATGCTGACACCACCCAACTCATGATGAGGTCCATCAGAAAACTCAGTCCATCGGTTCAGATGGAAGAAATCCTGGAATAGATCCACTGATGGCTCCTCTTGAAGGTATGCTTCCGAAAAGACTTGGAAGTTGCAGATGTTCGATACAGAATTTGGGCCTATATCCTGTGGGTGGAGTTGAAAAGCGGCTAACACATCACGGAAAAACTTTGAACCGGGAGGGCTAAACCCCCGGGCAAGATGATCATAGAAGACTATGATTTCTCCCTCTTTAGGCTCAGGAGGACACTCATCTCTAAGGCCCCGCCAGTGCAGAACTAATTTGGGGCCCAGGACGCCAGTTGAGGCTGCCTCTACTAAATCGTCTTCCGTAATCCGGGACGGAACCCAGTTGCAGGCAACAAATTGTTTTGCTGTGGAAGCCATTTTTTCTCCAAAGGAGCACAGGAAAATATAACACAAGATCCGGTTTACCAGCTGCTAAATATAAACCGGCGCATTCTATGAAGATATGGACTCAATTGTCGGTTTAAACAAGGGACTAATGGTATCTATTAACCCGGAAGCGGGTATGAACAAGACAGCTGCCGGTTTATGGCAATAGAAGGGAAAGTTAAACCGTCAATTATGAGAAGCAGGCTATTATTAAACCGGTAATCTAAGTGGATGAGCTGCTGATCTAAAGTGTGAGAAATAGCTTTCACAAGAAGTAGACGCAAAATATGGATCTACAGCACAGTAAAAAGACAGATAATACAAGTCATATTCAGTGAAAGCAACAAAAGTTATCTATAGATTCAATCTAAACTAGCAGTGTTGGAGAAGCTAAAGTATAACGATGGAGTAGAAGCGCACGAATGAGGGTCCAACTTGACAAGTTTTATATCTACAGCTGAAGTTAATCTACGGTGATGAACTATGAAGAAACGAGGGTTCATGGCGAGCTACAGAAGAAACCCTAGAACTAAGATCTATGGGGAAGAAGATAGCGTACCCGAGGAAACAGAGGACGGAGGCGAGTTTTTCTGAGCGCGTTCAGGTTGATGCAGCGGCCGGGCTTGTGGATGACGGCGAGCTCGAAGAACAACGGCGGAGCTTTGAGCGCTGGAGACGAAGGAAGAAGAAGCAGAAGGGGAAAAGAGATGGGCCTTGGCTGTATTTATAGGCCAATGGGATAAAACGGCAAGCGCGGGAATCGAGGAGGCCGGAAATCGGATAAAGATGGAGTTGTCGCCTCGATCTTTGGTGCGGCAATAAAGAAAGGTAACAAACAGATGCGGGCGTTAAATGCGCGGATGATGTCACGACAGATTGAAGCGATTTTAGGAGATGACGTCATGGCCGGTTTATGAAGCGTACAAGTTGCAGAAAGGAAATTCGTACAAGACTTCGAAGACTGACATCAACAAGTTCAAATCAATCTGGGGCCTAATGTCAGGGATATGACTAGCAGGTATAAACCGGCTAGGAAGGAATGGATTATGCTAGTAAAATTATATTATCAGAACCCCAGTAGAGTATGTAGCAGGAGGTTATAACCCACGGAGGTTTAGGGCCCATGTATAAAGCCCATGATCTGTAAACCGTCATACCATGTAACTTGGGATGTATGATAGAAAGAGTAGAGACCGAGGCGGACACATTTATGAGCCAGCCTCGGGACTCTGTAAATTGGACCGGGCGTCACCTCCTATATAAAGGGACGACCCGGCGACGGTTCAGGACAAGAAACAACAACCCAAGACACAGGTAAAGCGGATTCACTCCCTGGTCATCGAAGCCCAAGCAATACCACACCAAACTAGACGTAGGCTTTTACCTTCATCAAAGGGTCTGAACTAGTATAAAAATCCATGTGTCCTTCATCCGCTTTAACCCCTTTAAGCTAACCCGAGCGATGGCCTCACACCTAAGTCCGTTAACCCGGACATCTGCCGTGCTAAATCCACGACAAAGAGCCTTGCCAGGAGTAAGCAATTCGAGGAAATTGTACGCAAGCAAGGAAGACACTGGAAGAATCAAGGTGTAGGTTTTGAACGATATTTCAATGCCAATGGAGTTGAGTGGGAAGAAGATCAATACCCCAAGACGAAGTTTGTTCCTCAACAAGAGAAGTATGATCCTACTTCTTTCCAAGGAACACAAGCTCAAGATGATCTTCCACCACAAGACCACAAGCTAAAGGGCAAGGACAAGCTTCAAGAAGAGGTTGATGTATTTGAAGAAGCTCCCAAGGCCTTGGTCAAGTGGGTTCCCAAGAATACTTCAAGTTCTAGTTCATCAAGTAAGACTACAACTCCAAGGATTCCCATCAAGATGGTGTGGATCTCGAATAAGAAGAACTAGAGAGTTCTTGAGGGTGACTCCGCCAACATACTTCACTCATATCATTTTGGCGAGGACAAGTGCAAACAACTTCCATATCTTGCACTAGTTCAAGGAGTCACAATCCCTCTTGTTGGTAAGACAAGGGACAAGGTAACCTAATGCTTTCATGGACATCATATTATGTGAACATCACTCTATGTCTATGGATATCCTTGTTTGTTCCTTGTGGCACTAACCCGTATAGGTATTGAAAGTGCAACTCACTCCAATGGATTGCTCCAAATGATCTACATCAACATTGAGCATCTACATCTTCAACACCTACATGAAGTCATCATCGACAAAACCCAAGGTTAGTTCTTCCCTCTTAGGGGGGACATCACATCTAGGGGGAGCTTTACTCTAATCAATTGAGCTAAAGCAACTCTATTGATGTAAACACAACAATGCTTTATGTAAAAGTGGTAACCCCACTTGTGCTTAAGCGATGAGTATGACCTATGATCAAATGTTCTCATTTGACTCCTAAGTCAATATACTCATATATAGATGACCTAGTCATTGCCAATTGCTTGATAGATGCTAGAATGGTCGTGCATGCTTTGCCACATGTTTCATTTGCTATCTTATTGTGTGAGCATGTTGAATGCATATTTTTCTCATTCGAGGACATCCATTTGTTGCTTTGATTGTTTGGCTCTTTTTATTTTGCCAAATGGATGGACAAGAATGCCTAAGAACCCCCTCTAGCTATCTATGCTTTTCTCATCTCAAACTCTATTCATGCTACATCACAAAGTTTGATCAAGTCAGATTCAAACCACTCTGTGTCATCGACTTCGGAGTCCCCGACTCGTCATAGACATAAACTCCCAAAACCTCTTTGTGCATTTCGGTATGACTGAGTCATCCACTTCGGTCACACCGAGTTCACTAAGTTGATCTAGGTTTTCAATCTTGGTGCAACCGATTTGAACTTTTCGGTCACACCGAGTTGCAGTAACTGCTAGCTGTTTTGCATCTCCGTGCCACCGGGTTGTTCCACTCGGTCACACCGACAGGGTCAGGTTATATATACTGACGGGTCAAATTTTGGAACATTTTTCAAAACCTCTCGCCCGCGCGTGACCTACTTTACCGTCTCAAGTCTCTGGATTGTCGCCCCGCCGCCAGCGACCTCCTGCCACTGGTGTTCACCGCCGTCAACGGGAATCTGCTCCGCCGTTGCCGCCGTAGCGAGCTCACCGCCGAGTTAGGGTATGAGCTCGATCTATGTGCTATTCCTTAACTCCGGTTCATAGCACATTAAATTTCCATGATTCTTGCCACAATTGAAATCATCCTGTCCAGCAGAAACTCCATAGAGATTAGTTTTGATTCGAAAATTTAGGGTTAGGTCTCCGCCGAACTCATCTCGGACCGACCGAGTTGTAGAAATCGGTCTCGCCGATTTGGCTTAGGCCATTGCACTTGCACTTTCCGGTCTGACCAAAAATGGCAAATCGGTGCAACCGAGTTCGACTCTCTGTGAAACCCTAGCAATCTCGATGCCACCAAACTGTGACTCGGTCTGACCGAGTTCACTAGTTTAGGTTCCAGAATTGCTTCAGTATCACCGAGTTTAACAAATCGGTAGCTCCGAAATATTTTCTGTAGAGAACTAAAACTAATTTTTGACTCATCAGTTTTGCAAAAACTCTGCACTTTGTGATGCTTGTCCACTCCACCTCATCTACATCTATTCAGAGGGTTTGCTGTCAGTGTTATTGCCAAGATGTCTGACCAAAGTGACAGCCAGAACAAGTCTGAGGAGCAAGTTAACATGAGTGAGGGCACTAGTATCTCTAGCAGTTCTGATGAGGGTAGCAGGAGCACTCCAAGTGATCTTCCAAAGGCTGCTACCAAGACAAGGAAGAAGAAAACTTCAGATTCTGAGGATGAGGACTTTGTGGCTGATGAGACCACTTCAAAGAAGAAGGTGCTCAGGAAAGAGTATGGCACACCTGCAGCAACAAAGCCAGGGATGAACAAAAAGGCCCCTGCCAAGAGAGTTCCAATGTCAAGGGCCAGATCATTAACTCAAGAAACAATGGTGTTCACACTTGAAACCAGAGATGATGAGCCACCAGGAACAAAGAAGAGAGATAGGAAAACCACAACCAGAGTAATTGGCAAGCCATCCATGAGAGATGATGATGTTGATGAAGAAGAAGAGGTTGCTGCACCAGCACCTAAAGCTCAGAAGCTTATGGGAGATGAAATCAAGTCTGGGGCTGCTCCTTCAAAGCCTAAGACTGTCCCCAAAGCTGCTGCTCAAGCCACCAAGTCTGCACCCAAGAGAAGCACAAGGAACATTCCAGCTGCAGAAAAGAACAAGGCCCCAGTGCCTGAGATTGATGAAGATGCTGAGGTCCAAGTGCTCAGAAAATTGAAGCCCAAGATCCCTGATCATGATAGTACTCATATTGTTACTGAGGATATGAAGTTGAGGAAGGATGCATGTCTCATAAGATGGAGACAATATGATCCATATGATGTGAGGAGAAGGACTGATGTGGATTACATGTTCCACACCAAAGAACAGCAAGACTTCTATGAAACCATTCTCCTTGACAAGAAGCCAATGGTATGTGACATGAGATGGGTTGATTGGGAGTACATCAAGGAGAATGAAGATCACTTCCCAAGTGTGCGTGAAAGCTTCAAGGCTTGTGGTGTTGACAAGTTTGTGGGTCAGAAGCTGAAAAAATGGAATGATGAACTCATCATGCAATTCTACTCCACAACTCACTTCTATCCAGATGGTAGGATTGTATAGATGTCTGAAGGTAGAAGGTACCAATCAACTGTTAATGAGTGGGCCAAGCTCATTAAAGCCCTTGAAGAGCGTGAGGATGACTTGAATGTCTATGCCAAGAAGAAGAAAGACCACAACTCTATGGCAAACATGTACAAAGATATCCCTGATAAAGCTTTGGAGACACACCAGCTTGGATCTGTACACTTTCTGTTGTCTGCTCTAGCTACAATCAACACTATATTGAGGCATACATTGTTGCCCAAATATGGAGATCACAAGATGATCAGAGGACATTCAATCAACTTGATGCACATTTTTGATGTCCCTCAAAAGTCCAAGGTCATGAGTCTGATTGTAGAGACAATCAAGAGGACTGCTGCTGACCAGAAGAGATCTTGTGGGTATGCTCCACACATTCATGAGCTCATCAACTCAAAGATGGGCACATGCACATACTTATTGGACAAGGAACATCTACCCCTATATCCAGACTTTAAGGACAACATAGTTGTGATGGATGAGAATGAACCTTCATCAGTGCAAGCACAAGAGAAACGAGCCAAAGCTAGAGCTAAGAAAGCTTCCAAGATGCCAAGTGTTGAAGAGGCATCTCAGGTGTCCCTCGAGTCAAAAAAAGATCAAATGGCATATATGATTCAAGCAACTTTGAGGATTGAGAAGGGCTTGGCCACCTTGACTCAAAATCAAGAGAGCTTGGAGAGGATTATTGAAACAAAGTTCTATGGTCTTGATCTGAAAGTGACTGAGATACAGACTGCAGTTGAGCAGCTCCAGGAGGAAGCAGATGAGAGGAAAGGGTAGGCTACCACAGATGCCTTTCAGAGAGTGCCTAGAGGTCAGAGATCTGCTGTAGTGCCCATACCTGACACTAGAGCTACAACATCAGCACCAGCAGCCACAGCTTCAGTGCCACCTCCAGTTGCCACTCCACCAGCTCCAACTACATCATTTGAAGCCTTCGTCCTTGGAGTTCTCTCTACACCGCCTCCCGAAGACCAAGCCTGAGAGACGCATAGCACTATGCATATTTGAACTTTTTGGTAACTTGTTGCCAAAGGGGGAGAAATATGTATAGATCATAGGCTTAGAGAGAGTGTGTTTTTGCTTCTTGGCCTCTTGCTATTTGGTTGATACATTTGTGCATTTGCTTGATACTTTACGTTATGTGTGTGAGATACTTGTTTGATCATGTGATTCATCATATGCTACCTTAATGCTTGCTTGGATGATATTATATTTTATATCCCTATATGATCATTCACATTGCTTGGTGATGAGTGCATGCTTTCAGTTTATATCATTTTGAGCGCTCCACCAAGATGTATGTGACATGGAAGAGTAACCCATGATCCTAATCGATTGTGCATTTGCATTCAAACGCAAATTTTAAATAATGCACAAATTTAGGGGGACCTCTTGCTTATCACATACTTCTCAAAGCAACAATGTATTTAAATCTTATTATCATTTATCGAAGCTTTGATCTATATGTTGTCATCAATTACCAAAAAGGGGAGATTGAAAGTGCAACTATCCCTGGGTGGTTTTGGTAATTACTAACAACATATAGCTCATTGAACTAATGCTATCACAAGATAAATATTTCAGGAATGTTCAATGATTGGCATGGCATGGATTAGGAATGTGGACCCCTTAAAATGCTAAGGACAATATTGGCTCAAGCTCAAGACTCTACATTTTCTATTTTAGTGATCAAAGATTACATCGAGTCCATAGGAAAGCCAATACTATTAAAAGGGGATGAGGTGTTGCTTAATGGTTTTCTTGCTCAAAATGCTTAGTGATATGCTCCAAAACCCTCAACCACTTTCTCACATCCACATATGTCCCAAACCAAAAGTCAAACTCGGCCCCACCAAAACTTTCCATCCGGCGCCACCAAGTTCATTTGACATAGCCATTGCCACTAACCCTAGTCACTTTGGTCTCACCGAGATGGGATTGCAAACTCTCTGTTCCATTCGTAACGTTTTGTTCCAACCGAGATGAGATCAGTCCCATCGAGTTCGCAATGCAAACTCTCTGTTTCCCCTTCGTAACGTTTCGGTCCAACCGAAATGAGCGAATCGGTCCCACCGAGTTTGCCTGACCAACTCTCTGGTTAGCTTATTACCAAAATCGGTCCTACCGAGTTTGTGTAATCGGTCTCACCGAGATTACGTTATGCCCTAACCCTAATGAAATCGGTCCTACCGAGTTGATCATATCGGTCCCACCAAAATGCCTAATGGTCACATTTATGAACTAAATCGGTCTGACCGAGTTTCATGATTCGGTCCCACCGAGCTTGGTGAATTTTGTGTAACAGTTAGATTTTGTGTGGAGGCTATATATACCCCTCCACCCACTCTTCATTCGTGGAGAGAGCCATCAGAACATACCTACACTTCCATTACTCATTGTTTTGAGAGAGAACCACCTACTCATGTGTTGAGACCAAGATATTCCATTCCTAACATATGAATCTTGATCTCTAACCTTCCCCAAGTTGCTTTCCACTCAAATCATTTTTATACCAAATCCAAATCTATGAGAGAGAGTTGAGTGTTGGGGAGACTATCATTTGAAGCACAAGAGCAAGGAGTTCATCATCAACACACCGTCTATTACCTTTTGGAGAGTGGTGTCTCCTAGATTGGTTAGGTGTCACTTGGGAGCCTCTGACAAGTTTGTGGAGTTGAACCAATGAGTTTGTACGGGCAAGGAGGTCGCCTACTTCATGAAGATCTACCCTAGTGAGGCAAGTCCTTCGTGGGCGATGGCCATGGTGGGATAGACAAGGTTGCTTCTTCATGGACCCTTCGTGGGTGGAGCCCTCTGTGGACTCGCACAGCCGTTACCCTTCGTGGGTTGAAGTCTCCATCAACGTGGATGTACGATAGCACCACCTATCGGAACCACGAGTAAAAAAATCTCCATGTCTACATTGCATTTGCTCCCTCAAACTCCTCCCTATACCTTCATATGCAATTGCTTTACATTCCGCTGCTATACTCTTAGAATTGCATGTGTAGGTTGATTGCTTGACTTGTGCTAAGTTGCTAAAATCTGCCAAGAACTAAAATTGGGTAAAGGCTAGATTTTCATTTGGTCAAGTAGTCTAATCACCTCCTCTAGACATACTTTCGATCCTACACCTCTCCCGGCAGAGCAATCCGCTCCCGACAGAGACCCTGCCGGAAACAACTCCTCACAGGCCACCGGACCACCCCCTCTTGCCGAGCCCAAGGGCCCCGCGCACGAGGCTAGTGCTCCCGCAGCAGAGGAGGTGCCGTTAGTCCTTGTTGCTGAGCCTCAGGCTCCAACTTGGGCGAGGAACATTGTCCACTTCCTACAAACCAGAGAACTCCCTGGAACCAAGATGAAGCTGATAAAGTAGCCCGGAGGGCTAGTATGTATTAGTTTGTCGATGACACTCTTTACAGAAGGAGGGCCAACGGTGTGAAATTGGAGTGTGTTTACCGGGATGATGGAAATGAACTGCTGGCTGAAATTCACAGAGGAATGTGCGGCTCACGCCTTGGATCAAGGGCGTTAGTTGGCAAAGCATTCTGGCAAGGATTCTATTGGCCCACATCCCTCCAAGATGATATCGAGCTCATCATGACATGTGAAGCCTATCAGTTCCATTCCAAGAGAACACACCTGCATGCCCAAGCTCTTCAGACAATCCCTCTTGCATGGCCATTTTCGGTCTGGGGGCTCGATATTCTCGGCCCCTTCCCCCAAGCAATCGGGGGCTTTGAATACTTGTTCGTTGCCATTGACAAATTTACAAAGTGGCCGGAAGTGACTGCCGTCAGAAAGGTGACTGCCCAGTCAGCTATCAAATTCATGAAAGGATTGGTGTGTCGTTTCGGAGTTTCGGCAAGGATCATCACTGATAACGACACCTAGTTCACGAGCCACACCTTCATGCAATATGTTCATGACCTCAGATGCAAAATCTCGTTCGCTTCCGTGGCACATCCCTGGAGCAATGGACAAGCTGAGAGGGTGAACGCTGAAGTGCTTCGTGGACTCAAGACAAGAACTTTTGATACACTGCAGAAGCACGGCAAGCGGTGCATCGAGGAGCTGGCAGTAGTTCTCTGGTCCCTCAGAACGACACCTAACCGAGCAACCGGGCAGACACCCTTCTCCCTGGTCTACGGGGCAGAAGCAGTTATCCCCACATAACTCATTTACGGGTCTCCTAGAGTGCTTGCCTACAATGAAGTAGCGCAAGATCAGCACCGGCGTGATGACGTTGTGGTACTCGAAGAGAACCATCTCCAGGCTGCTACGTGTGTTGCATGCTATCAGCAAGCCCTGCGTTGCTATCACAGCCGCAGGGTTCATGCCCGGTGTTTTGAGGAAGGTGACCTTGTCCTTAGGCGCGTTCATTCTGCCAAGGGTACAAACAAGTTGTCACCAAAGTGGGAAGGCCTTTACCGGGTGGTACGAGTCACCAGACCGACGCAGTTCGTCTGGAGACCAGAGATGGCACTCAGTTGCAAAACCCATGGAATATTGAGCATCTCCGTAAGTACTACCCATAAGGTGCGAGGCTGTCGGGCACCGCCCGGCAGCCACCCTTTTGTACATGCTTTGCCTTAGTTGCATGTAACCCCTCGTACAAAGCTGGGGCGTTGACCCCGTGCAACAGAAAATAAAAAACTGATGTAGGGGGCCCCCAACTAAGATTGCATGCATGCACCAGCACACCAAGATCACTGTATTAGCACATGCATATAAATAGGATTGCATCCTGGATTCAATCTCATCTACATGGAGTTGCAGGTTCTTGCCGCGAACTTGGCTCCAACAGATGATGAGAAGATTGCACGGCACGACGATCGCCGGCAATCCAGACAGATAAGTTTGCCTCCTGTCCATTAGTGTTCTGTAAAGCTATAACTTTGCATGGGAAAACCTCGCCTCTCTCTTTTGAAACTTAGGTGCTCCCATCCATGACTCGAACGCTGCTTTGGTCGGGATGGTCGCAATAGCCTTTGGTAAAAAGGAGTTGGCGGGGGGCTGGCCCCTCTGTCTGTTCCCCGACAGACATGGCTCTCCAGCAGACGAAGAGGGTGCTGGCACAATATCTTGCCAGGGAAAACTCGTTTATTTACATTAAAGAGGCATTGCACCTCTGCATGGACGTACACATGCACGGGTTCCCAACAAGTTTCATCCTTTTCATTCCCATGCTGATACAAGTACAAGCATTACAGAACACACAGATGGACTCGATGGATTACATTATTTGAGTTAAAATTTGGCATTTGCCTATGAGTTTAAGATTGAAAAAAGATAAAGAACCATATAACCCCTCTTTTCCTTTCTCTGCTCTTTTTCCCAGGATGCTAACACAAGAGGGAAAAGAGAATAAAAGGAGTGTTAGGGGAGGTCAGCGACGAAGGGGCCGTTGGAGCAGTCACCCACAATGATCCACGGGTGGCATGCACCCAAGAGCTGGGCAAGGTGACGAGCAAGGCCCGACGCCCCTCCCCGAAAGAAAAGGGGAGAGGAGGAAAAGGGGGAAGGGGCGGAGACGGTAGCGGCATCACCCACAATGGGTATACGCCGCTACCATTGCTCCCCCTAACAGGAAGGCGCGCCCCTCATCGACATCAGCCCCAAGACCTCCGGTAGGGGCAATGCTGGGATTACCAATGATCTCCAGCCCCGCCTCCCGGCCGAGCCTCAAAGAGACCAAGAGATCCATTGCGGCAAGGACCAAGCTCAGTCCCTGGACACCAGCATCAGCATGAGGCAACAACAACCTCAAGCAGAAGCCCAGGGGCTGGCCCCGAGCTCCTCTCTTTGACATCGCCAAAGGAAGCAGAGAACAAGAGAGGAAGAAGAACGAGGAGGAAAATATGGATAACTCCACTCTATTCCTCCCCTCCCTTTATAGGCGGGGCAAGGAGGGAAGCCGCTCCATCAACGGGCGACCGCCGTCCTCCTCCGCCAATTCAAGGCAGGCGGACCCACTTCACTGCACTCCTCCGCACCACGCGCCTCCGTTACCTACCCCACGCGATGCATGCAACATACGTGGCTAAGGATAAGGTTGTGCAGTGGGAAGAGTTAGTTGGCGGTTTCCACCCTGTGCGTTAAAGTCATTCACGGGCTGCCACTACAGTGGCCCGACCACTATTGTCTTTACACTAACGCGCGGGGGAATCGGAAACCGTCCCCGGAATCAAGACGAATGAAGCAACGAAGGAAATCTCAAGGGGTTAACCCCTTCAATCATCCTGCCTGTGCACTTATTAGGCCCTACCCTGACGACACTCAGCAGCGCGTTCGGGGCAGGCCTTGGGGCTTATGTCGGTGCAACAAACCCTAGGTCTATTGCCGAACTGTGCACAGGCACAAGACCAAGGTTGAAGCACTAGAGCAAGCCCAAGATTGAAGAACCAACACGCAACCAGAGAGACCAAGGTCAATCCAGAAGAACGAGGTATCGGCAAGAGGAGAGCCTCCCTTGGCGGGTAGGCGATCCCGGCAAGGGGCAAGGCCACCACCAGAAACAAGCTATCGGAGACTCCCCACCAAGGCTTGCCGGAGGTCGCGGGGGGTAAACCACCCTGCCAACTACCCAAGCACGACCCACGTCGTCGATCAGTGCAGTGTAAAGCCGCAAAGTGATTAAGTGGCAGCCATTTGCCACATGGCAGTCATCTCTTACGGAAGAAACCCACAAGAGACACCCGTCCTGTGGCGTGTCAAGGAAGCAGATGCGGAGCTAGCAAGATAGCACGACGAGCCTTGCCGGGCGACCAGTGATGTGACACTAAGCGGTGCATTTAATGCACCCTGTCAGCCTGTGGAGTTTGGTATGATAGCATTGTTTGCAATCATATCAGTTGATAATGACCATTTTGCCACTTGGTAACCCCTTAATCTATAAAAGGAGGCCCATGGCACCCGTAGGAGGGGTTGGAAGGTTGATGAACCCAAGCCACCATACGCGCGTAGTCGTTGCTGCCCTGAGGCACGTCTTGCCGAGCAAGTGTACTAAGCACCACCACATTCTTTCCACCATCAATCCACAAAAGCAGGAGTAGGGTCTTATGCCTCACGACGACTCGAACCTGGGTAAATTGCTTGTGTGCTCTCTGCCGCGCTGCCCTGCGCCGTTCTGCTCTTTGTGCAACGCGCCGTCCCCCCGCCGAACCAGTAAGGGGCCGCATGGTCCCATTGGTGGCCGCGGATATTCTGCGACATGAACCGATTGGCAAAATTCTCGTCTATCGGTGGCTACCGGAATGTTATCAACAACAGTAACAAGGTCTTCCTGATAGAATTATACATTGAGGTGTTTACATAAGCAAAAGAACATTAGTGCTTAGATCATATAGACCTCAAGAAGGGTTAAACAAAACAATGGAAAGGAAAATGTGATCATCAGATTAAACAGAACAATGGAAACGAAAATTTGATTAAACACATATTTCTGGGGTATATCCATTCCAAGGACAAGCAGAGCATAATGTCCATGACAGGATATAACATAGAAAACCATTTAGGTAATGGGAGAGGAATTTTATGACATTACCCATACAATGGTTTTAGGATAATTGATAAAGAAAATTTAGCATTGTGCTTTAATTGTTCTTATTGAAAATCGGTGTACCACCGACATCTTTCAAGATATCATTGACATGGTCATCAAGTAAAGATCAGTCTGTGGATACACAAAGGATCCATCAGGAACAACTTATAGAATAAGTCTTACAATTTCCTCAGGGAAGAATGGTTAACCTTGCTAAAACAAGAAGAACTATAACACTAGGCCCTCCGGGCAGGTGTTCTAGGCATGACATCACCTTATCAGGTCAAATACTAATGTTATAACTCTTGGGAATTTGTTCAAACCATCATATCTAACCAAGATTCAGATCTGATTGGATGTCAGGATACCTCAGACCCGGGATGCGTGAGAAGGAAGGAGTGCAACATAATTTGATGAGAAGGCATTGCAAGATTCTCGGGAAATGAACTATGGAAGCAAGTCCTGAATCATGAGTTCATCATTAAACCAAGGGGAGGATGAGGTGATGTTTGACGAACTCACTGACAATTCATCGAGAATCCCAAAAGATGGATTTCCACAATTATGTGAACAAGGAGATAACATTTGTCAGACCAAATGATATAAGTAGGTATGCTCGAGGAAAACATACGCAATTAACCATTGGTTGAAAGGTGCACCATAATATGGGCTTAGGTAGCATGATCAATGTTAGAATGGTGATTCGATAACCATTAGACTAAGAATGAATGATCGATCATTAACTTCATAGCAATAGGGTTGCTAGAAGGGCAGAATCCAAACAACGCCGTTCACCTATTGGTATTCCGGTTGTAAGCAACATGGGGACCAAGAAGAGTGGTGATGGAAGCATCACTGTATCAAGAATTATTAAGAGGTGGTGAAATTCTCACAACATCCTTGACATAAAAGATAGTAATACTTCAAGGTAGAACATAATACAAAGTGGATTGCAAGTTGCATCTGTCACATGAATATGTTTGTGATGGAAGGAAGGTAAGGATGTTGTCGATGGTAACTCAAATTACCAAGAGACGAGGGTGGTACTTATCATCATGAATTTGACTGGTATCATGGAAGGAGTCAAAATATTGATGATGATCACGACAAAGAGGTTCCACGAAGAAGTAATTGAACAACGACTATATCAAGTAAAAGGACTAATGAAGCAAAATATTATTGGAACCACGGATATGACACCAACTCGGAATCAAGCTTGTTGTTCGAGGTGGAATGATAAGACGAGGAAATCGACATAAGCTTAGCTCATCATCGAAGGTTGTCTTTCGAGATTAAGGACCAGGTAGCATAGTTAAAATTATCACGATAATGATGTAGCCGATCAGGCTAGGAATGACGTGATAGAGTATTAAACTTCTCAACAACAAAGTACTGGGAGTACTGAATCTCAGTGTTGATTCGATTCCCAAATCGGTGTTCTCGGTTGATGACAACCCAGAACCCGTGGAGTGACTATGACGGGTAAGGGTACTACTTCTATAGGAATTCATAAGATGAAGTGTAATGGGTTGATATCCTCAAGATACCATGGGGAAATACTCGAAGGTAGAACAAAATAGAGGTTGGGCAGGCGTACCGATCTGCAGAAGGCAAGTACTTTAACTTGTCCGAGAAATAGAATCAAAGGAGAACAATCTAGTCGGAACCACGACTGCAAAGGAAAAAAATCATAGGTACAAGATCAAATCACACTAAGGCAATAGTTATTATTACAAGAAGCTTACATGATAGGATCAACATCGCATCCATGGGCATGAACACAAAGTTCAAGGTCGACTCCCACTTCTCCGATCCATAACCTTTCATTCACTTCTCATCCTAGAAGAAGTTGTATGGTAGAAAATTATCTGGTAAAACACCAGAAGGGTGTCACTTGTGAAAAACTTTTGGGTTCATACAGTTTTAGGGAAGGTATAGGTCATCCCATAGGGCATCTTGGGAACATACACCACAAACTTTCAGAAGTGATTAACTCAAGCTCAGAAGCAGAGCATGGTTGGCCAAATCAGATAATAGGATTTACCAATGGCTTTATGTAGCAGGGAAAAAACTTCTCGAGGTTTTTGTATACAAAGGACACTATCAAATGATAATTCAGTAAAGGATCTGACGGTCCATAACGGAGCCGATGTGGGCATCAACACACAACCAAAGGAAGAAATAATGCAAATGCATTGGATTATAGGAACAAATGACTAATTCAAAGCTCAAATGTAAAGGAATTATGATTTCCAAATCAAGGGATCAAAAGCAAATGCTCTGATTAAGGATGGATAAGTTGAGTAGGCTTAGGGGCACAATCGATGGCAATTTGAGTGGTCGAGACCCAGCCCATGTTTAAAATGACGTCTGAGCTGGAAGGATGAATTCTTGGATCTGATTGAGGATTGCGAGCAGTCGCAACATATTGAATCAACATGCTCAAAATGATAATGACTAAGGATGCCAATAGTATTACCAGACTTATGACATTGATCATAATGCAATCAAGCAAGAATTTCAAGAGTAATAGGAGGTTGAGGATCTTCGAAAGATCAAATGGTATTTCGAAGACTTTTGTGAAATACTTGAATCAACTGGGGATGAGCGGATACTCGATAACTGCGAGAAATTATCCATAGGGGTATTCAGGTGGCAAAAAACTACAAGGCAGTGGGCACAAAGTATTCTCGAATCAATAGAGAGAATTTCGGGGTATCTTGTAATAACAAGATCAACTGGGAATAAGAGTAAGAGCGACAAGTGTAAGTATTTATTCATAGAGATATTTTGGTGGTAGGAAATTGCAAAAGCAATGGGCACAAAGTCTCAAGAGAACATCGAAGAGTATCTTCAGAATCTTCTGGTGCAGTGGGCGATCATATGGAATGAGGGGTTCTTCAGGAGAATCACTTATGAGAACCAAGTGTTAAAGTTAATAAATTCATATAACCCGAATAGAAGAGAGATCAGAGTCCTAGAGTAAAGGCAAGGAATAAAAGATCCTAATACCACCCAATGGCGACGTGGGCCCGTAAGCCACACAACCATGTTAGTAAAAGTTTTCAGTGACTAGACTCAACTTCAGCCAAGGAGTTGGGAAGGGGGGTTCCTATAGGCAGTCAGCTCCGATACCAACTTGTGACACCCTCGATTTGACCGTACACTAATCATGCACGCAAATGTGTACGACCAAGATCAGGGACTCACTGGAAGATATCACAACACAACTCTATACACAAATTAAATATCAAACAAGCTTCATATTACAAGCGAGGGGCCTCAAGGGCTCGAATACATAAGCTCGATCATAAACGAGTCAGCGGAAGCAAAAATATCCGAGCACAGACATATAAGTTAAACAAGGTGCCATAAGATGGCTAGCACAAACTAGGATACATATCAAAGAGGTGCAAGCCTCCTGCCTGGGATCCTCCTAAACTACTCCTGGTCATCGGCAGACTTCACATAGTAGTAGGCTCCAGCGGGGTAGTAGTAGTCATCGGCGAAGGCATCTAGCTCCTGGGCTCCACCACATGGTTGCGTCATCCAAGAAGAATGGAAAAGAGGGAAAAGGGGGGAGCAAAGCAACCGTGAGTACTCATCCAAAGTACCCGCACGCAAGGATCTACACTACATATGCGTTGGTATATGTATAAAGGGGTAATATATATGTGGTCTAAACTATAGAATGCCAGAATATGAGGGGGAAAGCTAGGCCTATCGAAGACTATGCTTCTGGCAGCCTCCATCTTGTAGCAGTAGAAGAGAGTAGCTGGAATGTAACTAGTGTCAATGCTCTTGGTAGCCTTCGTCTTGCAGCAGTAGAAGAGAGTAGTTGGTAAGTTAACCAAGTATCATCGCATAGCATAAACTTACCCGGCGATCCTCCCCTCATTGCCCTGTGGGAAAGCGATCACCGGGTTGTATCTGGCACTTGAAAGGGTGTGTTTTATTAAATATCCGGTTCTAGTTGTCATGAGGTCGGAATACAACTCCGGGTCGTCCTTTTACCGAGGGACACGCCTATTCGAATTGATAACCTTCCTTGCAGGAGTGCACCACATTACCCAACACGCTCGATCCCTTTGGCCAGACACACTTTCCTAGGTCATGCCCGGCCTTGGAACATCAACACATTGCAGCCCTACCTATGCACAACAGAGTGGTCAGCACACCGATCTAAATCCTAAGCGCACAGCGGTCTGGGCCCATCGCCCGTTGCACACCTGCATGTTGCGTACGCGGCCGGAGAATAGACCTAGCAACCTCCATTAAAAAGGAAGTTTTGTTACGTGGTCCAACCCGGCGTGCACTGCTCAGTCGCTGACGTCAAGAAGGCTTTGGTTGATACCACGACATCGAGTGCCCATAACTGTTCCCACGTAGTTGTTTAGTGTGTATAGGCCAGTGGCCAGACTCAGATCAAATATCCAAGCTCGTTAAGCGTGTTATTATGTAATAACCGTGGAAAACGACCAGGGACGAGGCCACCTCTCAACTGCGTGTCTCAACCTGCCCTGTCGCTCCATCATAAAGAATCACTCGGGGGGCCGTCAGAATCCAGGCCCACCACTACCTGGATGGAACCACCTGTCCTTTCAGTGTCCACATCAGAATCACTTGCGGGTACTCTACGAGCTGACCCGACTTTAGTCACATCATGTATCATGTAAAGTATGTATTTAGTATATACCCGTGATCACCTCCCGAGTGATCATGCCCCGATTGTATAGCATGGCAGACGAACTAGAATGTAGGGCCATAGATGAAATACTGTCATCCTATACTAAGCATTTAGGATAACAGGTAAAGTTATCAAGAATTGTAGCAACAATGACATGGTATGCAACAAAATAGGAGCTATCGAATCAACAATAGTAGCAAACCTAATGCAAGAATAAGAGGGAAGAGAGTGGGCGATATCTGGTTGATCAAAGGGGGTTTGCTTGCCTGGAAGCTCTGCTGACAGATAAGAACGCTCGACGTTGAAGTAGTAGATCGTCGGTACAACAATGGTCTCAGAGTCGACCGAAAAAGGAGTAACGGAGGGGGAACATAATAAATAACAGAGCAATCAAATGCATAACACAACAACACGCTGTGCTAGGAGTGACCTAATGTAGTGCTATGTGTTATAGAAAGAGCGGGAAAATATCTATAGATATTTTCCCGGCTTTAGGTAGTTATCGGACAAACGATCTAGAGGGGAAGGTTCCATGTTTGTAGTCTTCGAGGCGTGTGACAGATATGTGGATGCCATACTCGGATTCGTCTCATTTTTCTGAACATTTTTCATATATAAATTATTTTCATCTAAGGTACGGTTTATTTTATATTAAATTTCAAAGTTTTATTTATATTCTGAAATTTATTGGATTAATTTTAATTCGAATTAATAGTTAAAATTGCTAAGCGCACATACTGAAGTGTACACAGCAAGGTGCTAGAGAGGCTGACATGTGGGCATGTTGACTAAGTTGGCCAGTCAACGTCTAAAAGGTCAAAGGATGAATAGTGCCCTAGGTCCCGCATGTCATAGACTATACCTGAACAAATATATAAATCTAACTTATTTAATGGGGGCCTACATGTCATCTACTACTAGACTAAATTAGCACTAAAATATCCCTAAACTAAACCTGCTGCTAATTAGACAAGGCCGGCCAGAGGCACGACCGAGCCCATGGGCCATGGCTGGGCACGCATGAGTGGCGGCCAGGAACAGTAGCATGCGGGGGCGCATGCGTGCACGAGGCTGGTGCGGTCGGGGTGCGCGCACGGCGTCGTGCGGGCAGAAGCGCGCGGGCTCGTAGCAGTAGTGGCGGCGGCAACTGCAGAAGTAGCAGCATCAGCAAGCAGTGTAGCAGTAGCAGAGCAGGAGCAGCACACTGCGGCAATAGCAAGAGCAGCAGCGATCAAGCAATAGCTAGCAGGAGTAGTGGCAAGCGACAGTGCAGCCGGTGCAGCAAGCTGCAACGCAACACAAGAGTAGCACGGGCACGGACATGGCCGGGAGCTTGCAAGGTGCGCACAAACACAGGAGCTTGGTCCACGGCGAACAATGTCATAAAAATGCATGGAGCAAAGCCGAGGTCGAGGGGAATCGGAGTAGGAGCTCACCGCAGACTCGTAGGGCAGCTCAGGAGGCTCGGGGATGGTCGGGGATGCGTAGGTCAAAGGTGAAATGCGGAGACCGAGGTTGGGGAAGATGACGCACGCGACGGCGGTGGCGCTCCCCGGCTCCGATCCTGCGGCCAGGGAGACGGAGAGGAGCCCGTCGGAGCTATTGGACGCAGCGAGGCAGCGAGGGGCGTGCGGTGGCTACGCGATTGACGGAGATAGTGGCAGCCATGGCAGACGAAGATGGAGCATCGCGAGGGAGAGAGGGGGAAAAGATCCTGGGGATTGTTCAGCGCATGTGTGGTGTTGGTCTTATCTGCGCTAGGGCTATAGGGTTCGTCAAGGTGGAGCGCGTAGTGGGGTGCATCAGCTTTGGATGGCCATGGCATCTCACTAGTACAAAGATGTGGGAGGAGGGTGAAAGGCCGGCTTGGGCGGGCCAGGCCACACTGTAGGGGCAACTAGGCCAGGTGCAAAGTGTAGTTTTGTTTTGTTTGATTTTTTGGTTTCTAGTTTCCTTTTATTTCTTTCCTATTTTTCAAATATTCTGTATCAAATGATTCTAGTTGCCATTTAAACTTTGTAGAAAATACATTGTATTATTAGGAGCTAGCACACAAAGTTTGGAGGCAGTTGGAGTTAAATAAATATTTGTTTATTTCAAAAAGGCTATTTTAGTTTTTGTTGGACCACTTAAATAATTGCCAGGGACAAGCTGGGGAACCAAATGAAGTTTGAGTTAATTTTACAATTGCTTGGGGATTTTATGATATATTGACAACTAATTTGTTTACTTGTTTACAGAAATATTAATGTTGACTTTATTTTAAATTTGAATTTGACTTTGATTTATTAAGTGTAATTTGCATAGTAATTATGATGACATGGCCATCATTAGGGTGAGATTACTGTAGCATGATTTTCGGGGTGTTACAGCTGGTAATCGGGATGCCCAATCCCATGAAAAATAACAATAATAATTAAACCAAACTCCCCCGGACTGTTTTTGGTATGGAGGGCACCCAAGGATTCGGCTAGCCATGGATTGTGTTTGTTGGTGGTGGGGGAGTAAACTTTACTTTTACCGCCTCGGAACCGCCGCTAATTTGTTCAGCATGGAAGATGTTGAAAACTCTTGGTCGTAATGTTGACAGGAAAGGTATACCTCCCAAAATTATATTTATCTCTGATTTAAGCTTCGAGCTCTCGCACTTCTACGACTCCCTACTTCCCTCTCCGAAGAGACTATCTATTTACTTTTTATGTTGAGTCATCATCTTCTCAAATAAGCACCAGGCTTGAGAGCACTATTGTCATTCTTATGCATTGAGTATAGTTAATGTTGAGTGTTAGCATGACTGGATCTCTCCTACCAGGAATTACAATGTCTAGTCGCTGCTTGAACATTAGAGGTGCTCTGCATTTATGTTTTGCGGTCTCAGAAAGGGCTAGCGAGATACCATGCATTATTGTCATATTGTATCTTGATTGTTTTGACAAAGTGTTGGCATTTGACATATCTTATTATTGCTCGCTAGTTGATTATGCCATTGATATGAATGAATATAATTTCTAAGATTTATTGTCTGCATGGTTAGTTATGATCTTTGCTAAAAACATCAATATTATTTAGGCATATATATAGAAAAAAGAACAAAAGAGTTCGCAAAAGTTTTTCTCTATCACTTTCATTTTGTCAACTGAATTGGTTGAGGACAAGGAATGGGTTAAGCTTCGGGGAGTTGATACATCTCCGTATCTACTTTTCCTAGCACCTTTGCTCTTGTATTGAACTCTAATTTGCATGATTTGAATGAAACTAACCCGTACTGACGCTGTTTTCAGCAGAACTACCATGTTGTTATTTTCTGTGCAGAAATAAAAGTTCTCGGAATTGGAAGGAACTTTCTGGAGATTTATTTTGGAATAAATAAGAATTACTAGAACCAGGACCCACTGGAGGGGGTGCCCCAGCTCCCACAAGGCATCAAGGTGTGCGACCCCCTCGGGTGCACCCTAGTGTCTTGTGGGACCCACGAGGCTCCGCTGACCCTAACTCCAGCTCTATAAAATCCTATTTTTGGAGAAAAACATAGGAGAGGAAGTTTCATCGCATTTTGCGATACGGAGCCGTCGCGACCTCCTATTCTTCATCGGGAGGCCAAATTTGGAGTCCGCTCGGGGCTCCAGAGAGGGGGATCTTCCGTCTTCGTCATCATCAACCATCCTCCATCACCAATATTTGTGAGAGGTTGGCTGATGGAAGACGAGAGCGAGTAATTCATTTGTAGGCTTGCTAGTTGGTGAGAGGTTGGATGAGATTCATCATATAATCAAGTTAGCTTTGTTAGGGCTTGATCCCTAGTATCCACTATGTTATGAGTTTCATGTTGCTATGACTTTGCTATGCTTAGTGCTTGTCACTAGGGCATGAGTGCCATAATTTAAGATATGGACCATTTATGTTATCACCACTATATCTATGTTCTTGATCCGATCTTGCAAGTCATATGCACCTACTACGTGTTAGGATCCGCATACCCCAAAGTGACAACAATTGGGATTCTTTCCGGTGATTACCGTAGTTTGAGGAGTTCATGTATTCAGCATGTGTTAATGATTTGATCCGATTCTCTATTAGAAGGAGGCCTTAATATCCCTTAGTTTCCTTATGGACCCCGCTGCCATGGGAGGGTAGGACAAAATATGCCATGCAAGTTCTTTTCCATAAGCATGTATGACTATTTACGGAATACATGCGTACATTATTTTGATGAACTGGAGCTAGTTCTGTGTCGCCCTAGGTTATAACTGTTATATGATGAATATTATCCAAAGATATTACTGATCCAGTGCCTACGAGCTTTTCACATATTGTTCTTGCTAAGTCACTACTATTGTCGCTACTGTTACAATTGCTACAAAACTGCTGCCACTTTTGTTACCGTCACTACTGCTATCAAAACTATCATACTATCGTGCTATTGACCACTTTGCTGCAGATATTTAATCTTCAGGTGGGGTTGAATTGACAACTCAACTGCTAATACTTCCAAATATTCCTTGGCTCCCCTTGTGTCGAATCTATAATTTTGGGTTGAATACTCTACCCTCGAACACTATTCGATCCCCTATACGTGTGGGTTACCAGGGGCGCCTACCAGGCTGGTCACTTCCTAATGAGGATTCTGATCCATCCTTGAAGCTTCGAGGGCCTCTTTTAGTCCACAAAAAAAACACCATAAATTTTCAGCCCATTCAGAGAACTTTTATTTCTGCATAAAAACAACACCACGGTAGTTTTGGTGAAAACAACGTCAGTGCGGGTTAGTTCTAATCAAATCATACCAAAACCATATAAAATTGTTGTAAACATGGCATAAATACTTCATAAATTATAGGTACGTTAAGGTAGCGTCACTCTCCATGCGAACACATCTCTTTGGCATGCTCGTCTCGGTCAGCGCGGCGTCGATGTTCTTCATAAAATTATGCAAACTTTCTTGTTCTCATGTAATAAATCGGAGGCTCATACTTGTCATGCCTGTCGCATAGGAAAACATGTTCGTTTGCCATTTTCATTATTATCGTCAATTGCTACTTTACCATGTGATGTCATTCACTATGATGTTTGGACTTCACCGGTGCCTAGTAATTTGGGTCTCTGATACTATCTTGTGATTATAGATGATTTTTCACACTTCACGTGTCTGATGTATCTTCGACACTCCACTCGTTTTATGCCTATGTCGCCACACACTTTGATAGAGGCGAAGGTTTCCCAATGTTTCGATGAGAGGTAGATATCATTTTTGGTGGAAGTCGACCTTGACAGTCGGACTACGAACATGCGAAGACATCGCACCTTAGCAATCGCTAAACCAACTCCGATAGGTTATTGACCACACTAGTGATGGAAAAATGCCCTAGAGGCAATAATAAAATGGTTATTATTATATTTCCTTAATCATGATAAAGGTTTATTATTCATGCTAGAATTGTATTGACTGGAAACATAAATACATGTGTGAATACATAAAAAAATACCGTGTCCCTAGTAAGCCTCTACTAGACTAGCTCGTTAATCAAAGATGGTTAAGGTTTCCTAACCATGGACACGAGTTGTCATTTGATAACGGGATCACATCATTAGGAGAATGATGTGATGGACAAGACCCATCCGTTAGCTTAGCATTTGATCGTATAGTTTATTGCTATTGCTTTCTTGATGTCAAATACATATTCCTTTGAATATGAGATCATGCACCTCCCGGATACCAGAGGAATACCTTGTGTGCTATCAAACGTCACAATGTAACTGGGTGATTATAAAGATGCTCTGTAGCTTTCTCTGAAGGTGTTCTGTTTGGTCGGCGTGAATCGAGATTAGGATTTGTCACTCTGAGTATTAGAGAGGTATCTCTGGGCCCTCTCGGTAATACACATCATAATAAGCCTTGCAAGAAAATGACTAATGAGTTAGTCATCGGATGATGTATTACGGAACGAGTGAAGAGACTTGCCGGTAACGAGATTGAACTAGGTATAGAGATACCAACAATCGAATGTCAGGCAAGTAAGATACCGACGAACAAAGGGAAATATGTATGTTATCATAACGGTTCGACCGATAAAGATGTTCATAGAATATGTAGGAGCCAATGTGGGCATCCAGGTTCCGCTATTGGTTATTGATCGGAGAGGTGTCTCGGTCATGTCTACGTAGTTCTCGAACCCATAAGGTCCGCACGCTTAACGTTCGATGTTGATTTGGTATTATATGAGTTATGTGGTTTGGTGACCGAATGTTGTTCAAAGTCCCGTATTGGATCACATACATGACTAGGAGCTCTAGAATGGTCTGGAGGTAAAGATTGATATATAGGACAATGCTATTTGGTCTCTAGAATGGTTTCGGAATACTCCGGAAAGTTATCGGAATACCAGAAGGGGTTCCGGATGCATCAGGATAGTATTGGGCCTTAGTGGGCCAAGTAGAGGGAAGCTGCCACACCACTTAGGGCGCCCTATGTGAGAAGGGGTGCCACACAATACACAACTTATTCCATGCCATGTGTGGGCACCCCCCGTCTCTAGTTTACTCCTTCGCTCTAGATCGTCGCAGTGCTTAGGGCGAACCCTTGCATGATTGCTTCACCACCACCATCACAACGCTGCTGTGCAGGCAGAAATCATCACCACCTCGCTACGCTTCCTGGATCAAGACGGCGAGGACGATACCGAGCTGAACGAGTGCAGAACGCGGAGGTGTCGTACGTTCGGTACTTGATCGGGCGGATCATGAAGGTGTACGACTACATCAACCACATTGAATAAACGCTTCCGCTTATGGTCTACGAGGGTATGTAAACACACTCTCCCCCTCGTTGTTATGCATCTCCATGGATTGATCATTGCGTGTGCGTTTAGTTTTTTGTTTTCCATGCAACATTTCCCAACAGTGGCATCAAGAGCCAGGTCTATGCGTAGATGATATGCATGAGTAGAACACAAAGAGTTGTGGGCGGTGATCGTCATACTGCGTACCACCGACACCTTATTTTGATTCGGCGGCATTGTAAGATGAAGCAGCCCGGACCAACCTTACATGTCCACATACATGAGACCGGTTCCACCGATAGGCATGCAACTTGTTTGGCATAAAGGTGGCTGGCGGGTGTCTGTTTCTCCTACTTTAGTTGAATCGAATTTGACTATGGCCGGTCCTTGTTGAAGGTTAAAACAACAAACTTGATAAATCACCGTTGTGGTTTTGTGCCGTAGGTAAGAACAGTTCTTGCTACAAGCCCGTAGCAGCCACGTAAAACTTGCAACAACAAAGTAGAGGACGTCTAACTTGTTTTTGCAGTGCATGTTGTGATGTGATATGGTCAAGACGTGACGTGTTTTGTAATATGTCATTTGCATTAATAAAGTAGGCAAATTTGGATTATTTGGTTTTCTATTTGATTTGGATTTCTTTTTCCTGTGGTTTCAAGTGCTCATGAAAATCACATTATAGCTCCACATCCCATACTTCAACCCCTTGATCCAAAAACTTTGCCCAATGAGCATGCCATGTGTATAGGACATCATAGTATTTTCTTACAAATACAATTTGACCAAAAAGTATTTTCTAAATTAGGTTTTCCAAAAAAACTCTGAATTGAGGCTTGAACTACAAGTACTTAATTTAGGGTATGAAAAATCTTTCAAAAATTACATTTGACTCCTATTAGATATAGGACTCCCAAAACCACATAACATTATTTTAAAAGTTATTTTTCTATTTTATTTAAAGGCATTTTCTTTAGGCTAGAAATGGTCTTTAAAAGGTTAAAATTATTAAAATTTAGGTAATCTCAGTGGACATGTATTGTCCATATACATGAGTTTCGACACATGGTTATGTTCAAAATATTGGACAAAACCCTCCAAAACCATGTCTGCACATTCCAAGCGTCTGAAATTTTTCTATAAGAAATATTTTCAAATAAATCCAAGAAAATTCTACCAAGTCACATATGCATAATGTGGTGATCATGCAAAGTTTTATCTCAATCAAAATCATTTTGGTTCACATAGGTGCCCCCAAAACCCTCTCTGTCCAGAACCAAACTTGAGCAACTTTACATTTCCAACTTTCCCCATTTGATCCCAAACTTTGTGGACATGCTCAGGTACCTAAGAAATGACACTACACCAAGTGGTGCATCAAGGAGAACATACTAGCTTTGCTAGATCTAAGCAAATCCATTTCTGTTGATTTCTAGGGTTTACAAAAGTTGCATTGGCAACTTTATCCAAATGAGCTCAAATTTCTACCACAATGAGAAATGGTCAAGGGAAACAACACCATAAAGTGTAACAAGGAGGGGATAAGAGCAAGTTGCTCAAACTTGCATCAAACACCGTTTGCCATTTTTCCAAAATCATCGTTTTGACCTCTTCCACTATTCTCCATGAGTTCAACTTTTTACCACAGCTCCTTCTAGTTTTCTTACACCTCCAGTAGCTTCTACTCATCCCCAACTCAATTATTTGCAGGTAAAAATATCATTTTCACCACTGCACAACGTTGTTTCCTCTCCCTTTCTACCTCACCCTATTCCAGTGTGCCTCCAGAGCATCCAATGCAGCTCCCACGTTGCTTAAACCCTCCTAGCGCCCCCATACACACTTGGCCGCGCCCACATTGCCTAAAAAATGCCCTGGCATGCAATGGATGCGCTCTAGAGCGCGCTACAGTGCACCAAGGAAGAGTAGCCGCCCTTTGCCCGACGCCTCCGACCACCTCGGCTCTCCCCCGTGCGCCAGCAGGACTACCTCGACGCCCGCAATGCGCTACACCACTGTCCCCCTCTTCCTTCTCCCTCCTGCTGCCTCCCTCGCACGCGTGTCATGGCCGCCCGAGAGCTGCAATGAGTGAGCTCACACGCGCGATGCCCTGGTACGCCCCTGCTCTCAATCTCCCTTCTCGTGGTCGTAGACCATCTCTACAAACACCCCGGGCACATCTCCGAGAGCCCCCGTGACCTATAGCGATGGCAACGACCTCGCCGGTGCACTGGTCCACGATGAGTTGTCGCCTGCGTATTTAAAGCCCTCCTCGAGCCCTTCTATCCTCACCACTTGACCTCTCCCACTCCCTATGGACCCCCTGCACAACCCACACCTCTCAGGAGGAGCCCGAGCTCGAGATCAAGCTCAAGATCGAGCTCCGCCGCTCGGCTCGCAGGTGTCCTCACGGTACAGGTCCTCTCCGCCCATGTCTTCGCTCGATCTAGAAGCGCACGACATTGCTGACCCTTTCCCCTCTCTTCCCACTCCTTTTGCAGTCATAAATGACCAGAGCCACCGCCACCCGAAGCTTCTCCGCCACGTGATCTCGTCACCGGCGAAATAGGCCACCCCGGAGACCCCCTCTACCTCCACCCGAAAGGTGACACCACAAGGAGTCCAGCCATGCCATCAGCTCGCCCCGCTGTGCCAGGAAACGTCGCCAGTGAGCTCACCGACCCCTCTGGCCATGAGGTTGAAGATGATAGGCGGGCCCACTTTGTTGGGGAACGTAGCATAAATCAAAAAATTTCTACGTCTTCACCAGGATCCAACTATGGATACATCTAGCAACGAGCAAGTAAGAGTGCATCTACATACCGTTATGTAGATCGCGTGCGGAAGCTTTCAACGAAGTGGGGATGAAGTAGTCGTACTCTTCACGTTCTTCGTCACCGATGATCTAGCGCCGAACGGACGGCACCTCCGCGTTCAACACACGTACGGTGCAGCAACGTCACCTCCTTCTTGATCCAGCAAGGGGGGAGGAGAAGTCGTCAGAGATCCGGTAGCACGACGGCGTGATGACGGATGCAGTGGAGATCGCAGCAGGGCTTCGCCGGGCGCCCTGCGTGGGAGTTGGGAGGTGTGACGGGAGGGGGAGAGGCGCCAGGGCTTGGGTGCGGCTGCCCTCTCCCCCCCACATATATATAGGGGGCCAGGGGGGCGCCAGCCCCCTGCAGATCCAATCTGCAAGGGGGGGCGGCGGCCAGGGAGGAGTCCTCCTCCCCCAAGGCAAGTGGTGGCCCCCCTCCCCTTAGGGTTTTAACCCTAGGCGCATGGGGAGGTGGGCCACCTTGTGGTGCGCCAGCCCAGAGGGCTGCACACATCCCCTCGCGGCCTAGGGGCCCCACCGGGATGGGTGGCCCCACCCGGTGGACCCCCGGGGCCCCTCCGGTGGTCCCGGGACGCTCCCGGTGAACCCCGGAGATCACCCGTTGGCCGAAACTGGACTTCCCATATATCAATCTTTACCTCCGGACCATTCCGGAACTCCTCGTGACGTCCGGGATCTTATCCGGGTCCCCGAACAACTTTCGGGTTTCCACGTGCATTTATCTCTACGACCCTAGCGTTACCGAACCTTAAGTGTGTAGACCCTACGGGTTCGGGAGACACGTAGACATGACCGAGACCACTCTCTGGTCAATAACCAACAGCGGGATCTGGATACCCATGTTGGTTCCCACGTGTTCCTCGATGATCTTCATCGGATGAACCACTGTGTCAGGGATTCACTCAATCCCGTATGTTATTCCATTTGTCCATCGGTACGGTACTTGCCCGAGATTCGATCGTCGGTATTCCCGATACCTTGTTCAATCTCGTTATGGCAAGTCTCTTTACTCGATCCGTAATCCATCATCTCGTGACTAACTACTTAGTCACATTGAGCTCATTATGATGATGTCTTACCGAGTGGGCCCAGAGGTACCTCTCCGTCATACGGAGTGACAACATTCCAGTCTCGGTTCGTACCAACTCAACAGACACTTTCGGAGATACCCGATGCGTACCTTTATAGCCACCCAGTTACGTTGTGACGGTTGGCACACCCAAAGTACTCCTACGGTGTTTGGGAGTTGTACAACCTCATGGTCTAAGGAATAAATACTTGACACCGAAAAGCTTATGCATTACGAACTATACGATCTCGTGTTATGCTCAAGTTTGGGTCTTGTCCATCACATCATTCTCCTAATGATGTGATCCCGTTATCACCGACATCTCATGTCCATGGTCAAGAAACCGTGACCATCTGTTGATCAACGAGCTGGCTACTAGAGGCCTACCAGGGACTCATTGTGGTCTGTGTATTGACACATGTATCATTGTTCCCGTACAATACAATTCAAGCATGAATAACAAACGATTATCATGAACAAGGAGATATAATAATAATACTTTTATTATTGCCTCTAGGGCATATCTCCAACAGTCTCCCACTTGCACTAGAGTCAATAATCTAGTTACATTGTGATGAATCGAACACCCATAGAGTTCTGGTGTTGATCATGTTTTGCTCGTGAAAGAGGTTTAGTCAACGGGTCTGCGACATTCAGATCCGTATGCACTTTACAAATATCTATGTCTCCATCCTGAACATAATTCCGGATGGAGTTGAAACGGCGCTTGATGTGCTTGGTCTTCTTGTGAAACCTGGGCTCCTTGGTAATAGCAATGGCACCAGTGTTGTCACAGAAGAGAGTCATCGGGCTTGACGCGCTTGGAATGACTCCTAGGTCGGTGATGAACTCCTTCATCCAGACTCCTTCCTGCGCTGCTTCAGAAGCAGCTATGTACTCCGCTTCACATGTAGATGCTGCCACCACGCTTTGCTTGCAACTGCACCAGCTGACTGCCCCTCCATTCAAAATATACACGTATCCGGTTTGTGACTTAGAGTCATCCAGATCTGTGTCGAAGCTAGCATCGACGTAACCCTTTACGACGAGCTCTTCGTCACCTCCATAAACGAGAAACATATCCTTAGTCCTTTTCAGGTACTTCAGGATGTTCTTGACCGCTGTCCAGTGTTCCGTACCGGGATCACTTTGGTACCTCCCTACCAAACTTATGGCAAGGTTCACATCAGGTATGGTACACAGCATGGCATACATGATAGAACCTATTGCCGAGGCATAGGGAATGACACTCATCTTTTCTCTATCTTCTGCCGTGGTCGGCGACTGAGTCTTACTCAATCTCATACCTTGCAAAACAGGCAAGAATCCTTTCTTTGACTGATCCATATTGAACTTCTTCAATATTTTGTCAAGGTATGTACTTTGTGAAAGACCAATGAGGCGTCTCGATCTATCTCTATAGATTTTGATGCCTAATATGTAAGCAGCTTCTCCAAGGTCCTTCATTGAAAAACTTTTATTCAAGTAGGCCTTTACATTTTCCAAGAATTCTATATCATTTCCCATCAGCAATATGTCATCCACATATAATATGAGAAATGCCACAGAGCTCCCACTCACTTTCTTGTAAATACATGCTTCTCCATAAGTCTGTATAAATCCAAACGCTTTGATCACCTCATCAAAGCGAATATTCCAACTCCGAGATGCTTGCACCAGCCCGTAAATCGAGCGCTGGAGCTTGCATACCTTGTTAGCGTTCTCTGGATCGACAAAACCTTCCGGTTGCATCATATACAACTCTTCCTTGAGGAAGCCATTAAGGAATGCTGTTTTGACGTCCATTTGCCATATCTCATAATCATAGAATGCGGCAATAGCTAAAATGATTCTGACTGACTTCAGCATCGCTACGGGAGAGAAAGTCTCGTCGTAGTCAATCCCTTGAACTTGTCGATAACCCTTAGCGACAAGCCGAGCCTTATAGATGGTCACATTACCATCCGCGTCTGTCTTCTTCTTAAATATCCATTTGTTTTCTATGGCGTGCCTGTCATCAGGCAAGTCCACCAAAGTCCATACTTTGTTTTCATACATGGATTCTATCTCGGATTTCATGGCTCCAAGCCATTTATTGGAATCTGGGCCCACCATCGCTTCTTCATAGTTCGAAGGTTCACCGTTGTCTAACAACATGATTTCTAGGACAGGGTTGTCGTACCACTCTGGTGCGGAACGTGCCCTTGTGGACCTTCGAAGTTCAGTAGTAACTTGATCTGTATCTTCATGATCATTATCATTATCTTCCTCCCTTGTTGGTGCAGGCACCTCTGGAACAGTTTCCTGCGCTGCGCTACTTTCCGGTACAGGAGGGGTGACTGTCACCTCATCAAGTTCTACTTTCCTCCCACTCACTTCTTTCGAGAGAAACTCTTTCTCCAGAAAGCATCCATTCTTGGCAACAAAGACTTTGCCTTCGGATCTGTGGTAGAAGGTGTACCCAATTGTTTCCTTTGGGTATCCTATGAAGACGCATTTTTCCGATTTGGGTTCGAGCTTTTCAGGTTGAAGTTTCTTGACATAAGCATCGCAGCCCCAAACTTTCAGAAATGACAGCTTCGGTTTCTTGCCAAACCAAAGTTCATATGGAGTCGTCTCAACAGATTTTGACGGAGCCCTATTTAAAGTGAATGCGGCAGTCTCTAAAGCATAACCCCAAAAAGATAGCGGTAAATCGGTGAGGGGCATCATAGATCGCACCATGTCCAACAGAGTACGATTTCGACGTTCGGACACACCGTTACGTTGAGGTGTTCCGGGCGGTGTCAATTGTGAAACAATTCCACAGCTTCTAAGGTGTGTGCCAAATTCATGACTTAAATATTCACCCCCAAGATCCGATCGTAAGAACTTTATTTTTCTGTCACATTGATTCTCAACCTCATTCTGAAATTCCTTGAACTTTTCAAAGGTCTCAGACTTGTGTTTCATCAAATAGATATACCCATATCTACTCAAGTCATCTGTGAGGGTGAGAACATAACGGTAGCCTCCGCGAGCCTCAACACTCATTGGACCGCACACATCGGTATGTATGATTTCCAACAAGTTGGTTGCTCGCTCCATTGTTCCGGAGAACGGAGTCTTGGTCATCTTGCCCAAGAGGCATGGTTCGCACGTGTCAAATGATTCATAATCAAGAGACTCTAGAAGTCCATCTGAATGGAGCTTCTTCATACGTTTGACACCAATATGACCAAGGCGGCAATGCCACAAGTATGTGGGACTATCATTATCAACTTTACATCTTTTGGCATCTACACTATGAATATGTGTATCACTACGTTCAAGATTCATCAAAAATAAACCATTGACCAGCGGGGCATGACCATAAAACATATCTCTCAAATAAATAGAACAACCATTATTCTCCGATTTGAAAGAATATCCATCTCGCATAAGACGAGATCCAGAAACAATGTTCATGCTCAAAGCTGGTACTAAATAACAATTATTGAGGTTTAAAACTAATCCCGAGGGTAGATGTAGAGGCAGCGTGCCGACGGCGATCACATCGACCTTGGAACCATTCCCGACGCGCATCGTCACCTCATCCTTCGCCAGTCTCCGTTTATTCCGCAGCTCCTGTTTTGAGTTACAAATGTGAGCAACTGCACCGGTATCGAATACCCAGGAGCTACTACGAGTGCTGGTAAGGTACACATCAATAACATGTATATCATATATACCTTTGACGTTACCGGCCTTCTTGTCTGCTAAGTATTTGGGGCAGTTCCGCTTCCAGTGACCCGTTCCCTTGCAATAAAAGCACTCAGTCTCAGGCTTGGGTCCATACTTTGGCTTCTTCCCGGCAACAGGCTTGCCAGGCGCGGCAACTCCCTTGCCATCCTTCTTGAAGTTCTTCTTACCCTTGCCTTTCTTGAACTTAGTGGTTTTATTGACCATCAACACTTGATGTTCTTTCTTGATGTCAACCTCCGCTGATTTCAGCATTGAATACACCTCGGGAATGGACTTCTCCATCCCCTGCATATTGAAGTTCAGCACGAAGCTCTTGAAGCTTGGTGGGAGCAACTGGAGGATTCTGTCAACGACCGCTTCATCTGGGAGATTCATTCCCAGCTGAGACAAGCGGTTGTGCAATCCTGAAATCTTGAGGATGTGCTCACTGACAGAACTGTTCTCCTCCATCTTACAGCTGTAGAATGCGTCGGAGACATCATATCTCTCGACTCGGGCATGAGCTTGGAAAACCATTTTCAGCTCTTCGAACATCTCATATGCTCCATGGTGCTCAAAACGCTTTTGGAGCCCCGATTCTAAACTGTAAAGCATGCCGCACTGAACCAGGGAGTAATCATCACTACGCGACTGCCAGACGTTCAAAACGTCTTGGTCCGCATCGGGAGCAGGTGCATCACCTAGCGGTGCTTCTAGGACATATGATCTCTTGGCAGCTATGAGGATAATCCTCAGGTTACGGACCCAATCCGTATAGTTGCTACCATCGTCTTTCAGCTTGGTTTTCTCTAGGAACGCGTTGAAGTTGAGGGAAACTGGAGCGTGGGTCATTTGATCTACAAGAGATATTGTAAAGAATTTAGACTAAGTTCATGATAATTAAGTTCATCTTAATCAAATTATAATGAACTCCCACTCAGAATGACATCTCTCTAGTCATCTAAGTGATACACGATCCGAATCGAGTAGTCCGTGTCCGATCATCACGTGAGACGGACTAGTCATCAACGGTGAACATCTTCATGTTGATCGTATCTTCTATACGACTCGTGTTCGACCTTTCGGTCTTCCGTGTTCCGAGGCCATGTCTGTACATGCTAGGCTCGTCAAGTGAACCCTAAGTGTATTGCGTGTGTAAATATGTCTTACACCCGTTGTATGCGAACGTTAGAACCTATCACACCCGATCATCACGTGGTGCTTCGGAGCAACGAGCTTTAGCAAGGGTGCACAGTTAGGGGAAACACATTACTTGAAATTTTAGTGAGAGATCATCTTATTTACTACCGTCGTTCTAAGTAAATAAGATGCAAAAACATGATAAACATCACATGCAATCAATTAAAGTGACATGATATGGCCAATATCATCTTGCTCCTTGGATCTCCATCTTCGGGGCACCATGATCATCTTGTCACCGGCTCGACACCATGATCTTCATCATCATGAACTCCATCATCGTGTCTTGAAGAAGTCGTCACGCCAACTATTACTTCTACTACTATAGCTAACGTTTAGCAATGAAGTAAAGTAATTACATGGCGTTATTCAGTGACACGCAGGTCATACAATAATAAAGACAACTCCTATGGCTCCTGCCGGTTGTCAAGTTCATCGACATGCAAGTCGTGATTCCCTATTACAAAAACATGATCAATCTCATACATCACATATATCATTCATCACATCTTCGTTCTTGGCCATACCACGTCACAAAACACATGCTGCAAAAACAAGTTAGACGTCCTCTAATTGTTGTTGCAAGTTTTACGAGGCTTCTATAGGATTTCTAGCAAGAACGTTTCTTACCTACGCCAAAACCACAACGTGATTTGTCAACTTCTATTTACCCTTCATAAGGACCCTTTTCATCGAATCCGATCCGACTAAAGTAGGAGAGACAGACACCCACCAGCCACCTTATGCATCTAGTGCATGTCTGTCGGTGGAACCAGTCTCACGTAAGCGTACGTGTAAGGTCGGTCTGGGCCGCTTCATCCCACAATGCCGCCGAATCAAGATTGACTAGTAACGGTAAGAAAGTTGAACAAGATCATACGCCCACAACTGCTTTGTGTTCTACTCGTGCAAGATGCTACGCATAAAACCTAGGCTCTGATACCACTGTTGGGGAACGTAGCATAAATCAAAAAATTTCTACGTCTTCACCAAGATCCAACTATGGATACATCTAGCAACGAGCAAGTAAGAGTGCATCTACATACCGTTATGTAGATCGCGTGCGGAAGCTTTCAACAAAGTGGGGATGAAGTAGTCGTACTCTTCACGTTCTTCGTCACCGATGATCTAGCGCCGAACGGACGGCACCTCCGCGTTCAACACACGTACGGTGCAGCAACGTCACCTCCTTCTTGATCCAGCAAGGGGGGAGGAGAAGTCGTCAGAGATCCGGCAGCACGACGGCGTGATGACGGATGCAGTGGAGATCGCAGCAGGGCTTCGCCGGGCGCCCTGCGTGGGAGTTGGGAGGTGTGACGGGAGGGGGAGAGGCGTCAGGGCTTGGGTGCGGCTGCCCTCTCCCCCCCCACATATATATAGGGGGCCAGGGGGGGCCAGCCCCCTGCAGATCCAATCTGCAAGGGGGGCGGCGGCTAGGGAGGAGTCCTCCTCCCCCAAGGCAAGTGGTGCCCCCCTCCCCTTAGGGTTTTAACCCTAGGTGCATGGGGAGGTGGGCCACCTTGTGGTGCGCCAGCCCAGAGGTCTGCACACATCCCCTCGCGGCCTAGGGGCCCCACCGGGATGGGTGGCCCCACCCGGTGGACCCCCGGGGCCCCTCCGGTGGTCCCGGGACGCTCCCGGTGACCCCCGGAGATCACCCGTTGGCCGAAACTGGACTTCCCATATATCAATCTTTACCTCCGGACCATTCCGGAACTCCTCGTGACGTCTGGGATCTTATCCGGGACCCCGAACAACTTTCGAGTTTCCACGTGCATTTATCTCTACGACCCTAGCGTTACCGAACCTTAAGTGTGTAGACCCTACGGGTTCGGGAGACACGTAGACATGACCGAGACCACTCTCTGGTCAATAACCAACAGCGGGATCTGGATACCCATGTTGGTTCCCACGTGTTCCTCGATGATCTTCATCGGATGAACCACTGTGTCAGGGATTCACTCAATCCCGTATGTTATTCCCTTTGTCCATCGGTACGGTACTTGCCCGAGATTCGATCGTCGGTATTCCCGATACCTTGTTCAATCTCGTTATGGCAAGTCTCTTTACTCGATCCGTAATCCATCATCTCGTGACTAACTACTTAGTCACATTGAGCTCATTATGATGATGTCTTACCGAGTGGGCCCAGAGGTACCTCTCCGTCATACGGAGTGACAACATCCCAGTCTCGGTTCGTACCAACTCAACAGACACTTTCGGAGATACCCGATGCGTACCTTTATAGCCACCCAGTTACGTTGTGACGGTTGGCACACCCAAAGTACTCCTACGGTGTTTGGGAGTTGTACAACCTCATGGTCTAAGGAATAAATACATGACACCGAAAAGCTTATGCATTACGAACTATACGATCTCGTGTTATGCTCAAGTTTGGGTCTTGTCCATCACATCATTCTCCTAATGATGTGATCCCGTTATCACCGACATCTCATGTCCATGGTCAGGAAACCGTGACCATCTGTTGATCAACGAGCTGGCTACTAGAGGCCTACCAGGGACTCATTGTGGTCTGTGTATTCACACATGTATCGCTGTTCCCGTACAATACAATTCAAGCATGAATAACAAACGATTATCATGAACAAGGAGATATAATAATAATACTTTTATTATTGCCTCTAGGGCATATCTCCAACACACTTATCATCCTCACCTTTCCCTCTCCCCTCTCTCTAATGCCTGAGACCCGCCCGTCAGGTTTGAAAACCCGGCGCGCGCGCACCGACTCGTTTGGGCCCTATTCCTTCTGGGCCTGCTGCATTGTGGCCATTACGGTCTAGTTGCACAGCGCCCCTTTTCTTTTTCTTTATTTTTGTAACTTCCAAAAATTCCACAGACTAAAATATTGGTCAAAACCCAATAATTCCAACTCCTAACTTCTTCTAAAAATCCAACCTATTTAATGGTGTAACTTTCATGCACATCCATCACACTTTTCTCCACAGTTCAAATTAAAATTAAAATTTGAGCATTTAAACCCCTCTTTAAAAATCCATTTATCTGTTTCTATAGCTCCAATTCCATGACTAAGAATTTTCCATTCTTAGTTTTCATCCTATTATTTAACAGAAATAAGTTAACATTTTTCTGAGCATTTTTATTGTTCTATTTTTATTGCCTTATTTCTCATAGTTCCTTTGCGACGAATAGATCTTGTGTTTGATGAAATAGTTGGAGAAGAAGGAGACCCAGCCAACCAAGGCAAGCAACCCTTTGACCATGATACCTCCCTTGTTCATCGGTACCCTTTCCGATTGCATGATGATGACAATGATGGTGATTAACTTGTTGTGAATCACCAAATGATGCATGCCCATACTCATAGCTCTACTCGTGCTCCGAGATACGATGTCAAGAATTTAATATTGATGCATAATGTTGCATGTATGCCATGAACACCTTGTGGTTGAAATCTTTCGAAAACCCCATCGGGTACCCCTAATGCCCGTGGGTGATGTTGAACTAGGTCACCACTTGAGGAAGAAGTGGTGTACCGGAGCAAGCATTTGTGTGTGTAAAAAGATGGATTAGATTTAAGACATGACTACCGTCCCAACCAAAACATGTGCAACCACACTACCCCTTATGGGACATGGTGTTATTTATTACCTAGCCCGATGCTGGCAGTGCCCACATTACTTGTGACGGGGGTGACGTGAGTTCACTCTCGGGACGGGGTCATGCTTGGATAGGCGACTATGACTATTTTCGAAGGGCACCAGACACACCATTGGTCCCTTCATGTATGTGTGTCGATAAAAAGGGCAGAGTCCCAAATTCTTCATGTCTATACATGAGGGATGTGTGCCAACGAGTGGAATCTATGCTAGTGTCGCCTAGGGAAAGATAGTGATCGGGTGCTCACCTCAAGTACTTGAGGTATTGCGGGATCGTGGATGACACGAAAGCTTCCTGATTCTTGTGGGTAAAGTGCACAACCTTTATAGAGTGTAAAACTATTCGAATAGCCGTGTCCACAGACATGGACAGTTGGGTGGTGCTACTTGAACTATGTCTAGAAATGCTATACACAGAGTAGAGTACATTGTTGATGAGAATTGTGGAAAGGCACGATATGTATAGGATTGAGTTGAGTGAACTCTCTCTCGATGTTGAGGTCTGTAACCCCCTGATACTTGTTACAGACACATTCATGACTTTACCATATAGTGATCATACTTGCATAAGACTACATCTCCACTAATGCTTGCGCGGTGCCAATACCATGCATACTTTACTCTGTTTCCATTCATGGGTTGCTTGCGAGTACATTCAAAAGTACTCATTGGCTTGTCCATGTATATTTACTTGTCCAAGAATGGAAGAGCAGGAATATGACGAACAATACTTCGATGATGAACATGCGAACTAGGATGCTTTCCCAGTCAGAATGCCTATAGGGTTAAGGCAGAAGGCATGGGTTCTACTTATCAACAAAGATTTCCGCTCCTTGTGCTTTATTTGATGTTTAACCCCTTAGGCTTTATCTATGTAAGACTTGACCATAATGGTCATAATTTGTGTAAGACGATATGTATGGATGTAAGACTCTTGTTATTCAGTTTCTATGTGTTTAGTGAGCATTGATCTCTGGGATCATTGTACATGTACATTTGGTGATCTCGACTTATCATTCGGGGTTCCCACAGAGCTGGTATCAGAGCCATCCTAACTGTAGGAAGCCTTAGTTAGCATGGGTATTTGTTAGGATGAGACCATTTTTCAAACCATCTATACTTCTCTTCTTTTCTGAGACTTACCAAACCTAAGATATAATCCGCTTATTGACCTCTCCCATTCAACCTTTGTAGATGGCCGCTGTACCCGAAGAATTCCTGACCATCGGGTTCCCCACGCTTCTCGGGGATAGCCTCCAGACGTGCCAGTTTCACCGAGCCCCCACTTTCACCTACCATGAGCATTGGATCAGTGACACCGAGACGGAGTACCATGTGGAAGTGGCCGTCAAGGCTAATGACCCTCCTACGAGCTGGTTCTTCGAGGGACCCCAGATGGCAACATTGGTCCTCGCAGTCGAGACAGCTGCACTCAAGACACTAACTCACCTCCGAGACCTTCTTCCAGAGATGGCAAACGAGCCAGCAACCCGCTTCTTGCCTTATCGGTAGGAGGGTGAGGATGAGAGGAGCGCACCAGCTCCACCACTAGAGGAAGGACTTCCACTCTGATTCTAGGCCTACTTCAGCCTTTGTGCCGATAGCATGGCACAACACTTGGCCTCAGAATCGAAATAGCTATGAAAGGAACTTCACGAGACCAAGGCACTTCTTCGCCAAATGCAAGGGAAGGCGGATAGGATCAAGAAGGAGGGTGCTCCTCCTGGGCAACCCGTTGTCGCCTATCGGGGCGGAAGACCCCCAAAGATGTATCTTCCAAGGATGGATAACCACCCCAGCGACGCCGTATTACAGTAAGGGACTATCGCAAGCTCTTCCCTACACCACCGGCAAAGCAACACCATGTTCAACTCCTACACCCCCCCACACCTTCAAGTGACGAAGAAGCCCAGATGGATGAAGACAAGGAGGAAGACCCAGAAGAACCAGAATACGCGACCGAGCATTCTACCACTTAGGCATCATTCGCAACTCAGATATGCCAGTTTGTAACTCCTATGGTAGGATAGGTCGTGTAACCCCTATGCAAAGTCGAGTCCTTGCAATGGTTCAAATGAAACCATTTAGTATTGTGTTTGCTTTCGATGTGTTTTGATGAAAGGTGTATCTTCCCTTTGGGAACATGTAAATGACTACATCACCTATTTGGATTTTTAATGAATGTGTTTGGCCCTTGCATAAAAACAACTTGTGTCATACCGACCCCCTTACTAGGCACCTCATCTATATTACTTTTCCTCGTCTTTTCCAATCATGAGACCTTGACCGCTCCAACAGGATGCATGTTGTAACTCGTACTGGTAACTCTACCCAGCAGCAAGAAGCCGAAGGATCCACCCAAATAGGAGCCAGCCAGGACCAAACCCAAGGTCAAGCTCCATCACCACCACCTCCCCCAAACATGGACATGGCTCAGCTCCTCCAAGCCTCCTGAGAGGAACATCAAGCCAACACTACAACCCTCTAGATGATTGCTCAAGCTGTCACCAATAACCACCAGCCGGCGGGGAACGGCATTGGACGTTCCACGTTGGCGGAGTTCAAGAAGCATGCACCGCCAACCTTCATCGAGACGGCTGAACCAATGGATGCAGACGACTAGGTCCGCACCATTGAGGATTGTTGGAAGTAGTCATCTGCACTGAAGACCGTGAGATGGTGGCATATGCCGCCCATTGTCTCGGGGGAACTGCTAGAGCTTGGTGGGATAGATTCGAGGTCATGCATGCTGTGCAAGCCATCACTTGGAATGACTTCAAGGAAGAATTCCACAAGGCCCATATTCCTCCCAGAATCATGGCTATCAAGAAGCGTGAATTCCGAGCTCTGAAACAAGGAAGTGGCAGTGTCAAGGAGTACATGCAGAAGTTCAGTGTTCTGCCAAGGTATGCCCCTAAAGATGTTAGCACTGATGCTGCCAAAAGGGAGCGCTTCATGGAAGGCCTCAATCAGACTCTGCCGTACTCGCTTGTTGTGTATGACTGCCCAACGTTTCCCGACCTGGTGAACAAGGCACTCATGATTGAAGACAAGCGGCATTCTTTGGAAGACCCCCACAAGTCCAAGCTGGTCAACAAGGGAAGTTCCAGTAACAGGAAGCCCCGCCCATGGCAGCCAGCCCCAGTGAGGCCAACTTACCCGCAACCAAGAGCTCCCACACCCCGCACCAACTATCAGCCTCAGCAGTATGCCAACCCTAGGCCAGCCTACAACATCCCTAATAACATCGGTGGCAAGAGCAACAACTCATACCAAGTCACTTGCTTTGGATGTGGACAGTCATGACACATCTAAAGGGTGTGCCCCAACAAGAATCCCTTGTTTGATTCTGGAGCCACGCATTCATTTCTCACCCAAAAGTTTGCATTAGAAAATGGCATGACCCCTACACCCTTGAATAATCCCATGGTGGTACAAACCCTTGGAGCAGAGATGAGAGCCAAGATAGGTTGTAAAGGAGTCGACATCATCATTAACGGGGTAGAGTTCCTTGAAGACCTTATCATCTTAAGATCACAAGGCTTGGATGTGATCTTATGAATGGATTGGCTCATCAAGCACCAAGGCTTGTTAGATTGTGCCAACCAGACTATCACCATGACAAATGACCAAGGAGTCAAAGTTAAGTTTACCCCCAACCCCCTCCTCTCAAGTCACCCAAGTCAACTGTCTGTCTGAAGTTGGATTGGAGCAAGTGCCAGTAGTATGCGAGTACCCCGATGTCTTTCCTGATGAGATACCGGGAATGCCTCCTGACCGCGACATTGAGTTCATCATCGAGCTCATGCCTGGAGCAGGACCCATTTATAAGAAGCCTTATAGAATGGGATCGGAGGAGTTGGCTGAGTTGAAAAAGCAACTAACAGAGCAGTTGAGGAAATGATTCATCCGCCCTAGTGCCTCCCCTTGGGGATCACCTGTTCTGTTTGTGGCAAATAGGGACGGTACCATCCGATTATGTGTTGACTATCGTTCCCTTAACAAGGTCACAATCAAGAACAAGTATCCACTCCCCAAGATTGAAGATCTATTTGATCAACTCAATGGAGCCAATGTGTTCTCCAAGATCGACCTCAGGTTTGGGTACAATCAGTTGAAGATCAGACCCCAAGATATTCCGAAGATGGCATTTGTAACCCGATATGGCCTGTACAAGTACACGGTCATGTCATTTGGATTGACAAATGCCCCATCCTACTTCATGTACCTCATGAACAAGGTCTTCATGGAATATTTGGACACGTTTGTTGTTGTCTTCATTGTTGACATTCTTGTCTACTCGAAAACAGAAGAAGAGCACGAGCAACACTTGAGGATGGTCCTAGATAAACTTCGAGAGCACCAATTGTATGCCAAATTCAGCAAGTGTGAGATTTGGCTACACAAAGCTGGATTCTTAGGTCATGTCTTGACCAAGGAAGGATTGTCGGTAGTTCCTCCGAAGATTGAAGCCGTGACCCAATGGCAGTCTCCAACCACTGTCAAGGAGGTTAGAACCTTCCTCGGGCTTGCGGGCTATTATCGCAAATTCGTGGAAGGATTCTCCAGTATTGCCCGGTCAATGACTCAGCTCTTAAATAAGGACAAGAAGTTCGAATGGACGCCCAAGTGTGAAGAAAGCTTCCAAGAGCTCAAGAGGAGATTGACCACTGCCCAGTTCTGGCGACACTTGATATTCACAAGGAGTTTGTGATATACTGTGATGACTCTTGAATCGGACTGGGAACCATTCTAATGCAAGAAGGCAGAGTCATAGCTTACCTTTCAAGGCAGCTACTTCCTCATAAAGAGAACTACGCTACTCATGATCTTGAGTTAGCAGTAGTGGTCCATGCCCTGAAGACATGGCGACATTACCTCCTAGGGAAACGGTGTGAGATATACATAGATCACAAAAGTCTGAAGTATATTTTCACTCAAAAGGAATTGAACATGAGGCAGAGAAGATAGCTAGAACTGATCAAGGATTATGATCTCAGTGTTCAATACTACCCGGGAAGGCTAATGTGGTAGCAGACGCCTTAGCAGAAAGGCTTGTTCCCTGAATGCCATGGAGCCAGCTCTGTTTTAAGAGTTGGAACATCTTGGCTTGGAATTGGTTACCTATGGATATCTGGACAACCTAGAAGTCAAGCCGACCCTGATGGATAGGGCTGGAAAGAGCTCGAAGAGCAAGCTAAACGGGTAGCTCGTGACACGTCTCGAATCGATTCGAACTCAAACTATAATGAGTCGAGCCGAGCTTTAGTTTAAGATTGTTTAAATACCAAGTTAAACAAGCCGATCTAACGAGTACTCGTGTAACTCGTTAGGCTCGGTAAATAAAATAGTGGTTTTTAGGGGTAGTAAAAAACAGCCACTAAACACCTTGTGTCCTAGCATAAGGCGATGCTGCTCAAGGCCCGGCCTCCTAGGAGACTCTCATGTACATGTCCATATATTTACATGTTAAATTCCCAATTAATCTTTTTATCGTTTTTATAAGGTTTTATATTCATATCTTTAATGAGCTTAACAAGCTAAATGAGCCAGCTCGCGAGTTATATGCGTAGAGCTAATCTTGGATTTGAGCTCATTATAGTAACGAGTCAAGTCGAGCTAGCTCATTAATGAAACGAGCTTTAGCGAGTCGAGTCGAGTTGGCTCGACTCGTCTTGAAATCCACCCCTATTGATGGATGAAGTTTAAGAGGCACAGAAAGGACATGAAAGCTTCGAAGGCATCAAGAGGAAGATGAAGCAAGGCAAGGCCCCAGAATTCTCCGAAGACGAACACATAATTGTTTGGTACAAAAGATGTATTTGCGCGCTGAACAAGAAGGAACTGAAGGATTTGATCCTGCAAGAAGCCAATGACACCCTGTATTCGATCCACCCTAGAGGAACCAAGATGTATCAAGACCTGAAGGAAAGATTCTGGTGGCACGGGATGAAAAGGGAGATTGCCACCTATGTTGCGAAGTGTGATGTATGCCAAAAGGTCAAGGCTGAATATCAGTGATCTGCTGGATTACTCCAACCATTTAAGGTTCCCGAGTACAAATGGGATAAAGTTGGAAAGGATTTCATCACTGGATTACCCAGGTTGAACAAAGGCCATGACTCCATCTGGTTCATAGTCAACCATTTGACCAAGGTAGCCCATTTCATTCCTGTCAAGACTACCAATGATGGCAACCAGATGGCCACTCTTTACGTCAACAAAATGGTAAGCCTCCATGGTGTTCCTAAGGAGATTGTGTCAGATCGAGGGACCCAACTTACCTCAAGGTTCTGGAAGAAGTTCCAAGAGGCCATGGGAACCAAGTTATCTTTCAGCACCGCTTTCCACCCACACACCGGAGGACAGACAGAACGAGTAAACTAGATACTTGAAGATATGCTCTGAGCATGTGTGTTGGCGTATGGAGGTAAGTGGGAAGATTGCCTCCCTTTTGCCGAGTTCTCCTATAACAACATTTATCACCCAAGTCTCCAAATGGCACCATTTGAGGTGTTGTATGGATGCAAGTGTCGCACACCCCTCAATTGGTCGGAAACCGGAGAAGGGCTAGTCTTTGGACCTGATGTTCTCCGCCAGGCCAAAGAGCAAGTTCAGCTGACCAAAGAACGTCTGAAGGCTACCAAGTCAGGGCAAAAGAGATATGCTGACACGCGTCACCAACAAGTGAGCTTCCATGTTGGAGACCATGTGTACCTGCGAGTAACTCCTCTCAATGGAACCAAGTGTTTCCACGTTAGGGGAAGGGTAACACCAAGATTTATTGGCCCATTCAAGATCACTGCAAGACGAGGAAAAGTTGCTTACCAGTTGGAACTAATGCCTAAGCTATCTGATGTGCACAACGTGTTTCACGTGTCACAACTCCGGAAGTGTCTCAATGTTCCCGACAAGCCTGATCTCCACAAGGACATCGATCACCAAGCTATCGACCTTCAGCCCGACCTGACCTACCGCGAGAGACCCATTCACATCTTGGATGAAGCAAAAGAACATACTCGAAGCCGTACCATCAAGTATTTCAAGGTGCAGTGGAGTGATACATCTCCAACGTATCTATAATTTTTTATTGTTCCATGCTATTATTTATGATGTCTTGGATGTTTAATGGGCTTTGTTATATACTTTTATATCATTTTTGGGACTAACCTACTAACCCAAAGGCGCAGTCCAGATTGCTGTTTTGTGCCTGTTTCAGGGTTTTGCAGAAAATGAATATCAAACGGAGTCCAAACGGAATGAAACCTTTGGGAGAGATATTTTTGGAGAAAATCACGCACGGGAGACTTGAGAACCACATCAGGGGAGCCACGAGGTGCCCACGAGAGTGGGGGGAGCGCCCCCTTCCCAGGGCGCGCCCCTGCCTTGTGGGCCCCTCGAGAGTCCCCCGGTGTCCTCCTTCCTCCTATATAAGTCTACGTACCCCGAAACCATCAGAAACAAAGAGAAAATCCTAATTCCACCGCCGTAACCTTCTGTTCCCGTAAGATCCCATCTTGGAGCCTGTTCCGGAGCTCTGCTGGAGGGGGGATCCATCACGGAGTGCTTCTACATCATCATCATCGCCCTCACCATGAGTTGTGAGTAGTTTACCATAGACCTTTGGGTCCATAGCTAGTATCTAGATGGCTTCTTCTCTCTCTCTGGATCTCAATACAAAGTTCTCCTCGGTCTTCGAGGAGATCTATTCGATGTAATCTTTTTTTGCGATGTGTTTGTCGAGATCCGATGAATTGTGAGTTTATGATCAAGATTATCTATGAGAAATATTTGGTTCTTCTCTGAAATCTTTATGTGTGCTCATAATATCCTTACAAGTCTCTTTGAATTATTGGTTTGGTTTGGCCTACTAGATCTATAGTTCTTGCAATAGGAGAAGTGCTTGGCTTTGGGTTCAATCTTTTGGTATCCTTTCCTAGTGACAGTAGGGGCAGCAAGGCACATATAGTATTGTTTCCATCGAGGGTAAAAAGATGGGGTTTATATCATATTGCTTGAGTTTATCCCTCTACATCAGGTCATCTTGCTTAAGGCGTTACTCTGTTCTTATGAACTCAATACACTATATGCATGCTGGATAGCGGTCGATGTGTGGAGTAATAGTAGTAGATGTAGGCAGGAGTCGGTCTACTTGTCTCAGACGTGGTGCCTATATACAATGATCATGCCTAGATAGTCTCATAATTATTCGCTTTTCTATCAATTGCTCGACAGTAATTTGGTTACCTGCCTTAGAATATCGCTATCATGAGAGAAGCCACTAGAGAACACTTCTCAACATATCAATCTACATCTACTTTACTTTTTCCGCTTTTACTTTCTGTTCTTATAAACAAAAATAACAAAAATATAAACTATCATCTCTATCAAATCTCACTTTCGTAAGTGACCGTAAAGGGATTGACAACCCCCTATCGCGTTGGCTGCGAAGTTCTTATTTGTTTGTGCAGGTGCGAGGGACTCGCGCGTGGTCTCCTACTGGATTGATACATTGGTCAAAAACTGAGGGAAATACTTACGCTACTGTGTTGCATCTCCCTTTCCTCTCCGAGGGAATAAAACGCAAGCTCGAGAAGTAGCAAGAAGAATTTCTGGCGCCGTTGCCGGGGAGGCTTACACAAAAGTCATATACGAAGTACCTATCACAAACCCTTATCCTTCGCATTACATTTTTTCGCATCTTGTTTTCCTCTCCCCTACTTCACCCTTGCCGTTTTATTTACCCTTCTTCTGTCGTGTGTTTATCGTTCGCTTGCTTCTTGTTTGCTTGTGTGTTGCTTGCCTGATTGCCCTCATGTCTGAGATGGGGGACGATTTTACCGAGAAGGGTAGCAATGTCGAGGGCAACGTCTATGTTGACCCCCCGGATGAAGCTACCACTTTACATATTAAGAAGTTCTGGGTTAGTAGTGGTAATATCATTGGAAAAAGAGTTCTTCAAGACTTCTTTGATTGTGCCGACACTTTTCCCACTATGGGTGGCTCTATTCTTCACAGAATAAGTAGCCTTGCGGATGCTGTATCTATGCTTATAGTAGAAATTGAAAGGCAATTTATCCATATGCATTCCTATATTCAGAGAATCATTTTGGAGTTTTCCAATATTGAGCATTCTTCTGTTAAGCGTGCAACTACTATCTTTTTGGCTCATGAATTTAGATTTATCATGAAAGAGGCCAAAGAAATCTTTGCTCATTGCAGAGTAGATGCCGGTCGACCTCCCATAGAGGCTATCTTGTTCAATCAAGAAGACATAATGCGGTTGCGATCTCCTGATCATGTTGCTTTTAATGAAAACCTTAGAAAAAAGGTTCCTACTAAGGTCTTGATTGATAGAATTTCTAAGATGGACGATGATTTTGCTGTTCAAAACAATGGGTTAGGCTTCTCCCTTGAGCGAAGGCTTATGACCTTCTGCCAAATGAATGCCTATAATGATGAATTGGTTGTCCACTACAAATGGCCAAAAGATGAACCTATTCCTCCTGAGATTGATGTAGGGGACTTTTGTCCCATTAAATTTAGCCCTTTTGGTTACTTTTGCTTGCCACAGAGGAAGCTTGCTGCTGAACGTAGGGAATATGAGATGAGCTTTCACGACATATCGTATCATTATGGCATTCCTTAGATCTATCTTGTATCGTGCCTAGCTAGGGGCGTAAAACGATAACGCTTGTTGGGAGGCAACCCAATTTTTTCTTTTTTGTGTTTGTTGCTGTTAGGGAATAAATATTGCATCTAGCTTCTGTTTAGATGTGGTTTCATGTTTTGTTTAGTGTTTGTGCCAAGTAGAACCTTTGGGAAGACTTGTGTGAAGTTTATGTGATCTTGCTGTGAAAAACAAAATCGTTAGCGCTCGCTAGAATGGTCATCTGATTTTACTGGAGCGTGCTATTTAGTTGATTCTTTTTGCAGATGATTAATAGACAAATTACTCACGTTTACCAATTTAGTGTGAATTTTTTGGAGTTACAGAAGTATGCAAAACCTGCAGATTACTACAGATTGTTCTGTTTTTGACATATTCTGTTTTTCGTGTGTTGTTTGCTTATTTCAATGTATCTATGAGTAATATTTGGAGGTATGAACCATATAGAAGTTGGAATACAGTAGGTTTAACTCCAATATAAACAAAGAATTAATTCATTGCAGTACCTTTGAGTAGTGGTTTGCTTTCTTATACTAACGGAGCTCACAAGAATTTTTGTCTAAGTTTTGTGTTGTGAAGTTTTCAAGTTTTGAATATTGCTTTGATGGACTATGGAACAAAGAGTAGCAAGGCCCTAAGCTTGGGGATGCCCATGGAATTCCAAGTAAAATTCAAGGACAATCAAAAGCCTAAGCTTGGGGATGCCCCGGGAATGCATCCCCTCTTTCGTCTTCATCCATCGGTAACTATACTTGGAGCTATATTTTTTACTCACCACATGATATGTGTTTTGCTTGGATCGTCTTGTATAATTTGAGTCTTTGCTTGTTAGTTTTCCACAATCATCCTTGCTGGACACACCTATTTGAGAGAGTTAAATATGTCCTAGGAATTTTTAGAACACTCTATGTGCTTCGCTTATATCTTCTGAGTTGAATAGTTTTGCTCTAGTGCTTCACTTATATCTTTTAGAGCACGGTGATGATAATATTTTGCAGAAATTGTTGAACTCTCATGCTTCACTTATATCCTTTTGAGAGTCTATTAAAACAGCATGGTAATGTGTTTAGGCTATAAAACTAGTCTTCACATGATAGACATCCAATATCAATGTAGTAAAAACTTTCACACTAAGTGCATTGAATATGATGAGATGTTGGATGCTTGATAATTGTTTGGAGATATGAGGATAGTGATATTAGAGTCATGCTAGTGGAGTTATTATTAAATTTAGGAATACTTTTGTTAAGGTTAGTGATTCCCGTAGCATGCACGTATGGTGAACCGCTACATGACGAAGTTAGAGCATGAGGTATTTGTAAAGTGCCAACCTTTGTGTGGAGGTCGGGGGCGCGCGATGGTTAACTCCTACCAACCTCCCCCCAAGGAGCATGCGTTGATTTCTTTGTTTTGATGACTTGTAGATTTTTCCAATAAGTATATGAGTTCTTATGACTAATGTTGAGTCCATGGATTATACGCACTCTCACCCTTCCATCATTGCTAGCCTCTCTTGTACCGCACAACTTTCGCCGGTACCATAAACCCACTATATATCCTTCCTCAAAACAGCCACCATATTATTCCTCAAAACAACCACCATACCTACCTATCATGGCATTTCCATAGCCATTCCGAGATATATTGCCATGCAACTTTCCACCGTTCCATTTTTCATATGACACGCATCATATTCTCATATTGCCATGCATGATCATGTAGTTGGCATCGTATTTGTGGCAAGGCCACCATGTATAATTTTTCACACATGTCACTCTTGATTCATTGCACATCCCGGTACACCGCCGGAGGCATTCATGTAGAGTCATACTTGTTGTATTATCGAGTTGTAATATCGATTTGTAAATCAATAAAAGTGTGATGATCATCATTATTAGAGCATTTTCCCATGTGAGGAAAGGCCAATAAAAAAAGAGATGGCCCAAAAAATAGAGAGGGGCTAATAAAAAAAAGAGAAAGCCCCTCCAAAAAATGAGAGAAAAGAGAGAAGGGACAATTGCTACTATCTTTTTCCACACGTGTGCTTCAAAGTAGCACCATGTTCTTCATGATAGAGAGTCTCATGTGTAGTCACTTCCATATACTAGTGGGAATTTTCATTATAGAACTTGGCTTATATATTCCAACGATGGGCTTCCCCAAATCCCCTAGGTCTTCGTGAGCAAGCAAGTTGGATGCACACCCACTAGTTTCTTTTGTTGAGATTTCATACATATTTAGCTCTAGTGCATCCGTTGCATGGCAATCCCTACTCACTCAAATTGATATCTATTGATGGGCATCTCCATAGCCCGTTGATACGCCTAGTTGATGTGAGACAATCTCCTTCCTTTTGTCTTCTCCACAACCACCTCTCTATTCCACCCATAGTGCTTTGTCCATGGCTCACGCTCATGTATTGTGTGAAGGTTGAAAGGTTTGAAAGAATAGAGTATGAAAACAAGTGCTCGGCTGAAACCGGGGTTGTGCATGATATGAATATTTTTTCTGATGAAGAGGGAGCATAGCCAGACCATATGTCTTTGTAGGGATAACTTTCTTTAGCCATAGTATTTTGAGAAGAAATGATTGCTTTATTAATATGCTTGAAGTATTATTATTTCTTATGTCAATATAGACTTTTATATTGAATCTTTCAGATCTGAATATTCATGCCACAATTAAGAGAATTAAATTGAAAAACTATGTTGGTTAGCATTCCACATCAAAAATTCTATTTTTATCATTTACCTACTCGAGGACGAGCAGGAATTAAGCTTGGGGATGCTTGATACGTCTCCAACGTATCTATAATTTTTGATTGTTCCATGCTATTATTTATGATGTCTTGGATGTTTAATGGGCTTTGTCATACACTTTTATATCATTTTTGGGACTAACCTACTAACCCAAAGGCCCAGTCCAGATTGCTGTTTTTTTGCCTGTTTTAGGGTTTTGCAGAAAAGGAATATCAAACGGAGTCCAAACGGAATGAAACCTTTGGGAGAGATATTTTTGGAGAAAATCACGCACGGGAGACTTGAGAACCACGTCAGGGGAGCCACAAGGTGCGCACGAGGGTGGGGGCACGCCCTTGCCTCGTGGCCCCCTCGAGAGGCCCCCGGTGTCCTCCTTCCTCCTATATAAGTCTACGTACCCTGAAACCATCAGAAACAAAGAGAAAACCCAAATTCCACCATTGTAAAATTCTGTTCCCGTGAGCTCCCATCTTGGAGCCTGTTCCGGAGCTCCGTCGAAGGGGGGATCCATCACGGAGTGCTTCTACATCATCATCATCGCCCTCACCATGAGTTGTGATTAGTTTACCACAGACATTCGGGTCCATAGCTAGTATCTAGATGGCTTCTTCTCTCTCTCTGGATCTCAATACAAAGTTCTCCTCGGTCTTCGAGGAGATCTATTCGATGTAATCTCTTTTTGCGGTGTGTTTGTCGAGATCCGATGAATTGTGAGTATATGATCAAGATTATCTATGAGAAATATTTGGTTCTTCTCTGAACTCTTTATGTGTGCTCATAATATCCTTGCAAGTCTCTTCGAATTATTGGTTTGGTTTGTCCTACTAGATCTATAGTTCTTGCAATGGGAGAAGTGCTTGGCTTTGGGTTCAATCTTGCGGTGTCCTTTCCCAGTGACAGCAGGGGCAGCAAAGCACGTATTGTATTGTTTCCATCGAGGATAAAAAGATGGGGTTTATATCATATTGCTTGAGTTTATCCCTCTACATCATGTCATCTTGCTTAAGGCGTTACTCTGTTCTTATGAACTCAATACACTAGATGCATGCTGGATAGCGATCGATGTGTGGAGTAATAGTAGTAGATGCAGGCAGGAGTCGGTCTACTTGTCTCGGACGTGATGCCTATATACTATGATCATGCCTAGATAGTTTCATAATTATTCGCTTTTCTATCAATTGCTCGACAGTAATTTGTTTACCCGCCGTAGAATATCTCTATCATGAGAGAAGCCACTAGAGAACACTATGGCCCCCGGGTCTATTCTCAACATATCAATCTACATCTACTTTACTTTTTCCACTTTTACTTTCTGTTCTTATAAACAAAAATACCAAAAATATAAACTATCATCTCTATCAGATCTCACTTTCGTAAGTGACCGTAAAGGGATTGACAACCCCTTATCATGTTGGCTGCGAAGTTCTTATTTATATGTGCAGGTGCGAGGGACTCACGCGTGGTCTCCTACTGGATTGATACCTTGGTTCTCAAAAACTGAGAGAAATACTTACGCTACTGTGATGCATCTCCCTTTCCTATTCGAGGTAATACAACACAAGCTCGAGAAGTAGCATGGAGTAACCAAACTGAAGAAGAAGCCACCTAGGAGCGTGAAGTCTACCTTAGGACTGAGTGTCTGTATCTCTTTAAAGCCTAGTCTAGGAATCGTGGGGACGAGATTCTTGTTAGGGGGATAGGTCTGTGATACGTCCCAAACGTATCCATAATTTTTGCTTGTGACATGCTTGTTTTGCATCATTGTCTCATGTTTATATCAAAGTTTTCTATCTTTTTAGGCATTTATACTAATGGTTCCAAAATTGCACAATGTTCTTGTTTTACACTTTATTGTGTAGGAATTACTTGGAAATTGACAAAAACGCAAAAGGAGTCGTATTGGAGTAGGACTCTGACTTTCCTGAAATCTGTCTGAGAACGTTTTTAGAAGATGGTCACGTTCCGGCCCGAAGCCGACGTCAAACGGAAAAAGCCTAGTCGTGAAAGTTGTGGGGAATTTCGAGAGGATGCTTCTGGATATAAAATTCGTCCAAATCAGAGTCCGGACGGCCGAGAAAAGCCCGTTTTACTGAAGCCCAAAATCTGATGACGGGAATCCGAGAGTCTATATAAAGAGAGGAAACCTAGGTCACCAAGGGCCACGAATTTTCCTCCTCCCAGGCCGCCGTCTTGGAGGGGAGGACTAGCACCATTGCAGCACCATCCACAAGGAAGAAGGGGGGCCAAGGAGCCGCTGCCCCCTAGGGCCGCCGCCGCCCCGAGGGCCGTCGCCGCCCCGGAGGGCTGCCGCCGCCGCCACGGCTGCCGCCGGCCGCCTCCTCCTCTCCGGGCTGCACCTCTCCATCAACACCTCCATCAACCTCTTGCTCACCATGGCCATGTGTGAGTAGTCTTCTCCGGGGCTGAGGGCTTGTACGTGTAGCTATGTGGTTATCTCTCTCTCCCATGATGTGATCTTCGTTGTGATCATAGGCTATGTTAATCTAGGGTGATCCCATGATATTTCCCCTTCCTCTATGTATTGAATTGATGTACTCACTTGTCTTTATCTAGTATAATCCCCGAGACCAAGGTGACATCGGTCTATTGGACATGGATTAGAAGAATATTTTCATGAGTGATTTCCACTTTTGTGTGTTGATTGAAGATTGAGAGTCTCTTGGTGCTTGTCTTTGACTATCCTTGAGATATGTTGTGGTGATTGTGGTACTATCTTTGGATGGCCGCGGTGACATTGGAAAATCCATAGATTGAGAACTACGAACTTTGAGGTGTGCTTTTGTAGCCTTACATAATTCTCGTCCTCTCTTGACCACAAAGGAATGACCTCCGAGTGCGTCTCCATTGCATGTTTTATGGGAAATATCATGTGATTAGACTATGTCAATGTTGTTGAGAGAGTCCACTAGTGAAAGTATGATCCCTAGGCCTTGTTTTCATCAATTGAACACCGTTTACTTTCAGTTCTGTTACATGTTTGCTTGCGGCCATTTTTATTTCAGATTTACAAATACATCTTTTGCCATCCATATCACTTGCCATTTAACATCTCTTCGCCGAACTAGTGCACCTATACATCTGACAAGTGTATTAGGTGTGTTGGGGACACAAGAGATTTCGTGTATCTTGATTGCAGGGTTGCTTGAAAGGGGTACGTTCAACCTCCACTTCCCTGAGTTCGATAAACCTTGGGTTACTCACTTAAGGGAAATTTGTTGCTGTCCTACAAACCTCTGCTCTTGGAGGCCCAACACTGTCTACAGGAATAGAAGCGTGTAGTAGACATCAAGCTATTTCTGGCGCCGTTGCCGGGGAAGTAAGTGTTTGAAGGTATATCTTTAAATCTTGCAATTAAATCTTTTCGTTTCTTGTTTTTAGTTTCACTAGTTATGTTTATGGAAAACTGCACTCTTAGTTCGCTGCTTGGGGAAGGCCGCTTTACCACACCCATGGTAGAGAAGTCTCCTCCACCTACTGAATGTATCCTGTTCCAAATACCACTTGGGATAATTGAAATAATTAGGAATGATTGTTATGATGGGACATTCAATCCTAGTATTCATTTGTTGAAACTTACAGAACTTTGTGAGTTGTTTAAGATTTCAGGTTTGACAAGAGATGGAGTCATGAGAAAATTATTTGCCTTGTCACTGAAAGGAAAAGCATTGGAATGGTATAGGCTACTAGATGACTCTCACCTGCTGGATTGGGAAGAGATCCAGTCTCTCTTTTACTCCAAGTTTTATCCTCTTCATGAAGTCCATGAGAATAGGAATTATGTTTATAATTTCTATCCTCATGACGGAGAGAGCATAGCTCAAGCTTGGGGGGAGACTGAAAACGTTAATGCTAAAATGTCCTAACCATGGGCTACCCAAAGATATGATTATTACTAATTTCTATGCGAGGCTCTCTCGACAGGATAAAGATTTGCTCGATGCTTCCTCTATGGGTTCTTTCACAAACGAAAAGATTGATGCTAAATGGGAACTCCTTGAAAGAATTCAACGCAACACTGAAGATTGGGAGATCGACAAAGGTAAAGAGTCAGGTATAATTTATGAGTAGGATTGCATTAAGTCCTTTGTTGAAACTACAAGTTTTAATAAGTTTAGCGCTAAGTTTGGGCTTGATTCTCAACTCCTTGTTGATTTCCTCAAATCTTTTGCTTCACATCTTAATATGCCTAAGGAGGATTGGATCAAGCATCATGAACCTTTTAAAGAGATTTGCAAAGAAAATGAAATTGTTCATGATGATTGCAACATGCATGATCCAATTCCTAAAAATGAAGTTTTATATAAGCACGTTAATTTTTGTGGAGTGGATAGACCTTGTGAAAGGCCTATGATTGAAGAAGAGAAGTATTGTAAGCAACATAAGCATGAAAGAACAATCACTTGGGTCAAAGATTTAAATGAAATTGCTAGAGAATTGTGTGACCTTTATCCTTTTACTTGTGAACTTTGCTGTATAGAGGGTCACTTTAATTTTCAATGCATGCACTTTCAAAACATAACTGTTAACCAGTTGTGTGATAACATGATCACCCCTGATCTTTATGATGAGCTTATGTTATTTTTGATGTGTGAAGAGTTATCAGAAAAGACTTCTTGGCTAGATGTTAATGCCATAGGAATAAAAAACACTTTGCAAAATTGCCATCTCTATTGTGTTGTTAATTGCCGTAAAAATGATTACATAAGTAAGATTAGAAAGGAGGGAACTCTACCAAAGTATAAAAATGTCTCTTATATTTCTGCTAATAAAAAGGGGAGTTTCTCCCAAGTTTCCCCTATTGTTTCTAATGATAAACCAGGATATGTGGAGAAGCTTCATCTCCAACCACTCCCTCTAAGGTGAAGAAGAAGAAAAAGAAGAGGAGGAGGAAGAGGAGCAAGAAGGAAGAAGAATGGGTATCAACCTGGCCTGAGCATATTCCTCCCATCAACTTTTACCCTAACGGTTGTAAGTTTAAAGAAGAAGGTGAAGTTTATTGCCTTAATTATCATCTTGATGATACGTCCGTAGGTACTATTGAAGATGATTTTGATTATGATATGCATGTTACTTATTGTCATTGGGAAAATGATGATAATGCTACTTATGATCTTGAAAATCTTTTTGGTACCAACTCTCAAAAGTGATGATATGGAAAGCTCTAAGCTTGGGGATGATAGGATTGCAAATCCTTTACCCACTAGTGATGTGATAATTGATAATTCTTTTGCTAGTAAGAATAAAGACAACATGTTTACAAATATAGTTGCTAGCAATGATAATGCTCTTCTCTACTATGATGATGTTATAACTCCAATCTATAGTGATTATAAAGGTACCTATGACATAAGGAGAAATTATCCTTATGAAACTTGTCATAATCATGGAGGGAATTACTCCCTTGTTGAACACCATCTTCCTAATACACAATTAATCTATAGTGTTCAAGTTGTTTATGATAGTCCTACTCCCACTATTACCAACAAGAAAGATTATGCTTATGTGGAGAGTAAGAGTACCTTTTTGCATGTGGATCATGGTAACAATGCTTTATGTGATGCTTATATTGTTGAGTTTATTCGTGATCCCACTGAAAATTATTATGAGAAGGGAACATATGCTTATAGATATTTCAATGATATCAAGTTCCCTCTCTTTATGTTGAAGGTTTTGAAGCTGCACTTGTTTTGTCTTCCTATGCTTATTGCTTTGTGCTTCAATGAATTATTCTATTGCAATATTCCTATGCATAGGAAGCATGTTAGGCTTAAATGTGTTTGGTATTTGCTTCTTGATGCTCTCTTTTGTTTTTCAACTCTTATTCCTACGAGAGCATCATTAAAGTCTCATGCCTAGCTTAAAGACATAAAAGAAAGCGCTTTTGGGAGGCAGCCCACAACGAATTAGGTTTTATTTTGCTTTTGTTGTGTCTTGATGTTTGTTACTACAGTAGTATCATCATTGTATCTTTTCTTTTCAGCTTTGTGCCAAGTTTAGCCTCCGATTGCAAGAAAGTTCAAAAGTTGTGACGTGCTGTCCAGAAAACAGATTCTGTCCTTGGGCAGAATAATTCGTATAAAATCACCAGATCATCTTTTTGATCTGAATTTTTTGGACAACGTGCTCTATACAATTGGCTTTCGGGCACCTGTTCTGAGTTTTTTTATTTGAGTTGCAGAAGTGCCCCGAAAAAATTATTTACTACCTGCTGGTCTGTTTTTCACAGATTCTGTCCTGTTTTGCCTTTTCTTCGTTTTGCAAACCTTGAGCTTGCTTTTTCTTTGCAAAAACCTTTTGGCAATCTTGAGAAACAGTAGCTCTTCAAGATTATCCTTATTTCCAGTAGGGAAAAATTATTTTATTATGGGTACTAACCTCGCTAATCAGATTATGATGAGTTATGTATGAAGGGATTTTTCAAGTGTGCGAGGGAAGATGATAAAAGAAGATTCAGGAGGGTCAAACGCTCAAGCTTGGGGATGCCCCCGTGCATCCCCAAGAAATATTCAAGAAGACTCAAGCGTCTAAGCTTGGGGATGCCCCCATGCATCCCCTTCTCCATCAACAATTATCAGTTCGTCTTTCGTTCCACTATAATTATCACTTCATGTGTTATGTGCTATGCTTGGAGCGTCTTGCTCTTTTCTTTTTAGTTTTGTATTGTTTTCTTTGCTGGTCATAAATAAGTTGCATCTGATCATTCTTGTTTGGGAGAGAGACACGCTCCTCTTTTTCATGAAACACTCATGTTCTTCACTTATATCTTTTTGAGTGTTTTAGCTACCTTGTTATATGCTTCTAGCTCTTGTTTTTCTTTCATACCATGTTCAGAGCTATTAGTTCTTTTATAGAAAGTACACTCTTGCTTCACTTATATCTATTTTTACAGTTGATTGGTTTGAATTGCTAAATAATATGTTGGATCTGAAAAATGCCAAGTGTGGTTGTGGTGCAAAGAATAAAAAGCTTGCATAGTCTTGAAGATCATTGAGTAACTTGATCCTTATCAATTGTTTTGAGAAATTAAGTAGTCATGTCTAAACATGTAGATCATTTAATAAAGTCTTATTAGTGAAGAAAATACCTTTGAAGTTTGCAATTGTTTAGTTTTTCACCATTGGTAGTTTTAAAGTTCTTGTTCTCTTTTTAGGAGTAAGATGGTTGACAAGGAAGACAGTGTAGAAGTCTTATAATTATGCTGAAAGGATGTTATAATTCTCTTGTACCGGTTAACATGTGCTTGCTAAAAACTTGCTAAACCAAAAACTCTGTACTGAGCGGGAATGTTGCTCGTGCATCCAAATTCCATAGCCAAAATTCTGCCATATGTGTCCACCATACCTACCTATGCATGGTATTTAATAGCCATTCCAAGTAAATTGCTCATGTGCTACCTTTAAAACCTTCAAAATTTATCCTTATTTGTGTCTCTGTTTTAGCTCAGGAGGAAGTGGTAGATAGTTCATTATTACTTGTGTTGGACACAACGACCCCTGACGTGCATGAATAATGTGCATGTCCTTAATTTTGCAAAAAGAGCTGGCAAAAGGGTATGCCCAGCCCACTTTACATGTCATCAATATCAATATCAAAAACCTCCTTCACACATCGTACCTGAGAAATCAGACAAACTTTGGCTAGTGATAAACAAAGGAGAAAGGGGAGTGTTATCATTCCTCTATGGGAGCCGCTCTTAAGTTCTGTTTGGCATGAGTAGTAGTGCATTATTTATTACCATTCGTTGACATAAGCATACATCTCTCAAAATTGCTTTTATATCTCTATGTTTTCAAAAATAAAAAGCTCTAGCACATGAGTAATCCCTGCTTCCCTCTGCGAATGGCCTATCTTTTACTTTTAAATGTTGAGTCAGTTTTCCTATGTTCTAATCTTCTTCCTCCACCATAAGCAATCATCTAGTGTTAACCCTGGGTTCAAGTTGATTATGTTCAAAATTTCTGCTTAGTTATATATAATCCTTGTGCATTGAACTTATCCATGAGATAAAATATTGAAAAGTGGAAAGCATTGCTGAAACTTTATCTTCCTTTTGTGTTAACTAGAATGCTTTTGATGAGAGAACTCCTTTGGGGCTAACAGTTGTGCTTAACTTTATAGTTTCATGTCTTCAATTGTACTATTCATGAAAAGAATTTACTTAGATGATCACTTGGTTATTCATTGTTTACTTGCTTTCAACTATAGACAATTGTTTTGGTTCACTTTATTTCAGTTAATGTGCTTTACAATATTACTTGATCAAGATTGTGTTAGTAGCATGTCACCTCAAAAATTATCTATGTTATCATTTTACCTACTCGAGGACGAGTAGGAATTAAGCTTGGGGATGTTGATACGTCCCAAACGTATCCATAATTTTTTCTTGTGACATGCTTGTTTTCCATCATTGTCTCATGTTTATATCAAAGTTTTCTATCTTTTTAGGCATTTATTGGACTAACCTACTAATGGTTGCAAAAGTGCACAATGTTCTTGTTTTACACTTTATTGTGTAGGAATTACTTGGAAATTGACAAAAACGCAAAAGGAGTCATATTGGAGTAGGACTCTGACTTTCCTTAAATCTGTCTGAGAACGTTTTTAGAAGATGGTCACGTTCCGGCCCGAAGACGAGGTCAACCAGAAAAAGCCTAGTTGCGAAAGTTGTGGGGAATTTCGAGTGGATGCTTCTGGATATAAAATTTGTCCAAATCGGAGTCCGGACGGCCGAGAAAAGCCCGTTTTACTGAAGCCCAAAATCTGATGACGGGAATCCGAGAGTCTATATAAAGAGAGGAAACCTAGGTCACCAAGGGCCACGAATTTTCCTCCTCCCAGGCCGCCGTCTTGGAGGGGAGGACCAGCACCATTGCAGCACCATCCACAAGGAAGAAGGGGGGCCAAGGAGCCGCTGCCCCCTAGGGCCGCCGCCGCCCCGAGGGCCGCCGCCGCCCCGGAGGGCTGCCGCCGCCGCCATGGCTGCCGCCGGCCGCCTCCTCCTCTCCGGGCTGCACCTCTCCATCAACACCACCATCAATCTCTTGCTCACCATGGCCATGTGTGAGTAGTCTTCTCCGGGGCTGAGGGCTTGTACGTGTAGCTATCTGGTTATCTCTCTCTCCCATGATGTGATCTTCGTTGTGATCATATGCTATGTTAATCTAGGGTGATCCCATGATATTTCACCTTCCTCTATGTATTGAATTGATGTACTCACTTGTCTTTATCTAGTATAATCCCCGAGACCAAGGTGACAGCGGTCTATTGGACATGGATTAGAAGAATATTTTCATGAGTGATTTCCTCTTTTGTGTGTTGATTGAAGATTGAGAGTCTCTTGGTGCTTGTCTTTGACTATCCTGGAGATATGTTGTGGTGATTGTGGTACTCTCTTCGAATGGCCGCGGTGACATTGGGAAATCCATAGATTGAGAACTACGAACTTTGAGGTGTGCTTTTGTAGCCCTACATAATTCTCGTCCTCTCTTGACCACAAAGGAATGACCTCCGGGTGCGTCTCCATTGCATGTTTTATGGGAAATATCATGTGATTAGACTATGTCAATGTTGTTGAGAGAGTCCACTAGTGAAAGTATGATCCCTAGGCCTTGTTTTCATCAATTGAACACCGTTTACTTTCAGTTCTGTTACATGTTTGCTTGCTGCCATTTTTATTTCAGATTTACAAATACATCTTTTGCCATCCATATCACTTGCCATTTAACATCTCTTCGCCGAACTAGTGCACCTATACATATGACAAGTGTATTAGGTGTGTTGGGGACACAAGAGACTTCTTGTATCTTGATTGCAGGGTTGCTTGAAAGGGGTACGTTCAACCTTCACTTCCCTGAGTTCGATAAACCTTGGGTTACTCACTTAAGGGAAATTTGCTACTGTCCTACAAACCTCTGCTCTTGGAGGCCCAACACTGTCTACAGGAATAGAAGCGTGTATTTGACATCAGTCTGTCACACCCTGTGTTTTGTAATATGTCATTTGCATTAATAAAGCATGAAAATTTCGACCAACTAAAACTTTTGCATTATTTGGTTTTCTACTTGATTTGGATTTATTCCTGTAGTTTCAATGGCTCATGAAAATCATATTATAGCTCCACCTCCTATACTTCATCCCCTTGATCCAAAAACTTTGCCCAATAAGCATGCCACGTGTATAGGACAAAAAAATATTTTCTTACAAATATAATTTGGCCCAAAAGTATTTTCTAAATTAGGTTTTCCAAAACCCCCTAAATTGAGGCTTGAACAAGTACTTAATTTAGGGTATGAAAAATCTTTCAAAAATTATACTTGACTCCTATTAGATATAGGACTCCCAGAAACCACATAAACATTATTATAAAATTATTTTTCTATTTTGTTTAAAGGCTTTTTCTTTAGTCCTGAAATGGTCTTTAATAGGTTAAAATCATTTTAATATTTTAATAATATTTGAGAAACTTTAGTGAAGCTCAGTGGACATATATTGTCCATATACATGAGTTATAACACATGGTTATGTTCAAAATATTGGACAAAACCCCCCAAAACAATTTTTGCACATCCCATGCATTCGAAATATTTCTATAAGAAATATTTTCAAATAAATCCAGGAAATTTCTAGCAAGTCACATATGTATAATTTGGTGAGCTTGCAATGTTTCATCTCAATCAAAATCATTTTGGTTCACAAAAGTGCCCCAAAACTCTCGCTGTCCAGAACCAAACTTGAACAACTTTACATTGCCAACTTTCCCCATTTGATCCCAAACTTTGTGGACGTGCTCAGGTACCCAAATTATGACACTACACCAAGTGGTGCATCAAGGAGAAGGGATTAGCTTAGCTAGATCTAAGAAAATTCATTTTTGTTGATTTCTAGGGTTTACCAAAGTTGTATTGGCAACTTTATCGAAATGAGCTCAAATTACCACAATGCCAAATGGTCATGGGCAACACCCCCATCAAGTGGAACAAGGAGAAATAAGAGCAAGTAGCTCAAACTTGTATCAAACACCTTCTGCCATTTTTTCAAAATCATCATTTTGATCTCTTGCACTATTCTCCATGAGTTCAACTTTTACCACAGCTCTTTCTAGTTCTCTTACACGTCCACTAGCTTCCACTCATCCCTAGCTCAATTTTTTGGGGGTGAAAATCTCATTTTTCACCCGTGGACAACACTGTTTCCTCTCCCTTTCTACCTCACCCCTCTTCCAGTGTGCCTCCAGAGCATCCAATGCACCTCCCACATTGTTTAAACCCTCCTAGCGCTACCAGACAAACTTGGCCGCACCCACATTGCCCAAAACAATGCCCTCGCATGAAATGGACACGCTCTGGAGCGCGCTACAGTGTGCCAAGGTACTGTAGCCGCCCCCTGCCCGACGCCTCCGACCACCTCGGCTCTCCCCCGCGCGCCAGCAGGACCACCTCGATGTCTGCAACGCACTACACCCCTGTCCCCCTCTTCCTTCTCCCTCCTACTGCCTCCCTCCCACGCGCGTCATGGCTGCTAAGAGCTCCAATGAGCGAGCTCACACGCGCGACGCCCTGGCACTCCCTCGCTCTCTCTCCCTTCCCCTAGTCGTAGACTGATCACCCATAAGTGTAGGGGATCACAGCAGTTTTCGAGGGTAGAGTATTCAAACCAAATTTATAGATTCGACACAAGGGGAGCCAAAGAATATTTGCAAGTATTCGCAGCTGAGTTGTCAATTCAACCACACCTAGAGATTAATTATCTGCAGCAAGGTGATTAGTAGCACATTAATATGTAGTTTTGATAGTAGTGGCAGCAACAACAGTAACGGTATAGGATAAATTCGTAGGCATTGGATCACTGATTTGTTGGATGATATTCATCATGTGATAGTCATAACCTAGGGCGATACGGCACAAGCTCTAGTTCATAATATAATGTAGGCATGTATTTCGTAAATAGTCATATGTGCTTATGGAAAGAACTTGCATGACATCTTTTGTCCTACCCTCCCGTGGCAGCTGGGTCCATTTTGGAAACTAAGGGATATTAAGGCCTCCTTTTAATAGAGAATTGGAACAAAGCATTAACACATAGTGAATACATGAACTCCTGAAACTACGGTCATCACCGGGAGTGGTTCCGGTTATTGTCACTTCGGGGTTGCCGGGTCATAACACGTAGTAGGTGACTATAATTTGCAAGATCGGATCTAAAACATGAATATAATGATAATATCATAAACGGTTCAGATCTGCAATCATGGCACCCAGGCCCAAAGTGACAAGCATTGAGCATGGCAAAGTCATAGCAAGTTCAATCTCAGAACATAATGGATACTAGGGATCGGCCCTAACAAAACTAACTAAATTACATGATGAATCTCATCCAACTCCTCACTGACCAACGATCCTACGAAGGAATTACTCACTCCCAGTGAGGAGCATCATGGAATTGGCGATGGAGAATGGTTGGTGATGACGAAGGATGAAGATCCCCCTCTTCGGAGCCCCAAACAGACTCCAGATCTGGCCTCCCGAGGAAGAATAGGAGGTGGCGGCGACTCCGTCTCATAGATCGCGATAATTCTTTCTCCTTGATTTTTTTCCTGACGAATGTGCACTTGTAGTATCATGGTTGGCGTCTACGGGCCACTAGCTGGAGACAACCCACCTGGGCACGCCAGGAGGAGGCGGCGCGCCCTAGTGGGTTGTGCCCACCCAGGTGCCCCCTCCCGTGGTTCTTGACTCCAATATTTTTCTTTTATTGTATAAAAAATCCTTGCAAAGTTTTATTCCATTCCGAGAACTTCTATTTCTGCACAAAAACAACACCATGGTAGTTCTGCTGAAAACAACATCAGTTCGGGGTAAGTTTCATTTAAATCATGCAAATTAGAGTCCAAAACAAGAGGAAAAGCATCAGGAAAAGTAGATACCTTGGAGATGTATCAACTGCCCCAAGCTTAAACCTTTGCTTGTCCTCAAGCAATTAAGTTGTTAAACTGAAAGTGAGAAAGAAAAACATTTACAAACTCTTTTACTCTTGTTTGCATAAATAAGTTTAAACAACACCCAGGTTTTGAGCCAACATTATGACTAACCACGTCGACAATAACTCTTAAATATTATAATGACACATATCAATGACATAATCAGCTAGCGAGCAATAATAAGATATCTCAAACAACAACACATTAAAAAACAACCATGATATAATATGACAATAGTGGTATCTCTCTAGCCCTTTCTAAGACCGCAAAACATAAATGCAGAGCACCTCCAAAGTCCGAGCAGTGACTAAACCTTGTAATTCATGGTAGAAATGATCCAGTCATGATAACACCAAACATACACTACACACAATGCATATGCATGACAACAATGCTCTCAGATTTGGCGCTTATTAGAGAAGATGATGACACAACATAAAAGTAAATAGATAGTCCCTTCGCAGAGGGAAGCAGTGATTTGCAGAGGTGCCAGAGCTCAAGTTTTTAAAAATAGAGGTAAATACAATTTTGAGAGGTGCACCCTTCTCATTCACTTCACGACTATCAGCTATCGATATCTCCCATGCTAAACGGGCTAGTTGCGGTTCCCAAGTAGAAAAGTAAATGTTTGAACTCCATTGAGAGTTTTTGTTTATTTATTTGTAAGCTTTTTTATTTTTGCAATTTGGAACTGGGAATCCATATTACGACCCTTTTCTCGTGCAGTGGCAAGTGAATAAACACTCAACCTAAGAATAACCTGCTTAGCATGGAAAATACCAACCACCTCCTTTCGTTCCATGAATGATCCAGACACACAAAAAGGGATATTTATTTGAAGTTTTTAGAGGTGGCACATGCAAATTTACTTAGAACGGCAGGGTAATACCACATATAGGTAGGTATGGTGGACTCATCTGGAATAACTTTGATTTTTTGAATTTGATGCACAAGCAGTATTCCCGCTTAGTACATGTGAAGGCTAGGAAATAGATTGGGAAGCGGCCAGCTAGAGAGCAACAATGGTCATGAACATGCATCATGCATAATAAACATTGGACACCAGCATGAGTAGGATATGGACACCATGAACATAAATATCATAGAGGCTATGTTGGTTTTGATTCAACTACATGCATAAACATGTGCCAAGTCAAGCCACTCGAACATTCAGAGGAGGATACCATATCATCATACTACATCACAATCATTTTAACGCAATGTTGATATCCAAGATAAATCATTTTAACTCTTAGCTACTTATGCAAGGCATGTGAAACTATAATCTCTAATTGTCATTGCAAACATGTTTAATCATAATGGGCTGAATCATGGATACTAGGTTAAACCTATTTACAAAAAATAGATCAAGTTGAGTTCATACCAGTTTCTCTCTGCCACGGCCAGTTCATCGAATATCGTCATTATTGCATTTCACTTGCATGACCGAATGATATGGAATAATAATAAAGGTGCAAGAGCGCGGTAGACTAAACTGCAATCTACAAACATTTTATTTAACAGGAGAAGACAAGGTAAAATGAGCTCTTGTTAGATTAACAGTTATGCATATGAGATCCACTCAACATTTTCATCGTGGTCTTCTCCTTGGTACGAATCAATAAACAGAATAGAAATTCAGAGGAACACACTGAAATATTTTTGGAGTTTTTGGTTTTCTAGAACAAGCAAATAAAGAGGGAAAGCGAAAATCAGAAAAACTATTTACACGGGAAAGCTCCCAATACGCAAAAGAAGAATAGGAAAATATTTTTGGGTTTTCTTTTTAATGCTTCTACAAGCTATTCTAGAAAGAAAAGAAAAAATAAGAAGGACATATTTTTGCATTTTCTCAAGTTTTTTCAAGCACACAAGAAGAAAGCGAGAAAATAAAATTTAAGCATGGATAATACAATGAAAAAGCGTGAACACCGACGATGAGATGTGTGAACATGAATGTAAAGTCAATGAGACACATGTACTCCCCCAAGCTTAGGATTTTGGCCTAACTTGGTATGCAGTCAGTAGCCTGGATAGTATACGACGTGGTAGCTCATGGAGGCTCTAGGTGCGGAAGCCCCAGCCTACCGTGCTGCCTCGACCGCAGCGTTATGCGCTCGGGCCTCACTGTCAAGAATGAAGTATCTTGCTTTGCTATGATAATCAAAAAGAGTAGGCGCATGCAAATATGTGTGCATAACAGACGATTGGTTATAACAAATTTTAAGTAAAATTATGGATGTCTCCTTTAAGAATCTTGTGGCTTTTAACATCATCAAAGTCTAGGTACTGAGTAGGTATGATAGGGTCAAAGGCCATAGGTGAAACACCCAACTCTCTTGCTAAACGCGTGGCATAAATTCCGTCATAGAAATAGCCACTGTTATCGTTATGCTGTAACCCGCGTGCAACAATTGCCCCAAGATTATAACTTCTATCACCGGTGAGAGCAGTGCGAATAAGGCTCAAGTCTGGGGCACAAAGTGTACTACAATCTTGTTTGCCTACAATACATTTCCCATTGAATAAAGCAAAGTACTGATTGCTGGAAAATGAATGCTCTTTATTCTACTTTGCGTCACTCCCCTCGTTTCACCACAACAAAGACTAGTTAAAATGATTGAAACTCAGCCTTAGGTGGTTCGTCAAGCAACCCCAAAATGGAATTTTACAGTGACGGGCAAAACTCTCTAGTGATATGGTAAACGAATTTTCATAAAGTTTAAATGACACCCTAGACTCACGGGGATGGAATTTAAATTCTTTGACAAACAGTGAGAATGTGGTGTTGTTCACACTTATCTGAAATGCAGGGGCCGAGACCGACATTGTGAACCAATTGCTCAAATCTCTCCTTAATGCCCACATGCATCATATAATCATCGCAAGGCCATAAGCATGTTTTGGTGGTGGCATCTCGAATTAAACTTTCACTTGGTTCAACATAAGACCGGCGAGCAGGGCTGTCACTAGAGGATGCTCCGAAGGATCTCCTCCTCGAAGAAATCTTTCCAAAGAAGCTCATCACGTCTGCGTACACGTTCTGATTTTTTTGGTCCATGAGAGTTTGTCAGCAAAACTTTATAAAACTGTTAGCAACTACTCACAAGGATACACAGAGGCCATAGCAAGCATTCAAACTACTTAGAACTCTAAGAATTCAACATGCAAGCTTATCTACAGTAGCACCAAGAGTAGCTAATTATTCAAAATATAAACCACCACTGGTACGCGTCGGTCCTAAAGAAACGGTTTTTAACCCCTTTCCGCGACGGCATTTGGAACCATCGCAAAGTGAGTGTGGGCGATAGGGGGGGGGGGTCCTTCCCACATGACCCAGAAACTGTCGGGGATATGCCCTCCTGGCACACACGCTCGCAAAAGGAGGTCGTGTGCAACCAACGAGCGCTCACATACGGAAATACGAACAGTAGAGCTAAAAAAAATACAATTATACGGCGAAATTGTTTCCGGATGCAAGTACATCCCACACCGTCAGTCCCCGCTAAATGTTTCCGTTCGTATGTACATCCCACATAGTCGCTCCAAGGAAAACGTTACCGTTCACAGGTACATCACACACAATTTTTCCCGTTAAAGCGTTTGTGATAGCGTTGCCATTGCACATAATATTAATAATTTTATCATTTGCGTCATTGAATGCATCACACACGGTGCGTAGAAGAAACTGTGTGGCAAAGGCTGTCCATCACTCACACTTTTTATGTGGTAAACGTTTGCGCAAGGTGGCCTAACGCAACCAATTTTCAAGAGAAAGTCATGTGTTTAGTGGAGATTTATCGCACACGTAGTGGATCCTAGAAATGTTTCTAATCTCCATGTATATCGCAGACGTTTCACTTTCGCAAACCGTGTGCAGTGTAATCCCTAATTAATCCCTAATTTAAAAATCACATGTTTTGAATTTGAAAGTAGGCAATCACTTATTTCATATCCAACCATGTTTATTAGAAATATAGGTTCAACCACGAATCCATAATTCGATGCACATGTACATATACTGAAGAACTACAGAAGCACCATGTAAAGAATGATGAACCACAGTTGTACTAAAGACTGTAAAGAGAGAGGCGAAAGACATTCTGGTTGCTGGAGAAGGTGAAGCGAAATGCCCATATTGTGCCCTCCTCCATGAGTAATACACGCACGACTCTAGGCCAACCCCTTGTGATGGCTGCCCGTCCATCCTTCACTGTCTTCATTAGGACTTCTCGATGCTCATTGTAGTCTGGATGAAATACTTTAACCTTCATTGCGTGTCCAACAATCATGTACTTTGCGAGGTAATCTTGAGTGAACTGCTTTGGGAACCACTGGGAACAAAAAAGATTCAGACATTGTTGTCTAACAACTCATCATGGGCAGTAAAAAGAGAAAGTTGTAGAGTTTCTAGTTACCATCCTACAGCTCACTGTTGTGTTGGATAGACCATAAACAAATAATTTGCTTGCCACCATTTGTATCTTTTTGCTAATAATCCTGATCAGTTTTCTAACTTGATGCTTGTTCATCAATATCTCATTGCCCCATATGCAAAAAGGGTCGATGCATGGATCCTTGCCAAGGGCATATGTACCTACAAGCAACAAGTCAATATTAGAAGCTAACTAGTGTCCAGGCCTGGATCTATATGTACTACATTATGGAACGACTGGGGGAGTACAAGCCGAGGGATGAAGCTAACCTCGGCAGAAAATGGTGGCCACTCCCGTTGTTGTCCTGCATAAGTAGTGAAAAGGCATGATAAGTACATCAATCTTAACATCTAACAAATATAGCAAAGGTAAAAAACATCATCTCCAAATGATAGCTTGAATGTGTTGGTTTCAGCATGCTGTTAAAGCAGATATAAAATGGAAGGCAATGTTACAGATAGCAGGCTTAACAACCATCAAATATTGCAATTCAAACTGGTATTGTTGAAAATGAATAGAACGTAGGTAATGTTTAAACATCACACTGGATAAATGTGTAAATCTGAAATAAAGGGTATGTGTTAACTACACCAGGAATAACTGGAGCGAAATATAGCCGTTCAGACTGGTATTGATGTAGTCGAGCGGCACAGTGCCGACTTGGACATAATGAACAACACATTGTGAATGACTGAAATAAACAAGGCGTAAATGACCAGTATAACAACCAAATATAGCCATTGAAAACTAGACAGAGTCTCACTGCAACCAACCTAACAAGCAATAACAGGGCATATGCTTGAAAACCGAACAAATGCTCACTGCAACCAACCTAACAAGAAGATAAAGATAAACAAGGCATCTGCTTGATGACTAGACAAATGCTAAAAAAAGCAACCTAACAACCAAATACAAATAAACAATGCATATGCTTGATAACTGGAGAAATACTCACTGCAACCAAACTAAGAACCAAATACAGATAAACAAGGCATCTGCTCGATAACTGAAAAAAATGCTCACTCCAACCAACCTAACAACCAAATACAGATAAACAAGGCATCTACTCACTATAAACAACCAAATATAGCCATCCGTGAAATTAAAGTGGACAATTCGTACTTAAACATCACATAGACCTATTGAACAATAAATTTTTGTATAACTGAGATAATTAAACACAGCCTAGTTAAAGCACCGCAAGGCAAATGCTACTACAACAAAGGATATGGGTTGGCAAGCTAGAAAAGGTAAGATTTGCTGATAGAATGTTGCCTCACATTTCATGGATGGGATCCTTCCAGTTGGAAGAGCACAGACCCATGGTGCGCTCTCTCATGTCATAGATGGGCTGTTTCACCTTGGAAGAACCTTCGTCGGTGCCCTCCTCATGGACGTGGTCGTTGTCGATGAGATCTGACTTGGCAATTGAGGATTCCAAACCACCGCCGTAGAACGTGTCCTTCAGAAGTGAAAACATGGGATCGATGGCGTATAAAGCTCGCAAATCCTTGACCGCTTGGCGGAGGAGATCTGCGGCAGGGCCGTCGATGAGATCGACGACGGTTGAACCAGAGGGGTTGGGGATGGACCACTTAACATGTGACATGGCCCGCGTGAAGCCATCGGTGTGGACGAGCTTGATGTCGTAGCCAGCTTTCCCAAGATATAGTAATACGCTAGCCCGCTGACATGAAGCCTTCGGCATGGCAACATAGTCAACGTCTTCGTCGGCTTCCGCGGCGACGTGTTGCTCTTGGATCGACATGTCGGGGCAAACGGCGGCCACCTCGCCAACGTCCGCCGGAGAGGCCATGATAAACCTGTTCTTGGCCGAACGCTCGTCGGGCTCCCCGGGATACGTGGTCGAGCTTAGGCTGCAACATTCTGGAGCAGGGGATGTGGATCTGGCGGGGAGGGACACCGCATGCCTCATCTAAAAACTCAGGGGAGTGTGTCAACAGTATGGGAATCACTAGGTAACCTAAACTTTATTATCTAAGCTAGGAGGAACGGGCAGACCGGCAGGGTTGGTGGCAGCCGCGAGCTAGGGTTCGAGGGAGGAGGGGCGCGGGTGGGGGACTATGGAAGGGGGGGAGTGGTGTTTGAGGATACGCCGCGGCTACTCAAAATTTTAGTAATGGTGATGGGTGGAGATGGTGGTCGACGAGGGAGGGCGACGGTTCAAATGCCTCGGCTACCGCAATTTTACTATAATGTCGGTGCTGGAGGGGTGTGGGCAACGGTTGAAGTACGACGACTACTAATATTTGGGTAAAGGAATTGATGCGGGGCAGGAGTGCCCAAGATCGCGCACAATCCAATAACAATATGCGTGTATGATAATAAGGAAAAGTGGCGCAGATCTGCTGATTTTTGCAACGCTCAAGGTGGGTAGTTTGTTTTTTATATTTCTAGCTAGATGGTCTATCGCACACGGTTTGTCCTAATTTCCAAATAAACTTACCCGCCTTTATCTTGCACATGTGACGATTTTACAGCACACTTGCATCACACACGGTTAAGCCAGTACCTCCACCCTTTGCTCGCGCTTGCGCGGTCATGGTGATTTCGGCGCACTTGCATCGCACACGGTTGAGCCAGTACCTCCACCCATTTCTCGCGCTTGCGCGGTCATGGTAATTTCAACACACTTGCATCGCAGACGGTTGAGGTAGTACCTCCACCTTAATTTGCTTGCGCTTGCGCGTTCGTGGTGATTCACATTGCACTTGTATCGCACACGGTTAAAATATTATACCCCGTGTCTGTTGAGGGTCATCAGAGTCTTTGCAGAAAAAATAACATTAGAGAGGGTCAAAAGACAGCCACACGAGCATGTGGCCCAAATATATATGAGTGAAAAGGGTGGTCTGTGATGTTCAAAATTCTAATGCACAACTTTGACCCCGCGGGCCCACAGTTGGGCGTGTCGTTGAAGATCAATGAGAGGGGCCAGAAGTCAAGAACCACCTGGAAGTGACCAAATATATGTACGAATATTGTGGATGTTTAAAACTATAAATACACAATGCATAACTTTGGTGGCACCTGCCTCGCAAACCCAAAAGCACCCTAACAACCACCTAGCTAGGATATATATAATGACATAATGTCATACCTAGCTAGGATGCTTGGCCCACCACCTCCCACTTCATGTTAGCAGGGCGGATGCACGTAATGATCGATACTTTGGTCATACATGCATGTCGCCATGACCTACCATAAGACGGACCAATGAATCTTTCGTTTGGTCAAATGATCGTTGTTGTTGTCGATAAACCGCTTGGGCCAATAGATTGAACCATCATAAAAATCGCATGAGAGGGACCACAAAACCAGCACCTCTTGCATGCGGCCCAAAATGATGTACATTGGGAAGGGGTGATGTGTTTTTTCAATATAGAATAATGTAGAATTTAGATGTGGTGCCTACCTCTCGATGCCGATAACAACCATGAAGGCAAGGTAGTTAAGGATGAGATACGTACGCATGGTTTGATTTAGGTCGAACCCAGCAATCCAAGCAACTGTGAGGGAATCTTGACAATGCATGAGCTCGAGCTTTGGTTGACCGACATTTGCGGGTGACCGTCCCTAACACGAACTAGGAGGAATCCATTCATGGCCAACACATACCTCTCATTATCGGTCAAAGGGATGATATATATACACTCAGGGAGCCCACAGATATCCGTGTTGTCACGAGAAACCGCACAAGGGAGATGTGATCGATCAGAAGACCCCGTATACACTGCGTGAGGCCCAAAAATATGTATGGGTACGATGGTGTATGATGTGTTTAAATCCCAGATGCACAACTTTGATGGGCCACACAAACTACATTACAAACCGAACACCGTACCCCACTCCAAGCCTGGTTCAATACCTATGATGTCAATTTCCCAACTTCGAGGCAGCGGCGGCGGGGGGGGGGGGGGTCGTCCCACGCATGCACTCAAACTTTATTTTGTCTACCATGGGACACATCCATATATATATCTATACATATATACACCTATATAGTGTGCGAATAACTTTGAATGTTGCTCGTTGGATGAAGCCAATCCGACAGTACAAAGATGGCAAATCCGAGCACTACTGGCCGTTGGATATCATCTACATTCCACCAGATTCTGCCACATGTACAATCTAGAAGACTCCATGGTAGAACTTAAGCATAATGCACAAACCTCAAAACACAAGCACTTCTCCTTTGTTCTTTAGAATCTTCCATATCTTAATTGCCCAAACCTTTTTTCTAAACTAATTATCACATTTTGTTTTTACCTTTACAATGCACAATTTCATGAATCTTAAAATAGTTTTTTATGAAACTAATTGATTTTGGATGAGGTGAACTATAAAAATTAAACGAACATCTAAATCATGCATATCTGGGAGAAGAGCCGGGAAACCGATGAGAGGAGTGGCGAGAAACGGTAGCCTGTTTTGAATGAAAACCTAGTAGAGAAGGAAGCGTGAGCTACACGACGCATGCGCATAGTTCTTACCCATGTACTGCATGTGCTGTCGAAAGGGCTCAGGGTTGCCGTTCGTTCTGGGAGCATCCAACGGTGCACACGTACGATCCGTGGGGTTTGGGTTCTGGCCATTCAGAACGCACGACTCGGATCGCCCGCGCGGCGGGGGGGGGGGTGGGGGACATCGTACAAATACTAACATGCGGTGGAAACCGGTGAAAACCACAAGAAAATGATGTTTTGAAGTTTAAAAAAAATCAAAAAAATGCGGGATGTTAAGAGGATGATGTTTTATTGCAACACAAAATTTCAAGTTGAAAAATATTACGAGATGTGAGCTATGAAAAAGACAAATTCCGCCCTGAATAGTGACATTACCTTCTTAACATCCCACATTTTTTTCAGATTTTTATGAAACTTTAAAATATGGTTTCCATGAAGTTTTCATTGAATATCGGCTTTCGTGAGTGAACCATGTGCTATTTGAAAACATTTCTTGAGAAGAATCTCGGTTTTTAAATCCCAGTAAATCCAAAACTAAGCTGAAAATCGTGAAACATGCCATGGTGTCACGACATGGCACTTATATGTCGAGGAATTTTTTGCGTCCAATGTGGCACAAGTTTTATTACATGCCTATTACAAACTGGAGCTTCTCTCAAAGAAGCCTCGTGGTTCCGATAGGGAAACGCGTCTCCCTTGTGAGTGAAACGTAATCACTGCCTCTTTTCGCCTTTTATTTTCTTCTACGGGCAACATGGAACGACATGATATTTCTGCTGAAATTTAAACTTATTCAGGGTTCCTTTGGCCTTTTTATACACTAATTGAGTTTCCTAGGCATTTAATGTCCATAATTCAAATCTGAACTACAAATACATGCTCCAGTTCACAAAAATGTCTAGACAAATTATACATGTGTCCTTGGGTGCATGTTTAGGTCCCATGCCTGGAATGGGAACAAATTACGACCGTACCGGTGTCATGGCTCGTCCTCAAACATTTCGAATCTCAGATTTTAAGTCCCCATAAATTTTAAACTCACCAAAAAGTCATCAAAGGTAGCATGGTGTCCCGTCATGGCACATATATGTCGTGGTAAAAACATTGTCCAATTTGGGCCAAGCTTTATTACAAACCTCTTACAAAAACTAGAGCTTCTCTCAAAGAAGCCTCGTGGTTCTGATAGGGAAATGTGTTCCCCTTGTGGGCGAAACATATCACTGCCTCTTTTCGCCTTGTATTTTCTTCCACGAGCAACATGGAATGACAGGATATCCGTGCTGAAATTCAAACTTATTGAAGGTTCGTTTGACCTTTTTATACACTAATTGAGTTTCCTAGGCATTTAATGTCCATAATGCAAATCTGAACTACAAATACAAGCTCCAGTTCACCAAAATGCCTAGAAAAATTATATATGTGTCCTTGGGTGCATGTATAGGTCTCATGCCAGGAATGGGAACGAATTACAACCGTACTGGTGTCCTGGCTCGTTCTCAAACATTTTGAATCTCGGCTTTTAAGTCCCCATAAATCCTAAACTCACTAGAAAGTCATCAAAGGTGGCATGGTGTCACGTCATGGCGCATATATGTCGTGGTAAAACATTGCCAATTTGGGCCAAGCTTTATTACAAACCTCTTACAAACCGGAGCCTGTTGCAAGAACCCTCGTGGTTTCGATAGGGAAACGTGTCCCCTTGTGGGCCAAACGATAATCACTCTCTCTTCTAGCCTCGTATTTTCTTCTAAAGGCTACACAGAACAACTGGAGATTCGCGTTGAACTTTGAAATTATGGTTCGTTTGACCTTTTTTATTCATTAATTTAGTTTTCTAGGCATTTAATGTCCATCATTCAAATCCGAACTACAAATACATGCTCTAGTGCACCAAAATGGCTAGAAAAAACGTACATGTTTCCTTGGGGTGCATGTTTAGGTCCCATTGAACAAATGGGAACAAATTCAACCGTCTTGCCGTCTTGGCTTGGCCACAAACATTGCAAATCTCAGTTTTTAAATGTCTGTAAATCCAAAACTCACCAGGAAATCATGAAACTTGGCATGGTGTCACTACATGGTACATATAATTGTCCAATTTGGGTGAAGCTATATTACAAGCCTTTTACAAACCGGAGCGTGTCGCAACCCTCATGGTTCCGGTAGGGATACATGCCCCTCTTGTGGGGGAAACGACAATCGCTGCCTCTTCTCCCCTTGAACATTGTTCGACGGGACGAGTGCATCCCTACTCGTCCCGTAGCATGCTCGACGGGACGAGTGCATCTTGTCCACCTCGCAGGATCGATGGGTCACGTGCGAGTAGCAAGGCCTCCCATGCTCACCGGGAAGCGAGCTCTTTGACCTCCATGCACCATCCGCCCTCGCCTCGCTCACAACTTCTCCATTAATGGGTTAATTAAAGCACCTGGACGGAGGGTGTGTGCTTGTGATCCCATGGCATCATTTGCTTTGTTCATGTTTTCAACTCGTATTCCGCCCTAATTTAAATTGCCACATAGGGCAACGGATAATACGACCACAAATAAAATGGTAACGGATACTACGACGACAAATTTACAATGGCGCAGATAATAATTGTCTTACATATTCCGGATAATTTAAAATGCCACATGCGGCAAAGCCCGGAAGACACGGGGGCAAGAGAAGATGGAAATTACAGACAACGATTTGGGTCGCTACTGTCTCTACTCGTCGATGGATCGCCGGGCGGCGAAATCCTCTAGCTCCTTCTTCAATTCCTCATGACTTTGCTTGAAAGCAGCCATGGACTCCCCCACCTCCTGCTCATGCTCGATTCGGAGCTTCCTCAAGCCACCCATCAGTTCCTCGATGACCACTTTCAGCGTCATCTCTGAGGCACTGCTCTGCTCATGCAACATCTTCTAGCCGGAGGCCTCCTCCTCCTTCTCGGCGACCAACTTGAGGAGCTTCGCATTGTCACCCATGAGTTGCTCGACGAGGCCGATCGCGTTGTCAACCTAGGCATCGCTGATCTTGAGCAGCTTCATCAAGCCGTCGACCAGCTCCTGCTGCATAGTGACGCCAACGAGAATGTCGTTGTCACTGGCGAAGGACTTCAGGAACGTCGGCTCGTCGCGATGGCCGACGCTGTGGATGCGCTTGTGAGAGCCCTTGTGTGCATGTGTAAGCTCGTTTGAGGGCTCCGCGGCGCGCCGGGGCATCTCTGCTGCGGCTGGGGCTTCGTGGTGGCACCTCTCTAGTGCTTCTGCGGCCTTGGTCTTTGCTGCCCTGTTATATGTCCACCATAAACTCCTCCTACCGGTCATGGCGGAACGACTTGATAGAAAAATGAGTTTTGTGGGTGATGAGGAGAGGAACTCTGAAGTAATTTTCAAGTGGGTAGTTTTTATAGCCCGGTGCTAAGTGTGAACACATATTAGTTTGATAGGTGTGAACAGATTTGCAATTACTTATTGCGTTGTATTCTGTAATTTGACGAGAAATAAGGTCAAAATATATTGATGGTAGAAGGTTGACCACGTGGTTGCTCGCTGTTGAGGCGGCCGCGGCATGCTCCGCTCTGGCGTCCCTGCGCGCGCTCTGCTCGCCTTTGAGGCAAAGTTACAATGGCAACGGTTAATAATTCTTAATAATTGTCTTACATATTCAGGATAACTTAAAATGCCAAATGCGCCAAGGCCCAGAACACTCACTACCTACATATGCATACAATTATAATAAAATAAAAGCTAAAAGGCTGAGCTGGCGGCCTTCCGATGATGGTCTTCTCGGACTCCATGATCAGCATAGCACCCTTGCGGCCGTTCACTCCAAGTGTCCCAACCCGCCTCCGCCTATGGAGATGTTGGTGCTGGGAGGCTCTTGGGGCAGCTGGACCTCTTCCAGAAGAGCTTGTTGACAATGTGCAATCGCACGCATGACAACTCTGCGGAACCTCTCCATTTCCATGTCTCTGGCCTGGTAGCAAATTCCGCCGATCACCCGCTTCCTCAAGATATCACATTGGCAATGCTCTACTTCATCGGGGACGTCAACTCCGCCAAGGATGTGCTCGAGCCTGGCCACCACATCATCGGGATCGATATTGACACGGCCGCCGCGGGCAATGATGAAGCCGTAGGCTGCCTTTGTCTTGACTGAATCACAGAGGTCCTCTGCCCATTCCTTACGGGGCATCAGGCTCTCGATGAGCACTGGTGACAGCGGTTCTTTGGGTGGGTCGTCGGTCATGCCGCCGAGCAGCTCTGGATCTTTTGCACAGTGGATGGCAAACTGCTCATCACACCTCCTCTGCAATATGTTGTTTGTGCTCCCAAGGACTGTGACGCCGATATCGCTACCGATGGGCCATGGTGCCTGCACCAGCCGATGAAGCTCTTGCTACCCGGCCTACTCCGGCTCGTTCTCCTCACCGAAGATGTAATGCAGGTAGGCGTCGACATCGAAGCTTTGGTCGTTGCCTGGCATGCTTGGAATAACTAATGGTAGATGGATGAGGACTAGAACTTCGTAGAGTGTCACGGTGGTGCATTGACACCTGGGTTATATGCAGCAAGCCGTTAGCTGGTGGCGGGAAACCGGTGAGGAAATTGGGTGGATTTTACAATTTATCCATGTGGAGCGCGGGAAGCATTCGCTGGAGCGCGGGAATACTAAGTGGATCACACACACAACCCGAATACAGTATCCAGTGCCACGTGTTATTTATCACACAAGTGTTAACATAAGGAAATGCGTGTGTAACTTACTAATCATCGCACGCGAGTAGTCGCAGACGCATCGCGTGCGATACTCCTAGCCACCGCAAGCAACTAGTTTGCATTTTTCAAAGTTTTTTGTACACACAGAATCACACACGAACTAACTGTATTACCCGTCTTTGTTGTAAATTCTCATTCCAAACAGTTCATCCGAGTCGGCTGTTTACCACGTGTCACACACATCTTGTTAAGTTGAACCATTTCTGTTCGCTAATCGAAAAAAGTTCGTCCGAGTGAACCGTATGCCCTATATCACACACACCCAGATCTGGCTAACCGTTTATGTTCCACTCCGTAATAGCAAACGGTTCATCGGAGCGAACTGTATGCCGTATATCGCACACACATTGATATGGCTGCTCGTTTATGTTATTCTTCCTCATCGCAAACAGTTCGAGCGGGATAACCATGTGCCCTGCATCGCACACACAACTAAAATCTGAACCATGTTTGATGGATCCTCCATCACAAACGTTTTCACCTTTTTTGATGGTTTTTACATCCCCGTTTGTGATAAATGCATTGCACACAGTTTCATCAAAAGGTCTCTGATCATAGTGTCATGTTAGCAGCAACCTGCAGTAGTGCACTAAAGCAAAAAATAATTGGACAAGTGGAGGAGTCACATATCAAGCAACAAACCCCCAAAACAGTTTTGGAAATGGAGCTTCGAGCAAAGAGATCGAAATCCGCGGGTTTGAGAGCAAGAACACGAGAGAGAGAGAGAGAGAGAGAGAGAGAGAGAGAGAGAGAGAGAGAGAGAGAGAGAGAGAGAGAGAGAGAGAGAGAGAGAGCAATGGTGATTGTTTTCTGGAGGTAGGTGATGAGGTGGTGTAAAGAGATAAGGGAGATGGCCCATGTGGGGACCACAACCCACCAGGGCATGCCTGGGGGTCCTAGCGCACCCACGTGGGTTGTGCCCACCTGGTGCACCCCCCTCTGGTATTATTTGCACCAGAAATTCTTAAATATTCGGAAAAAATCATGGTAATTTTTTAGGACATTATGAGAACTTTTATTTTTGGGCCATTTTTTGTTGCATAGGAAATTCAGAAAACAGACAAAACATGACATTTTATTTTATTTAACTAATAAAGATAGAAAACAAAAGGTAGGGTTGGAAGGTAGTGCTTACTAAACTCATCAACATCATACCGCTCAAAAATGATTCGTTAATAAGGTTGATCAAGCCTTATTAACAACCACTTTCGGTTGGTATGAAACCGAATAACTTTCGTAAATCACTAAGTTACCTCAACGGGGATATGAAAATCCCCAACAGTAAGCATTTCATATTTCTTTTCAACAGTAGAGAGAGGTATTTGAAAACTTCCAATAGTGATTTTTGGAGATTTTTCAATAACATGCACACCATTCACTTTGAATTGTTTCTTTGGAAAATGCATCGTATGCTCATTACCATTGATATGAAAGGTGGCCTTGCTTTTATTACAATCAATAACAGCCCTTGCAGTATTCAAGAAGGGTCTACCAAGAATAATAGACATATTGTTGTCCTCGCGCATCTCAAGTAGAACAAAGTCAGTCAAAATAGTAACATTAGCAACAACAACGGGCACATCCTCACAAATACCAATAGGTATGGCAGTTGATTTGTCAGCCATTTACAAAGATATTTCGGTAGGTGTAAGTTTATTCAAATAAAGTCTTTTATATAAAGAGAAAGGCATAACACTAACACCAGCTCCTAAATCACATAAAGCTGTTTTCACATAATTCTTTTTGATGGAGCTAGGTATAGTTGGTATTCCTCGGTCTCTGAGTTTTTTAGGTACTCCACCTTTAAAAGTATAATTAGCAAGCATGGTGGAGATTTCATCTTCTGGTATTTGTCTCTTATTAGTGATGTTGTCTTTCATGTACTTTGCGTAAGGAGGCATTTCTAAGATATCAGTTAAACGAGTACGCAAAAAGGCTGGCCTCAGCATCTCAGCAAAGCGTTCAAATTCTTCATCATCTTTCTTTTTAGTTGACTTGGGTGGAAAAGTCATAGGTTTTTGAACCAACGGTTCTCTTTCTTTACCGTGTTTCCTAGCCACAAAGTCTCTGCTATCATATCTTTTATTCTTAAGTTGTGGGTTATCAAGATCAACTGGTGATTCTATTTCAACATCATTATTTGGTTCCTTTTCATTGTTAGGTTGAGTGTCTTCATGAACAACAGTATTATCTTTTTCATTATCACTTGGTGAATGTTCATTACCAGATTGAGTTTCAGCATCAAAGATAGAAACATCATTATCATTATCAGGACGTTTTTCTACTTCTGGTTCACTAGTAGCATGCAAAGTCCTATCATTTTTCTTTTTCTTTTTCTTTTTAGAAGGACTAGATGCAGTGGTGTTATTTCTTTGTGAATCATGTTCAATTCTTTTTGGGTGTCCTTCAGGATAAAGTGGTTCCTGAGTCATTTTTCCTCCTCTAGTTGCAACTCTAACAGCAAAGTCATGTATATTGCTATTCATTTCATCAAGTAATTCTGTTTTGAGATTTAGCAACTTGTTCTAGCTGAGTTTGTACCATAGAAGCATGTTTTCCTACACCTCTAACATCATTTGAAATTCTAAATAACAAGTCACTCAAGCGAGCAATCATATCAGAATTGTATTTCAATTGTTTCATAACATTTGCATTCAAGTGATCTTGTTTAATAACGTAGTTTTCAAACTCATGAAGGCATTGGCTAGGGTGCATATTGTGAGGATTATCATTATCATTGGATTTCATTAGAGAATTTACCTCTACCACCTTAGGCAGTGGTGGTGCATCAAGCCCATGTATTTCTTCAATAGGAGGTAAATTTTTAACATCCTCAGCTTTAATACCTTTTTCCTTCATGGATTTATTTGCCTCTTGCATATCTTCAGGACTGAGATATAATATACCCCTCTTCTGCGGAGTAGGCTTAGATGGTGGTTCAGGAAGAGTCCAAACATCATAATTTTTCAATATGTTATTCAACAGTTCTTCATCCTGTCCAATAGTTCGTTCCCCGAAAACACAACCAACACAAATATCTAGGGAATCCCTAGAAGCATCGGTTAGTCCATTATAGAAGATATCAAGTATTTCATTTTTCTTAAGAGAATGGCCAGGCAAAGCATTAAGTAACTGGCAAAGCCTCCCCCAAGCTTGTGGGAGACTCTCTTCTTTAGTTTGCACAAAATTAAATATTTCCTGTAAGGCAGCTTGTTTTTTATGAGCATGAAAATATTTTTCAGAGAAGTAATAGATCATATCCTGGGGACTACGCACACAACCAAGAGTAAGAGTATTGTACCAAGCTTTAGCATCACCCTTTAATGTGAACATAAATAATTTGAGAATATAGTAGTAACGGGTTTTCTCATCATGAGTAAAAAGGGTGGCTATGTCATTTAACTTAGTGAGATGTGCAACAATAGTTTCAGTTTCATAACCATGGAAAGGATCAGATTCAACCAAACTGATTAACTCTGGGTCGACAGAGAATTCGTAATCCTTATCATCAATAAAGATAGGTGAGGTGGCAAACTTAGGATCATATTTCATTCTAGAATTTAGAGACTTTTATTTATACTTGCATAATAATTTTACCAGATCATCTCTATCATTACAAGCAAAAATATCTCTAGTTATTTCCTCACTCATAACATAACCTTTAGGTACCTTAGGAAATTCATATCTAAGAAGGCTAGTTCTAGCAGGTGTTTCAAAATTTTCAGTTTCAAGCTCATCCTCAGATTTAACAACATCATGTTGTCTTACTCTAGTAATTTGTTCATCAAGAAAGTCAGCAAGTGGCACATAATCATCATGCAAGGTACTAGCATCATCATAAGTATCATTCATTGCAGAGGTAGCATCATCAATAACTTGCGACATATCAGGAGTAATAGCATGTTGTGGTGTTGCAAGTTTACTTATAACAAAAGGTGAGTCTAAAGCAGAACTGGATGGAAGTTCCTTACCTCCCCTCGTCTTAGAGGGATAAATCTAAGTATTAGCGTCCTTCAGATTCTTCATAGTGATAGATTGATAATAATACCAAGTGACTCAACAAATATAGCTATGCTCCCCGGCAACGGTGCCAGAAAAAGGTCTTGATAACCCACAAGTATAGGGGATCACAACAGTTTTCGAGGGTAGAGTATTCAACCCAAATTTATAGATTCGACACAAGGGGAGCCAAAGAATATTTGCAAGTATTAGCAGCTGAGTTCTCAATTCAACCACACCTGGACATTAATTATCTGAAGCAAGGAGATCAGTAACACAGTAATATGATAGTTTTGATAGTAGTGGCATCAACAACAATAACAGTAACAGTGGTAGCAGTAGTTTTGTAGCAAGTGTTGCAGTAAAGATAGTGGTAGTAACTTAGCAAGATTAATATAGGATAAATTCGTAGGCATTGGATCACCGATTTGTTGGATGATATTCATCATGTGACAGTCATAACCTAGGGCGATACGGCACTAGCTCCAGTTCATAAATATAATGTAGGCATGTATTCCGTAAGTAGTCATACGTGTTCATGGAAAGAACTTGCATGACATCTTTTGTCCTACCCTCCCGTGGCAGCGGGGTCCATATTGGAAACTAAGGGATATTAAGGCCTCCTTTTAATAGAGGACCGGAACAAAGCATTAACACACAATGAATACATGAACTCCTCAAAGTACGATCATCACCGGGAGTGGTTCCGGTTATTGTCACTCCGGGGTAGCCGGGTCATAACACGTAGTAGGTGACTATAACTTGCAAGATCGGATCTAAAACATGAATATAATGATAATATCATAAACGGTTCAGATCTGAAATCATGGCACCCGGGCGCAAAGTGACAAGCATTAAGCATGGCAAAGTCATAGCAACATCAATCTCGGGACATAATGGATACTAGGGACCGGCCCTAACAAAACTAACTAGATTACATGATGAATCTCATCCAACTCCTCATCGACCGGCGAGCCTACGAAGGAATTACTCACTCTCGGTGGGGAGCATCATGGAATTGGCGATGGAGAAGGGTTGGTGATGACGAAGGACGAAGATCCCCCTCTCCGGAGCCCCAAACAAACTCCAGATCTGACCTCCCGAGGAAGAACAGGAGGTGGCGGCGGCTCCATCTCGTAGATCGCAATAATTCTTTCTCATCGTTTTTTTCTGGACGAATGTGAACTTATAGTATCAAGGTTGGCATCTGCGGGGCCATCAGGTGGGGACAACCCACCTGGGCGTGCTAGGAGGGGGCAGCGCCCTGGTGGGTTGTGCCCACCCAGGTGCCCCCCTCGGGTGGTTCTTGGCTCTAGTATTTTTATTTTATTGTGTAAAAAATTCTCGCAAAGTTTCGTTCCATTCTGAGAACTTTTATTTCTGCACAGAAACAACACCATGGTAGTTCTGCTGAAAACAACGTCAGTCCGGGGTTAGTTTCATTCAAATCATGCAAATTAGAGTCCAAAACAAGAGGAAAAGCGTTCGGAGAAGTCGATACATTGGAGACGTATCATCGACCATCTCTACAAACACCCTGGGCACATCTCCGAGAGCCCCCGTGACCTATAGAGATGGCAACGACCTCGGCGACGCACTAGTCCACAGTGAGCCATCGCCCGCATATTTAAAGGCCTCCCCGAGCCCTTCTCTACTCACCACTCGACCTCTGCCACTCCCTATAGACCCCCCTGCACCACCCACACCTCTTTAAAGGAGCCCAAGCTCGAGATCAAACTCGACCTCTGCTGCTTCGGCTCGCCGGCGTCCACGCGGTACAGTCCCTCTCCGCCCTGTCTTCGCTCGAATTGGAACTGCACGGCGTCGCTGACCCTTTCCCCTCTCTTCCCCGCTCCTTTTGCAGCCGGAAACGACCAAAGCCACTGCTGCCCGAAGCTTCTTCGCGGTGTAACCTCGTCGCTGGCGAAGCAGGCCACCCCGGCGACCCCCTCTACCTCCACCGAACGGTGACACCACAAGGAGTCCAGCAGTGCCATCAGCTCACTCCGCTGTGCCCGGAAACGTCACCGGTGAGCTCGCAGACCCCTCTGGTCGCGAGGTTGAAGATGACAGGCGGGCCCCATCTATCATCCTCACCTCTCCCTCGCCCCTCTCTCTCTCTGCTGCCCGGGCCTCTCTCGTCGGGGTTGAAAACCTGGCGCCCGCGCGCACCGGCTCGTTTGGGCCCTATTCCTTCTAGGCCTGCTGCACTATGGCCGTTACAGCCCAGTTGCACAACACCCCTTTTCTTTTTCTTTATTTTTGTAACTTCCAAAAATTTCACAGAGTAAAATATTGGTCCAAATCCAATAATTCCAACTCCTAATTTCTTCTAAAAATCCCACCTATTTAATGGTGTAACTTTCATGCACATCCATTACACTTTTCTATACTGTTCAAACTTAAATTTGAGCATTTAAACCCCTCTTTAAAAACCCATTTCTCTGTTTCTATAGCTCCAATTCCAAGTCTATGAATTTTTCCTTTCTTAGTTTTCATCCTATTATTTAACAAAAATAAGGTAACATTTTTCTGAGCACTTTTATTGTTCTATTTTTATTGCCTTATTTCTCGTTATTCCTTTGCTACGAATAGATCCTGTCAAGGACTTGAAGAAGAAGGAGGAGAAGGACTTGAAGACTTGAAAGACCCAGCCAAGCAAGGCAAGCAACCCTTTGACCATCATACCTCCCTTGTTCATCGTTACCCTTTTCGATTGCATGATGATGAGAATGATGGTGATGAACTTGTTGTGAATCACCAAATGATACATGCCCATACTCGTACCTCAACCTTGTGCTTAGAGATACGATATCAAGCATTTAATATTGATGCATAATGTTGCATATATGCCATGAACACCTTGTGATTGCATTCTTTCAAAAAACCCATCAGGTGCCCCTAATGCTCGTGCGTGATGTCGAACTAGGTCACCACTTGAGGAAGAAGTGGTGTACTGGATCAAGCATTTGTTTGTGTGTAAAAAGATGGATTAGATTTAAGATGTGACTACCGTCCCAACCGAAACATGTGCAACCACACTACCGCCTATGGGACTGGGCATTAGTGATTGCCTAGTCCGATAATGGCATGGTGCCCATGTTACTAGTGATGGGGGTGACGTGAGTTCACTCTCGGGACGGGGTTGTGCTTGGATAGGCGACCATGACTATTTTCACAGGGCACCGGACACACCATTGGTCCCTTCGTGTATGTGTGTCGATAAAAAGGGTAGAGTCCAAAATCCTTCATGTTTATACATGAGGGTTATGTGCCAATGAGTGGAATCTATGTTAGTGTCGCCTAGGGAAAGATAGTGATCGGGTGCTTCCCCCGAGTACTTGAGGTACTGCGGGGTCGTGGATGACACGAATGTTTCCTGATTCTTGTGGGTAAAGTGCACAACCTCTGCAGAGTGTCAAACTATTCGAATAGCCGTGTCCATGGTCATGGACAGTTGGGTGTTACTACTTGAACTATGTCCAGAAATGCTATACGCACATAGTAGAGTACATCATTGATGAGAATCGTGGAAAGGCACAATATGTATGGGATTGAGTTGAGTGAACTCTCTCTCGATGTTGATGTATTTAACCCCCTAATACTGGTTACAGACACATTCATGAGTTTACCATATAGTGATCATACTTGAATAAGACTACCTCTCCACTAATGCTTGCGCAGTGCCAATACCATGGATACTTTACTCGTATTCCACTCATGGGTTGCTTGCGAGTACATTCAAAAGTACCCATTGGCTTGTCCCTGGCTATTTGCTTGGCCAGACATGGAAGAGCAGGAATATGAGGAAGAATACTTCGATGACGTACATGCAAACTAGGACGCTTTCCCAGCCAGAATGCCTATAGGGTTAAGGAAGATGGCATGGGTTCTACTTATCAACAAAGATTTCCGTTGCTTGTGCTTTATTTTATGTACAACAATTGAGGATTTACCTATGTAAGACTTGACCATAATGGTCATAATTTGTGTAAGACGGTATGTATGGATGTAAGACTCTTGTTAGTGAGCTTCTGTGTGTTCAGCGAGCATTGATCTCTGGGATCACTTTACACGTACATTCAGTGATCTTGACTTATGAGTCGGGGTCCCCACAATTATTGTATGAGATGATCATGTTTTGTAAATTATCGGCAGCCGGCAGGAGCCTTATGGTTGTCTCTTTATTGGATGAAATGCAAACGCCATGTAATTGCTTTACTTTATCGCTATGAGTTAGCAATATTCGTGGAAGCAATAGTTGGCGAGACGACCATGACACAACGATGGTGATCAAGGTGTCGAGCTGGTGATGATGGAGATCATGACAATGCTTTGGAGATGGAGATCAAAAGCACAAGATGATGACGTGCATATCATGTCACATATTTTTATTGCATGTGATGTTTATACTTTATGCATCTTATTTTGCTTAGATCGACTGTAGCATTATAAGACGATCCCTTGTCATAATTTCAAGATAAAAGTGTTCTCCATGAGTATGCACCGTTGCTACAGTTCATCGTTTCGAGACACCACGTGATGATCGGGTGTGATAGACTCTACATTCACATACAACAAGTGTAAGACAGTTTTACACACGCAGAATACTTGTGTTAAACTTGACGAGCCTAGCATGTACAGACATGGCCTTGGAACACTGGACATAGAAAGGCCGAACATGAATCATATAGTAGATATGATCAACATAGAGATGTTCACCATTGATGAGTACTCCATCTCACCTGAAGATCAGACATGGTTTAGTTGATTTGGATCATGTATCAGTTGGATAACCCGAGGGATGTTGATTTAAGTGGGGCTTCTTTAGTAATTTGATTAATTGAACTTAAATTTTTCATGAACGTAGTCAAAATGTCTTTGCATATTATGTTTTAGATCAATAGCTCGTGATGTAGCTCCCCCGTTTGTTAATATGTTCCTAGAGAAAACTAAGATGAAAGATGTTAGTAGCACTGATGCTGACTAGGTCCGTGATCTGAGGATTTATCCTCATTGCTGCACAGAGGAATTATGTTCTTTATGCACCGCTAGGTGATAGACCTATTGCATACATTATGAACATTTAGAAAGCTCGATATGATGGCTACTTAATAGTTTAGTGCACCATGCTTTACGGCCTAGAACCGGGACTTCAAAAATGTTTTGAATGCCACGGAATATATGAGATGTTTTGAGAGTTGATATTGGTATTTCAGACTCATTCCCATGTCGAGAGGTATGAGACCTCTGACAAGTACTTTACCTACAAGATGGAGGAAAATAGCTCAGCTAGTGAGCATGTGCTCAGAATGTCTGGGTACTACAATCACTTGAATCAAGTGGGAGTTAATCTTCCAGATAAGATGGTGATTGATAGAGTTCTCTAGTCACTATCACCAAGCTAGAACTTCATGATGAACTATAATATGCAAGGGATGACGAAAATGATTCCCGAGCTCTTCGCGATGCTAAAATCGGTGAAGGTAGAAATCAAGATAGAGCATCAAGCGTTGATGGTTAACAAGAGCACTAGTTTCAAGAAAAAGGGCAAAGGAAAGAAAGGGAACTTCAATAAGAACGGCAAGCAAGTTGCCACTCCCGAGAAGAAGCCCAAAGCTAGACCCAAGCCTGAAACTGAGTGCATCTACCTCAAAGGAAATGGTCAATGGAAGCAGAACTACCCCAAATATTTGGCGGATAAGAAGGATGGTAAAGTGAACAAAGGTATATTTGATATACATGTTATTGATGTGTACCTTACTAGTGCTCGTAGTGGCCCCTGGGTATTTCATACCTGTTCGGTTGCTAAGATTAGTAACTCGAAATTGGAGTTGCAGAATAAACGGAGACTAGTTGAGGGTGAGGTGACGATATGTGTTGGAAGTGGTTCCAAGATTGATATGATCATCATCGCACACTCCCTATACTTTCGGGTTTAGTGTTGAACCTAAATAAATGTTATTTTGTGTTTGCGTTGAGCATGAACAAGATATGATCGTGTTTATTGCAATACGGTTATTCATTTAAGTCATAGAATAATTGTTATTCTGCTTACATGAGTAAAACCTTGTATGGACATACACGCAATGTTAGTGGTTTATCAAATCTCAATCGTAGTGATACACATATTCATAATATTGATGCCAAAAGATGCGAAGTTGATAATGATAGTGTAACATACTTGTGGCACTGGTCTTTAGGTCATATTGGTGAAAAGCGCATGAAGAAACTCCATGCTGATGGACTTTTGGAATCACTTGATTATGAATCATTTGATACTTGCAAACCATGCCTCATGGGCAAGATGACTAAAAATCTGTTCTTCGGAACAATGGAGCGAGCTAATGACTTATTAGAAATAGTACATACCGATGTATATAGTCCTATGAGTGTTGAAACACGCGGCGGGTATCATTATTTTCTCACCTTCAGAGATGATTTAAGTAGATATGGGTATATCTACATGATGAAACACAAGTCTGAAATATTTAAAAGTTCAAAGAATTTCAGAGTGAAGTAGAGAATCATCGTAACAAGAAAATAAAGTTTCTGCAATCTGATCGTGGAGGTGAATATTTGAGTTATGAGTTTGGCCTTCATTTAAAACACTATGGAATAGTTTCACAACTCACGCCACCTGGAACACCACAGCATAATGGTGTGTCCGAACGTCGTAACTGTATGCTATTGGATATGGTGCGTTCTATGATGTCTCTTACCGATTGCCTTTATCATTTTGGGGTTATGCATTAGAGACAACTACATTCACGTTAAATAGGGCACCGTCTAAATCCGTTGAGACAACATCGTATGAACTATGGTTTGGCAAGAAACCAAAGCTTGTGTTTCTTAAAGTTTGGGGTTGCGATGCTTATGTGAAAAAGCTTCAGCCTGATAAGCTCGAACCCAAATCGGAGACGTGCTAATGATTTCAGAACAATGGAGCGAGCTAATGACTTATTGGAAATAGGGTACCCAAAAGTAACTGTTGGGTACACCTTCTACCATAGATCCGAAGGCAAGATTTTTGTTGCTAAGAATGGGTCCTTTCTAGAGAAGGAGTTTCTCTCGAAAGAAGTGAATGGGAGGAAAGTAGAAATTGATGAGGTAATTGTACCTTCGCTCGAATTGGAAAGTAGATCATCAGAGAAAACAGTTCTCGTGATGCCTACACCAACTAGAGAAGAAACTAATGATAATGATCATGAAACTTCAGATCAAGTTACTACTGAACCTCAAAGGTCGACAAGAACACGTACCTCACCAGAGTGGTACAGTAACCCTGTCCTGGAAGTCATGTTGTTAGACAACGACAAACATTTGAACTTTGAAGAAACTATGATGAGCCTAGATTCCGAAAAATGGCTTGAGGCCATGAAATCTGAGATAGGACACATGTATGAGAACAAAGTATGGACTTTAGTGGACTTGCCCGATAATCGGCAAGCCATAGAGAATAAATGGATCTTCAAGAAGAAGACTTACGCTGATGGTAATATTACTATCTACAAAGCTCGACTTGCTGCAAAAGGTTTTCGTCAAGATCATTGAGTTCACTACGATCAGACTTTCTCACTCGCAGCGATGCTTAAGTATGTCTGAATCATGTTAGCAATTGCCACATTTATGATTATGAAATCTGGCAAATTGATGTCAAAACTGCATTCCTTAATGGATATCTGAATGAAGAGTTGTATATGATGTGATGTCGCTTGAGATGCGTCGGTGTATCCCCAAGGAATGAGGGAGGATGCATCACAACAACGGTAATGTATTTCCCTCAATGATGAGACCAAGGTTATCAAACCAGTAGGAGAACCACACAACACTACATAAATGGTACCTTCACACAATTAACAACTACTTGTAACCCGACGTGTTAAAGGGGTTCTCAATCCCTTTCGGGTAGCAGTGCCAAAAAGTGACGTAAGGGTAGGATAAAGTTGTAGTAGATTGATAGATGCAAATAAAAGCAAATAAAACAAAGCAAGGTATTTTTGGGCTTTTGATAATATAGATCTGAAAGTGAAAGAAGAAAATAAAAAGAAAAGGAAAATGGCAATATAGATATGAAAGTATATGATAGGAAAATGGACCCGGGGCCCGTAGATTTCACTAGTGGTTTCTCTCAAGAAAATAGCATGCGGTGGGTAGACAAATTACTGTTAGGAAATTGATAGAAAAGCAAATAATTATGATGATATCCAAGACAATTATCATGTACATAGGCATCATGTCCAAGATTAGTAGACCGAGTCCTGCCTACATCTACTACTATTACTCCACACATCGACCGCTATCCAGCATGCATCTAGTGTATTAAGTTCATGGTAATGGAATAAGAATAATGACATGATGTAGACAAGATCTATTCATGTAGTAATAGACCCCATATTTTTATCCTTAATAGCAACGAAACATGCGTGCCATGCTACCCCTTGTATCTCTGGGAAAGGAAACCGCAAGATTGAACCCATTACAAAGCACCTCTTCACATTGCAAGATAAATAGATCAAGTTGGCTAAATAAAACCCAAATATAGGAGAAGAAATACAAGGCTATAATAATTAAGATTGGATATTAAATCAAGGCAAATCTGATCATAAACTCACAATTCATCGAATCTCAAGAAACACACCACAAAAAGTCATTACAACAAATAGAACTCCGAGAGACTGTTTTATTGAGATACAAAGAGAGAAGAAGCCATCAAGCTACTGCCTACGGAACCGTAGGTCTGTGGTAGACTACTCACGCATCATCGGAGAGGCACCAATGAGGATGACGAACCCCTCCGTGATCGTGTTCCCCTCTGGCGGAGTACCGGAATAGGGCTATAGATTGGATCTCGTGGTTCTGGAACTTGCGGCGGCTGGAAAAAAATTCGTCGACTCCCCTAGGGTTTCTGGAAGAAGGAGGTATTTATAGAGCAAAGAGGCGGTGCTGGAGGCCACCGAGGTGGGCACAACCCACTTGGGCGCGCCTGGGGGCCCAGGCATGCCCTGGTGGGTTGTTCCCCCCTCGGGGCACCCCCAGATGCTTCTCTGGCCAATCTGGTGTCTTCTTGTCCAAAAAGAATCCACAAAAATTTTGCTGCATTTGGACTCCGTTTGATATTGATTTTTTGCGAAGTAAAAAACAAGCAGAGAAAAACAACTGGCACTTGGCACTATGTCAATAGGTTAGTCCAAAAAAATGATATAATATGACTGTAAAATGAGTGTAAAACATCCAAGAATGATAATATAACAACATGGAACAATAAAATTATAGATACTTTGCAGACGTATCAACATACCCAAGCTTAATTCATGCTCGTCCTCGAGTAGGTAAATGATAAAAATAGAGTTTTAGATGTGGAATGCTGCCTATGTTGTTCATCACATATTCTTTTATTTTTAGCATGGATAATTTGACTTTTATATGGTTCAAAGCAATGGTCTAGTTTTGACATGAGGACTTCAATACTCAAGCATATCAACAAACAACTATGTTTGTTCAAAATATCAATAATAAAGCAAGTTATCCCTAGCCCATCATGCTCAATCATTGATACATTCATGCAACACATCCAAATATTAGCTACATCCAATGCTCAAGTGCGATAATAGTGTTCAGTAGTTGGTGCTTTATAAGAGAAGAAGGAGACTCAAAATAAAAATAAAAATTGCATAAAGTAAAAGATAGGCCCTTCGCAGAGGAAAGTAGAGATTTGTAGAGGTGACAGAGCTCAAAGCTTAAATTGAGAGATAAAATTATTTTGGATGACATGCTTTTCCTGTCAATGAGAACGACTTGGAGTTCCCAACACTTTCCATACTAGATATATCATAGGCGGTTCCCAAACATAAAATAAAGTTTAATCCTTTTTCCACCAAACTTTCACAAGCCATGGCTAGCCGTATCCACGGTTGCCCTGCATACCAACAGTTTCCAAGGAATTTATTATTTGACAACATAAAGTAAATTTTCTTTTTTATTTCGGGACTAGGAATTCCTATTACTGCCATAATCTCGTGTAATGAGAAGTGATTAAACACTCATCTTGAGAATAACACATCTAGGATGAAAAATATTAGCCACCCCTCGCTGCTTCATGAGTCGTACGGGCACACAAAAGAGAAATTTATTTTGAAATTAGAGTTGGCACATAGAAATTTTCTTAGAACAACTTGGAAATACCGCATATAGGTAGGTATGGTGGACTCATTTGGCATAACTTGGGTTTTAGGATTTGGATGCACAAGTAGTATTTCTACATAGTACAAGGTGGAGGCTATCAAGAGGGTGAGAAGCGACCAACCAAGGAACGAAAACCATAATATGAGAACATTAAGCATAACTAACACCGAATAATGCAACACAAGTAGGATGTAATTTCATTGCATGACTATTGACTTTCGTTCTTGCATAGGGAATCACAAACCTTAACATCAATATTCGTACTAAAACATAATTACTCATTAACATGGCTCACATATAACTATCATCACATCTCGAAACTATTACAACGAATCAAGTTTATTTTGTCCAATGATCTTCATGAAAGTTTTTATTATATCCTCCTTGGATATCTATCACTTTGGGACTTGTTTCATATGTTGCTTTTGATAATCTCAAACAAATATAAGTGACGAACATGTGCATAATGTTTCTTTCTCTCAAATTTATCTAAGTGAAGCAAGAGAGAATTTCTTCAAAAATAACAAAGCACACCGTGCTCAAAAAGATATAAGTGAAGCACTAGAGAAATTCCAAGGCTCTCAAAATTTTTAGGTGAAGCATAGGAGCAAGCATAGCATAATTTGGCTCTCCCAAATAGGTGTGTACAGCAAGGATACTTATTGAAAATAAAAAAATAGAAAAACAAGCAAGAGTCATATCATAGAAGACGCTACAAGCAAAACTCATAATGTGTGACGAATAAACATATAGTTTGAAGTAAAATACCGATGGTCGTTACAAGAAAGAGGGGATGCCACTCGGTGGCATCCCCAAACTTAGTTTCTTGATACTTCTTGAATATTATCTTGGGGTGCCTCGGGCATCCCCAAGCTTAGCCTTTTGCTACTCCTTATTCCTTCATCCATCGTGATCTCACCCAAAACTTGAAAACTTCAATCACACAAATCTCAACGAAACTTTGTGAGATCCATTAGTATAACAAAACCAATCTTTACTCTAAGTACTGTAGCAAACAAATTCATATTTTTAATTTTATTATATCTACTGTATTCTAACTTTTCTATGGCAAAAATCATTAAAGGAAACCACATAATCATCCAAACAAGCACATAACACAACAAAAACAAAATCTGTCAAAAACAGAACAGTTTGTAAAGATGCGATTTTTTATCATACTTCTGTAACTCTAAAAATTCTGAAAACTTAGGATAACGTGGAAAATTTGCATATTGATAACAACAAAAAATTCAAGAGTTTATCACGCCCCAGTAATCATCAGAAATTCTAACTCTGGACGCAAAAGTTTCTGAATTTCCAACGTGATCAAATCAAGTATATACCAAATCATCCCAAATTCTTTGCTTCGCACAAACATTTATTTAAACCACAAAAACACATCAAGCTAGAGGTATAGTTGGGTAAAGACACAATAACAGAAAAATAAAAAATAGAAAAAAATATTTTATTCGTTGGGTTGCCTCCCAACAAGCTCTTTCTTTATAGCCATTAAGATAGGCTTGAGATCTCAATGATGCTCACATAGATGACAAGATTTTAAGCAAAAGAGAGCATCATGTAGCATGTGAAAAACACATCTAAGTCTAACATACTTCCTATGCCTAGGCATTTTATAAGCAAACAAATTATTAAGGCAAGCAAACACTAGCATATGCAAGGAGGAACAAAGAAACAATAGAAACCCTAACATAACGAGAGGTAATTTAGTAACATGAAAATTTCTACAACCATATTTTACTCTCTCATAATAATTACATGTCGGATCATACTCAAATTCAACAATATATCTACCATATAAAATTTTCTCTTCGTGATCTACATGCATGCAAAGTTGACACTCTTCCAAAATGGTGGGATTATCATCAAATAAAGTCATGACCTCTCCAAACCCACTTTTATTAAAAGAATCATAAGATTGATCACTCTCCAAATACTTGGGATTATTTTACCTAAAGTTGACACTCTTCCAAACCTACTTTCAATATCATTGCAATCATAATTATCAATAACATATTCATCATGAGGCATAAATAAATTTTCAAGATCATAGAAAGAATCACCCCAATCATGATCACTGCAATAAGTAGAGGACATATCGAAATTAGCATCCCCAAGCTTGGGATTTTGCATATTATTAGCATAACTAACATTAAGAGAATTTATCATAACACCATTGCAATCATGCTTGTCATATAAGGAGCTATCATGAATCACTTCACATATTTCTTATTTTATCACTTCATCACAATTTTCAGATTCATGAATCTCAAGCAAAACTTCATAGAGATAATCAAGTGCACTCAACTCACAAGAAATTGGTTCAACATAATCGGGTCTTCTAAAAAGATTCGCAAGTGGATTAGGATCCATATCAATAGATTTTTAGCAAGCAAAGATGCAAGCAAAGATCCATATCGGGTCTTCTATTTTCTTGCATCTTTGCTTTTCCTGTCAATACTGGCTTGTGTATGAGAACCACGCAACACTACGTAAACGGTACCTGCACACAAATAATAACTACTTGAACCCGAAGCGTTAAAGGGGTTGTCAATCCCTTTGGGGTAGAGGTGCCAAAAAGTGACGTAAGGGTAGGATAAAATTGTAATAGATTGATAGATGCAAATAATAGCAAATAAAACGCAGCAAGGTATTTTGGGTTTTTATAATATAGATATGAAAAAAAGATGCAAAAAAAGAAAGAAAAGGCAAATGGCAATATAAATCATAAAGTATATGATAGGAAAATAGACCCGGGGGCCGTAGATTTCACTAGTGGCTTCTCTTGAGAAAATAGCATGCGGTGGGTAGACAAATTACTGTTGACCAATTGATAGAAAAGCAAATAATTATGATGATATCCAGGACAATGATCATGTATATAGGCATCATGTCCAAGATTAGTAGACCGAATCATGCCTCCATCTACTACTATTACTCCACACATCTACCACTATTCAGCATTCATCTAGTGTATTAAGTTCATGGAAAAATGGAGTAATGCAATAAGAACGATGACATGATGTAGACAAGATCAATTCATGTAGGAATAGACCCCATCTTTTTATCCTTAATAGCAACGATACATGCGTGCCTTGCTGCCCCTTCTGTCACTGCGAAAGGACACCGCAAGATCGAACTCATTACAAAGCACCTATTCACATTGCCAGATAATAGATCAAGTTGGCCAAACAAAACCCAAATATCGGAGAAGAAATACGAGGCTATATAATTAAGATTTGATATTAAATCAAGGCAAATAGGAGCATAAACTCACAATTCATCGGATCCCAACAAACACACCGCAAAAAGTCATTACATCAAATAGATCTGCAAGAGACCGTTGTATTGAGATACAAAGAGAGAAGAAGCCATCTTGCTACTGCCTACGGACCCGTAGGTCCGTGGTAAACTACTCACGCATCATCGTAGAGGCACCAATGAGGATGATGAACCCATCCGTGATCATGTTCCCCTCCGGCGGAGTGCCGGAATAGGGCTATAGATAGGATCTCGTGGTTGTGGAACTTGCGGCGGCTGGAACAAATTTTCGTTGACTCCCCTAGGGTTTCTGGAGGAAGGAGGTATTTATAGAGCGAAGAGGCGGTGTTGGAGGCCACCGAGGTGGGCACAACCCACCTGGGCGCACCTGGGGGCCCATGTGCGCCCTGGTGGGTTGTACCCACCTCGGGGCACCCTCCAGGTGCTTCACTGGCCCATTTGGTGTCTTCTGTTCCAAACAAATCCACAAAAAGTTTCATTGCATTTGGACTCCGTTTGATATTGATTTTGTGCGATGTAAAAACAAGTAGAAAACAACAACTGGCACTTGGCATTATGTCAATAGGTTAGTCCCAAAAAATGAAATAAAATGAGTGTAAAATGATTGTAGAACTTCCAAGAATGATAATATAATAGCACGGAACAATAAAAAATTATAGATACGTTGGAGATGTATAATGATGCAACCAGAAGGTGTTTTTGATCCTAAAGGTGCTAACAAAGTGTACAAGCTCCAGCGACCCATCTATGGACTGGTGCAAGCAGCTCGGAGTTGGAATATACGCTTTGATGAGGTGATCAAAGCATATGGTTTTATACAGACTTACGATGAAGCTTGTATTTACAAGAAAGTGAGTGGGAGCTCTATAGCATTTCTGATATTATATGTGGATGACATATTGTTGATTGGAAATTATATAGATTTTCTGGATAGCACAAGAGGATACTTGAATAATAATTTCTCAATGAAAGACCTCGGTAAAGGTGCTTCTGTATTGGGCATTAAGATCTATAGAGATAGATCAAGACGCCTGACAAGAATTTCACAGAACATATACCTTGACATGATTTTGAAGGAACTCAAAATGGATCAATCAAAAAAGGAGTTCTTGCGTGAGTCGAAAGGTGTGAAATTGAGTAAGACTCAAAATCCAACCACGACAGAAGATAGAGAGAGAATGAAAGTCATTCCCTATGCCTCAGCCATAGGTTCTATAAAGCGTGTCATGCTGTGTACCAGACCAATTGTGTGCCTTGCCATGTGTCTGCAAGGGGGTACAAGCGTGATCCAGGAGTGGATCACTGGACAATGGTCAAAATTATCCTTACAGGAATAAGGAAATGTTTCTTAGTTATGGAGGTGATAAAGAGTTCGTCGTAAAGGGTTACGCCGATGTAAGCTTTGACACTAATCCATATGACTCTAAGTATCAATCTGGATGCGTATTGAACGTAGGAGAAATTAGCTAGAGTATCCCTATGCAGAGCATTATGGAAATAGAAATTTGCAATGTACACACGGCTCGGAATATTGCAGACCCGTTGACTAAAAATCTCTCTCACAAGCAAAACATGATCATACCATAGAACTCTTTGAGTGTTAATCACATAATGATGTGAACTAGATTATTGACTCTAGTAAAGTCTTTGGGTGTTAATCACATGTAGATGTGAACTATGGGTATTCATCACACACGATGTGAACTATATTATTGACTGTAGTAACCTCTTTGGGTGTTAATCACATGACGATGTGAACTAGATTATTGACTCTAGTGCAAGTGGGAGACTGATGGAAATATGCCATAGAGGCAATAATAAAATGGTTATTATTATATTTTCTTAATCATGATAAAGGTTTATTATTCATGCTAGAATTGTATTGACCGAAAACCTAAATACATGTGTGAATACATAAACAAATATCGTGTCCCTAGTAAGCCTCTACTAGACTAGCTCGTTAATAAAAGATGGTTAAGGTTTCCTAACCATGGACATGAGTTGTCATTTGATAACGGGATAACATCATTAGGAGAATGATGTGATGGAAAAGACCCAGCCGTTAGCTTAGAATTTGATCATACAGTTTATTGCTATTGCTTTCTTGATGTCAAATACATATTCCTTTGACTATGAGATCATGCAACTCCCGGATACTAGAGGACTACCTTGTGTGCTATCAAACGTCGCAACGTAACTGGGTGATTATAGAGATGCTCTACAGGCATCTCTGAAGGTGTTTTAATGGGTTGGTGTGAATCGAGATTAGGATTTGTCACTCCGAGTATCGGAGAGGTATCTCAGGGCCTTCTCGGTAATACACATCATAATAAGCCTTGCAAGCAAATGACTAATGAGTTAGTCACGGGATGATGTATTATGGAACAAGTAAAGAGACTTGTCGGTAACGAGATTGAACTAGGTATTGAGATACCGACTGATATGTCCATTTTTCATCATGTTTTCCTAATTTTATTTATAACATTTTGTGCAGAATAATGCCTTTTGGAGTAATTCTAATGCCTTTTCTCCCATAATATGCAAGGTTTACATCAAGAGGGAGAATACCGGTAGCTGGAATTTTAGACCTGAATAAGCAATGTCAGGCTACCTATTCTGCACAACTCCAAATGAGCAGAAACTTCATGGGGATTTTTTATGGAATATTTAAGAATTATTGGAGCAAATAAGTACCAGAGGGGGTCCACCAGGTGGGCACAACCAACCTGGGCACGCCAGGGCCCCCAGGCGCGCCCTGGTGGGTTGTGCCCTCCTCGGCCCACCTACAGTGTCCATCTTTTGTTATATAAGTCATTTTGACCTAAAATAATTAAGGGGAGGACTTTCAGGACGGAGCGCCACCGTCTCGAGGTAGAACTTGGGCAGGAGCACTTTTGGCCTCCGACAGAGCGATTCCGCCGTGGGAACTTCCCTCCCAGAGGGGGAAATCATCGTCATCGTCATCACCAATAACCCTCTCATCTTTGGGAGGCCAATCTTCATCAACATATTCAACAACATCATCTCCTCTCAAACTCTAGTTCATCTCTTGTGTTCAGTCTTTGTACCAGAACCTCAGATTGGTAACTATGGGTGACTAGTAGTGTTGATTACATCTTGTAGTTGATTACTATATGGTTTATTTGGTGGAAGATTATATGTTTAGATCCATTATGCTATTCAATACCCCTATAATCTTGAGCATGCTTATCACTTGTGAGTAGTTACTTTAGTTCTTGAGGTCACGGGAGAAATCATGTTGCAAGTAATCATACGAACTTGATATGTGTTCGATATTCCGATGTTATGTATGTTGTGATTCCCTTAGTGGTGTCATGTGAACATTGACTACATGACGCTTCACCATATTTGGGCCTAAGGGAATGCATTGTGGGGTAGTTATTAGATGATGGGTTGCTAGAGTAACAGAGGCTTAAACCCTAGTTTATGTGCTACTTCGTAAGGGACCGATTTGGACCCAAATGTTTAATGCTATGGTTAGATTTTATGTTAATACTTTTCTCGTAGTTGTGGATACTTGCGAGGGGGTTACTCATAAGTAGTAGGTGTGTTCAAGTAAGAACAACACCTAAGCACCGTTCCACCCACGTATCAAATTATCGAAGTAACAAACACAAATGAAGCCAATATGGTGAAAGTGACTAGATGAAATTCCCGTGTGCCCTCAAGAACACTTTGCATATTATAAGAAACCATTTTGGCCAGTCCATTGCCACAAAAGGATTGGGCTAACTTGCTGCATACTATTTACCGTTATGGTTAATTGCTCGTTACAAATTATCTTGCCATCAAACTATTTGTTACCGACAATTTCCGTGCTTGTAGACATTACCTTGCTGAAAACCACTTGTCATTTCCTTATGCTCCTTGTTGGGTTCGACACTCTTACTTATCGAAAGGACTATGATTGACCCCCTATACTTGTGGGTCATCACCAACGATCGAATCTCGGGCAAGTAACATACCGAAGGACAAAGGGAATTACGTATGTTTTAATAAGGTTTGACCGATAAAGATCTTCGTAGAATATGTAGGAGCCAATATGGGCATCCAGGTTCCGCTATTGGTTATTGACCAAAGAGGTGCTTGTTCAGGGTATCTTTACTGCGAGAAGAAGCACAATTAGTTGCCCCTCAATCTGCTGCACCTACTAAAAATGTTGCATATGAAATTCCTTTGTGTATGATAGAACAACTGCTAGCTAATCCTTATGCAGGAGATGGAACTGAACATCCTGATATGCATTTGATATATGTGGCTGAAATTTGTGGATTATTTAAGCTCGCAGGCTTACCTAGATATGAAGCTAAGAAGACGGGTTTCCCTTAATTTTGAAGGGAAGAGCATTGGCATGGTATAGGCTATGCGATAATATTAGATCTTGGAACTGGAATCATTTGAAACTGGAATTCCACCAAAAAAATTATCATATGCATTTAGTTCATCGTGATCGGAATTATATATATAATTTTGGCCTCGTGAAGGAGAAAGCATCACTCTAGCTTGGGGGAGGCTTAAGTCAATGTTATATTCATGCCCCAATCATGAGCTCTCGAGAGAAATTATTCAGAACTTCTATGCTTGACTTTCTCGTAATGATCAATCCATGCTTAATACTTCTTGTGCCGGTTCTTTTGTGCACAAAACTATTCAGTTCAGGAGGGATCTCTTGAAAGTGCAACTATCCTTGGGTGGTGTCGGTAATTCCTAACAACATATAACTCATTGAACTAATGATCTTTCAAGATAATTATTTCAGAAAGTTCATTGATTGGCATGGCACGGACTAGGAATGTGAACCCCTCAAAATGCTAAGGACACATATTGGCTCAAGCTCAAGACTGTACATTTTCATTTTAGTGATCCAAGATCAAATTGAGTCCATAGGAAAAGCCAATACTATTAAAAGGGGATGAGGTGTTGCTTAATGGCTTGCTTGCTCAAAATGCTCAGTAATATGCTCCGAAAGCCCTCAACCACTTTCTCATATCCACATATGTCCTAAACCTAAAGTCAAACTCGGCCCCACCGATTTGATCAATCCAACGCCACCGAGTTCATCTGACATAGCCACTGCCAGCAACCCAAATCAGTTCGGTCTCACCGATAGGGATCTCGGTCTCACCGAGATAGGATTGCAAACTCTCCGCTTCCCTTCACAATGTTTTGGTCTAATCAAAGTGAGCGATCGGTCCCACCGAGTTCACAATGCAAACTCTCTGTTTCCTTTTCGTAACATTTCGGTCTCACCGAAATGAGCGAATCGGTCCCACCAAGTTTGCCTGACCAACTCTCTGTTTGCCAATTACAGAAATCAGTCTCACCGAGTTGATGTGATCGGTCTAACCAAGATTACGTTATGCACTAACCCTAATGAAATCGGTCTCACCGAGTTGACATGTCGGTCCCACCTAAAAGCCTAACATTCACATTTTGAACTCAATCGGTCCAACCGAGTTTCATGATTCGGTCCCACCGAGTTTGGTAAATTGTGTGTAACGGTTAGATTTTGTGTGGACGCTATATATACCCATCCACCCACTCTTCATTCATGGAGAGAGCCATCAGAACGTGCCTACACTTTCAGCATACATTTTCTAAGAGAGAACCACCTACTCATGTGTTGAGACCTATTGACGCTCAAAAGTGGCACAATCGTAAAAGTTGCTTTAATCTATGTCAACATTACTTCAGCCTTATGATTGGAAGTCACCATGAGATGGCTTTCTTTGAGAAGATCAAGATGGATATGAAAGTGGTCTAAAACGGAGTCCGGATGCAAAAGTTATGACAAATTCAGAGATGCTCATGATGACATCAGATTAAAGAATGGCTTGAAACTCAATTAAGATGACTTCAAATGGAAAAAGTTTCAACATGAAAGTTGTGCATCTCGTCGAAACGGTCGGTTTTGATATAAAAATCGTCCCAATCCGAGTTCGTATGCAAAAGTTACAGCCATCCGAACACAGCCCTATCACAGAGCCATAAGTGGCGCGCTCCACCAGCCACGTGTCTGATGGGTAGCGCGAATAACAACCTGTATTGCGTGACCGTTTTGGCCTAGAAGATGGCTTCAAATCGAAAAACATTCAACATGAAAGTTGTTCGTCTCGTCGAAACTGTCAGAATTGCTTTTGTGCCCTTTTCCATCCGAGGTCGTTTACCACCTCAAAAATTACCCTCAAGGTACAGCCAGTTTAAACCGAACTGTTTTGGAAAGTTCGGACAAACCAATCCGAATTTGGCTAGGGTTTTGGACGTGAATCCAAGCCTTTTCCTTGCACGGGAAGTCCAGCCGCCTCTTATATACTCAAGGGGTGACGGCCGATTGAACAACAACACACAATCGAACAAACACATCTACTACTTTTTCGTGTTCATCTATCCCCTACCCTTGTATCTTCTTCCTCGTTCTTCGTTCGTTCTTCTTCATTGCAGGGCGGCGAACCTCGAGGCCCTAGGGGCGATCAGGTCGACCTAGGGCAGCCCATAGCCGCCGCGCACCCTGACGGGGTCCCTCCCGGGCGTGTGGGGTTTCGGGTCCTCAAAAGCGCCCGCCGGATTGCTTGCGTACCGCGCTTCCGGACGGGTCTCCTTCGACGTGAGCTGCGGTGCATCACCCCCGACGTCGAGGGTACACGGTGACGTGTTCGTGTGCGAACACACTTTTTGGCGACTCCGCTGGGGACAAAGATCAATCATCATCATCGTCCATCATGTCTGGCAACGACAAGATCCCCAAACCCTCGGAAATCGACGCCGATAACATAATCAAGCCCAATTTTGAGGAGTTATCGGAGGAACATCGCCAAGCTTATGAGGAGTACAAGAAGGCACGTGAAGAGAAGGAGATGCAGGAGTTCCTTGCTAAGTTCAAAAAGGATCGTCAAGGCAATATCACTCCGGTTGGAGAAATCAAGTTTACTCCTCTTCATGATGAACAGGTTAAACCCTCTGTAAGTAATACCTTCTCTCCTGAGGTATGGGCTGAAATTGATAGTCGCATTACTGATAGCAATAATATTTTATACCAAATTTTCTTGGAAAATACTAATGCTAAGAATAGTGTGCCTCAATCATCTAGTGGTAATGTTGGTGTGGCTGTTACCGCAGAAATCCCTAGTCCAACTTTACCTATTTCATCGGCGCCCCCCGTGCCGATGAATTTTTATCCTAGCCCCACAAATCAAATTGTTGCTGCACCCATTAATCCTATCATGAGTATGCCAAGTTTGGTGGTGACGCCGAACCAAACCCTACCTACAAGAGCAAACCCTATTAGATCACTGCCGAATTACAATTCGGCATGCATGCCACAATTCACACCTGCAACTACTAACCCTACTCCTCCTATGCTACCGCCACAAGCTTCATCGTCCACCGTGGATGATGGTCTAGCTAATCTTAGAGGGGAGATGGCTAAGATGCTCCGAGATAATTTTGGAGTTGAGTTGCCAAGGAACCGTATTTATTAAAAACCATATTCAGAATACTTTGATGCAATTCAATACCCTCCGGGATATAAAATTCCAGATTTTGTTAAGTTTAATGGAGAGGGCACAAAAACCACCTGGGAGCATGTTAGTCAGTACTTGGCACAATTAGGTGAGGCAAGTTCACGAGATGAGTGGAGAGTACGTTATTTTCCTTTATCTTTAACCGGTATTGCTTTCTCGTGGTTTTCTGCGTTACCACCTGGTTCTATTAGTACATGGTTTCACTTGGAACAAAAGTTTCATGATCACTTCTACAGTGGTGACAATGAGCTTAAGGTATCCCATCTTACATCGGTTAAGCAAAAGTATGATGAATCGGTCTCCGATTATGTCAAAAGATTTAGGGATACAAAAAACCGGTGCTATAGTTTGGTGATAACCGAGAGAGATTTGGCTGATCTTGTGCTTAGTGGTTTGAGAACTCACATTAGAGAAAGGCTAGAAGGATACGAGTTTTTAAATATCAACCAAGTCTTGCAAAGGGCTTTGGCTCAAGAAAGCCGAAGCAAAGATCTTAAAGAGGTGCATAGATATAAAACTGATCGTTCTAAAATGAATATGGTTGAGTATGGTAGTGACCACTCGGACGATGAGGGTGATATTTATGCTGCTGAATTTGTTTGGCCATCTAAGGCCAAACCATTTACTTGCAATGATTTAAAGCCGATTCATAAGAATCGTGATGAAGATATGAAATTTACTTTCAACATTACTAAGTGTGATAGAATATTTGATGCTTTGTTGCAAGCCAAGATTATTAGAATATCTCATACTTTACCACCGTTCGAAGAGCTGAAACGGCGTGCTTATTGCAAGTATCATAATTCTTTTTCTCATGCTACTATTGATTGTAATGTTTTTCGACGACAGATACAATCGGCCATTAATTACGGACGGTTGAATTTTTCTGAAATGCAAGTTGATAAGCAGCCTTTCCCAATAACATCGTGGATTTGGAGGGGAAGAAGATGTTAATTCGACCCAACATAGCCGAATCAGCTAATAAAAATAAGATTGTCATTGGTGAGCCCAGGAAAAATGAGGAGAGCAACAAGGTCTTGGGGAGACAAGTTGTGCTTGACAAGCAACCCGATGGCAAGGAGGTAATGAAGATCACCATCAAGAATCCTACACTCGGGGGGCAATCACAAGTGCGAGAGAACACTCATGTCAAATTTGTTAAGCCCAAGAGTCCAGAGGTTGGCAAGTGGAAGACGAATGAAGCTAAAGTGCAGCGCAAGAGAATCAAGCCAACTTTTGATATGTTGTTGTCCAAGTATGCCAATCAAGCGGCCGGTTCTAGCTCTAACCGGTCATCAAATTTGAAGCGCTCAAGATCACCTCCGAGGGAAGAATCTCATCATCACGCAAGACCATATGGGTCATGGGCACCAGGACCATGGATGGCGCCGCCCCCCTATGCGCCATACTACATGGGAGGCTTCAATGGAGGATGGGGGAAGCCCCCAATGGCCCCTTATGCTTTTCATCCGGGTTGGGCAGAAACAAGGAGGTCCGTTCATGAGAGACTTTCTTATCCCACACGAGGCCGTTTGAACAATGGTGTCAATCGGCCAATGCAAGATAATCAAAAAAGGGTCAACCGGCAAGTGTGGCGTGCCAAATCACCAAGTGCTGAAATTTCAGAGACTAGCAAGCAAAAGGAGAAGAATGCTAGTGGTGAAACTATTATGATAGGCACTAAAGAATTAATAATCAAGGAGTCGATTATTGTTGATAATCTGGCTGATTCTAATAAAGATGTGGCTGCGGTCCAGCAAGGCCCCATGGCTAATGATCATGAAGCTAGCATAAGCAAGGCCAAGTCGAGGGATCCAAAATATACTCAGCCTAAGTGGTGTCCTTCCGGTCTGACCAAGGCGCAAAAAAGGAGATTGCAGCGCATGAGGAGTCATGAGAAGGAGGAACAAGAAGCAGAAAAGCTAAGGGATAAATTATTCAATGAAAGCCGTCCCATGGTACCCCCAAAGCAAGTGTGGAGGCCAAAGTAAAAGGAAAACATTGCAGCTTCTGCATTGATCATAACAACACCTACACCACCAACGGAGGACGATGTGGCTACTATTACATCGTACACTTTGCCTACTACTTCCCCTTCCCTTGAAGATATTTCGGAGTCAGTGGACATGCTTGCGGAAGGAGATGAAATGCTTGATTATGAGTCTACACCAGTTCATGAAGGTATGGATATTAATATGGTGTATTACTTACCCGCTGAATTTCGTGCTATAGATGAAGAAGGAGAAGTAGCTTAGCTAGATTTTGGTCCTAAAAATGCTATATTCGAGAAGCCAAAAGAACCGGTGACGCACTTGAAGCCATTGTTCCTTAAAGGTCATATTAATGGATCGCCGGTTGCTAGAATGCTTGTCGATGGTGGTGCTGTGGTGAATCTTATGCCATATTCGGTCTTCAAAAAATTGGGGCTACGTGATGAAGAGTTAATAAAGACCAACATGGTGCTTAATGGATTTGAAGGCAAAGAGAAAACTGAAGCCAAAGGTGAGATGTATGTGGAGCTTACGGTGGGAAGCAAAACTTTGGCTACCGCATTCTTTGTCGCCGAGGTGCAAGGTAACTACAATGTGATATTAGGCCGCGATTGGGTTCATGCGAACCAATGCGTGCCATCTACTATGCACCAGTTTTTGATTCAATGGGTTGATGATGAAGTAGAAGTCATTCATGCGGATAATTCGGCTTGTGTTGCTTTGGCCGATGCATCGGTGGATTGGCAACATCCCAATGCTACTTGCTTGACGGGGCGCGACTTATCAGAATATGATTTTCTTAGCGCCACAAAAAGTGGTTTCGTGCCCGTTTCTTTAAAGCCGGTTGGCGATAATCGGCTCCAAGGTATGATGTATTTAAATGGATCCTAACTCAGAGTGGTTACAAAAGCGTCTTGTAGAATATCGGTCCAATGAGAACGATATGTATGAGTCCATAGAAGAGTTAGATGATATGGATAAGTTAGGACAAGGTTTTACATCGGCTGATCCATTAGAAGAGATAGATATAGGAGATGGTTCAATTCCTAGGCCAACATTTGTAAACGAAAATTTAAGAGCTGATCATAAGGCTAAGTTGATCGAGCTATTGAAAGAATATGTTTGTTGCTTTGCATGGGAATATCATGAGATGCCTGGTTTAAGCCGAGAGCTAGTGGAGCATCGGTTACCTATAAAGGCCGGTTTTAGACCATACAAGCAATCGGCCAGAAAGTTTAATCCAAAAACGTATGACCAGATCAAGGAAGAGATCGGTCGTTTGCTTAAAGCTAATTTTATTAGACCTTGCAGGTATGTGATGGGCCTCTAACCCCTCGTTGGTTACCCCAAGTGGAAGGTGAAAGATGCAGTGTTGTGGAAGTGTTTTCCCTTAGCAAAGATGCCAAGGATCGAATCCCCGGAGACTCCTAGGTTCAACAAGTAGGTGTCAACTGCTAACGGCGCGGATTAGCAATCAACATGGACCTGCACACAGATACAAATAACTTTGCTCCCAACGAGTACAGAGAGGTTGTCAATCCCTCCAGCCTTGTAGTTCACAAAGGATTAAATGCAAATGATAGTAGTGATAGATAATGTTTGCAATAGTAAATAATAGCGAAAAGTAAATAGCGGATGTGATCAATGATGGTAATATGGACCGGAGTCTCATGATGTTCACTAGTGATGTCTCTCTCCCAAAAGACGATAAAACAGCTATGTGAGGTAAACGAATTATAGCTGGGCAATTGACAGGACCACGAACGCAAACCAATGCTGACTACATTGCAAGAAAGGTTGAGGTTCAAAGCATGGGAGGTACGCCAAAATAAGTAGACCGAAATCCATCAATATCTACTACTAATCATCCACCTTGAGATATCTATCCAGAACATCTCGCTGGTATTAAGTTGCGAGTCCCACCCATAGTGTAAACTCAATGCAACAGACAACTGCATTAAAAGAACTTTGCGTAAAGTAAACAATCCTTGCACCCGCGGGCACAAGCACCGTTGTTTTCCCCCTTGTGGCAACAGCACATCCCCTAGACTCATGTTTCTGTCACTCAAGCTAGTCATCGAGGGGCATGAACTCACAATCGAGCATAACGTTCCCTCTTGGAGTCACTACGTATTACTTGGCCAAAGCAATAAATAACAACGGAGAACATGCAAGAATTACTTATGAACATAAATATAAAAGAGGTAGATCAAATATATTACTCAAGATCAATCTGAACATAATCTCATAATCCAGCGGATCCCAGCAAACTCAACACAGCAACAACATAAGGATTACATATGTGCCTCGATCATGTAGGGCAGCTCACGAGGACTAATTAGTGAAGCACAAGAACGGGAGGAGAACATCACATAGCTACTGGTCATGGACTCATGGTCCAAGGGAGACTACTCACAACTCATCCGGGAGGCGTCCATGGTGGTGGAGAGGCTCCCGATGGTGATCCTCCCCTCCGGCAGGGTGCCGGGAAGGGTTCTCCTGGTGCTCCCGATCTTGGAAGCGGCGGCGGCGGCGGAACAGAGATGAGATCGCGAAAAAGAGTTCGTGTCCCGAGGGTTTCGAAGGACGCTCTAAATATATGCCGAAGGGGGGCACCAGACGGGGCTCGGGGGGCCCAGGCGCCCCCCGGCGCGGCCCAGGGGGGGGGGCGCCGCCAGGGCGCCTGGAGCCCTGGTGCCCCCCCCCGGCTGTCCTTCGGGCGCAAGGTAGGTTTCGGAACGCTGATTTTTTATATGATTTTTCTGGATTTTTCCTGGCAGTTCTCGTAACGTGAAAACCTGAAATACAAAAACAGCCGAAAACAGAAACTGGCACCGGGGTGCACTAGATTAGTAGGTTAGTCCAAATATGATCAAAAGTGTATGGAAGTGTATGAATATCATAGCAATATCACCCAAAAGTGGCATGGAGCAAGCAGAAATTATAGATATGTTTTGGACGTATCAACATCCCCAAGCTTAATTCCTGCTCGTCCTCGAGTAGGTAAATGATAACAAGCATAATTTCTGTGGTGACATGCTATTAACCATATAGGACTTTTTCATAGTCATATGACAAAAGCTTACTGAGACAATGATTCTACAGTAATTAAGTTGCCTCATGAGAAAATCACAAATGACTGAAAGTTTTACAACATGACATTGAAGCATCAAAAAGATTTGCAATGAACATGATGTGCAAATATGATAAAGTGATATCTAGCTTGCCCCCTTTAGTGAAGCAAAACATAAATGCAGGGGCACCTTCAAGGTTTAAGTGATGACTAGATACAATGATTTCAAAATAAACGATATCACAATCATGCAAAAGACAATGCTACTTTGGGACAATGCACATTACACTCAGAATGACAATCATGCTCTCAGTAGTTGGTGCTTTTGAAAGAAGGTGGAGACTCAACATAAAAGTAAAAGAATGGTTATGTGCTAGAGCTTTTTATTTTGAAAACATAGAAGCAATTTTGTCAACGGTAGTAGTACTTCATATGTGTCATGCATAAGACATCCTATAAGTTGCAAGCCTCATGCATCGATTACCAATAGTGCTCGCACCTTGTCCTAATTAGCTCGGATTTCCATGGGTTATCATTGCATTACATATGTTTTAACCAAGTGTCACAAAGGGGCACCTCTATGCCACCTGTACAAAGGTCCAAGGAGATAAATCGCATTTGATTTCTCGTTTTTGATAGATCTCAACTTGAGGACATCCATACCGGGACAACATAGAAAATAGATGATGGACTCCTCTTTAATGCATAAGCATATTCTCATAAGAGATTGAGGATTAATGTCCAAGCTAAAACTTCCACCATGATACATGGCTTTGGTTGGCGGCCCAATGTTCTTCTCTAAAAATATGCATATTCATTCAACCCATGGCAAATCACCCTTACTTCAGACAAGACGAACATGCATAGCAACTCACATGATATTCAACAAAAGTGTGACAGTTGATGGCGTCCCCAGAAACATGGTTAGCGCTCAGCAAGCAACTTATAAGAAATAAGATACATAAGCAACATATTCTTTAGTTTTTAAGCTACTTTCCCATGAGCTATGTATTGCAAAGTTAGTCTGCTTAGTACAGGTGGAGGTTAGCAAAAGACTGGGAGCGACCAACTAAGAGAGCAATGACCGTCATAATCATGCAAAGCGACAAAGCAATATTGAATCAGGCATGGAAGTTATATCGCTACTCAGAAATAAAAGATCATCAAGGCTTGACAGACTTTCTTTACTGTCTTAAATATGCGTGAGCATACGCCAAGTCAATCAAAATAAATTATCGAAGGAAGATATTACTAAACCATACCACATCATCGGCAAACAAATCATGTTGGTACTCCAATAACACATTGGGAACCCCCCAGCTATTTGAGACTAACCATAAGAAACCTGAACTACTAAGCACCATTATGCACGTAGCATCTTTATCATAGACACATTAACCAATGCAACGGAAGCAAACTCTCTTAATAAGGTAAGCATGATAATTAAATAGAGTTCAAGCAACCAACTAAACAAAAGCTCTTTGAAAAGATAAGCATGAATACTAAGAGCAGAGCATGATAGTAGCTATTAAAAAGACAAAGAACACACACAACAAAGATAGACATGAAAATTCTATGTTATGTTCTAGGTAGAAGTGGAGCGTGTTTCTCTCCCATATAAAGAACGCTGAGTTCTGACTCGTTATGAAAAACTAAAAATAAAACTAAAAGCAAGACGCTCCAAGCATAGCACATAACACATGAAGTGATAAAAATATAGCGAAACGAAAGACGAACTGATAATGTTGATGGAGAAGGGGATGCACGGGGGCATCCCCAAGCTTAGACGCTTGAGTCTCCTCGAATATTTCTTGGGGGTGCATGGGGGCATCCCCAAGCTTGAGCGCTTGACACTCCTGAATCTTTTTATCATCTTCCCTCGCACACTTGAAAACTCCCTTCATACATAACTCATCATAATCTGATTAGCGAGGTTAGTACCCTCAATAAAATAATTATACCTTGCTGGAAATAAAGATATTCTTGAAGTTCTACTGTTTCTCAAGATTGCAAAAAGGTTTTTGCAAAGTAAAAGCAAGCTCTTGATTTGCAAAATGAAGGAAAGGCAAAACAGGACAGAATCTGTGAAAAACAGAACATCAGGTAGTAATTGATTTGTTCGGGGCACTTCTGCAACTGAAATCAAAAAACTCAGAACATACGCACGAAAGACAATTATATAGAGAACTCTATCGAAAAAATTAAGACCAAAAAGATGATCTGGTGATTTTATACGAATTTTTCTATCCAAGGACAGAATCTGTTTCCTGGACAGCACCTCACAACTTTTGAACTTTCTAGCAATCAGAGGCTATACTTGGCACAAATATAAAAAGCAAAGATAAAATGATGATTCTACAGCAGTAAACAACATCAAGACACAACAAAAGCAAAATATAAAAATTTATTCATGTGGGCTGCCTCCCAAAAGCGCTTTCTTTTATGCCTTTAAGCTAGGCATAATGCATAGAGATCAAGTTTTATCAAGAGTAAAAGAATAGCTAGCCCGTACAACGGACTCAAAAGGTAACTTGATCTTCTTTCGAGGGAAGTGTTCCATCCCTTTCTTGAGAGGAAACTGAAATTTTATATTACCCTCTTTCATGTCAATGATAGCACCAACGGTGCGCAAAAAGGGACGTCCCAAAATAATTGGACATGAAGGATCACATTCAATATCCATAATAGTGAAATCAACGGGAACATAATTATCATTAACAATGATAAGAATATCGTCGATCCTCCCCAAAGGTTTCTTTATGGAAGAATCAATGAGACGAACACCAAAAGAACAAGAATCAAAAGGTTTCAATTTAAGCATATCATAAAGTCTTTTGGGCATAATAGAAGTACTGGCTACAATATCACATAAAGCATAGCATGAGAAGTTGTTTATCTTAATTTTAATCATAGGATCCCAACCATCTTCTAGCTTTCTAGGTATGGAGGCTTCTACTCTAAGTTTCTCCTCCCTAGCTTTGATAAGAGCATTAGTGACGTGCTCTGTGAAGGCAAGATTAAGCGTGTTAGTGTGGGGATCTTTGGTCATTCCTTGTAGAAAGGTGACAACTTCTGAAATACTACAATTATCAAAATCAATTTTATCATTAGTGGGCAGAATTGTAGTGTCATCCTCTTTGTTTGAATCGCTCTCTATTATAAGAGTTTGAACATCTTCCCAAGTTTGGGGAAGCTTAGGAGCAATTTTAAACTGGGGCTCATACTCTTTTCCTGGAAGACCATGTCATGGGCATAACCCTCCGTCAAGACTAATATAATCACAAGGCTTATTACTTTTGTAGATCCCGACAGTGGTAATTGGGGTAATGGAAGAAGGGGTGTACTCCTCCCATTTAGTGTTTTTGGTAGAACCCATAATAGCAAGCAAGCAAGATAACTATTTTTGTGATTTTCGATAAAAGGTACTAAAGCAAAAACTGAAAGGTAAACTAACAAGACTAAAAAGCAAAGGTAAAAGATAGCATGCAACTCCCCTATCCTGAAGAGTGGAGTCCCTGGCAACGGCGCCAGAAAATACTCCTTGATGGGCCTCTAACCCCTCGTTGGTTACCCCAAGTGGAAGGTGAAAGATGCAGTGTTGTGGAAGTGTTTTCCCTTAGCAAAGATGCCAAGGATCGAATCCCCAGAGACTCCTAGGTTCAACAAGTAGGTGTCAACTGCTAACGGCGCGGATTAGCAATCAACGTGGACCTGCACACAGATACAAATAACTTTGCTCCCAATGAGTACAGAGAGGTTGTCAATCCCTCCGGCCTTGTAGTTCACAAAGGATTAAAAGCAAATGATAGTAGTGATAGATAATGTTTGCAATAGTAAATAATAGCGAAAAGTAAATAGCGGATGTGATCAATGATGGTAATATGGACCGGAGTCTCATGATGTTCACTAGTGATGTCTCTCTCCCAAAAGACGATAAAACAGCTATGTGAGGTAAACGAATTACTGCTAGGCAATTGACAGGACCACGAACGCAAACCAATGCTGACTACATTGCAAGAAAGGTTGAGGTTCAAAGCATGGGCGGTATGCCAAAATAAGTAGACCGAAATCCATCAATATCTACTACTAATCATCCACCTTGAGATATCTATCCAGAACATCTCGCTGGTATTAAGTTGCGAGTCCCACTCATAGTGTAAACTCAATGCAACAGACAACTGCATTAAAAGAACTTTGCGTAAAGTAAACAATCCTTGCACCCGCGGGCACAAGCACCGTTGTTTTCCCACTTGTGGCAACAGCACATCCCCTAGACTCATGTTTCTGTCACTCAAGCTAGTCATCGAGGGGCATGAACCCACATCGAGCGTAACGTTCCCTCTTGGAGTCACTACGTATTACTTGGCCAAAGCAATAAATAACAACGGAGAACATGCAAGAATTACTTATGAACATAAATATAAAAGAGGTAGATCAAATATATTACTCAAGATCAATCTGAACATAATCTCATAATCCATCGGATCCCAGCAAACTCAACATAGCAACAACATAAGGATTACATATGTGCCTCGATCATGTAGGGCAGCTCACGAGGACTAATTAGTGAAGCACAAGAACGGGAGGAGAACATCACATAGCTACTGGTCATGGACTCATGGTCCAAGGGAGACTACTCACAACTCATCCGGGAGGTGTCCATGGTGGTGGAGAGGCTCCCGATGGTGATCCTCCCCTCCGGCAGGGTGCCGGGAAGGGTTCTCCTGGTGCTCCCGATCTTGGAAGCGGCGGCTGCGGCGGAACAGAGATGAGATCGCGAAAAAGAGTTCGTGTCCCGAGGGTTTCGAAGGACGCTCTAAATATATGCCGAAGGGGGGCACCAGACGGGGCTCGGGGGGCCCAGGCGCCCCCCCGGCACGACCCAGAGGGGGGCGCGCCGCCAGGGCGCCTGGAGCCCTGGTGCCCCCCCCCCCCCCGGCTGTCCTTCGGGCGCAAGGTAGGTTTCGGAACGCTGATTTTTTATATGATTTTTCTGGATTTTTCCTGGCAGTTCTCGTAACGTGAAAACCTGAAATACAAAAACAGCCGAAAACAGAAACTGGCACCGGGGTGCACTGGATTATTAGGTTACTCCAAATATGATCAAAAGTGTATGGAAGTGTATGAATATCATAGCAATATCACCCAAAAGTGGCATGGAGCAAGCAAAAATTATAGATACATTTTGGACGTATCAGTATGCCAAGTGGATTTCTAAAATTGTACCAGTAGAGAAGAAAGGCTCTGGCAAGTTGAGGGTGTGCATTGATTTCAGAGATTTGAATAGAGCTACACCTAAAGATGAGTGTCCCATGCCAATAGCCGATATGCTTATTAATGATGCTTCTGGACATAAGGTCATTAGCTTTCTTGATGGTAATGCGGGGTATAACCAGATTTTTATGGCCGAAGAGGACTTGTCCAAAACGGCTTTTCGATGTCCCAGTTTTCTTGGTTTATTTGAGTGGACAGTGATGACCTTTGGATTAAAAAATGCCGGTGCCACGTATCAAAGGGCTATGAATTTAATTTTTCATGATTTACTTGGTGTTATACTTGAGGTTTATATTGATGATATTGTTGTCAAATCGGATGCTTTTGAATCTCACTTAGCCGATTTGCGTTTGGCTTTTGAAAGAATGAAGAAATATGGGCTGAAAATGAATCCTTTGAAGTGTGCCTTTGGTGTATCGGCTGGGAAGTTTCTGGGTTTCATTATTCATGAAGATGGCGTGGAAATTGATCCCAAAAAGATAGAAGCTATACAGAAAGTAGGGGCTCCAACATGCAAGAGAGATATGCAAAAATTCCTTGGCAAGGTCAATTATTTGAGGAGGTTCATAGCCAATCTATCAGGGAAGGTTGATGCATTTACTCCTATCTTTCGGTTAAAGAATGATGTTGATTTTACTTGGGGGGCAAAACAGCAAGAGGCATTTGATATGATTAAGAAATATTTGTGCACTCCTCCGGTTATGAAAGCGCCCAGGCACAAGGAGCCCTTTAGACTTTACGTTGCAGTGGAGGAAGGTGTTATTGGTGCTGTTTTGACTCAAGAGACCGAAGGAAAGGAGCATGCTATTACTTATTTGAGCCAACGGTTATTGGACGCCGAGACAAGGTATACATTTATTGAGAAACTATGCTTATGCTTATATTATGCTTGCACAAAATTGAGACATTATCTAGTGCCTAGTACTTGCTTTATAGTTTGTCAAACTGATGTCATCAAATACATGTTGCATAGGCCAATTCTTAGTGGTAGAATTGGCAAGTGGGATTATGCTTTAATTGAATATGATTTGGCTTATGAATCTCTGAAATCCATGAAAGGCCAAATTCTTGCTAATTTTATTGTTGAGCATCGTATTGATGATAAGCATGATATTGATATAAACGTTGTCTCATTAGCACCATGGAGATTATATTTTGATGGTTCAGTGTGTAGCAATGGCCAAGGTGTTGGTATTGTTTATATATCTCCTCATGGTGCTGTTTTTGAAGCCTCATGCCACTTAGAATACTTTTGCACAAATAATCAAGCCGAATATGAAGCATTCTTATTCGGCTTAGAGATGTTGCTTGCCATAGGTGCTACACATATTGAGGCTTTTGGTGATTCGTTATTAGTAGTGCAACAAATATCCAAAGTCTTTCAAAGTTTTGACGAATCACTTAATGTTTATCTTGATAAATGTCTAGATATAATTTCAGATTTGGATTATTTTAGCATTGCTCATATATCTAGACACGACAATTGGAGAGCAAATGAGTTGGCACAACAAGCATCCGGCTATCATGTTGATCGTGGCATGTTTCATATTTCTCAAAGGCCGATGTCTAGTCTTGCCAACATAGGGGAGGCCGAACCAGAGCCCACCATTTCGGCCACTAATGAAAAATTTAATGCAGGAGAAAATCAAGACTGGAGGAAAACCATTATTGATTATTTGTGTGATCCTAGTAAAAGGGTGGACAGGACTGTTCGGCGTATGGCTTTAAAATACACAATGAGAGATGATGGTCTCTATCACCGAACAGTTGATGATGTTCTTTTAAAGTGCTTGAACGAGGACCAAGCGAGAGTTGCTATGGGAGAGGTCCATGAAGGTATTTGTGGCACTCATCAGTCGGCTCCCAAGATGAAATGGCTATTACGACGTGCTGGGTTTTATTGGCCGACGATGGTTAATGATTGCTTCCGGTATTATAAAGGATGTGAAGCTTGTCAAAAGTTTGGTGATATTCAGTTGGCTCCCGCTGCTATGTTACATCCTATTATCAAGTCATGGCCTTTTAGAGGTTGGGGATTAGACTTTATTGGAGAGATTCATCCTTCTTCTTCAAAGGGGCATCGGTTCGTGTTGGTGGCGACTGATTATTTCACTAAATGTTCTTAAGCAATACCACTCAAAATATGACGCATACAGAGGTAATTCAGTTCATAACTGAGCATATTATTCATAGATTCGGCATTCCTCAAACATTAACTACGGACCAAGGTTCATCCTTTATGTCACATCAAGTCAGAGAATTTGCTGAATCATATAAGATAAAGTTGCTCAATTCCTCTCCATATTATGCCCAAGCCAATGGACAAGCTGAGTCTAGTAATAAAATATTAATCAAGCTCATCAAGAAGAAGATTGAGGATAATCCAAGGAGATGGCATGAGCTATTGTCCGAAGCTTTGTGGGCACATAGGATCTCAAGGCATGGTGCTACAAAGGTGACTCCATATGAGCTCGTATATGGTCAGGAGGCCGTTTTACCAGTGGAAGTGAATTTGAATGCTCTGAGAATAGCCAAACAAAATGATTTGTCGGCTGTGGACTTCTATAACTTGATGATGGACAATATTGATGAAGTTGCCGATAAATGTTTGGTTGCTTTAAAGGCCATAGAGAGGGATAAGTTGAGGGTGGCAAGAGCTTACAATAAGAAGGTCAAGTTGAAGAATTTTCAAGTTGGCGATCTCGTGTGGAAGGTGATTCTACCAATTGGTTCAAGAGATAGAAAGTTCGGGAAGTGGTCTCCAAGTTGGGAAGGTCCTTTTAAGATTACAAGAGTGGTTCCCGGAAACTCATACTTGGTGGAATCCGTACAAGGCACATTATTACCTCGAGCTCTCAATGGCAAATATTTAAAGAAGTATCATCCAAGTGTGTGGCAAGAAGCCTAGATAGGCAAACGACTGATATAAAACTATCGCCCTTAGCATAAACATGGCCGATATATACTTATCGTCCTAAGCATATAAATGGCCGATGGAGTGTTGACATCGTCCTTAGAACCAACATGGTACAAATTATTTTTTGGCACGCTTGCTTTGCCGAAAAACAGGGGGGCATGTGTTGACGCTCAAAAGTGGCACAATCGTAAAAGTTGCTTTAATCTATGTCAAGATTACTTCAAACTTATGATTGAAAGTCACCATGAGATGGATTTCTTTGAGAAGATCAAGATGGATATGAAAGTGGTCTAAAACAGAGTCCGGATGCAAAAGTTATGACAAGTTCAGAGATGCTCATGATGACACCAGATTAAAAAATGACTTGAAACTCAATTAAGATGACTTCAAATGGAAAAAGTTTCAACATGAAAGTTGTGCGCCTCGTCGAAACGGTCGGTTTTGATATAAAAATCGTCCCAATCCGAGTTCGTATGCAAAAGTTACAGCCATCCGAACACAGCCCTGTCATAGAGCCATAAGTGGCGCGCCCCACCAGCCACGTGTCTGATTGGTAGCGCGAATAACAGCCTGTATTGCGTGACCGTTTTGGCCTAGAAGATGGCTTCAAATTGAAAAACGTTCAACATGAAAGTTGTTCGCCTCGTCGAAACAGTCAAAATTGCTTTTGGGCCCTTTTCCATCCGAGGTCGTTTACCACCTCAAAAATTACCATCAAGGTACAGCCAGTTTAAACCGAACTGTTTTGGAAAGTTCGTACAAAACCAATACGAATTTGGCTAGGGTTTTGGACGTGAATCCAAGCCTTTTCCTTGCACAGGAAGTCCAGCCGCCTCTTATATACTCAAGGGGTGACGGCCGATTGAACAACAACACACAATCGAACAAACACATCTACTACTTTTTCGTGTTCATCTATCCCCTACCCTTGTATCTTCTTCCTCGTTCTTCGTTCGTTCTTCTTCATTGCAGGGCGGAGAACCTCGAGGCCCTAGGGGCGATCAGGTTGACCTAGGGCAGCCCATAGCCGCCGCGCTCCCTGACGGGGTCCCTCCCGGGAGTGTGGGGTTTCGGGTCCTCAAAAGCGCCCGCCGGATTGCTTGCGTACCGCGCTTCCGGACGGGTCTCCTTCGACGTGAGCTGCGGTGCATCACCCCCGGCGTCGAGGGTATACGGTGACGTGTTCGTGTGCGAACAAGACCAAGATATTCTAATCCTACCATATGAATCTTGATCTCTAGCCTTCCCCACATTGCTTTCCACTCAAATCATCTTTCTATCAAATCCAAATCTATGTGAGAGAGTTGAGTGTTGGGGAGACTATCATTTGAAGCACAAGAGCAGGGAGTTCATCATCAACACACCATCTATTACCTTTCGGTGTGTGGTGTCTCCTAGATTGGTTTGCTGTCACTTGGGAGCCTCCGAAAAGATTGTGGAGTTGAACCAAGGAGTTTTTAAGGGTAAGGAGATCGCCTACTTCATGAAGATCTACCCTAGTGTGGCAAGTCCTTCGTGGGCGATGGCCATGGTGGGATAGACAAGGTTGCTTCTTCATGGACCCTTCGTGGGTAGAGCCCTCCATGGACTCGCGCAGCCGTTACCCTTCATGGGTTGAAGTCTCCATTAATGTGGATGAATGATAGCACCACCTATCGGAACCACGCCAAAAACATCCCTATCTACACTTGCGTCTGCAATCTCCAAACCCCTCCCTTTACCTTCATGTGCAATGATGTAGCGACCAGAATCCGAATGGACCGAAGTCTTTGTGCTCTGTGTCATCCCTGGATCGATAATGTTGACACACATAGTACTTAAAGGATTTATAACAGACTGACACTCACACACTTATTACATTGAATATCTCAAAAGAGAACTTCTTACAAAATATATGGCTTAAGGCCATCTAACATGATAACGGTGGAAGGCTTGGAAGATAAAGTGAGTCCATGAACTCCAACGGCATAGCTGAGTGCATGACAAACGACCCAGCGCACCTTACTCTTCTTCTGAAAAGTCTGCAACATGATATGTTGCAGACCGAAACGGGTCAGCACATGGAATATGCTGGCAACATAACACAGTAGAGCAAGTAACAAATAAATGCTAACACTACATGCATATATGGCTGGTGGAGGCTCTAAGTTTATAATGTTTTGCATAAAGCCAATTTTTCCCTACAACAAAGGAATAAATTTTATTTTGACTATCATGATAGTTGAAACATCATTGAGAAGGTTCCTCCAACTCAATCCCAATTAAAACCATCTTTATTAACCCAACAAATTAGTTTTAGAGTGATGAGATCAATCCAATAATTCAAGTACCACATACTCAAGATGTCCATAACCGGATGTTTGTACACTCTGCAGAGGTTTGTGCACTTTTCCCCACAAGACTCGATCTCCTCCATTGGTTTTCTCGCACTGCATGGTGTTTGAGAAACGGATGACCGAGACACAGTCTTTTAGAAGTATTTACTCTTTACCCCGGGTGGGCCGGTACACCTACTTTCCCCTACATCTGCTAGTCCACCACTGAAAGAGCTCACACAATATACTCAACTATGCTAGAGCCCATAATGGCATTGTGGCTGCACACGGAAGTTTCTAGCATGAATAGTCTTATGACCCCTTTGAGCCTGGGTGGCATTCCATAGGATAATCACAAGGGTCCTTCGAGATTTCCTAGGACAACACTGCATTCTCCAGGTGCCCTGCAACCAATCCACCCAGTTGTGTATTAAAGTAGCCACCTTAAGTTGAACCATTAATTAACAATCTCACATCTGTCATGGATACTCTCAAACCCAATCCACTTCTACGAGCATAGCATCGAAACCTAAGCATAACGTAGAAGTAACTCCCAGGGTTTGATAATAAAGCAAGTAATAGGTTCTACCTTAATCTACTTCCCAGACCCACATGTTAAGAGATCCTACTCATGCAATGTGTGAGGGTTGAAACTAATGCATAAAAACTGGGTAATAAATAGTATGATCAAAGTGTTACTTGCCTTGCTGACGATTCGCAAAACCTAGGGACTCGTAGTAGCACGCTTCGCACTCCAGGAATTCTATCGCAAACAAACAATAGCATACGTAAGCTATCAAGCGAAGATGCATGGGTAAATCTCAAATAAGAGGATCTAACCAGAAAGTTCAACTGAAGAACTCCGGTTTGCAAAAAGAATCAAAACAAACGGAGCAACGAAACTCAAACCACGAAAGAAACAAGATCCGTTTACTAAATTGTACTAAAGTCAAAATTTTAAAGTACCAAAATCTTGTTCAAGTTAGTTAAACAGAAAGAGGACTTCGAGACGAAGATCTAGGCGCTTGTTTCAGCTGATTCCTACTAACGAGCAAAAAGTTATACTAAAACAAAGATCAGGGCACAAATCTCGATCGAAAATAGTCGCGAAAAAACCCTAAAAAAGAAAATGAGACGAACAGGCTAACAAACGAATGTTCGCTGTCTGTAACTAAAAGACGAAAAGCGTTCGTTAGAACGAATGAATGGACGAACGTCCGAGAAGTAACTAAACCGAAAAAAACGAACCGATCTAATCTTAAAAAACCGAACCGATCTAGGGTTTACGTAAACCGAAAAAAACGGTGGCGGTTCCGGCAAACTGCGGCGGCGGCTTCGGCGGGACGGGATGGCGACGGCGCGACGGCGGCGCGGCGGCGGGGTGGCGCGGCACGGCGGCGCGAGGCGGCAGCGGTGCTAGGGTTTCAAGGGGGCGGCGGCTGGGCCTCGGGCTGCGGGGCGGCCTCGGCTTATAAAGCCGGGCCGGCAGAGTCCGGGTCAGTTACGGCCCGTAGGTCAGTTTGATTTTTTTTCTTTTTTTAAAAGTCCTGATGGAGAAAAACAAACAAAAGAAATACTAAACGGAGTCAAAAAATTCCAAAATAAATTTTCACTGTCCTCTAATAATATTTAGGACAAAGTGAACATTTTTCCTGGACCTAAATGCAATTTTAAAAACACATATTTTTCCCAATCGAATAAAATTGCAATAAAAATCCAAATAAAATAAAATATTTGATTTTAATATTTTTCCTCCAATATTTCATTTATGTTGGAGAAGTCATATTATCTCCACTCATATATTTTAATGTGAAATATTTTCTGAGAGAAAATCAATTAAAACTAAAATGATCCTCATTCCGATATTTGAGAAAATTCAAATATGAAAACAATGAAATCCCCAACTCTCTCCGTGGGTCCTTGAGTTGCTTATAATTTCGAGGATCACCACACAAATGCAAATAAAATATGATATGCAAGATGACCTATGTATAACATTCCAAATTGAAAATTTCAGATGTTACAAACCTACCCCCTTAAGATGAATCTCGCCCTCAAGATTTGGGTTGGGTAGAAAATAGGTGCGGGTGGTCCTTGCGCAGATCTTCCTCTCATTCCCAGGTGGCTTCGTCCTCGGCATGGTGGCTCCGCTATACTTTGTAAAACTTGATAACCTTGCTGCGGGTGACTCTGCTTGCAAACTCGAGGATCTTGACTTGTTTCTCTTCGTGAGTTAGATCACTATCCAGCTGAATTGCTTCCAGGGGCATTGTATCTCTTAGGGCAATATCGGCCATTTCAGCATGGCACTTCTTTAGCTGGGAAACATGGAACATATCATGAACTCCTGACAATCCTTTGGGTAACTCTAACTTGTCGGCAACCTCTACCATGCATTCCAAAACACGGTCTGGTCCCACAAATCTCGGGGCTAACTTTCCCTTAACTCTGAAATGCTTAACACCTCGCAGAGGTGACACTCTCAGGTACGCTCTATCCCCGATTTCATAGACTACCTCCTTGCGTTTTGAGTCTGCATAGCTCTTATGTCTGGACTGACCTACCTTCAGTCTATCTCGAATCAGCTTAACCTTCTCTTCTGATTCTTTGATCAGTTCCGGTCCAAATAACTGACGGTCTCCGACTTCATCCCACATCATCGGCGTTCGGCATCTCCTTCCGTACAATGCTTTGAACGGTGCCATCATCAAACTGGCCTGGTAACTGTTGTTGTACGAAAATTCCGTGTAGAGCAAGTTGTCATCCCAACTAGATCCATAATCTAGCGTGCAAGCTCTCAACATGTCCTCCAGAATCTGGTTGACTCTCTCGGTCTATCCATCAGTCTGCGGGTGAAAGACTGTACTGAACTCTAGCCTGGTACCCAAAGTCTGGTGTAACTGATGCCAAAACTTTGAAGTAAACTGTGTTCCTCTATCTGATACGATGGTCCTCGGAACTCCGTGCAGACATATGATCCTGGTCATCTATATCTTGGCTAACTTCGCACTGGTATAGGTGGTTTTCACGGGGATAAAGTGGGCTACTTTGCTCAAGCGATCCACTACTACCCAGATAGAGTCATATCCCAATCGGGACCTGGGTAATCCGGTGATAAAGTCCATGATAAGCTTATCCCACTTCCATTCGGGTATCGGCATAGGCTACAGTAGTCCTGCTGGCTTCTGATGCTCTGCCTTCACATATGGCTACATACTCTGCAATGTCCTTCTTCATTCCCGTCCACCGGAAACGTTCCTTCAATACAAATACATCTTAGTGTTTCCGGGGTGTATAGAGTATGGAGAATCATGTGCTTCCTATAGTATCAACTTCCTGATCTCGGTGTTGTTGGGCACATCGACTCGGTCCTCAAACCACAAGGTGTCGTGTTCGTCCCCACGAAACCCTTGGCTTTTCCTTCTCTCATCTTCTCCTTTATTTCTGCAATTTCTTTGTCATCCTTCTAAGGTTCTCATATCTTTCCCAATAATGTTGACTGAACCTCCAAGGCTACAACAAAAACCTCTAGGAACTATCTCTAAACAAAGCTCCCTGAGATCTTCTGCTAACTCCTTTGGCAATCCTCCGTTTACTAGGGTATTGACATAACTCTTCCGGCTCAAAGCGTCTGCTACGACATTGGCCTTGCCTGGATGGTAGTGCAGCTTCATATCATAATCCTTTATGAGCTCCAACCACCACCTCTGTTTGAGGTTCAGTTCCTTCTGGGTGAAAATGTACTTCAAACTCTTGTGATCCGTGTACACATCACAACGGTTTCTGTCGGGGATATACCCCGCAGTGTAACCCGGCCGGAAGGTAATCCGGCCGGACTTGGCGGTTTAATTGAGACCCGGTTTACACTTGGTGGTTCACTGGTGATCCGTCATAACTAGACGGTTTACAAGCAACCTGCCTGAATAATATCACTCACTGGTAACCCGGCTGGCGGATCACAGATGACAAGGCCAAAGGCCCAGAAGGCCGGTTCATGTTATGGTGGGCCGGTTTATGAAGAAAGCATAATGAATATTCTCCTACAAAGGAAGCAAGACTAGGACTCCTTGTAATAGAGTAATCCTAATCCTACTAGGACTAGTCATGTAACCCGCCCCTTCAACTTATATAAGGAGGGGCAGGGCTCCCCAAAGAGGACAAGTTCTGACAAGTTAGAAGAAACAATCTCTAGGGCTAGACACAAGAGCCGGTTTTCCGGCGACACCATGAGGATCATAATGAGACCTAGCCTCAAACAACACGTAGGGCTATTACCGGATGATGTTTCCCGGGGCCCGAAGCTGTCTAAATCCTTGTCTTGCGTTGCATCTCTCGATTCCGCTCAACCCCTCTCAAGCTACTACATAGATGCGCGACCTCACGACTAAGTCCTTACCCTAGGACATCTGCCGTGACAATTCCATGATAGTTGGCGCCCACCGTGGGGCCTGCGCACGGTGGTGTTGAGTTCTTGAAGGGATCTTCCAGGGATCGAGAAGTTCATAAGTTTCCGGAAAATCTATATCATCGACGAGCGTTTGGAATGGCTGGTTACACTGAGACGGGCAGAAAATTTTCACAGCCGTCGTTTTGTCCGGTCTGCCGAGCCGCTGCTACTGCTCCACGCCACAACGTCCGCTTCAATATCCGAGACGCCCCTGCCTTGACTCAGCTTGGACCAAAAGTTGCAATTTCCAAAAGGACCACCTGTTCTATCTTTTCGCGTGAGGGAAGTATCTGTGGGATTCAATTCGAACCCGGACGACTAGATCAAGTGCTCCAGACCGAATCAGTCAATGTGTACTGCAATTGCACGCGATGTTGAGATCCAACAGAGATTAGTTTAATGTTGGAAAGGAAAGATAAAAAAAGACTACTACTTTGCTCAAGCCTGGAAAGTACCTCCCTCACGTGGAGATCGAGGCTTGCAAATCAATTGCAAGTACCACGTACGTATGAGAAAATTCACAGCAATCAGCAAGTGCTACTAGTACTCCAGCTCATAAGGTCATATAGTAGTACACCGGCTCGTTCCCAAAAGCAGTGCAAGTCACGGAAAGAGACGATATGAATGGTCAAAACAAGGATGAACAGGACAAGGACTGCAGGGACGAGAGTTGGATTCGGACGCTGCCGCCGTGGTCTCGTTCCGAGCTGCCCTCGCACGGACCTCACGTCAAAATTGCCGGACTGCCGCCATCCTGTGCTCTTCCACTGAAAGCTCGCCGCAGCCACGCCATCAAGTTGCCCAACGCCTGGATTGAGTCTCACTCATCTAGCCTCTACTTCGATAAATCGCCGCAGCGCCTCGCTGGAGAGCCGCCGGTCGCCTCCGTTCGACATCACATCGAGCAGCCCCGCAGCTTACATCGCCGCCGCACTACCTTGGAGTTGCGCCTTCCAAACCGCTCACGCCGGCCGCCGCACCTACCTCGACGTCGAGCCGCCCCTATGGTTGTCTCCATTGCTGCGAACCGCCACTGCAACAAGTCGCCTGGCCTCGCTCTTCCTCCTCGGCCTTACCCCGATGGAACACGCTTCCGCCATGACTTCAATCCGCCGCGCACTGAGCCGCCCTCGGGACGCCTTGTCCGGCGTCCGCCGCGAGCCACTGGTTTCGAGCCGTCCGAGTTTCCATTGAGCCGCCAAGATCTCCCCTCGCCTCGAGCTGCCACGAGTCGGCCCTGCTGTTGCGGTCACCGCCCCGGTTCATCTACGCCATGAGCTTCCTGCGCCTCGTCGATTTGGTTTTCGCGTCGAGTCACCTTTGCGTCAAGCTGCCGTTGTTTCTGCCACTGCTGATCCGGGCAGAGTGGTTTCGCCCCCGCCGTGAGCCGTCGGCTATCATCGTTGCCTGCGAGCCGCCGATCGTCGTTCGAATTGCAGGTCGCAACCCCGCCGCTCCGAGACGCCCTGCGTTGCTGAGTCGCCGTTTTGTCGTGATTCGCCTCTGCTACAAGCTGCCGTGGCCCAGCCTGTGTCGCCTCGGCCGCGCTGCGAGCCAGCGGCCACTCCCGCCAAGAGCTACCCTCGGCCAAAAATCAATGCCGCCTTGGACCGTCGTCTCCGCTGAGTCGTCATCCCCCGCCGCCGTTTCCTACTCCAGTTTCCGTCACCCATTTTCGAGGCACCTCTGCACCCGCAGCTGTTGCTGCATCTTCTGCCGTGCCGTGGGACTCCTCTGGTCCCGGCTGGCCTCATGTCCCTGTGCTAAATCGCTGGTACTTCTCCGCCTTCGGAGCCGAGCACCAAGCCTCCGGCCACTGGACAATACGTGTGTCGCAGTGGCTCAGCACGACTTGCTTGGCTTCGAGCGGCTCTCTGTGGTTTTGTACTATGGTTAAAAAGAGGATATGGCCGACCTGCTCAACTAACTGCAAAAGACATGATACATCGATCATTATTGGGATTGAACATGTATGATGTCGACCTGCTCAACCGTAGAGGTGTTATTTGGGCATCGCCCTCCAAAGCTTGATGAAAGCACGGTTGGATACAAAGGCCCTTTAAAACTGTACGAGGAGTTGTGTTTCGATCGCTACAGCCGACGAAAAGCCAGGTGCTCTCAACACTGATCTCTTTTGTCCATACATGTTAATTCTTTCGGAAAATATTTTCTTTTTTTGGCATGTACTGTTTTATACAGGATGATAAGGGGTGCGCGTCAATGCGCCAGAAGCACCTATGCCAGAAATGGCTGTATAAGCGACAATCGCGCAGACTGCCGCTTCTGTAAACCGGCCTACAACAGCTTGTCGAGATTGTACCTACGGTCGACCCCCCCGGCCTCGCGGCTTACCTCACACGCGATTGACTTACCCGTCCACGACCGGCTTACAACACCGTGGCCGTCTTTTCGCGACCGCGCCGGCGTACAATGCCTTGGCCATCTCTCGCGACCGCGCCGGTTTACAACGCCGTGGCCGTCTTTCAGGACCGCGCCGGTTTACAACGAGGGGGACAACTGGCCCATCGGCGCCTACCGACCCATCTATTGTTCGAGCAAATCAGGTGTTATCCCTCCTATATACTTTATCAGGACATTTTAATTCCTCTGAGCAACATTACACTGCCCTATTGGTGTTTGTTATATACAGTTCACGCGTCCGCACCGGTTTACAACGCGGAGGACAACTTGCTCATCTGCGACGGCTTACAACACTGCGACCTGATTCATGTGTCTGTGCTGCCTCTGATGTTGCGGTCGTTTTACGGTCCGCCCTGCAGTTCGGTCTATTCAACATACCGGGTTGACTAACAGACACCGATGAGGATCATAAGGTCCAAATACATCCGGTGATATCCATCTAAATCTATTTTCTTGGTATATATATTTCTTTTATCAAGAAAATAGTTACTTTGATCCGTATATTTTGGTATGCAGGACAGTTATTAATTAAAGGGACCAAAGAGAGTTTGTTGCACAGCACAACTCAAACATAGGTACCGGGCGAGCACAGCTCAGAAAGAGTATCACATGGGGGCATCGAAAGAAACTTTCCATGGCCTCTTAAACTGGCGCCCCTGATAGAATGAGGGAATCAGCCGTGTCTTTTATACACAAGAGTATCACATGGGGGCTTCGAAAGAAACCTTCCATGGCCTCTTAAACCGCCGCCCTTGACAGAATCAAGGAATCAGCCGTGTTCTTCAAAGGAGTATCACATGGGAGTTTTTTACAGAAGCTTACCATGGCCTCCTAAACCGACGCCCTTGATAAATCAAGGAATCAGCCATCTTTTATATACAAACAAGAATCACATGGGGGCTTCCGTGGGCAAGGGAGTTTCCCATGGCCTCTTGAGCCGGCGGCGGTATGAAGCCCATCATAAGAGCACTGCTCTGGTTGCTTTGGCAATTTCCACATGATGATGAGGGGTAAAAGAGAGTGTTGGTGCCTAACCCAGCTCAAACATATGCCCCGATGAGCAAAATGGCTCACACACTACCGGGTGGCTCACAGAGAGTTGAATACCCTTGTAGTGAACATGGCTTGGAAGCCCGGTGCATGCACCTAAAACCCCGGAATAACCTGCCTGCATCAAGTAAATCACGCCGTCCAGGTAAACCTGGTATGACCCGTCGAACCTGCCACAAGTCAATCCTTCGGGACCCTGAACTTGGCCACGTTAAATTGACGATCATAGAGTTGATTACCTAAAGACAAAATCTTTATGGGATTTTGAAACATTGGGTAGCTTGTCATCGATGATTTGGTTAAGGATTGCGGAGCATCTTGACAGGCTTTGCTAAAATGGTTAATGACAGTAGCCTGGCAGCTCATAAAAAGCCTCGAATTTGGAGCCTGGCAGCTCGTAAAAAGCCTCGACTACATGGTCTTATTTGCCCAAAAAACCTTATTTTTATTTTTTATGATTTCACAAATCTTTGTCTTCAAGGTCATTGGTTTTTTAACCAAGTCCATTGATGCGAGACTGGACAACTACAAGGTTGACCATATGTCTACAGAGTAAAAGTCTGGGTCATGAACACCAGCGAGAGTCAAACCGGTGTTCATCTAACCCGGATCGGCCTTCATAATAAGCCGACAGAGAACTAAGGGAGTCATCAACACTCACGTCTTGGATTGTTCCTACCGGATTAAGGTTTACAGATACACTTAATCGCAGGTATGATACATGTTCATATTTCATACACGGTTAAAGTTATTAACTTAGATCATGTGTTTGGCACTATGACCCGTCTGGTGATAAACCGCCAGGACACTTTGAACATTGTCTTATGCAGAAAACAGGTTGTCATTACATGATCAATTATAATGACCGGTGTTTATTAAATCGGCCTGGCTTTCAACTATAAGTCGCCAGTATGAGATAAAATAATGACCGGTGTTTATTAACCCGCCCTGGTTGTGATCAAACATTACTGGAACCGGTCTTCAAACCGGATTATATTCTTCAAATCTTTGAATAGCCAACAAGGCTGGATGTTTATTATGGTTATCAATAACCAATATTATGATTGAGGGTTTCAAAGTCGCTTCAGCGCAATGGATTTTATTTTATCAATGGAAATGATTTATTCTACAAAGGAATAGTCCCGAGTCGCTGCAGGCTTACGATCCGGCACTTGGGGGCTATATTATTTAAATTGAGATTACATCAAATACACAAGTCTCATGTCGCTGCAAGCATGCACCATGACACTTGGGGGCTAATGCAAAGTCATTTTTACTGGCCTTATTGAAGAACCGACTCATCACATTGTAATGAGCCGGCCCTTGGGGGCTACCAATTGCTCTTGTTAACAATTCAAGGTACACACACTACTAGGAAAAGGGCTATAGATGGAATTGATACTAATGGCGCACCAGACAAGTAGTGCGCCATTAGTATATACTAATGACGCACCACCCACTGATACGCCATTAGATTTCAAACTACTAATGGCGCACCTGGCCCAGGGTGCGCCATTAGTATCAAAAAGTTTTTTTTGAACTAGTGCGCCTGTCCAAACATACTAATGGCGCATCCAGACAAAGTGCGCCATTACTAGTTACCATTACTAGCAAGAAAGTGCGCCACTAATGTTCTTTTTTTATTATATTTTTTATTCTTTTTTTTGCAAAACTACTAATGGCGCACTATGGGACAGTGCGCCATTAGTATGTTTTTTTTTCAAAACTAGTAATGGCGCACTTACTGAAGATGCTCCATTAGTAACCTTGATTACTAATGGCGCATTTATAGTGGGTGCGCCATTAGCAAGTGGGCAGCAACAAGATATTTTGGACAGCCTCTCCTACCCACACTCACTTTCTCCCCACTTCATTCTCTCCACCTCCTCCTTGTCTCGGGTCCCTCCTCTTTTTCACCTCATTTCCACCATAGATTCATTCAAATTAAGTGGTTAAATTACCTTGTTTTGATAGGTAAGTAAGGGGGGAAGCTATATTTATGTTGTTCTCCCTACAACAGTGTGCACATGCACTTTTTATGGCCTAGCTAGATATATGTATGTTCGTGGTGTTGCATATGTTTGTTGTGTTGCATATGTGTTTGTGTTTGGAGGTGTACCGGTATTTGAAATGCGATAGTTGCCAATATTTTCCCGGAATGTTGATTCATTTCCGTTTCGGTGAGAATTTTGGCATTAAGCATTCTTTTTTGTCCTAGTTTTAGGGAAAGTCATGGCAAATTTTTTCTTGGTTCTAAGATATCGTTTTGCTCTACCCCGCAGGCGACCATGGTGCGCACGATGACCGAAGGCATCGTGAATAGGTTTTTGAGGTCCGCGAAGGCCGAGATGCTTCAAAAGAACAAGACGGAGATAAGATGTCCATGTCGAATATGCAAGCTGAAGAGCCTTATTGCGGATCTGGATTCCGGGCAGGTGCAGGACCACCTGCTCTTGCGTGGTTTCATGGATGGCTATCGGTGGCAAGGTGATGAAGATGACTACGAAGTCGTCCATGGGGACCGGGCAAGAAATGAGGAAGGGCAGCAAGACAACCACCGCGGCTCGGGCGGGCGAGAAGATGAAGAATCCCTAGGAGATGATCACGACGGTGATGCTGTACACAGTCATCATGTAGAAGATGCAGGACATGATGATGAGGAAGATGCCGGAGCAGACGACGGGCATGATCATGAAGATGATGATGCTGGCGGAGCAGACGACGCTGGACCATCGATGGGCTGGGTGCAGGACCCTCATATTGAAGAGCTGCTTCTCAAGAAGACCGATAACGCAAGAGTTGCCGCCCGAGAGAAAGCCAAGATGGATCAACTTGAGTTAGACGCGGTTACTCCATTGTATGAAGGATGCAGGCCTGAGGATACCCGCCTGACAGTAACGCTCATGGCTCTGGAGATGAAGGTAAAACACAAAATGACCGACGCATGCTTCGACGAGAACATGTCATTCTGGCACGAACGTCTTCCCAAGGGGAACAAGTGCCCCACCAGTTTGGAGGAGGCGAAGAAAATCGTGTGTCCTCTGGATTTACCGCACGTGAAATACCATGTGTGCATGAACAATTGCATCATTTATCGGGACGAGCACGCGGAGTCTACCATATGTCCGGTGTGCGGCGTCACTCGATACAAGAAGAGGAAGAAAGCTCCTCGAAAAGTGGTGTGGTACTTTCCGATCACTCCTCGTCTGCAGCGGTATTTCGCGGACCCTAAGGTAGCAAAGCTCCTGCGTTGGCACGCGGATAGGGAGGAGAAGAAGCGAGAAGATGACGCAAATGATCCGGAGATAGATAAAAAAGACAAGATGCTGAGTCACCCTAAGGATGCGAGCCAGTGGCAAGCGTTGAACTTCGAAGACCTAGAATTTGGGAACGATCCAAGGAACATCATGCTGGGCGCGAGCACCGATGGAGTCAATCCGTTTGGCAGCCAGAGAAGCACACATAGCACCTGGCCTGTGTTTGTGTGGATGTACAACCTTCCCCCCTGGTTGTGCATGAAGAGGAAGTACATTCACATGAGTATGCTAATTGAAGGACCGAAACAACCAGGGAATGACATCAATCTGTATCTGGGGCTGCTGAAAGAGGAGCTAGACACGCTGTGGAAAACGCCAGCCAATACATGGGACGCCGCAAAGAAAGAATATTTCTCTACGAGAGTCGCGCTGCTCACGACGGTGCACGACTATCTCGGTTACGGATATGTCGCGGGGCAGGTGGTCCACGGATTTTCTGGATGCGTCGGGTGCATGGATGATACAACGTATCGCCAGCTAGATAGAGATCCCGGGTCTTTGAAAACCGTGTTTATGGGACATCGAAGGTGGCTTCGCGACGATGACCTGTGGAGAAAACGCAAGGATCTGTTCGATGGTGAAACCGGACCCCGAGGACGCCCGCGTACGAGGAGCGGCAAGGAAATAGACGAGCTGTTGAAAAATTGAAAAGATTGCCCACTGCCGGGAAAGAAGCAAAAGGCGCTAGAGCCGGGAAAGAAGCGAAAGGCGCCATAGTCGCTGCTGAAGGTATGGAAAACGAGGTCTGTTTTCTGGGACTTGCCGTACTGGAAGATCCACCGTGGGCCTCACAGCCTTGATGTAATGCATATCACGAAGAACGTGTGCGAGATTCTGCTTGGTACCCTGCTCAACATGCCAGAGAGGACCAAAGATGGGCCGAAAGCAAGGGCATACTTGAAATCAATGGGCATCAGGCAGGAGCTTCACGCTATATATGATGATCGTGATGATGATGATGATGATGATGATGAGGCGAAGCAGGACACGGAAAGTCGTCGCAAAGGCAAAAAGGCCAAGAAGACCGGAAATGACTACCCTCCCGCGTGCTTCACTCTAAGTCAGGAGGAGATCGAGCAGTTTTTCACCTGCCTCGTAGGAGTAAAACTTCCTTACAGTTACGCGGGGAAGATAAGCAGATACCTAGACCCACCGAAGCTGAAGTTCAGCAGGATGAAGTCTCACGACTGTCACATGTTGATGACGCAGATACTTCCAGTTGCAGTCCGTGGGATCATGGACGCGCACGTCCGTGAAACCCTATTTGGCTTATGCAACTTTTTCGACGTCATCTCTCGGAAGTCTGTTGGCGTGAGGAAACTCAGAAGGCTACAGGAAGAGATCGTGGTGATACTATGCGAGCTTGAGATCTACTTCTCGCCCGCATTCTTCGACGTTATGGTGCATCTGCTGGTCCATATCGTGGACGATATCAACCAACTCGGGCCGACGTTCCTGCACAGCATGATGCCGTTCGAAAGGATGAATGGTGTCATCAAAGGATACGTTCGCAACATGTCACGTCCAGAGGGAAGCATAGCCAGGGGCTTTCTGACCGAAGAGTGCATCCCCTACTGCACGAATTATCTAGGCATCGAGAACCCCGTTGGTCTGCCCGTCAACAGGCACCTCGGCAGGCTCGCTGGATGGGGTCACCGTGAGGGTCGCCGCGAAATGCATGTCGACTTCGAGGGTCGACTCGCCGACTTTGAAAGAGCAAACCTAGTCGCGCTACAACACATAGATGTGGTCGATCCTTGGGTGGTAGAGCACAAAACCTTTATTGAGAAGACGTACAATGACCGAGGCCAACAGAGGACGGACGGAGATATAATCAAAGAGCACAACTCATGTTTCACGCGTTGGTTCAAGCAGAAGCTTCTGTCGTACCCTTTACATGAGGATTCTTCCGCGGAAGAACAACTCATATTCTCCTTGTCATAGGGCGCCGAGCACAACCTGATGACCTATGAGGCGTACGATATCAACAGCTACACATTCTACACCAAGGCCAAGGACCTGAAGAGCGATGGTTATCAGAACTCCGGGGTAACGATGGAATCCTTCACCGGTAATGACAAGGACAGATACTACAGAGTGGCGGAGCCTATATGGGACAAGGAGGAGGCGGACCGTGCCGAGCAAGGCCTACCGCCCCTCTTTGATAAATACGGTGACAAGCAGACCAGGAACTTTGTCAGGGGCCGGTACAAGAAGGACCCAAAAACAAAGGAGCTTACCACAGATCCGAAGACCAGGGCGCTTGATCTTGTTCTGGTAAGGAATACACCCCCGCGTAATTAGCTCCATATGGTTGCATTCTAATTAATGAAGCCAAATTTCTAAATGGTTCACATTCCTTCCGCAGCCGACTGAAAGCAGTAGCGCGGGGTCGACTAAGAGCAGCCCTTGGGACACGACTCTAAATAGGGCGTTGAATGTAATGAAGAACAAGGATAAGCTCAGTAAGCCGACGTCAGCTGGTCGTGTGGCCGGCAAAGGCTTGTCGACAAAATGGTCGTCATACCATAACACTGGTGGGCGAAAGGAGAAAAAGACCAGCTCGGAAAGCCAGGCGTGCGAGGTTCAAGAACTCAAGGCACAGGTGGCACGGATTCCGGAGATTGTCCAAGAGCAAGTGCAACAATAGCTCGGAGCGACGATCACCGCCATTGTGCCTACCTTGATCGAGGGGTTGAGTGCGTGGATTGCAGCCGGCCAACAGGGGCCGCCCCCGATTCCTAGCTTCACGGCCAGCAACTCGCTGAACGCGATGGCGGGGCCATTGGTGTCTCCGGCGGAGGCGGCATTGGTGTCTCCGACGCCGGCATAGGAGCTTAATGCACCCGCGTGTACGCCGGCCGGCACCTCTGCAGCAAGCGGCCCCTCCGTTAACTGCACGCCCGCCGTTGGCGGTGCCTCGACATTAGCCGAGCTCGACGCCATCATCACGGTAACTAATTAAGCCTCTCTCGGGCGAGGACTTCATCACCTTGCCTTTGACTGGGCATCCCTGACGCCCTACATGTTTTCGCAGGGCGCCGCCGACATTCCGTGCACTCTCCTGCACTTCGTGAACAACGAGTTGGTCGATGTCGCCAAGGGCAAAATCGTTCAACCGGGCAACCCCGTGTTCCACGGTACTAAGATGCCACCCAACTTGTATAGGGTTCAACTGGTTCGGGTGCTGCAGGCTGCGACGAGTTGTTACCTCCGATTCGACCCGTCGGGGCCGACGAAGATGATGTGATGACCCTCAGCGCCTGCCTGAGTTGGCCCCTGCTTTGGTCGAGCTTGACGCAGCCACTTCGTCATTCCCTTGCATCTTTTATATGGATCCAATAACTTGCCACTTCGTCATTCCCTTGCTTGACGCAGCCGATCTTCGATTGCATCCTCTTGAAACCTCCCGACAAATGTGTTGTGACCACTTTCAACACTTTGATTTCTTCCGAGATGTCAACTGTGTTCATGATGAGATATACTCTCCTTGCCCTTGATGATTTTTATTATCACCAACAACACCCTTGACTTCCTTTCATCGCGAACTTGTCCACATTATGATTACAACTTGCTCTCCAGCTAGTGTTGTGTTCTGCATTGAAGTATTACTGTCTTTTATGTCGAGAATGTTGTGGGGATAGCTCCACCTCTTAGAAGATTCTCGGTATAATGATACTTCTCACCATCACCATTCTTCCTTGGTCCCCGTGTTGTTTTAACCGGGATACCAATATGCTAACATTGCTGCTTGAGTTCTGTACTTCTAGCAACCCTATTGCTTTGAAGATAACGATCGACAGTTCATTCTTAGACTGTTGGTTATTAAATCGTCACTCTAACATTGATCTTGCTGCCTAAGGTCATATTTCGGGCACACCTTTCAACTAATGATTAATGTTGTATGTTTTGCTCGAGCATACAACATTACATCATTTGAATTGACAAGTGTCATCCTCTTGTTCACATTATTGTGGAAATCCCTCCGTTTGGAACTCTCGATGAATTGTCGCTGAGCCCATCCGCCACCGCCTCATCCTCTCCTTGGTTTAATGATGAACTATTGTTTCGGAAACCCGCTCCCATAGTTCATTCCCCGATAATCTTGCAATGTCATTTCGTCGATTTGTGTTGCACCTTTTCTTCTCGAACATCCTGAGTCTGAGGTATCATGACAACAATCGGATCTGAATCTCGGTCAGATTTGACAATTGGAACAACTTTACACGAGTTATATTGTTGGTCCTTTGATGACCCGGTAATATGATGTCATGCCTAGCACCCTTGGCTGGAGGACCTACCATTATAATCTCTTTTGTAAGGATAACCATTCTTCTTGGAGGAAATTGTAAGACTTATCTTATAAGTTGCTCCTGGTGGATCATTTGCGTATCCAAAGTCTAACCCTTGATTGAAACACCATATCATTGCTACCTCGAAGCATGACTATGATACCCTGCTCATGAACAAGAACATTGGAGGCGCGATGCTAAATGTTTCTTGGTCAGTTATCCAAACACCGTTGTATGGGTAACATCTTGATTAATCCTTGCCTCTTTATCTGAATGGTTGGGTCCTTGCTCTCCTACCCTGTATATCATGTTCTACTTGCCCATGGGAAGCATATACTCCTATTAATTGTGTGTAATCACAATTTTCCTTTCCATTTGTTTGTTTAACCTTTCCTTGATCTACATATAATCTAAGCAGTAATAATTTTCTGCTTATGTAAACACCTTGGTGTACAACTCTATAAGTAAGACCTTGAATTCTATTGTTGATAACATCCCGGTACTGCCGCTGGACGAGAACTTTGCCTATTGATCCGCCTCATTTCAACGAGCGAGAAAATGGTTCTCTTCGTTCCCCGTCCTTGGTACCTACATTCTTGCAGACATAGCTGACAAGCTACCCACTGACATGCCTCCCTATCGTGGCTGTGCAAGATGTCACCTCCCTTTCTACTTTCAACCCACATGGTGGGCTCATAACCCACAGGTCCACTAGATCGAAACCTGACCGTTCTTCACAACCCGGATTCTAATGTATCCTTTGCACCTGGCTTTGTATGTGATTCACGAGCTAAATTCTATACCATTTTTCATCTTGGAATCGAACACCATGTTATTCTCGTTGTTCACGCCCCCATTCCAGCTTCTGTCTAGGCATCGAATGATTGCCTACACATTCGAAACTTTGGTACCATTGTATATTGCACTCAACGAATTCACTGAAATACAACTCCTGGGATACCTCGTGTATTTTCCATTGAGCTCACCGTCAGATGCCCAGCCTTGTGGAGATGCGTTCTTCCAAAGTCCCCCCCCCCTTATCGCGTTCGTAGGACGATGAAGACCCCGGAGAAAGGATGACGAGTTGATCATGATGACCTCAAGCAGAGTAATGAAGACATCAACGAAATGGATCAAGCTCTTCGAAAGGGCAGCCAAGACCGAGAAGACTCGTTAGGTTTTCGCTACCAGTACTTTTCTCCCTTACTCCACCGCTTAAATCTCGGGACGAGATTTCTTGTAGTGGAGGAGAATTGTGACGCCCGGATAATCAAGCTACAGTAAACCTCTGCTAATGATGCCACGTCACCATGATTGTTGTTGCTAATCTCGCGTTAGTTCGGAACCGATTCAATTTCAAATTAAAAATCAAGCAAACCATAAAAGTTTTCAAACGTAAAAACAAAAATGTTCTAAGGGTGACAAATAAATCATATGTAATATTGGTGGAGAAGCAACATTTTTATAACATGTTTAAATGCTCTAAAGTAAATCAAACAACGGCTATAACAATTTATTAAATGCCTTCTATAAAATATAAAATATTAAACTAGTTTGTTTTGGGTGCCTAGGATATATTGACATTAGAATGAGTAGTAATACTATTATTAGGAACTAAGATCATAATTATTAAAACTAAAATAAAGAGAAACTGAAAATAAAACATAAAAGAAATAGAAAACAAAAGGAAAAGAAAAAGGAAAAATAGGAAAGAAAACATAAAAGAAAAAGGAAACCCCCTGCTGGGCCGTGGCCCAGCTGGCCACCAGGCCAGGCCCAACCGGCGACCCACCATGTCCATAACCCCCCCCCCAGCCCAAACTCTAACCTAACCGCAGACCACTCGCCCCCCGACCCCCACCTCGCTCCCCTCTTCCTCCCAGCGCCGCCTCCCACACACACACGCACACGGGCATGCAGAGGAGGGGCACGCGATCCCCTCCCCTCGATGCGCACCGCGCCCAAGCTCCGCCACCTCCGCCCTGGATCTCCTCCAGCATCGCCGTTCCGAGCCCCTCCGCCGGCCCCTCCGTCGTCCTGGTCAGGATCGGCACCGGAGCCGATCCTAGCCGCCCCACCACCCCATCGCCCGGTCGCTCCCCATCTCCGTCGTTCGTCCCCGACCTCCTCCCCGTCGGACCACATCGCGCCTCGCCGCCCCTCGTCCCTGCAACGCGGGTGAGGCTCGGGCTCGGGTCATATCTCCTCCTTCTCCCCATCGATGACCGCACATGACGATGCCCACTGTTTCACCCCGCGTCGTCGACGCGCACCCAGCGCAGCCCCATCACCGTTGCCCGCACTCACAGCAGCCCGTTCGCGCCCTGCCCGTGAGCCCGCGTCGGCCAAGATGGAGGCCATCCACGCGCGCCCCGCCGCAACCGCCTACCGCCGCCTGTGTCCCGCGCCTCCCCTCGGGTTCGCCCCTCGCTACCACAGCGCCAGCCTTGCCTCTCATCCCCCTCTCGCCGTTGTGTTGCTGCATGCACCCGCGCGCCCGCAGCCAAGTCCGCGCCACGCACCCACCCCCTTCTCTGCTCTGCTGCTGCTCACCGGAGCTCCCCCCGCACACCGCTGCAGCTTGCTGCAGCTCCTCGTTGCGCACCACCACTTCTCTCGCGCGCCGGTGCTGCCCGTCGTGGCCTCGCCACTGCCGCCGGCGGCCGGCCTTGCCGTCCCTATGGGCGGGCGCCCAGTCGGGCGCCCAACGCCACACACCCGTGCCCGTTCGGGCTATGCTAGAAGCCCGCACCCGCTAAGGCCCCAGGGCCTATGACAGCCGGGGCCCACCCCTCCACAGAACGTTTTAAAAAGAAAAAAAATAAAAATAATATATAATAAAAATAAGTAATAAAGTATTAAAATATTAATTAATTAATTAATTAATTAATTTAATTAAACTTAATTAGATTAACCTAACTACTGTTAGACTAATTAACCTGTTTAATTAGTCTTAGTGTATGACAGTAGGGCCCACACATCAGTTTGACCCAGTCAACACCCCTGTTGACTGCCGACGTCATGCTGACGTCATGCTGACGTCAGCATGCACTATTCTGGATAATGTTGTTTTAAAATAATTAAATAAATTCTAAAAATGATTAAAACTTTGAAAATTAATATAAAATAATCCGTAACCCGGATGAAAATACTTTGTACATGAAAGTTGCTCAGAATTTCGAGACGAATCCGAATACGCTTTCCGTTCGTCCGCTACACATCTCTATCATACCGAACATGCAACATTCCCCTCCGTTTCGTCTGTCCGAAAACGTCAAACACCGGGAATACTTTCCCGGATGTTTTCCCCCTTCCCCGGTATCACCTATCCCTGCGTTAGCTCACGCCTGGCGCCGCGTATTGCCTTGTTATATTTTGTGATGCTATTGTTTGCTCTGTTATTTATTTGTTTCCCCTTCGTTGCTTCTTTTTGATGCTTCGGTGTTCGACTACGGCTACGCCTTCGAAGATTCCTTTCGTCTGCGGAGCTTCCAGGCAAGCCCCCCCTTTGATCACCAGATATCGCCTATTCTTCTCTCTACTGCTTGCATTAGAGTAGTGTAGCATGTTACTGTTCGGTTACTCCTATTCTGCTGCATAGCCTGTCATTGTTGCTACAACTGTTGATACTTTACCTACCATCCTAATGCTTAGTATAGGATGCTAGTACTCCATCAGTGGCCCTACACCCTTGTCCGTCTGCCCTGCTATTCTATCGGGCCGCGATCACTTGGGTGTGATCACGGGTATATACTACATACACTTTACATGCTACATGATGTGACTAAAGTCGGGTCGGCTCTTCGAGTACCCGCAAGTGATTCCGATATGGGGGCTGAAAGGACAGGTGGCTCCATCCATGTAGTGGTGGGCCTGAGTTCCCGACGGCCCCTGAGTGGATCTTTGTGGCGGAGCGACAGGGCAGGTTGAGACACCCAGTGGAGAGGTGGCCTGGCCCTGGTCGTTGTCTGCGGTTATTTCATAATAACATGCTTAACGAGTTTGGATATTTGATCTGAGTCTGGCCGTTGGCCTATACGCACTAACCAGCTACGTGGGAATATTTATGGGTACTCGACGTCGTGGTATCAGCCGAAGCCTTCTTGACGTCGGCGGCTTAGCGGCGCGCGCCGGGTTGGACCGCGTAACGTAACTTCCTTAGTAATGGAGGTTGCTAGGTCTGCTCACCGGCCGCCCTCGCAACGTGCAGGTGTGCATTGGGCGATGGGCCCAGACCCATGTGTGCTTAGGACTTAGACCGGCGTGCTGACCTCTCTGTTGTGCTTAGGTAGGGCTGCGACGTGTTGATCTTCCGAGGCCGGGCATGACCCTGGAAAGTGTGTCCGGCCAAATGGGATCGAGCGTGCTGGGATATGTGGTGCACCCCTGCAGGGAAGTTAATCTATTCGAATAGCCGTGTCCCTCTGTAAAAGGACGACCCGGAGTTGTATTCCGACCTCATGACAACTAGAACCGGATACTTAATAAAACACACCCTTACCAGTGAGAGATACAACTCGGTGGTTGCTCTCTCACAGGGTGATGTGCGGGAGGATCGCCGAGTAGGTTTATGCTATACGATGTTACTTGGTGAACTTACGATCTACTCCCTTCTACTGCTGCAAGACGGAGGCCGCGAGAAGCGAGGATACTTGTTACTTTCCAGCTACCCTCATCTTCTGCTGCAAGATGGAGGTTACGAGAAGCGTAGTCTTCGATTGGATTAGCTATCCCCCTCTTATTCTGCTTTCTGCAGTTCAGTCCACATATATTACCCCTTTACATAGATATCATTGCATATGTAGTGTAGATCCTTGCTTGCGAGTACTTTGGATGAGTACTCACGGTTGCTTTTTCCCCCTTTCCCCCCTTTCTCCTTTCTTCTCGGTAGGTGCAACCAGATGGTGGAGTCCAGGACCCAGAGGATCCCGAGGATGTTTCTACGTGGAGTTCGGCTTCGAGGAGTAGTTAGGAGGTCCCAGCCAGGAGGCCTTGCCTTTTCGATCGTGTTGTTTTTGTGCTAGCCTTCTTAAGGCAAACTTGTTTAACTTATGTTTGTACTCAGATATTTTTGCTTCCGCTGTCTCTTATGTTTTCGAGCTTATGTATTCGAGCCCTCGAGGCCCCTGGCTTGTAATATAAAGCTTGTATTATTTTAATTTGTGTCTAGAGTTGTGTTGTGATATCTTCCAGTGAGTCCCTGATCTTGGTCGTACACATTTGCGTGTATGATTAGTGTACGGACAAATCGGGGGCGTCACAAGTTGGTATCAGTGTGACGCCCGAAGACCGACATCCGAGAAGATTCCAGAAGATTCCAGATGTTCTGGGTTCTCCCGTGTGTTTCTTTTGTGGTTGTGTTTTTATTTTTGCATTGCATCATGTCATCATGCCATCATGTCATATTTATTTTTGCATCTCAACTTAAATATATCGTGTGGACCTTCGGTCCATTTAAATCAAGGGAAGGTTGTCTTCTCTTTATAACATATCCTCCTAATATTTAGGGAGCTATATAAATAAATATTCCATTTGCTTGGAATTAACCCAACACACTTGCAAAATATTCCATGCCTTTGTTATCTCAATTCTTACCCTCCAACAATTTTATTTAATTCCTTACATTTTTGTGAGTCCAGGGAATTTTACCGTATGCCCTAATCCTATTCCAAACACATCCTTTCTTTTCTTTCTTCTTTGCTGTTTTCTGGTGTTTTTTTTGGAAAACAGCAGCAGTTAAAAAAAAGGAAGTGAGCCCAGCAGGCTTGTTCCCTATCCAGCCACAGCCGGCCCATCCTTCCTAAGGCCCGAGGCCCAGACGGCCACTTCCCAGCCGGCCACTTTCCCCCCTCCAGGCCCATCTCAGCTCCTAGTCCCGAACCCTAGCCCGAACCGTCCTCGACCCCATCCTCTCGCTCGATCCATCTCCCAGCCGCCGCAGGCTCTCATCTCTCCCCTCGCTCTCTCCCTCCGCCGCCAGGACGAACCCCATCCTCTCGACCCCGATTCCCTCTTCCCTCGCCAGGCCTCGCTCCTCTCGCACCATCTCCCAGCGCCCGAGTCCCACTCCTTCGTTCCTCCACCAAGGCCCGAGCGCCTCTCGTCTCCTCGCTCCGCATCGCCAGAGGAGCTCCCCAGCGCCCGCTCATCTCCGGCGTCCAAGGCCAGAGCGCAGCCCGCCGCATCCTCGAGCGCCGGCCAGGAGCCCGCCGTCCGCTCGCCAGGAGCTTCCACTGGTCGCCAGCCCCATCCTCAAGATGCTCCGTCCCCGACCTCCGTCCTTGTCCCGGCGCTGGGATGCCCGAGCTCTCCCTGAGCGCCGCGGGACCCCGTCGTTCGACGCCTCAAGCCACCGTTGCCGACGCCCGTCCCTGCCATCTCCGTCGGATCTGGACGAGTTCCTGTGGATCCTTCTGCCTCGAGGTCTTTTCCATCTTCCCGCGCCAAGCCAAGCTCGTGGGACTCCTGCAGTTCGCCGTCCTCGTGTTACATCGCCGTGCCGCTGCCACGGCCTCGAGGCCCCATGCTGCCTCCTTTTGCTACTGATGTTGTTCGCCAAGGCGCAGCTACTCTGCTGTGTAGCCCATCTACTTTCGTTGTTGCTGTGTTTTTTTTCGCCAAGTGCCAGGATACATGTACATCTACAAACGAGTAACGATGGCAGCCCGAAGCACCAAGTACCTCTATGATGACCCGAACATCTACATAATACGAGTACATCTACCGACGCGACAAGTTCCCACTACGTGCATGTACCACTACCGTCGCCGAGACCGCAAGTACCACTACATGGACATGTACCCCTACGTCAACTACGACGCCGCAAGTACCACGACTACCGGATACGCCAAGTACCTCGACGCCCGAGTGACTACTTCCTCTCCGATGACGAGTACCTCTACGGAACGACTACTTCCTCTATGACCCGTGTACCACTACGTCCCTCGACAACCTCGAACCCCCTCCAAGAACGAATGTTCCGAAGGTATAACCCCGAGACGATGCCCGTGGTCGAATGCATGTGTTGTATGAGATGTTTCCCTTGTGTGCACCGTGCCCGTATCATCTTTTGTCGTGCTCCTCGGTTGCCTCGTCGCCGACTTGTGGGAACCCGGTGACGGGATCACCCCACCTTTCTTCTTGTTCGACTCGCTCACGCTCTCCGTCATCTTTTGCACCGGTCTCTCAACGAGTTACCGGAACCGAGATGTTGCCGTTGCATCATTTTCGGATCGTTGCCGTGGCACCCTTTCCTTCCACCACGGTGACAATGTTCTTATCTTCTTCATGTTAACTTTTACTAAAGATTGCATAAACTTGATCATGTCATCCGCATCATGTTAAGAACATTTAATATGTGTGAATTGTTGTTTGCTTAAAATTACTAAACATGCTCATGGGGATTTTCCGGAATTGTTGTTGTTATTTCCGGCCTCATTTAAATTGCCTAGATAGGTAGTTTGTTTTTGCTTCGCCTCTTGCCATGTTAACAAACATTTAACCTTGTCTTGTAAATAAACGAGAGTCAACTAAATAAATAAAAATGTGGTGTTTCGTCAATATGCAACTCGTTGCATATTGAGCTCCACTTAACTTGTAGTACTTGTTTGTGCACTTTGCCATGCCATGCATAATTTAACGGGACATGCATCATACTTGGATGTGCATCGTATGCCATGTTTATGCTTGTGTGCTTACCGTGTTGTTTGCTTCTTTCCGGTTGCTTATCTTGTTAGCTTCGGTTTTGTTCCGGAGTTGTGAGGATTCGCTCGACTATGTTGCTCCGTCTACTTCATGGATCCGTTCTTCTCCCTTGCGGAATCCCAGGCAAGATGATCATACCCTTGGATACCTTTACTACCATTGCCATGCTTAGTTGTCTCGATGCTATCGTTACATGTCGCGCTACCCATCTTTTATTGTCAGCCCTCTCCTTGTTGCCATGAAACCTCTAACCTTTGACACCTTCCTAGCAAAACCACTGTTTGGCTATGTTACCCGCTTGCTCAACCCCTCTTATAGCATTGTTAGTTGCAGGTGAAGATGAAGATCGTTCCAGGAGGGAACTTGTTGTTGGAATATCACAATATCTATTATTATTATTAACACACCTATATACTGGGCATGGGTGGAAGGCTTGGCCTTTTGCTCGGTGTTTTGTTCCACTCATGCCACCTTAGGCGCCGATAAACCGGCATTATGTTCCTTGATTTTGCGTTCCTTACACGATGGGTGGATGGGGACCCCTTGACAGTTCGAATTTGAATAAAACTCCTCCAGCAAGGCCCAACATTGGTTTTAATTTGCTCATAATAACAACTTAATTAATTAATTAAATTGCATAGGGAGTTAGAGCTACCCGAGGATTCTTTCTACATAGCAGGGGGGCCAGTGCTGATGGTGTTGGTCCCAAACGGGGAGCCTGCGGGGCCACCACGGGGAAACTCGAGGATTGGCTCCCGTAGCTTCACCCATCCGGTCGTGGCCTGAGACGAGATACGCGCGGCTACTATCAGGGTGTCGACACACCGAAAGGTCTTGCTGGACTTGTTTTACCATTGTCGAAATGTCTTGTGCACCGGGATGCCGAGCCTGATCGGATTTCCCTAAGATAAGGGGTGATGATATTATATTTATCACTTCAGCTAATCGTGAGAGCTTGCGATGGGCTAAGTTGGGACACCCCTGCAGGGTTATAATCTTTCGAAAGCCGTGCCCACGGTTATGTGGCAGATTGCAATTTCTTCATCTCCGGTTGTAGAAAACTTGACAGAGGATCCGAAGTAAAACACACAACTATGTGAGTAACCGTGACTGTCTCTTTTCACTTTGAGAAGAGAACACGATGGGGTTATGTTTGACTCGTATGTAGTTCAGGATCTTTAGCGATCACTAATTTTGCGACCGTTTGCGTAGATGCTCATCTTATTCTGGTACTCGTAAGCTAGCCACCATATTATGCTTAGCCGCTGCTGCAACCTCACCAGTTTGCCTCTTCCTACCCATAAAGCTTTGCTAGTCTTTATATCCATGGTTATGGGATTGCTGAGTCCTCGTGGCTCACAGATACTACAACACCAGATGCAGGTTCAGTCGATCATGATGCAGGAGCTGGTTCAAGTACTTCACTGGAAGCTCGATGAAGAGAGTTTGGCCGTATGCTTGTGACGTTTCGACGATCAGTAGTGGTTTCTACTAGGATTCGATCTAGACCTGTGGCTTTATGTTTTGGTATCTTTCTTTTGGATCTTCACCCGTAGTCGGGTTGTGATGGTTTTGAATGATGTTTTGCTTATGTAATGTATTGTGTGAAGTGGCGAGTGTAAGCCAACTATCTCCTTTTGCAATTTAATCCCTCTTTTACATGAGTCGTGCAAAGATACCAAACTTGAGATCATTCCAGAATGGGCTTATACCTTTAAGTTGTGCCTCGACACGTAGGAGGTATAGTCCCATCCTGGGCATTACAAGTTGGTATTCAGAGCCTTCTCCGACCTAGAAGCCCCCACTGATTGATCAAATCGTTGACGGTTGAGTCTAGGCACACACTGAAAATGTTTTGAGTCCTATATTTATATCGGAGAGTAGGATTTCTTTTGCTTCTCATCTCTTTTCATTCTGGTGAGGACTCCTGACGATTACTCTTGTCTCTTCTACTCTCAATAATGCACCAATTTTTTTTAGGATCACGCGAGTATTGTTTGGATTGTTCCGATGTCTTTGTGACGAGAACATTGTTCTCGATGCCTCCTGTCATTAGGGGTTGTGGCAGTGTCCCGGGGAGTTGAGCTCCGAGGTGTTGTCGTCACAAATATATCGCATCAGTTCTAGAATACTTAAGATAGCCGACATCGAAAACTCTCCTATGCGGTTAGTGGCAAGATAACCCCGACATCACCCAGTACTGGGGAGGTAGTTCGGGAGTATTGCCATAGCTTGTATAGTAGATGAGTTTCGAAGGTCCGAGGTAAACGGTTTCTAGAGATAACTAGTTATGTGTTGAAGGATGGATTCAGCTGGATGTAGGATTAGAGTTGAGTGCGCGGTGCTTCCCCTGTATCCCCAACACCTGATTGCATAACTGGAAACTTTCGGAAATTAATAGGTGGGTTCATCTAGTAGTTCTAGGCATTCTTCCAACGAGTACATGATATGAAGTTCGGGGTTCTACATTGAGTGAAGTGGTTTTATGGACTTGTTCTGATCGGGAGTTGCATCTTAAAGGGTCCTTGGCTATGCTGATCCGGGGATTGCAAAACCCTTTTGTAACACGTTCCATGAGCTTTCAGCACAAATATGTGGAACGAAGCTTCTATCTTGTATTTGTTCTATCTGCTCCTTGTTGTTTTATTTATCTTTTGTTCTCCCAAGTGGCTTCTCGACAAGCTGATGTACCTACGGAAATCATTCGTTCAATTCTCCGTTCGGATGATATTGTGAAGATTATGCTGCAACATATCTATCCTTTGTTTTCGTTTTGATTCTGGTATTCGAATTGCTTCGATGTCAAATGTTGATTCCATAACTTTCCTAATCTGTGTTCTCATATTTCTATGGGAGTGCTAATTCCTCTTGACCATCAAGATTGTCATGTTAAATTCTTCTCAACCGGCGTCCTTTGCTTCAAGTTAATCCGATCTTTTCATCATCTGCAAGATCAACTCTCAGTCTTTTCTCAATTGTGTATGTTCTTTCATCCCAAGATGTCGGGGGAAACTGTCCGCCACGAACACCTATGGGACCGGAGCCCCTTCGTTTGTGCGGTAAGAGGGCGGAGGGAGCACGAAGAGCAGATCGTAGCGAGCACGCGGGCAGTTTACCCAGGTTCGGGCCGCGATGGTCGCGTAAAACCCTACTCCTGCTTGGTTGTGTATTGAGTTGGAGAGCTCGGGAGCTTGAAGAACCAGCTACACCGAGCGTATGAGCGATCTAGGTTCCGAACCCCCTCTACGTTGTGCATGGGCCTCCTTTTATAGTGCAAGGGGTCACCGACAGGTGTCAACGTAGGAGAAAGGGGTAAAAACGTAAAAGAGGTGGTAGTTGTAACAGTGCGGGAATAGTGGAGCTACAGTGCGCGAACAGTGGTCGCCACCTACTTTGACAGTGGGGGACAAAGGCATTTAATGCCCGTCGCCGTCGACCCCAAAAGCTCCCGCCCTTGCGTCTCCGTTTGCCACGGCGATGGCTTCACCACCGTGGAGTGCCACCGTGTCCCCCAGGCTGCACAGCCATCCGCCACGCGTCCCTGGAAAGGCCCCAGGGCGACGCGTGGGCCGATGAGCTGGAGCGCGGGCACACAGCGCAACTCTCCCGGCAAGCACCTTGTCGGGGTCTTGATCTTGCCGGGCCCGGGAGCTTGCCGGGCTCTGTAGCTTGCCGCTCCCCGGGCCCCGCCGGGGCGCGTATAGCGCCGAGGCATGTCTTCTGAAATATAATCTTCTAGTCTTCCTGGCAAGCTCCTCTTGCCAGGGCCTTGCGTGAGTGAGGTAATCTTGAGCCTGGAACGGCCTTCCCGGCAAGCTTCACTTGCCGGGGTCTCGATCTTCTGTCTTGTATACTTTGTTTTTGAATGGTTTGATATGGAGCAGGAAGGTCTCCGGCAAGCACGCGGTAAACCCTGCCGCGGGAAGCTGCAACTGCCCGTGCGCAAGTTGGGGTACTGAGGTACCCCTACCTTAGTACACCGACAGGAGCCCCCGGGCCTGGGCCACACACGGTGCCGAGCGCTGTTGGGCCAGGCCCAAAACAGTGCACGAGCACACGCGGCCCACGGCGCGCCGAATCCACTTCCGCATCCGCCGCGTCCCCCCATAACGGCACGCGTCGACTGTGGCGTCGTGGGATGGGACGTGCCCACGTTCTTTTAATGGAAAGAGCGAAACGCCCCCCCGCTCCCCCATAAAAGCAGAGGAAGCAGGAGCGGTTCCCCTCCTTACGCTTTCATTGCATCCTCTTCTTCCTCCAGAGATCCCCTTTGCGCTCCGCCTCCACACCTCCGCCGCCGCCGGGCTCTTCGTCCCTCTTCCTCCGCCGCCTCCGCCATGGCCCCGAAGACCGAGAAGGCGAAGGCGGAGAAAGCCAAGAAGGAGAAGTCGGAGCAAGCGGCGAAGCTCGCCGCGTATCGGAAGCGGAACCTCGTCTTCCCGCCGAAGCTCAGCGCGCGGGAACTCTGGAACAAGTATTGCTTGTTCTGGTCCAAGGGAACCAAGGCGCACCCCCGCACTCGAGCTTATCCGGCCGCCGCCAAGGACAACTACCCCGGCGGGTACTATTTCTTCGCAGCCTTCTTCCACTGCGGTCTTTGCCCTCCTTTTTCTGATTTCTTCTGTGACATAATGCACACCTACGGCCTCCACCTTCTTGACTTCACCCCCAACGCCATCCTCACAATGGCGGTTTTCGCACACATGTGCGAAAACTATATAGGAATACACCCAAATGTAGCGCTGTTTAGGCACTTCTTCACCCCTAGAGCAGAGGCCGGCGCCCCCCTCTCCGGAGGAATTTCTTGGGTTTTTCGTCTGAACAAGAAGGAGTCCTACTTGCCGGGGGAGCTCCGCGGCAAGTGGGAGGAGTGGTGTGCGGAATGGTGCTGGATTGTCGAGGACCAGCCGCAATCCTTCACCGCGCCGCGCACGACGCCCATCGTGCGCGGCAGGGACTGGAGCGAACTGGATTCGGACGACGGCAAGCTCAACGTCGCTCTCATCAGGATTCTGCGTCTCCGGACCGCCAGGCTGTCTGTCGCAGAAGTAGGCACAGACTTCCTCCGCCGCCGCATCGCCCCTCTCCAAGACAGGAAAAGGCCGGCCTGGGAGTACGGCAACTCGGCGGATATCATGAGGTTGCGGCCCGGGCTCAACTACAACTTCACGTCGTTGGAGCTGAAGGGGATGGTCCGGGAGCTGTTTAAGCACGACCCGGCCCACCCGGAATGGTTCAGGGGGCCCCGGGGAGTGGTGCCCCTTTGCAACAATACGGCTTGTGATCCTCTTCGCGCGATGATGCCCGCGTGTGATTCGCACGGCGTGGACCGCACGTGGATTCCGCCCCAGCCATCAGACATTCTCAGCTTCTTCGACAACCTTGTGGAGGTGGCGAAGAACAAGAACGAGACCCGGGAGCTGACGCGGGACACCACCGACCAGGAGATAGCGTACATCGCTTCTCGGGTTGAAGAGGCCGCCGTAGCCGCAGCGGCAGGAGAGTTCGGCTACACGCCCGACGAGGCAGATGCTGCGGAGGCGTCCTGCCAAGCGGAGGAGGCGGAGATCCGCAGGCTACTGAAGCTGCCTCCCGACGAGCTCGCCGGGGTCCCATCCTTGAGGCACTCCGGGATCATCGGGATCCAGACGGAGGCCGCGGCGAGAGGCCACGCCGCCGGAGGGAACAGGGGCGCCGCAGGGAGCGGAGGCGCCGGAGGGAGCAGAGGCGTCGGAGGGAAGGAGGCCGCAGCGCAGGGCGCTGGGCCCAGCAAGCCAGCCGGGGAGGAGGAGGAGGAGGACGCCGAGGCCGCCGAGGACTCCGGCGGGTCTACGGAGCTCTACGCCGACGACCTCTCCTCGTAGGAGACCTCCCCGCCCCGGGCAAGCCCTAGGCGGTCTCCACTGAAGCGTCTCCGCAAGACGGCGACGGGGGAGGGGGCGCAGGCGCCCCGGCAACAACCAGCTCGCCGGGCAGCGCGAGCTCCCCGGGGGAGCCAAGCTGCGCCGGGGGCGACCGGCGCACCAGCTACAGCGGAGGCGGCCCGCGCGCAGGCCACGACGGAGGCGCCCCGCAAGCAGGCCACAACAGAGGCGCCTCGCAGGCCGGCGTCGAGCCGACAGGAGTCTTCACGGGGCGGAGCGGCGGCTCCGCCCGCTCCCCGGGCCTCGGCTACCACAGGGGCTGGGTCTTCGCAGCCCCCAGCCCCAGGGACCGCCAAGCGCCCAAGGGAATCTTCGCCTCCCGCTCCTCGCGCAGACGCGCCCCAGGTGGAGTTTGACTTCTCTGCCTTGAGCGACGACGACGAGGAGGAACAGGAGTAAGCATTCGAGATCTTTATCTTCTCAAACTTCGTCTTGATTATTGTTGATGCTAATCTTGTTTTTTTTTTGCTTTGATTTCAGGACCTTGGCCCAGCGCGCGGCGAAGAAAGCCAAGGTGCCCGTGGTCGAGGTCGCGGATGACTCGCCCACCGCGGCAACTGGGGACGCGCCGGAGCCAAGTCTGCCGGACCCGAGTGCTGCTCCGAGGAGCAGCCCCCAGCGCAGCCTCCAGCGTAAGTCTGGATTCTGTACTTTCGCTCGCCGGGCGCGCTTGGAGATTTTGTCTTGTTCCAGTATCTTGATATTTTTGTCTTGACTTGTGCAGAGGTGGAGCCACAGCCGCAGGAGCGTCCGGAGGCCGCCCCTGAGGAGCCGCAGTCCCCGCCGTCCCCGCCAAGGCAGGCCTCCCCGGCAAGGGAGAGCGCTCCGCCAAGGGCGGGTACTCCGCCAAGGGCGAGTACCCCGCCAGGGGCGAGCAGCCCGGCGAGGGTGGCTACTCCGCCAAGGCAGAGCTCCCCGGCGAGGGAGCCCGCCGCTGACGACGTCCGCCAAGGTAGGTCTTGTAACTTTGTCTTCTTGGCGTTGTTTCTTTTTGGATATTTGCTTGAACTTCCTTTGCTTCTTCTTCTTCTTCTAGATCCTCCTCCCCCCGAGCAGATGGAGACGGAAGTCATCATCATCGAGGAGGAGGGCGCGCAGGGCGGCGGCGGCGACGCCCCTGTCGCCGAGGACACGGCGGGAGCCGCCGAGCCAGCTGCGCGAGAGACCGCTCCGGCTGCGGACGCAGCGGCCGGGGAGGGGGACGGCGATTGCACCGCCGGCCCGGAGGCGGCGGGAGCATCAAGTGCTGTGCCGGCCGCCGACCCCTCCGCCGGAACGGAGCAGGCCGGCTATTATCTCGAAGCCCCCAACGGCGTCTTCATCCAGGTGCCGTGGGGTTCTTCGTCGCGAGCTCCCGCGGAGGGCGAGGCCTTTGATGGAGAGGTCCTCGCCTCCGCGGGCTTGAAGATCGTCGAGGCGCCCGGCGGAAGCGAAGGGCCTGAGGAGGAGAAGCTGCTTCACCAGCTCCTGGCCCTTTACCGGGCCAGGCAAGCGAAGCTTGCCTGTCGGGAGGCCCTCGCCGCCAAGGCCGCCGCGGAGATGGAGAAGCGCGCGGCGGAGCTCAGCGCCGCCAACCAGGCGGCCCTCCGCGAGGTGGCGGAGGAGCGCGAGCGACTCGCCGGAGAATACCAAGAGTGGGTGCTGGAGAAGGCCGAGGCCGAAGAGCAGCAGCGGCTCGCCGGGGTGGAGCTGTCCCGGCGAGAAGGAGAACTCGCCCAGCGGAAGGTCAACCTCGACGCCCACGAGGAAGAACTTGCCGCTCGGGAGCAGGCCCTTGGCGGGGAGCTGAAGGAGGCGAGAGCTGCCGCGGCTACCGCGGAGACCGCCAAGGAGGAGCTTGCCGCCAAGGTCGCGCAGCTGGAGGAGTCGCTGAAGGCGTGCGTGGAGAAGGTCGCTGCGCTCAATATAGAGCGCGAGAAGGACGCCCACACTAACTCAGAACTCCAGGTGCGTCTTTCTGAGAGGGGCGACGAGTTGAAGGCCGCCAAGAACTCCATCGAGGATCTGGAGCTGAAGGTCTCCACACTGAAGGACTCACTTGACGCCGCCCGGGATCGGGAGACCAAGTTGAAGGAGGAGCTCCGCAAGGAGCGAGCCTTGGTGGAAAGCGCCAACAAGGCGGCCGAGAACTTCCGCCGTACCATTGAGGTATGGACCGAGGACTTGGTATCTTCTGCGTCCAACATCGACCAGGAGTTGCTGGCGCTGAAAGTTGAGCATCTCATCTACTCCCCGGATCCGAACCTCCCTCACAGCGCCAAACTCAGCCTCTTCTTCAGAGGGATTGCGCCGGCTCTTGCAGGTCTTCGGAAGAAGATCCCCGCGCAGCTGGCCGAGGAGTCGCGCCTGCTCTGCACGGGAACCTTGGAGCGTGTGCTGACGAAGATTGTATACCGCAATCCCGGCATAAACCTCACCAACGTTCTCCGCAGCCTGCCGGCCGACGCAAACATGGAGGTGCTGAAGGAGCAGGTCGCCCACATCATCGCCAAGGTGAACAAGATCTCCAGGATCGAGGGCGACCGCGTAGATTAGGCTTCCTTTATCTTTATCTCTTTTTGTTGCTGCATAGGGTGTTATGAACTCATTAATCGCTGGGACAAGTTATCTTTTATAAGATATTTATCTTATTTTGATCAATCAGTGCAATGTTATCTTCCTTGTCTTGGTCATCTACTTTGTATGCTTTTCACCCTACGCTCCCGGGGAGCTTGCCGGCAAGGGGCCTTTGCCGCGAGCGCTGAGTGCTGGACTCTGAGCAGCCTGCTGGCCAAGGTCTCACGGGCAAGCAACTTTGCCGCAGCTAGTCGCAACGCACTTAGCTTGCTGAGCGAACTCGAAAACGAAGTAAGGGCGCGACACTTGTTGCAGCTCGCTTAGATCGTTGAGCGTACTCGGAAACAAGACAAGGGTGCGGCTAGCTACGGGTAGGTTCCTCCGCGCACAGGTTTTCCATACAAAGTGTGATTGTTCAAGGAAGACAACTAAAATTTAAAAATTTGAACTGGTCAAATTCTAATAACTTAGCTTTCATATATTGCTTGCTTCTCGGTAAGGCTTCTCTTTCTTGAACAGCACTTGGTTCCTCTTCCATCTCCTTCCCCCC
>LR738709.1:311791826-311810751 GCA_902687465.1 Secale cereale | reverse complement strand
TCTGCGCCCGGCTTTGTACAAAGGGTTACATGCAACAGCGGCAAAGCTTGTACAAAAGGTGGTTGCCGGAACGGATCGCGGCAACCGCGCCTTATGGGTGAAACTTGCGAAGATGCTCTATGTTCCAGGAGTTGCTCACCGGTAAGCCTTCTTCGGTCTCGAGGCGGACAACGCCGGGCCTCGTGACTTGTCTCACCCGATAAGGGCCTTCCCACTTCGGCGTCAACTTGTTGGAATTCTTGGCGGACTGAACACGCCGAAGAACAAGGTCGCCTTCCTCGAGACTCCTGGCCTTGACCTTGCGGCTATGGTAGCGACGCAAGGCTTGCTGGTATCGAGCAGCTCGTACAGCAGCCTGGAGACGTCCCTCCTCGAGGAGCAATGCATCATCTTGTCGCAGTTGCTCTTGCTCGAGCTCATCATAAGCGAGCACTCGAGGAGATCCGTATATGAGTTCCGTGGGGAGAACTGCCTCTGCTCCATAGACTAGAGCAAAGGGTGTATGTCCGGTGGCTCGACTTGGTGTCGTTCTGATTGACCAAAGAGCCGCCGGTAACTCCTCTATCCAATTTTTTCCGCACTTGCGCAGCCTGTCAAAGGTCCTTGTCTTGAGTCCGCGTAGCACTTCAGCATTGGCCCTCTCCGCTTGACCGTTGCTCCTCGGGTGAGCAACAGAAGCGAAACAGACCTTGGCGCCAAGGTCTTGGACGTACTGCATGAAGGTGCGACTAGTAAATTGTGTACCGTTGTCGGTGATGATCCTGTTAGGGATCCCGAAACGGCAAACAATCGACCTGAAGAACCTGACTGCTGACTGTGCTGTCACCTTTCTCACCGGCTCCACTTCTGGCCACTTTGTGAACTTGTCGATTGCAACGTACAAGTACTCAAAGCCCCCGACGGCTCGGGGGAAGGGGCCGAGGATATCGAGCCCCCAGACCGAGAAGGGCCAGGACAAAGGAATTGTTTGGAGAGCTTGAGCTGGCTGATGAATCTGCTTTGCATGGAACTGGCACGCTTCACACTTGGTTACTAGTGCAGTTGCATCTTGGAGGGCTTCTTGCCAAAAGAACCCTTGCCGGAAAGCTTTCCCGGCAAGCGCCCTTGCGCCAATGTGGTGGCCGCATATGCCTCCGTGTATTTCTGCCAACAGCTTCTGTCCATCTTCCCTGGAGATGCACTTCAGTCTGACACCATTGAGTCTTCTTCTGTACAGCTCGTTATCCACGAACTGGTACATACTTGACTGCCTGGTTATCTTCTCTATTTCTTCTGGGTCGTCGGGAAGTTCTCCAGTTTGCAGAAAACAGACGATCTGCTGCGCCCATGCCGGAGCCTGGGGCTCAACGGCAAGGACTAAAGGCTCGAGGGCCACTGCAGAAACCTCAGCTTCTGCGGGAAGAACCTCTGGCTCTGCCGGAGCTGAAGGTCCCCCGGCAAGCTCGCCGGGGCGAGGCTTGTCGGGAACGTTTGCTTCAACTGTACAGACCCGCGGATCTGCAGGAGCAAACTGTTCCTCAGCGTTCTGGTTGTTGATCTTGGGGACCTTGGCGGCGGTTTCAGGAAGATCCGCCGGCAAGTAGTCGCCGGAGACCAACTTTCTCTTCTTGGACTGCCCGATTGACGGTGTAACGGATGGTTGAGTCAGCTTGAGCAAGAAGGTCCCTGGTTCCACAGGTAACTTCATTGAAGCACATTTTGAAAGGCCATCTGCAATTTCATTCTGAGCTCTCGGGACATGCTCCATTTGCAGACCTTCAAAGTGCTCCTCAAGCTTCCTCACTTCATCTACATAAGCTTCCATCAAAGGACTCTGATAACTCTTGTTAACTTGCCGGACCACCAACTGAGAATCTCCTCGCACAATCAGCTTCCTGATCCCAAGTTCGGCCGCAATCCTGAGGCCGGCAAGCAAGCCTTCATATTCAGCAGTGTTGTTTGTCGCTTGCTCCCTGGGAAAGTGCATCTGGATAACATATTTGAGGTGCTCTCCGGTGGGCGCGATGAGTACCACGCCAGCACCGGCGCCTTGCAGCGAGAAGGCACCATCAAAATACATTACCCATTCACTTGTCGCTTCTTGTACGGGTGCACTTGTTTCTTGGACTTCTTCATCGGGCGTTGGGGTCCACTCAGCTATGAATTCTGCCAAAGCTCGGCTCTGTATGGTTGAAGTACTTTCAAACTTGAGTCCAAAGCTCGACAGATCCAGTTCCCACTCAACGATCCTGCCTGTTGCTTTCGGGTTGTGCAATATCCTCTTCAGCGGAAAGCGAGTGACCACTGTTATCTCATGTGCTTGGAAGTAATGGCGCAGCTTTCTCGAGGCCATAAGGAGGCCGAAAAGCAACTTTTGCACACCAGAGTATCTTGATCTAGCTCCCTGAAGAAGGGAACTTACAAAATACACTGGACGCTGCACCATCTTCTTCCGCACTTCATCTTGTTCCTGCACAGAGTTGTCCTTGTCGGGGCCAGAGCTTGCCGGAGCAGCCCCCTGCTTGTCGCTGGACTCGCTTGCCGGTGGTGTAGCCTCCTCGTCGGACTCCCTCTCCGCTACTAACGCAACACTAACCACCTGGTTGGTTGCCGCTAAGTATAGCAGCAACTTTTCCTGTGGTCTAGGTGCGACAAGTATTGGCGTGGAGGATAGGTACCGTTTCAAATCCTGCAGCGCTGCCTCCGCTTCCGGAGTCCACTTCATGGGACCTGCCTTCTTCAAGATTTTGAACAAAGGTAGGGCGCGTTCTGCAGACTTCGAAATGAACCTACTGAGGGCAGCCACACAACCTGCAAGTCTTCTGACGTCCTTGACGCGCTTCGGGGCTTCGATTTGCTCAATGGCTTTAATCTTGTCGGGGTTGGCTTCAATCCCCCTCTGTGACACAAAGAATCCGAGAAGCTTGCCGGAGGGAACTCCAAAGACGCACTTCTCGGGGTTCAACTTGAGCTGTATTCTGCGCAGGTTCTGAAATGTTTCTTCCAAATCTTGGATCAGGGTTTCCTTGCTCTTGCTCTTCACCACGATGTCATCCATGTAAGCCTCTACATTTCTGTGGATCTGTGGCTCGAAAGCAGTGTGCACTACCCTTGCGAATGTTGACCCTGCATTCTTCAGTCCAAATGGCATGCGTATGAAGCAATAAGTGCCACATGGAGTGATAAATGCAGTCTTCTCTTCATCCTCTTTGGCCATAAAGATCTGGTGGTAGCCTGAATATGCATCAAGAAAACAGAGTAGCTCACATCCGGCAGTGGAGTCAACAATCTGGTCAATGCGCGGCAAAGGGAATGGATCCTTGGGACATGCTTTATTCACATCGGTGAAGTCTATACACAGTCTCCATTTCCCGTTGGCCTCGCGCACGACGACTGGATTTGCTAACCACGTCGGATGGATCACACCTCTAACTAGGCCTGCTGCCTCTAACTTCTTGATCTCTTCATTAATAAATTCTTGGCGCTCCACGGCTTGCTTCCTCACTTTCTGCTTGATGGGCCGCGCATGAGGACAAACAGCAAGCTTGTGCTCAATTACCTTCCTGGGAACACCGGGGATGTCAGATGGTTGCCAGGCAAACACATCGACATTCGCCCGCAGGAAGGCAACGAGCGCGCTTTCCTATTTGCTGTCAAGCGTGGCACTGATGGTGAAGGTACCACCAGTGCCGTCCTCCTTGGCGGACACCTTCTTGGTTGCCGGAGGAGCGGCCATTCCCTTCTTACACTTGCCGGTGGAGCTCGATGGGACGTCCTCGACGGCGACGCAGCACTCCGAAGAGGTGCGGTTGCCGGAGTGGGCCCCAGAGCACTTGCCGGACTTGGTCTTCGTCTTCTTCCCCCCGGGAGCTTCAGCGGCAAGTGTATCCTTCTCTGCCGCAGCTGCCGCATCCCGGTAGATCTTGTCGGAACAGACAAGCGCATCTTTCTTGTCGGCGTGGACAGTGATGACGCTTATCGGCCCCGGCATCTTGAGTACATTGTAGGCATAATGGGAAGCTGCCATGAACTTGGCGAGGGCAGGACGGCCAAGTATTCCATTGTATGGCAATGGAATATCGGCGACGTCGAAAGTGATGCGCTCAGTTCTGAAGTTGAGCTCCCCGCCAAAGGTCACCGGCAGAGTGATCTTCCCCTTGGGCTTGCTCCTTCCCGGGTTGATTCCTTGGAAAGAACCGGTCTCTTCGAGCTCGCTATCTGGGATTTGGAGTTTCTTGATCACGGCAGAGGAGATCAAGTTCAGCCCGGCCCCGCCGTCAACCAACATTTTGGTGACCTTGAGGTTGCGGATGGTGGGTGAGACCAGCATCGGCAAGCACCCGACCGCAGTGGTGCGGTCAGGGTGATCCTCAAGATCAAAAATGATGGGTGTGCTGGACCATTTGAGGAGCCTGCGCGACTCCACGGGCGGCTCTGCTGCATTCACCTCACGCACCCACTGCTTTAGCTGGCGGTGGGAGGTGTGCAGAGAGGCGCCACCGTCGACGCACAGGACCTCCGTGGCCTTCTGGAACTCCTGCTCGCTGTTATCCTCGTCCTCCATGTCTTCGTCGTCGTCTTCTTCATCCTTGTCGCGGCCCCGGGGAGGTCGATCACCTTGCCGCTGCTTGGCCTTGCCGCGGCGTCCTCCCCGGCCATTGAACGGCCGCTTCTTGCTTGGCTCTCCCCCGCCACCTTGGGCCTTCTCCTTGTCGCGCCTCTCGTACTCAGCTTTCTGCTGCTCGACGAGGTACTCGACGCGCTTGCAGTTGGAGAGATCATGGCCTTTGGTGCGGTGGATCTTGCAGTATTGCTTGTCGGAGCCGTCCTGCTTGTCGGCCGCCGCTATAGGGGCAGGCTCCTTGCCGGAGCCGCCAGCCTGTGTTTGCTTGGCGGGAGTCTCCTTGCCGGACTTCTCGACGGCAAGCACTTCCTTCTTGCCTTTCCTTCTGTTATTCCGCCGCCGGCTCTTCTTTGCCGGGGCGGCGTCGTCGCTGTCGCTTCCTCCTGCGCCAGCATCCTCCCCGGGGAGTCTCCTCCCCTCTTCTGCGCGTGCGCACTTATCAGCCAGAGCGTAGAGCTCGCTGACACCCCGAATCTTGGTCATCGCCATTTCCTCACGCATGCGGCGGTTACGCACGTTCTGGTGGAACGCGCTGATAACCGCGGCAGGGTGGACATCAGGGATGTTGTGCTGTACACGGCTGAAGCGTTGGATGTACTTGCGCAAGGACTCTCCTTCCTTCTGGGCCAAAATGTGGAGATCGCTCTCCTGGCCGTGGGGTTTGTGGCCGCCGGTGAAGGAGCCAACAAACTGGTGGCAAAGGTTGGCCCAAGAAGAAATGGAACCTTCCGGCAAGTGCATAAGCCAGGAACGAACGTTCGGCTTTAGCACGAGCGGGAAGTAGTTCGCCAAAATCTTCTCGTCGCGCCCCCCGGCAGCCTGCACCGCGATGGTGTAGACGCTGAGGAATTCCGAGGGGTGCGTCTTGCCATCGTACTTCTCCGGTACGTCGGGCTTGCAATTCTTCATGCTGGGCCACTAGACGCGCCGCAGCTCACGGGTGAACGCAGGGCAGCCTACCGCGTACGGCAAGTCGCCTGGTTCACCGGGCGCGCGCGCGTCGACAGCGTTCCCAGCCCTCTGGTCTGATTGTCGCCGAGCTTCTCGGCGGCGCTCGATCGTTGTGCGAGCGTCTTCTTGTCGCCGGTCGTCAAGGACTTGGCGCTGGTCCCGACGAGCCCGCGGATCCGACGATGCTGTGGAGCCGTCGTCGGCGTTGTTCCGGCGGGGCGGCGTCTTCTGCTTCTGCGGCGGGGAGTGCACGGTTGTTGCACCCCCGGCGGTCTTGTCGCCGTCGGCCTTCGTCTTCTCAGCCTGCCGCGGCCTCGAGGTCGCCGGCTGCTGTGGTGAGTCGTTGTTGGCGAAGGCGATCAGGCTCTGGATGGTTGCCCTCCAGTCTTCGGCCTTGTCTGCCGCTTGAGGGAAGTCGAGGAGCAGTTGCGCCCTTGCGAGCGCTTCTGCTGGAGTGGAGGGGAACGGGGGCGAACGGTGCGAGGAGCGGGATATGCTCGGACTTCTAACAGCGTTAGAAGGAGCAGGGTCCCGCACCGGCGCCTTCGCTTTGCTTGTGCCCGGACGGTGGTCCGGGGCGTCCCGCTAGCCTCCGGTTTGTCCTTGCCCCAGCAAGCGGATACCACCTCCTGTGGTATGGCGCTGCTGGGTTGTCGTGTGCTGAGACGGACGCGGCGCGTCCACGGAGACCGAAGCTCGGTCGTCCGTCTTGTCCTTGGATCTGGTGGCGCCGCGAGTGTCCTCGCCGGCGACCACCCTTCGGACGGCGCCTCCCCCGCCCACCGTTGGCTCTGGTGGCGGCGGATGAGACGCAGACGGGCCTCCGACCTCCGAAGCCTTCTTCTTCGGGGCCATGGTGCTGTTGCTGATGAAGTTGCTGAATGAACTGGAGAGGTTGATGAAGAATGCGCCCGCGCGAACGCCGGATCAGATTCGCACAACCTCGACGCCCCCCTACCTGGCGCGCCAAAGATGTCGGGGGAAACTGTCCGCCACGAACACCTATGGGACCGGAGCCCCTTCGTTTGTGCGGTAAGAGGGCGGAGGGAGCACGAAGAGCAGATCGTAGCGAGCACGCGGGCAGTTTACCCAGGTTCGGGCCGCGATGGTCGCGTAAAACCCTACTCCTGCTTGGTTGTGTATTGAGTTGGAGAGCTCGGGAGCTTGAAGAACCAGCTACACCGAGCGTATGAGCGATCTAGGTTCCGAACCCCCTCTACGTTGTGCATGGGCCTCCTTTTATAGTGCAAGGGGTCACCGACAGGTGTCAACGTAGGAGAAAGGGGTAAAAATGTAAAAGAGGTGGTAGTTGTAACAGTGCGGGAATAGTGGAGCTACAGTGCGCGAACAGTGGTCGCCACCTACTTTGACAGTGGGGGACAAAGGCATTTAATGCCCGTCGCCGTCGACCCCAAAAGCTCCCGCCCTTGCGTCTCCGTTTGCCACGGCGATGGCTTCACCACCGTGGAGTGCCACTGTGTCCCCCAGGCTGCACAGCCATCCGCCACGCGTCCCTGGAAAGGCCCCAGGGCGACGCGTGGGCCGATGAGCTGGAGCGCGGGCACACAGCGCAACTCTCCCGGCAAGCACCTTGCCGGGGTCTTGATCTTGCCGGGCCCGGGAGCTTGCCGGGCTCTGTAGCTTGCCGCTCCCAGGGCCCCGCCGGGGCGCGTATAGCGCCAAGGCATGTCTTCTGAAATATAATCTTCTAGTCTTCCTGGCAAGCTCCTCTTGCCAGGGCCTTGCGTGAGTGAGGTAATCTTGAGCCTGGAATGGCCTTCCCGGCAAGCTTCACTTGCCGGGGTCTCGATCTTCTGTCTTGTATACTTTGTTTTTGAATGGTTTGATATGGAGCAGGAAGGTCTCCGGCGAGCACGCGGTAAACCCTGCCGCGGGAAGCTGCAACTACCCGTGCGCAAGTTGGGGTACTGAGGTACCCCTACCTTAGTACACCGACACAAGTTGTCTTTGTTTCCCCACCCTCCCACCCTTCTTCTTCTCGGAGCTAGAATTCTCAGATGAAGTATCCATTTTTATTCATGTGATATTTCTTCATTCATTTCCTTCAATGTTCTTATCCGGTGCTTTATCGTGAAGATGCTCAAGAGCTTCAAGTTCATCATTCTTTTGTTCCCAAATTCTGCCGGTGGATGTAATTCAAGATTTCGGTGTTGATCTTATCCTTTTCCTCATTTCACAATGCTTTCTTATTCCGGTGCACCAATTAATCATTCTCCTCTTGCTATTCATATCCAGAGTGCTGAAGATATCTTAGATGATCTGCGATTCCATTCTTAATCCGTTCAAACTATTTTGAGGATTATAATCTTATTCAAGCCATTTATTTCAATCAGTGCAATATCTCTTCAGCAATCTTTTCCAATGGTGATTTCTTTAGTGGGCCCTAACCCACAAGTCTTTTTCCAGGATCTTACCTAACTCTTCTAATTTTTCCAGAGTTATACTCAAATTCTTTTCAAAGTGTGACGTAAGAATGATTTCCATCAGTCACATGCCTTCTCCAGGACCGCTTTCAAATTATTTTCATTGTTGTTTCAACCTTTTTTAATTCTTCATTACGGAGTGCTCAACAATTCTTCATGGCATTTCTCATCGTCTTCTCAGTTTTTGAAGACCGGAGAAGAGTTTCTCTTAATCTTGGCCCGTTCTCTCAAGATTCGTGGTTCTAGCTTCATGCCATCCTCATTATTGTTCCGATTGTGAAGAATTCTTTTCATACCTTCCGAAGCTTTTCATGGATTCTTTTCTTTGTGATCCTCCGAAGGCCATCATTTCAGAATATTTCTTCGTTCTCAGTTTTCAACTTCGTCCTCCAAATATTCTTCATTGATGTCTCTTCGTTCGTCTCCCTATTCTTACGGTGGCTTGCTCAAGTTTACTCTTCCTTGTTTTCGTATTAATTCACTCGTTCTTTTCATAATTCTACCGGTGGTTCGTTGAAGATTTATCCAAGCTTGTGCGAGATCTCTCTTAATTCTTTCCAACGAGAATAAGTAGTATGCCAAATCCTTTGGTTGTCATCAATTTAAATTGGTGAAGGATATGCATAACATAAATCTTATTCTAGTTTCTCCCAAGAGGTTAATCCCTTCCTTCAGAGCTTGTTCATCATATCATATCCTTGGTTCTAAGTTGTTCACCGAGTTTTCCGGAGCTTCAAGTTATTTCTGTTATATCATTTCAAAGCTCAATCTAATTCATCGCAGGCCTTGAGTCTTATTCTTTTCATCTTTCACTTCTCATGCTTTTCATTACTGGAGTTCTCATGGTGGTTCATCATGTTTTAATTCATCCTCGAAGTCTTCATCAAGATTCTTGTTGAAGCTCAAGCATTCTTCATCATGCTTTCCAAGTGTCATTCTTCTACCTTATCTTTTGAGGTGGTGTTATGCCAATTTTGACAATTTCCCTTCATGTTTCATGTTCACAAGTTGTCAGGAATGAGATATTTAAACCCATCGTTTTCTTTGTTTAGGAGATCTTTCCAACCCTTCAATTTATTTGTTGGAGTCATCTTGGGTTATAATTCACCTAAAAGCTTTCCCTAAGGATTGTTGCTAATTATGGTGCTCATAAATGACCCAAGTTCTTCATTTATCCTCTCGGTGAAAGAGTTTTTCATCTCCTTGTTGATCTCAATCCATTGAATGTTTCCGTTAGTGGCTAGTTGTCACCTCATAATTTTGAGATGTTTTCCATAAGCCCACATCAAGCTTATTCATTTGCGTTGTTGATTTTTTTAAATCAACTTCGTTCAACCCTTCTTCGTAAGGATGCTCTTTCAAATTCAATTTTGAGAGAGGTTGTATTTTTCTCTCCGTTCAATTCTTTCATTGATTTATATTCTATTCTTTCATTCCGGAGGCTTTGTGGTATTGCTCTCTTTGACCATCATCTTGTTTTTATCAAGATCATATTCTTCCCTTGATTGTCTATTTAACTGGAATGTTGTCACCTACATTCTAGTTCCCTCATCTTTTCATGTTTTGCCTCTCTTTTCAACCGGAGTGCTGTCTGAAACCTTCTCACCCCTGGTGCCATTCTTTCAATTGTTTCGGAGGCAATGTGTTGTTGTTTTCATCAAGTATCATCCCAACTTGGCAAGTTCTTGTTAACTCCTTCCATTTTCAGACGGAGTGCTGTCCAAATTATTTCGTTCTTATTCCTTCTCAATCTTGGTTAACCGGAGTGGTTTTGAAACTCTTTCGTCATCCGTAAGCTCTTGTTTCATGTCTTTCAACCTGCAAGGTTCTCGTGGTGTTCCTTGTTCCTCCTTTTACCGGAGTGCTCTTAACTTCGTTCATCTCCGTTCTATTCTTTCTTTCAAGATTGTTCAACCTCTCAAGGTTCTTTCGTTTCACTCGCCTGTTAAGAAGCAACTTTGTTTTACCTCTTCCTCTCCCGTTTTTTTACCCGGTGCCATCTCTAGGATCTCGGGTCGAGATCCTCTGTTAGTGTGGGAGAGTTGTGACGCCCGAAGACCGACGTCCCAGAAGATTCCAGATGTTCCGGGTTCTCCCGTGTGTTTCTTTTGTGCTTGTGTTTTTATTTTTGCATTGCATCATGTCATCATGCCATCATGTCATATTTATTTTTGCATCTCAACTTAAATAAATCATGTGGACCTTCGGTCCATTTAAATCGAGGGAAGGTTGTCTTCTCTTTATAACATATCCTCCTAATATTTAGGGAGCTATATAAATAAATATTCCATTTGCTTGGAATTAACCCAACACACTTGCAAAATATTTCATGCCTTTGTTATCTCAATTCTTACCCTCCAACAATTTTATTTAATTCCTTACATTTTTGTGAGTCCAGGGAATTTTACCGTATGCCCTTATCCTATTCCTAACACCTCCTTTGTTTTCTTTCTTCTTTGTTGTTTTCTGTTTTTTTTTTGGAAAACAGCAGCAGTTAAAAAAAAGGAAGCGAGCCCAGCAGGCTTGTTCCCTATCCAGCCACAGCCGGCCCATCCTTCCTAAGGCCCGAGGCCCAGTCGGCCACTTCCCCAGCCGGCCACTTTCCCCCCTCCAGGCCCATCTCAGCTCCTAGTCCCGAACCGTCCTCGACCCCATCCTCTCGTTCGATCCATCTCCCAGCCGCCGCAGCCTCTCATCTCTCCCCTCGCTCTCTCCCTCCGCCGCCAGGACGAACCCCATCCTCTCGACCCCGATTCCCTCTTCCCTCGCCAGGCCTCGCTCCTCTCGCACCATCTCCCAGCGCCCGAGTCCCACTCCTTCGTTCCTCCAGCAAGGCCCGAGCGCCTCTCGTCTCCTCGCAACGCATCGCCAGAGGAGCTCCCGAGCGCCCGCTCATCTCCGGCGTCCAAGGCCAGAGCGCAGCCCGCCGCATCCTCCAGCGCAGGCCAGGAGCCCGCCGTCTGCTCGCCAGGAGCTTCCACTGGTCGCCAGCCCCGTCCTCAAGCTGCTCTGTCCCCGACCTCCGTCCTTGTCCCGACGCTGGGATGCCCGAGCTCTCCCTGAGCGCCGTGGGACCCGTCGTTCGACGCCTCAAGCCACCGTTGCCGGCGCCCGTCCCTGCCATCTCTGTCGGATCTGGACGAGTTCCTGCGGATCCTTCTGCCTCGAGGTCTTTTCCATCTTCTCGCGCCAAGTCCAGCTTGTGGGACTCCTGCAGTTCGCCGTCCTCGTGTTACATCGCCGTGCCGCTGCCACGGCCTCGACGCCCCGTGCTTCCTCCTTTTGCTGCTGATGTTGTTCGCCAAGGCGCAGCTACTCTGCCGTGTAGCCCATCTCCTTTTGTTGCTGCTATGTTTTTTTTCGCCAAGTGCCAGGATACATGTACATCTACAAACGAGTAACGATGGCAGCCCGAAGCACCAAGTACCTCTACGATGACCCGAACATCTACATAATACGAGTACATCTACCGACGCGACAAGTTCCCACTACGTGCATGTACCACTACCGTCGCCGAGACCGCAAGTACCACTACATGGACGTGTACCCCTACGTCAACTACGATGCCGCAAGTTCCACGACTACCGGATGCGCCAAGAACCTCGACGCCCGAGTGACTACTTCCTCTCTGATGACGAGTACCTCTACGGAACGACTACTTCCTCTACGACCCGTGTACCACTACGTCCCTCGACGACCTCGAACCCCCTCCGAGAACGAATGTTCCGAAGGTATAACCCCGAGACGATGCCCGTGGTCGAATGCATGTGTTGTATGAGATGTTTCCCTTGTGTGCACCGTGCCCATATCATCTGTTGTCGTGCTCCTCGGTTGCCTCGTCGCCGACTCGTGGGAACCCGATGACGGGATCACCCCACCTTTCTTCTTGTTCAACTCGCTCACGCTCTCCGTCATCTTTTGCACCGGTCTCTCAACGAGTTACCGGAACCGAGATGTTCTCGTTGCATCATTTTCGGATCGTTGCCGTGGCACCCTTTCCTTCCACCACGGTGACAATCTTCTTATCTTCTTCATGTTAACTTTTACTAAAGATTGCATAAACTTGATCATGTCATCCGCATCATGTTAACAACATTTAATATGTGTGAATTGTTGTTTGCTTAAAATTACTAAACATGCTCATGGGGATTTTCCGGAATTGTTGTTGTTATATCCGGCCTCATTTAAATTGCCTAGATAGGTAGTTTGTTTTTGCTTCACCTCTTGCCATGTTAACAAACATTTAACCTTGTCTTGTAAATAAACGAGAGTCAACTAAATAAATAAAAATGTGGTGTTTCGTCAATATGCAACTCGTTGCATATTGAGCTCCACTTAACTTGTAGTACTTGTTTGTGCTCTTTGCCATGCCATGCATAATTTAACCGGACATGCATCATACTTGGATGTGCATCGTATGGCATGTTTATGCTTGTGTGTTTACCGTGTTGTTTGCTTCTCACCGGTTGCTTCTCTTGTTAGCTTCGGTTTCGTTCCGGAGTTGTGAGGATTCGCTCGACTATGTTGCTCCGTCTACTTCATGGATCCGTTCTTCTCCGTGGAATCCCAGGCAAGATGATCATACCCTTGGATACCTTTACTACCATTGCCATGCTTAGTTGTCTCGATGCTATCGTTACATGTCGCGCTACCCATCTTTTATTGTCAGCCCTCTCCTTGTTGCCATGAAACCTCTAACCTTTGACACCTTCCTAGCAAAACCACTGTTTGGCTATGTTACCCGCTTGCTCAGCCCCTCTTATAGCGTTGTTAGTTGCAGGTGAAGATGAAGATCGTTCCAGGAGGGAACTTGTTGTTGGGATATCACAATATCTATTATTAATATTAACACACCTATATACTGGGCATGGGTGGAAGGCTTAGCCTTTTGCTCGGTGTTTTGTTCCACTCATGCCACCTTAGGCGCCGATAAACCGGCATTATGTTCCTTGATTTTTCGTTCCTTACACGATGGGTGGATGGGGACCCCTTGACAGTTCGAATTTGAATAAAACTCCTCCAGCAAGGCCCAACATTGGTTTTAATTTGCTCATAACAACAACTTAATTAATTAATTAAATTGCATAGGGAGTTAGCGCTACCCGAGGATTCTTTCTACATAGCAGGGGGGGCCAGTACTGATGGTGTTGGTCCCAAACGGGGAGCCTGCGGGGCCACCACAGGGAAACTCGAGGATTGGCTCCCGTAGCTTCACCTATCTGGCCGTGGCCTGAGACGAGATACGCGCGGCTACTATCAGGGTGTCGACACACCGGGAGGTCTTGCTAGACTTGTTTTACCATTGTCGAAATGTCTTGTGCACCGGGATGTCGAGCCTGATCGGATTTCCCTAAGATAAGGGGTGATGATATTATATTTATCACTTCAGCTAATCGTGAGAGCTTGTGATGGGCTAAGTTGGGACACCCCTGCAGGGTTATAATCTTTCGAAAGTCGTGCCTGCGGTTATGTGGCAGATTGGAATTTGTTAATGTTCGGTTGTAGAAAACTTGACAGAGGATCCGAAGTAAAACACACAACTGTGTGAGTAACCGTGACTGTCTCTTTTCACTTTGAGAAGAGAACACGGTGGGGTTATGTTTGACTCGTATGTAGTTCAGGATCTTTAGCGATCACTATTTTTGCGACCGTTTGCGTAGATGCTCATCTTATTCTGGTACTCGTAAGCTAGCCACCATATTATGCTTAGCCGCTCCTGCAACCTCACCACTTTGCCTCTTCCTACCCATAAAGCTTTGCTAATCTTGATACCCATGGTTATGGGATTGTTGAGTCCTCGTGGCTCACAGATACTACAACACCAGATGCAGGTTCAGTCGATCATGATGCAGGAGCTGGTTCAAGTACTTCACTGGGAGCTCGATAAGAGAGTTTGGCCGCATGCTTGTGACGTTTCGACGATCAGTAGTGGTTTCTACTAGGATTCGATCTAGACCTGTGGCTTTATGTTTTGTTATCTTTCTTTTGGATCTTCACCCGTAGTCAGGTTGTGATGTTTTTGAATGATGTTTTGCTTATGTAATGTATTGTGTGAAGTGGCGAGTGTAAGCCAACTATCTCCTTTTGCAATTTAATCCCTATTTTGCATGAGTCGTGCAAAGATACCAAACTTGAGATCATTCTAGAATGGGCTTATACCTTTAAGTCGTGCCTCGACATGTAGGAGGTATAGTCCCATCCTGGCCATTACAATCAGAGCCGACTGCCTGTAGGAATCCCCCTTTCCAACTCCTTGGCCGAAGTTGAGTCTAGCATTTGAAAAACAAATTTACTAACTTGTTGTGTGGCTTACGAGCCCACATTACCAATGGATGGTATTAGGATCTTTTATTTCTCGTCTATGCTCTGGGACTCTGATCTCTCTTCTATTCGGGTCAAAAGATTTTATTAACTCTGACTCTAGGTTCTCGCAACTATTCCTGCCGGAGAGCCCACATTACGGAAGATCACCTGCTTCGTCAGAAGGTGCTGACGATATCCCTCGGCATTTTCCCGAGACCCTTGTGCTCATCGCCTTTGCAATTCACCGCCACCGATATATCCCTATGGATATCCGCATGCACTTGTCATTCTCATGACCATTCCTCGTCGCTCTTGTTGTTACAAGATGCCTCAAAATATTCTCCATTGTTTCGAGAATCCTTTGAGTTTACTGTCTTGCAGTTTTATTTCACATGAAAACCCTTACGGTTATTTCCTCACCATTATCGAGGATCTGTTCTTCTAAATTGTTCATGTGTCTCACAAAATTCTTCGGAATATTTTCGATCTTTCGAAGATCCTATGCAGCCTGTTAATCTTGAAATTCTTGCGTGCTTGCATTATGGTTAATTCCATATGACTAGTAGTCTTCATTAACATCCCTTGTCTTAGCCATTTTGAGCCTATTGTTTCAATGTGTGCGTATGCACGCAGTCATCAGGTTATCCGTTTTAAAAGTATCTTTCCGGCTCAGACGTCATTCCGGACATGAGTTGGTTCTCGGCAATTCAAACCTTTGTTGACTGTCCAACTAAGTGTTTTCAACTTAACTATCCTTGATCAGAGTGTCTGCTTCTGATCCTTCATTTTGGAAACCATAATTTATTTCTAATTAAGCATCAGACTAATCAGGTGATTCTTGAATCTGATGCATCTGCATTCTTTCTTCCTCTGAGTGAGTGTCGATACTCACATCAACTCCGTTGTGGATCGCCCGATCCATTGTTGGATTGTTATCCGACAGTGTCCTTCTTATTCAATCACCTTGTGAGTTCTCCCCCTGATACATAATGCCTTTGGTAAATTGTATCCTCTGCTTGGCCAACTATACTCTGCTTTCGAGCTTGACTATTGACTTTTGAAACTTGTGGTATATGTTACTAAGATGCCCGATGGGTTGAAACTATGCCTTCCCCTAAGTCGTGAGAATGCAAAAGTTTTCACAAGTCATACTCTTTCGGTGTCCCACCAAATGAAATTCCAACACTACAGTTTTATCAAAGCGAGAGGTGAATGAAATAGTATGCCTTAAAGAAGTGGGAGTCGACCTTGAACTTGTGTTCATGCCCATGAAAATAATGTAGACCGTCTCGGAAGCTTCTTGCAAAATTATTATCCAGCTGTATAATTTTTTCGGTATTCTTGAATTGATTCCTTACAGTTATGGTCCCGACCATGCTGTCCTGATCTGATATATCTGTTGGGAATTAATTCCCGTGCCTCGTCTATTTTGGCAAGGTTGAAGTATCTACCGTCATAGGTCAATGACCCGGTTCTACTTCTATCATGTTCTACCTTCGAGTATTACCCCCTGGTATCTCGAAGATGTCTTGCCATTGCAACACATCTTACTAACTTTGTCGAAGAAATGTCTTTCCTTGTCGTAATCACTCTACGGGTTCTGGGTTGTTGTCAACCGAGGACACTGACTAATGGAATTATTTCGCACTACAAATCAAGTACCCCCAGTATTTTACTGGGAAAAATTTAAACTCAATATGGTTTATTACTAGACTATCGGGTACAACCCTTGTCTAGCTATCCTTGACTGTGCTACCTCGTCCTTCTTTGGTGCATGAATTCTTCAGAGATTGAGCACAACTTACGTCGAGCTTTCAACATCCGGTTGCTTGTTCAGTAAGGCAACTTTGATTCCGAGCTTGCATCTTTTATATGGATCCAATAACTTGCCACTTCGTCATTCCCTTGCTTGACGCAGCCGATCTTCGATTGCATCCTCTTGAAACCTCCCGATAAATGTGTCGTGACCACTTTCAACACTTTGATTTCTTCCGAGATGTCAACTGTGTTCATGATGAGATATACTCTCCTTGCCCTTGATGATTTTTATTATCACCAGCAACACCCTTGACTTCCTTTCATCGCGAACTTGTCCACATTATGATTACAACTTGCTCTCCAGCTAGTGTTGTGTTCTGCATTGAAGTATTACTGTCTTTTATGTCGCGAATGTTGTGGGGATAGCTCCACCTCTTAGAAGATTCTCGGTATAATGATACTTCTCACCATCACCATTCTTCCTTGGTCCCCGTGTTGTTTTAACCGGGATACCAATATGCTAACGATGTTGCTTGAGTTCTGTACTTCTAGCAACCCTATTGCTTTGAAGATAACGATCGACAGTTCGTTCATAGACTGTTGGTTATTAAATCGTCACTCTAACATTGATCTTGCCGCCTAAGGTCATATTTCGGGCACACCTTTCAACTAATGATTAATGTTGTATGTTTTGATCGAGCATACAACATTAAATCATTTGAATTGACAAGTGTCATCCTCTTGTTCACATTATTGTGGAAATCCCTCCGTTTGGAACTCTCGATGAATTGTCGCTGAGCCCATCCGCCACTGCCTCATCCTCTCCTTGGTTTAATGATGAACTATTGTTTCGGAAACCCGCTGCCATAGTTCATTCCCCGAGAATCTTGCAATGTCATTTCGTCGATTTGTGTTGCACCTTTTCTTCTCGAACATCTTGAGTCTGAGGTATCATGACAACAATCGGATATGAATCTCGGTCAGATATGATAATTGGAACAACTTTACACGAGTTATATTGTTGGTCCTTTGATGACCCGGTAATATGATGTCATGCCTAGCACCCTTGGCTGGAGGACCTATCATTATAATCTCTTTTGTAAGGATAACCATTCTTCTAGGAGGAAATTGTAAGACTTATCTTATAAGTTGCTCCTGATGGATCATTTGCGTATCCAAAGTCTAACCCTTGATTGAAACACCATATCATTGCTACCTCGAAGCATGACTATGATACCCTGCTCATGAACAAGAACATTGGAGGCGCGATGCTAAATGTTTCTTGGTCAGTTATCCAAACACCGTTGTATGGGTAACATCTTGATTAATCCTTGCCTCTTTATCTGAATGGTTGGGTCCTTGCTCTCCTACCCTGTATATCATGTTCTGCTTGCCCATGGGAAGCATATACTCCTATTAATTGTGTGTAATCACAATTTTCCATTCCATTTGTTTGTTAACCTTTCCTTGATCTACATATAATCTAAGCAGTAATAATTTTCTGCTTATGTAAACACCTTGGTGTACAACTCTATAAGTAAGACCTTGAATTCTATTGTTGATAACATCCCGGTACTGCCGCTGGACGAGAACTTTGCCTATTGGTCCGCCTCGTTTCAACGAGTGAGAAAATGGTTCTCTTCGTTCCCCGTCCTTGGTACCGACATTCTTGCCGACATAGCTGACAAGCTATCCACTGACATGCCTCCCTGTCGTGGTTGTGCAAGGTGTCACCACCCTTTCTACTTTCAACCCACATGGTGGGCCCATAACCCACAGGTCCACTGGATCGAAACCTGACCCTTCTTCACAACCCGGATTCTAATGTATCCTTTGCACCTGGCATTGTATGTGATTCACGAGCTAAATTCTATACCATTTTTCATCCTGGAATCGAACACCATGTTATTCTCGTTGTTCACGCCCCCATTCCAGCTTCTGTCTAGGCATCGAATGATTGCCTACACATTCAAAACTTTGGTACCATTGTATATTGCACTCAACGAATTCACTGAAATACAACTCGTGGGATACCTCGTGTATTTTCCATTGAGCTCACCGTCAGATGCCCAGCCTTGTGGAGATGCGTTCTTCCAAAGTTCCCCCCCCCCCATATCGCGTTCGTAGGACGATGAAGACCCCGGAGAAAGGATGACAAGTTGATCATGATGACCTGAAGCAGAGTAATGAAGACATCAACGAAATGGATCAAGCTCTTCGAAAGGGCAGCCAAGACCGAGAAAACTCGTTAGGTTTTCGCTACCAGTACTTTTCTCCCTTACTCCACCGCTTAAATCTCGGGACGAGATTTCTTGTAGTGGAGGAGAATTGTGACGCCCGGATAATCAAGCTACAGTAAACCTCTGCTAATGATGCCACGTCACCACGATTGCTGTTGCTAATCTCGCGTTAGTTCGGAACCGATTCAATTTCAAATTAAAAATCAAGCAAACCATAAAAGTTTTCAAACGTAAAAACAAAAATGTTCTAAGGGTGACAAATAAATCATATGTAATATTGGTGGAGAAACCACATTTTTATAACATGTTTAAATGCTCTAAAGTAAATCAAACAATGGCTATAACAATTTATTAAATGCCTTTTATAAAATATAAAATATTAAACTAGTTTGTTTTGGGTGCCTAGGATATATTGACATTAGAATGAGTAGTAATACTATTATTAGGACCTAAGATCATAATTATTAAAACTAAAATAAAGAGAAACTGAAAATAAAACATAAAAGAAATAGAAAACAAAAGGAAAAGAAAAAGGCAAAATAGGAAAGAAAACATAAAAGAAAAAGGAAACCCCCTGCTGGGCCGTGGCCCAGCTGGCCACCAGGCCAGGCCCATCCGGCGACCCA
>LR738709.1:311767579-311791684 GCA_902687465.1 Secale cereale | reverse complement strand
CACCGATCCCCACCTCGCCCCCCTCTTCCTCCCAGCGCCGCCTCCCACACACACACGCACACAGGCATGCAGAGGAGGGGCACGCGATCCCCTCCCCTCGATACGCACCGCGCCCAAGCTCCGCCACCTCCGCCCTGGATCTCCTCCAGCGCCGCCGTTCCGAGCCCCTCCGCCGGGCCCTCCGTCGTCCTGGTCAGGATCGGCACCGGAGCCGATCCCAGACGCCCCACCACCCCGTCGCCGGGTCGCTCCCCATCTCCGTCATTCATCCCCGACATCCTCCTCGTCGGACCACATCGCGCCTCGCCGCCCCTCGTCCCTGCAACGCGGGTGAGGCTCGGGCTCGGGTCATATCTCCTCCTTCTCCCCATCGATGACCGCACATGACAATGCCCACTACTTCACCCCGCGTCGTCGACGCGCACCCAGCGCAGCCCCATCACCGTTGCCCACACCCACAACAGCCCGTTCGCGCCCTACCCATGAGCCCGCATCGGCCAAGATGAAGGCCATCTGCGCGTGCCCCGCCGCAACCGCCTACCGCCGCATGTGTCTCGCGCCTCCCCTCGGGTTCGCCCCTCGCTACCACAGCGCCAGCCTTGCCTCTCAGCCCCCTCTCGCGGTTGTGTTGCTGCATGCACCCACGCGCCCGCAGCCAAGTCCGCGCCACGCGCCCACCCCCTTCTATGCTCGACTGCTGCTCACCGGAGCTCCCCCCGCACACCGCTGCAGCTTGCCGCAGCTCCTCGTTGCGCACCACCACTTCTCTCACGCGCCGGTGCCGCCCGTCGTGGCCTCCCCACTGCCGCCGGCGGCCGGCCTTGCCGTCCCTGTGGGCGGGCGCCTAGTCGGGCGCCCAACGCCACACACCCGCGCCCGTTCGGGCTATGCCCGAAGCCCGCACCCGCTAAGGCCCCAGGGCCTATGACAGTCGGGGCCCACCCCTCCACAGAATGTTTTAAAAAGGAAAAAAATAATAAAAATAATATATAATAAAAATAATTAATAAAGTATTAAAATATTAATTAATTAATTAATTTAATTAAACTTAATTAGATTAACCTAACTACTGTTAGACTAATTAACCTGTTTAATTAGTCTTAGTGTACGACAGTAGGCCCCACACGTCAGTTTGACCCAGTCAACACCCCTGTTGACTGCTTCTGACGTCAGCATGCACTATTCTGGATAATGTTGTTTTAAAATAATTAAATAAATTCAAAAAATGATTAAAACTTTGAAAATTAATATAAAATAATCCGTAACCCGGATGAAAATACTTTGTACATGAAAGTTGCTCAGAATTTCGAGACGAATCCGAATACGCTTTCCGTTCGTCCGCCACACATCTCTATCATACCGAACATGCAACATTCCCCTCCGTTTCGTCTGTCCGAAAACGTCAAACACCGGGAATACTTTCCAGGATGTTTTCCCCCTTCCCCGGTATCACCTATCCCTGCGTTAGCTCACGCCTGGCGCCGCGTATTGCCTTGTTATATTTTGTGATGCTATTGTTTGCTCTGTTATTTATTTGTTTCCCCTTCGTTGCTTCTTTTCGGTAGACTCCGATACCGTGATAGACCCCGAGACCATTGATGCTTCGGTGTTCGACTACGGCTACGCCTCCGAAGATTCCTTTCGTCTGCAGAGCTACCAGGCAAGCCCCCCCTTTGATCACCAGATATCGCCTATTCTTCTCTCTACTGCTTGCATTAGAGTAGTGTAGCATGTTACTGTTCGGTTACTCCTATTCTGCTGCATAGCCTGTCATTGTTGCTACAACTGTTGATACTTTACCTACCATCCTAATGCTTAGTATAGGATGCTAGTACTCCATCAGTGGCCCTACACCCTTGTCCGTCTGCCCTGCTATTCTATCGGGCCGTGATCACGGGTATATACTACATACACTTTACATGATACATGATGTGACTAAAGTCGGGTCGGCTCTTTGAGTACCCGCAAGTGATTCCGATATGGGGGCTGAAAGGACAGGTGGCTCCATCCAGGTAGTGGTGGGCCTGAGTTCCCGACGGCCCCCGAGTGGATCTTTGTGGTGGAGCGACAGGGCAGGTTGAGACACCCAGTGGAGAGGTGGCCTGGCCCTGGTCGTTGTCCGCGGTTATTTCATAATAACACGCTTAACGAGTTTGGATATTTGATCTGAGTCTGGCCGTTGGCCTATACGCACTAACCAGCTACGTGGGAATAGTTATGGGTACTCGACGTCGTGGTATCAGCCGAAGCCTTCTTGACGTCAGCGGCTTAGCGGCGCGCGCCAGGTTGGACCGCGTAACGTAACTTCCTTAGTAATGGAGGTTGCTAGGTCTGCTCACCGGCCGCCCTCGCAACATGCAGGTGTGCATTGGGCGATGGGCCCAGACCCCTGTGTGCTTAGGACTTAGACCGGCGTGCTGACCTCTCTATTGTGCTTAGGTAGGGCTGCGACGTGTTGATCTTCCAAGGCCGAGCATGAACCGGATACTTAATAAAACACACCCTTACCAGTGCCAGATACAACTCGGTGGTTGCTCTCTCACAGGGTGATGTGCGGGAGGATCGCCGAGTAGGTTTATGCTATACGATGTTACTTGGTGAACTTACCATCTACTCCCTTCTACTGCTGCAAGACGGAGGCCGCGAGAAGCGAGGATACTTGTTACTTTCCAGCTACCCTCATCTTCTGCTGCAAGATGGAGGTTACGAGAAGCGTAGTCTTCGATTGGATTAGCTATCCCCCTCTTATTCTGCTTTCTGCAGTTCAGTCCACATATATTACCCCTTTACACAGATATCATTGCATATGTAGTGTAGATCCTTGCTTGCGAGTACTTTGGATGAGTACTCACGGTTGCTTTGTTCCCCCATTCCCCCCTTTCTCCTTTCTTCTCAGTTGGTGCAACCAGATGGTGGAGTCCAGGACCCAGAGGATCCCGAGGATGTTTCTACGTGGAGTTCGGCTTCGAGGAGTAGTTAGGAGGTCCCAGGCAGGAGGCCTTGCCTTTTCGATCGTGTTGTTTTTGTGCTAGCCTTCTTAAGGCAAACTTGTTTAACTTATGTTTGTACTCGGATATTGTTGCTTCTGCTGACTCTTGTGTTTTCGAGCTTATGTATTCGAGCCCTCTAGGCCCCTGGCTTCTAATATAAAGCTTGTATTATTTTAATTTGTGTCTAGAGTTGTGTTGTGATATCTTCCAGTGAGTCCCTGATCTTGGTCGTACACATTTGCGTGCATGATTAGTGTACAGACAAATCGGGGGCGTCACAGGATCCAAACATGCATATGGGACAGGATCAGAACGATGACGATGACAATGTATTTGCCAACGTCGATCAGTACTTTGCCGATCATGGGTACGGTGGCGACTTCATGGGGCCTCCTTCTCAAGAACCCAACCCAACAAAAGACGTGCGCGATCTAGATGGTACCGCGGAGAAGCCAGGTTGCAATAGGCGTCGTCTGTCGTTCAGCTCTCAGGAGACGCCTCCAGCTGCCAACTTCACCGAGCCTCAGATAGGCGAGGTGCAAAATATTATCAGCCCCAACACACTCAAGAAGGCAGTCTGTGAGCATAACTCGGTCCCATTACAGGAGAAGAAGAAGGCACGCAAAAGAAAGACTAACAAGGGTGCGAGCCAGCCGGCACCGAGTACGATCCGTGCTCAGGACGGGCCACCTTCACCTGAGGATGTAATGAGGAGGGTGCATGTGGCGGGTAGGCCGATGCTACCGACAAATATACTCGATGCTGCAACCGGTGCTATGCGGAGTCTGCATGACAGTGTTCTTTCTTTGGAGAAGCGGCATCTCAGAGAGAAGGATGTGGCATACCCGGTTTTCGCGGCCAAGGTGCCAGAGGGCAAGGGCTTTGTGGATAACTCCATCGGGGGTACGATCGTCCTGCGGTTTGATGACATCCACGCTATGTTGAAACTTCATCCGCTGCACTACACCTTCGTTCGGCTATTTTCGCTGAGTATGGAGATGCGGATCATTCGCGACAAGACCCCGGACATCGTGATAGTCGACCCCTTCTACATGCGTGCCAAGATCTTGGGCAACGCTGGGGACCGGCAAGTCACGAGTTCTTACCTCGAAGGCGTCATTCTAGCAAACCGAGATAAGGATAACTTCCTCGTGCCTTACTTTCCCGAGTAAGTCCTCCGCCTCAACCGCCCCGTAACATATGAATTCTTAGATTTCGATCGTTTTTGTTTTAACATTTTGTGTTTTCTGCAGTGACACACATTGCACGCTCATCCTCCTAAGCCCCAAATATTCCATGGCCACGTATTTCGACCCAGACCGTCAGTCGAACGTAGACTACACAAATGTCAAGAAGGTTCTTGATGATGTTCTCCCCGGCTACGCCAAATCTGGAGGCACCTTCACCAGGCCTATTCGTAAGTACGGCAAGCACATGTTCTCCCACAATACGACATTCTGCTGCGTCAAGCAGCCGCCTGGCGGTCAGAAGGGTGGCTACTACGCCATCCATCACATGCGGGCGATCGTATGGGACCATCATCAACTTATGCTACCAAGTAAACTCAAAGATTGGGCCGCGAGCGTGTCGGCAATCCAGGACGCGGACATCAGACAAGAATTCTTTCGCATCCAGTCGGAGTTTGAGGAAATCATCCATCAAGATGTCCTTCGTACCTCGGGGCAGTTCTTCCTCAGAAATCAACCATCCAACAGTGACATCGACACAATGCTACAAATGCAGGCTGACAACGCCTGTGATTTCATGACTCCCATGATAGACGGCGGCTTCATCCACGCTCCGGTCCCTTGAGTCGAGTCGAAAGCAGTGATGCTGTGTCTAGTTCTGAAACATCGATTGGCTCATGTTGTAATTAAACTTTAATGAACTTGTAGTATGTCTCTTTGGTTTCGAGAGTCGTTCAACTTAGATGTAATCGATGCTATTAATGTCTTGCTTTTCTCTTTCGATCGTTCTGTTGCATACTTATATATTGCTTATGTATTGGCTGTGAATTGGTACTAATGTTTCATTTGGCTAGTGCATAGTGATGCCGTCATATGTCATGTACAAGGGTAAGGTTCCCGGAGTCTACGACGACTGGGAGGAGTGTCGGAGACAGGTTCACCGATTCAGCGGTAACAGTTACAAAGGGTACACCACTAGGGCCGAGGCCGAATCTAGATACGCCCGCTATCTAGCGGGAGAGGGGAGGGAGCGTTGGAGGAACCAGATGAAGACGAGTTTCATCGTGATGATGCTCATCGACATGACCGCAACTCTCTTCTATGTGATGGTAGTTTAGATAATCGATATCGACTTGTAATGTGAAGACAAACTCGCTACTCGCGGTCTCGAGACTTGTAATATAATGTTCTATCTTTGTTCGGTCTTTTCAATTCGGAGACTAATATGATGAATTGTATTCGGAGACTAATATGATGAATTCTATTCAGAGACTAATCTTCTATTGTATTCGATGAATCTGTTGTTGATGTGTGTTGTCTATATTTTGTCCAACTATACATTTTGTAACCTGTGCAAAAAACAGAAAATAAAAAAAAACATAATATTCATACTAATGGCGCATCACATCACAGTGCGCCATTAGTATGCCAAAGGATACTAATGGCGCATCACTAGACAGTGCGCCATTACTATGCCGAAGTTACTAATGGCGCATCCTGTTGTGGTGCGCCATTAGTATGCCAAAGCACCTGGGTATACATGGCCCCCTAGGAGGCATACTAATGGCGCACTGCTGTGTACACTAATGGCGTATCTGTGGTGCGCCATTAGTAAAATATACTAATGGCATGGCACTAATGGCGCACCACTAATGCGTCATTAATGGCCAAATTAGGTGCGCCATTAGTAGGCCTTTTCCTAGTAGTGACAAGTATTAATCCATTATATTGAAAGATTCATTGCTCAGTTGGTAAAGCACAAAGCTCTTAACCTTGTGGACGTGGGTTCAAACCCCAAGATGGGAGTTACATTGTATCATGTTATTTTCAATGATTATGTCTATAAAGACCCTGCTCATTATTGCATAATGACCCGACCCTTGGGGGCTACACTGGTTAAAGTTTTTGGGCATCATTCAAACTACAAGTCCCAGGTTGCTGCAAGCATGACAACCCGGCACTTGGGGGCTACATATGTGTAATATTCAGTTTTGACTAGTGATTGAGATGAACAATCTGGATTTCTTCAAGATTGCAACTTTTATATTCAAACAAGTCTTAAGATATCACTATGTTCTCCTCTTAAGACTTGGGGGCTACAGATAATACGCATATAAAGGAGGAACATATTCAAATTCTCAGTTTCTGGCAAATTAGGAAGGTTAATTGTGTGACCCGGTGTTGGAAACAATCATAACCCGGCGTCTATAAACAGTCATGACCTGGAATCATCAGTTTTTATAACCCGGCAATGGTGGTAATCATAAACCGGCAAGTTCTACATTTCCAAACCGGCTGGATATCAATTGAATATTTGAAGATCAATATTTTTTTCAATTCAGAGCATTGAAGGCCGATTCAAGTGGATTATCTCTTACAATATTTCTCTATGAGACACCAACGTCAGCAAACGGATTATGAAGCTGGTCTATTGACCCGGAGTTTTTAGAGGAAGTGCCTGGATTTTTTGCGTTGGTAATGTTTGAACATATCTGCTAAGGAGATTTGCTATGAGATCATGGATACATATCAAGGAGGAAGTGAAAAGGACTTAAAGATGATCAAGTGCTGGTTTACGAGAATTCTTAACCCAGAGCACAACCTGTCAAATTTGTTCTTGGTTTGTTTTACAGGATAAGTTTAACATGGATAAATCCAAATTAAACTGGGGGCTAATGTCGGGGATATACCCCGCAGCGTAACCCGGGGGAAGGTTATCCGGCCGGACTTGGCGGTTTAATTGATACCCGGTTTACACTTGGTGGTTCACTGGCGATCCATCATAACCAGACGGTTTACAAGCAACCTGCCTGAATAATATCACTCACTGGTAACCCGGCTGGCGGATCACGGATGACAAGGCCAAAGGCCCAGAAGGCCGGTTCATGTTATGGTGGGCCGGTTTATGAAGAAAGCATAAGGAATATTCTCCTACAAAAGAAGCAAGACTAGGACTCCTTGTAATAGAGTAATCCTAATCCTACTAGGACTAGTCATGTAACCCGCCCCTTCAACTTATATAAGGAGGGGCAGGGCTCCCCAAAGAGGACAAGTTCTGACAAGTTAGAAGAAACAATCTCTAGGGCTAGACAGAAGAGCTGGTTTTCCGGCGACACCATGAGGATCATAATGAGACCTAGCCTCAAACAGCACGTAGGGCTATTATCGGATGATGTTTCCTGGGGCCCGAAGCTGTCTAAATCCTTGTCTTGCATTGCGTCTCTCGATTCCGCTCAACCCCTCTCAAGCTACTACATAGATGCGCGGCCTCACGACTAAGTCCTTACCCTAGGACATCTGCCGTGACAATTCCACGACAGTTTCGGATAAGGAAATGTCTCCAGGTTTTGAGCGCATGCACTACAGCCGCTAGCTCCAAATCGTGCGTAGAATAATTCAACTTGTGCGGTCGGAGTTGACGGGATGCATAAGAAACAACTCTTCCGTCCTGCGTGAGTACTCCTCCAATTCCTAAGCGTGAAGCGTCGCAATATACTTGAGAATCCTTGCGTATATCTAGCAATATCAGCACTGGGGTTGTCGTCAAACGTTTCTTCAACTCCTGAAAACTTTCTTCGCACTCTTCAGTCCAATGGAACTTTGTGTCCTTCTTCAACAATGTCGTCATAGGCTTTGCAATCTTGGAGAAATTCTCTATGAATCTCCGGTAATATCCCGCGAGTCCAAGAAAACTGCGGATTTCTCCTACTGAGGTGGGTGCCAACCACTCAGTGACTGACTGAACCTTGGTAGGGTCCACTGCTATACCTTCTCCTGATATAACATGTCCTAAGAATCCAACTTCCTTTAACCAAAACTTACATTTGCTGAACTTGGCATATAATTGGTGTTCTCTGAGCTTCTCAAGAACCAAACGCAAATGTTCCTTGTGTTCCTCTTCGTTATTTGAATACACAAAAATATCATGAATGAATACCACGACAAACTTATCCAAGAATTCCATGAACACCTTATTCATCATACTCATGAAATAGCAGGGGCGTTAGTCAATCCGAATGACATAACCGTATACTCATATAGCCCATACCTTGTGGTGAAGGCTGTCTTGGGTATATCCTTTTCTCGGATCTTCAACTGGTGGTATCTTGATCGTAGATCAATTTTGGAGAATACTTTAGCTCCTTGAAGTTGGTCGAATAAATCATTGATCATCGGCAGTGGGTACTTATTCTTAATCGTCACTTCATTCAGTGCCCGATAATCAATGACCATTTTTAAAGATCCATCCTTCTTCTCGACCAAGAGCACTGGGGCTCCTAGGGTGATGAACTTTGTCGAATGAATCCTTTCTCTAATAACTCCTTAATCCGCTTCTTGATGTCCTACAAATCATTCGGTGGCATCGAGATGCAGACAAGGTGTTCCTCCGGTATTCGGGAGTTGCATAATCTCATAGTCATAGGAACATGTATAAGTCATGAAGAAAGCAATAGCAGTAAAACTAAACGATCATAGTGCTAAGCTAACGGATGGGTCTTGTCCATCACATCATTCTCCTAATGATGTGCTCCCGTTGATCAAATGACAACTCATGTCTATGGCCAGGAAGCATAACCATCTGTGATCAATGAGCTAGTCTAGTAGAGGCATACTAGGGACATACTGTTTTGTCTATGTATTCACACATGTACTAAGTTTTCGGTTAATACAATTCTAGCATGAATAAAATACATTTATCATGATATAAGAAAATACAAATAACATCTTTATTATTGCCTCTAGGGCATATTTCCTTCAATTTAACCACTTAATTTGGGTGAATCTATGGTGCAAATGAGGTGAGGAGGAGGAGGCTGCCGAGACCAAGCTAGAGGGTGTGGAGAGAATGAAGTGGGGAAAGTGAGTGTGTGGTAGCTAGGGTGGCTGTCAAAAATATCTGCTCTCAGGTTACCAATGGCGCACCCCCAAAGCATGCACTATTGGTAACCAGGGTTACTAATGGCGCACCAGGTGTGCGGTGCGCCATTACTAGTTTTGAAAAAAAATTCGAAAAACAAATTTGTGTAGTGGCGCACCGTGGGTGCGGTGCGCCATTACTAGTTAAACTAGTAATGGCGCACTGTACCCTAGTGTGCCATTGCTAAGTCTGGGAAGGGGTGTGGGGCCAGGACAAAACTAGTAATGGCGCACCGCACGCCAGGTGCGCCATTAGTAATATGGCAATTAATGGCGCACCTATATCTGGTGCGCCACTGCTATATAGCAGTGGCGCACCACATACATGGTGCGCCATTAATGTACATATCAGCTACAGCCATTTTTCTAGTAGTGCGGGGGCTACTGTCGGCGTTCTGGTAACGCGGGTACCCAGACTTGCCTGCCTGCAGCCCAGGGCGTGGCTCATCAGGCGGCCTGGTACGGCCCAACATCTTCAGCAACCACTCAATACCCTCGCGAGGGGCCAAGCCTCGCGAGGCAGACGACACAAGACATCCCATGGGGCGCCCTCACTAGGCTGGCTCATGAGGATCGGAGATATCGAGGTGAGGGACATGTCGCGAGGTCCTCGTGACGTGAGCAGTGACGACCAAGGCCAGGCGGGCGCCAGTGAGCGCAGAGTGCCAGTTTCCTCTTTGGTGCTAAAGGAGTAGGTGCAGGCGAAGAGTCCCGAGGCGTCAGGCAAAGGTTTCCATATCGGTGCAACAAGACCAAGACCAGAAGGACAGCAGAATGGGGGTCACCATGGAGCCCACGGCAGCGTCACCACCAGAGCCTTTGGCAGGCGAAGACCACCTTTTGTGAGGATAGCTTGTACTAGTTGTCCCCCTTCAAATTTGGCTGTTGTGGGATCCCTTCCCACTCAATATTTGGGAAGAGGACCCGAGCCACTATAAATAGGGCTAGCAACCACCATTGGGAGGATGTCATCTCATCTTGAGTTGATCAGTCAGTAGGCTACACACCGCCAAGCTCACCCGAGCACAAGAACCCCTCTCCTCAAGAGGCAGTTCGTCCTTGTACTAGTTCTTCATCAGCCTGCAAGGCAATCCACCACACCACACTGGATTAGGGTATTACACCACAACGTTGGCCCGAAATAGTATAAACCTTGTGTCCCTTGTTCTTCGGATCTAACGAGCTAGGCTTAGGGACCGGTGAGTAGACGAGCTAGGGCGGCAGGAGAGATCTTCATGCGCACCCTAGAGTTCGAACCTCAAGGGTTTTACCAGAACCCTAGATCTGACATCGCTGAAATGTACTCTAGTCTTGCTCTCATCACAAATGAGATTGCCGGCTTAGGAAGTGAAGAGATGACTGACAGATTCATCATCAAGAAGATCCTAAGAGCCTTGGATGGAAAATATCATACTGTGTGCACATTGATCCAAATGATTCCCAACTACAAATATCTCAAGCCAACGGAAGTCATTGGAAGAATTGTTGCTCATGAGATGTCACTCAAGGATAAGGAAGAGCTTCACAACAAGTCTAGTGGTGCTTACAAAGCCTCATGTGATGCTCCTACATCATCAAGTGAAAAACAAGCCTTCAATGAGGAATTGAGCCTAATGGTGAAGAATTACAACAAGTTCTACAAGAGTAGAAGCAAGGAAAGAAATTCCAAGTCAAGGTCCTACAATGACAAAAGATCTTCTAGTCGTGAGCGTAATTGCTACAATTGTGGAAGACCCGGACACTACTCCAGTGAGTGTACGACTCCCTACCAAAGAAGAGAAGACTAACCTAAAAGGATAAGTAGAAGAGAATAATCACCTCCAAGAGAGAGAATGAGTAGATATGATCGTTATGAACAAAGAAACTCTCGCAAAAGCAAGGATTCGGAAAGTAATGATGAGTCATCAAGGAGCTACACAAAAGCGAAGACATCAAGCTCATGTTGGTGAATGGGTATCCGGCTCCGAATCTAACCATCACACCGAGAGAAGTTATCACTCCGACTTTGAATACACTCAAGATGAAGGTGTTGCCGGTCTAGCACTTGTGTCAACCAACTCCTACGACATATTTGAATCACCAAATGAAGGAATTGGAAGATGCTTCATGGCTAAAGGCCCAAAGGTATCACATCTCGAGTATGTTGATTTCAATAGTGATGAATATGATTTGGTGGGCGATGATGATTTACTTGTTGACAACTCTAGTGATGAACACTATGATGAATTTGCTATTAATCAAGCTAATCAAGATAAAACGAATGACGATGATAAGAAGAAGATTGGGCATCTAACTAAAGAACTAAACACTCTTAAGTTAGCTCATGAAACTACCTTAGAAGATCATCGAGAGCTTTTAAAAACTCATGAGAAGCTACGCTTTGAAAAGCTCAACCTTGAGCAAGAACATGGTTTTTAAAAAGCAATCAATGATGATCTTCGTAAGAAAAGTTCTTCTTACATTGCCAAGCGTTTACTCTTGTCTACTTACATGCCACAAGTAAAATCTAGCAACAAGAATAAGAAATATTCTTCCTCTAGTAGTAACAACAATCATGCTAAATCCAATATTGTTGCTTCTAGTAGTTCTCTTGATTCCACTAATGATTCTCTTAGCCAAGTTACACTTGAGCAAGAAAATAGCTTATTGAAGGGAATTATAGAGAAAGGTGTTTACAAGAGTCTTGCCGGAAGTAAGCAATTTGAGGAAATTGTACACAAGCAAGGAAGGCACTGGAAGAATCAAGGTGTTGGTTTTGAACGAAAGTTCAATGCCAATGGAGTTGAGTCGAAAGAAGATCAATACCCCAAGACAAAGTTTGTTCCTCAATAAGAGAAGTATGATCCTACTTCTTTCAAGGGAACACAAGCTCAAGATGATCTTTCACCACAAGACCACAAGCAAAAAGTCAAGGACAAGCTTCAAGAAGGGATTGATGCATTTGAATAAGCTCCTAAGGCCTTGTTCAAGTGGGTTCCCAAGACTACATGCTCTACTTCATCAAGTACGACTGTAACTCCAAGGATTCCCATCAAGTTGATGTGGATCCCGAAGAAGAAGAACTAGAGAGTTCTTGAGGGTGGGTGACTCCGCCAACATACTTCACTCATATCATTTTGGCGAGGACAAGTGCAACAACTTCCACATCTTGCACCAGTTCAAGGAGTCACAAACCCTTTTGTTGGAAATACAAGGGACAAGGTAACCTAATGCTTTCATGGACATTATCTTGTGTGAACTTTACTCTATGTCTATGGATATACTTGTTTGTTCCTTGTGGGACTAACCCGTGTAGGTATTGAAAGTGCAACTCCACTCCAATGGATTGCTCCAAATGATCTACATCAACATTGAACATCCACATCTTCAACATCAACATGAAGTTATCATCGACAAAACCCAAGGTTACTTCATCCCTCTCAGGGGGGATATCACATCTAGGGGGAGCTTTACTCTAAGAATCAAGCTAAAACAACTCGAATGGTGTGAACACAACAATGCTTTGTGTAAAAGTTGTAACCCCACTTGTGCTTAAACAATGAGTACTACCTATGATCAAATGTTCTCATTTGACTCCTAAGTCAATATAATCATATATAGATGACCTAGTCATCGCCAATTGCTTGATAGATGCTAGAGTGTTTGTGCATGCTTTGCCATGTATTTCATTTGCCATTTTATTGCTTGAGCATGTTGGTTGCACATTTTAATTATTCGAGGACATCCATTTGTTGCTTTGATTGTTTGCTTTTTCTTTTGCCGAATGGATGGACAAGAAAGCCTAAGTACCTCCTCTAGCTATCTATGCATTTCTCGTCTCAAACTCTATTCACGCTACATCACAAAGTTTGGTCAGGTCAGATTCGAACGACTCTATGTGAGGAGCACTCAGGGTCCACAATTCGTCATAGACTTAAACTTCCAAGACCTCTCTGTGCATTTCGGTCTGACCGATTCATCCACTTTGGTCACACCGAGTTCACTAAGTTGATCTTGGTTTTCAATCTCGGTGCAACTGATTTGAAATTTCGGTCACACCGAGTTGCAGTAACCGCTTGCGATTCTGCATCTCGGTGCCACCGAATTGTTCCGCTCGGTCACACCGATAGGGTCAGAATATATATACCCACGAGTGAGATTTTGGAAACTTCTTCAAAACCCTCCATCCCGCGCATGTCCTGCTCTGTCGCCTTAGGTCTCTGGATCGTCTTCTCGTCTCCAGCGACCTCCCGCTGCTGGTTTCCGTCACCGTCAACGGGATTCCGCCGCGCCGTTGCCGCCGTAGCAAACTGACCGCCGAACTAGTGTATGAGTTCGATCATTTGTGCTAATTCCTTACTCCGATTCTTAGCACATTGCTTTGCCATGTTCTTTACCATGTATGAAATCAATCCATCCAGAGAAATCATCCCTTAGATCAGGTTTGATTCGAAAATTTAGGGTTAGGTTTCCGCTGAACTCATCTCGGACCGACCGAATTGTGGAAATCGATCTCACCGATTTGGATTAGGCCATTGCACTTGCGCTTTTTGGTCTGACCAAAAATTGCAAATCGGTGTGACCGAGTTCAACTCTCAGTGAAACCCTAGCAATCTCGGAGCCACCGAACTATGACTCAGTCTGACCGAGTTCACTAGTTTAGACTCCAAAAGTTGCTTCGGTATCACCGAGTTTAACAAATTGGTAGCTCTGAAATGATTTCTGTGGAGAACTAAAACTAAGTTTTGATTCATCTGTTTTGCAAAACCTATGAACTTTGTGATGCTCATCCATTCTATCTCATCTACATCTATTCTCAGGGTAAGCTTTCAGTTTGCACATTATCTGATCAAAGTGACAGCTAGAACAGGTCTGAGGAGCAAGTTAACATGAGTGAGGGCACTAGTACCTCTAGCAGTTCAGATGAGGGTAGCAGGAGCACACCAAGCAACCTGCCTAAGGCATCAACTAGGCATAGAGAGAAGAAAACTTCAGATTCATAGGATGAAGATTTTGAAGTTGAAGAAGTCAGCTGAAAGCAGAAAGTTGCTAGGAAGGAATATGGCACAACTGCGTCAACCAAGCATGGTTTAAACAAGAAAGCTCTAGCCAGGAGAGTGCCCATGTCAAAAGCTAGAGCCTTAACTCAAGAAACTAAGGAGCTCACTCTTGAACCAAGAGAGGAAGAGGTTGCTGGAGGAAAGAAGAGAAAGGAATGAGTGAAGAAGACTATGGCAAGACTTATTGGAAAGCCCTCCATGATGAGAGATCCATCTGATAAGGAAGAAGAAGAAGAAGAAGAGGATGCTGCACCAGCACCTAAATCTCAGAAGCTGATCTGGGATTCCATTAAGTCAGGGGCTGCTCCTTCAAAGCCCAAGACTGCCCCCAAAGCTGCTGCTCAAGCCACCAAGTCTGCACCCAAGAGAAGCACAAGGAACATTCCAGCTGCAGGAAAGAACAAGGCCCTAGTGGCTGAGATGGAAGAAGAAGAAGATGATGAAGTCCAAGTGCTTAGGAAACTCAAGCCCAAGATTCCAGATCATGATGATAATCATCCAGTGGCAGAAGACATGAAAGTCAGGAAGGATGCAGGTCTCAGACTTTGGAGACAAAGTGATCCATATGCTGTGAGAAGGAGGACTGTTGTGGACTATAGGTTCCACACCAAAGAGCAACAAGATTTCTATGAGACCATCTTGCTTGATAAGAAGCCAATTGTCCATGATATGAAGTGGGCAGATTGCAAATTCATTGATGAGAATAAAGATCATTTTCCAGGTGTACATGAAAGTTTCAAATCATGTGCTGTTGACAAGTTTGTGGGACAAAAGTTGACAAAATGGAATGATGAACTCATCATGCAATTCTACTCCACATCTCATTTTTATCCATATGGTAGAATTATGTGGATGTCTGAAGGTACAAGGTACCAGTCAACTGTTGATGAGTAGGCCAAGTTGATAAATGCCTCTAAAGAGCATGAGGATGACTTGGATGTCTATGCCAAGAAGAATAAAGACCACAACTCTATGGCCAACATGTACAAAGAGATCCTAGACAGAGCCTTGCAGACACACAAGCTTGGATCTGTGCATTACTTGTTGTCAGGATTAGCTACTATCAACGCTATATTGAGGCATACATTGTTGCCCAAATCAGGATATCACAAGATGATCAAGGGCCATTCAATCAACTTGCTACAGATATTTGATGTGCCTCAAAAATTCAAAGTTATGAGCCTGATTTTTGATCAAAAGGACAGCTGTTGGTCAGAAGAGATCTTGTGGGTATGCCCCACATATTCAGGTGCTCATCAACTCCAAGATGGGCACAAGCACTTATCTTTTGGACAAGAAGCATTTACCCTTGAGACCAGAATTTGACGATAACACAGTTGTGATGAATGAAGATGATCCCACTTCAGTGCAAGCACAAGAGAAGAGAGAAAAGGCAAGGGCAGAAAAAGCTGCAAAGATGCCAAGTGTTGAGGAGGCATCTCAAGTGTTCTTAAAGTCAAAATGAGATCAGCTTGCATATCTAATTCAAGCAACTTTGAGGATTGAGAAGGGCTTAGCCACCCTAACTTAAAATCATGAGAGCTTGGAGAGGATCATTGAAACCAAGTTATATGATCTTGATCTGAAAGTAACTGAGATACAGACTGCAGTTGAGCAGCTCGAGGAGGAAGCAGAGGAGAGGAAAGGGTAGGCTGCCACATATGCTTTTTAGAGAGTGCCTAGAAGTCAGAGGTCTGCTGCAGTGCCCATGGCTGACACTAGAGCAACTACTCCAGCACCAGTAGCAACAGCTTCAGTGCCACCTCCAGTTGCCACTCCACCAGCTCCAACAACATCTACAGATGCCTTCTTCCTTGGAGTCCTCTCAACACCACCTCCCAAAGATCAAGCCTAGAGAGACGCATAGCACTATGCATTTTCAAACTTTTTGGTAACTTGTTTCCAAAGGAGGATAAATGTATAGATCATAGGCTTCGAGAGATAGTGTTTTGCTTCTTTGTCTCTCTTGCTATTTACGTGATACTTTTGTGTGTGCTTGTTTAATACTCTTTATGTCTGTGTGTGAGATATTTGTATGATCATGTGTTTGATCATATCATACTTTAATGCTTGCTTGAATGATGCTATTATTTTATCTCTCATATATGATCATTCACTTTGCCTTGGTGATGAGTGCATATTTTTACTTTTTATCATTTTGAGCGCTCCACCAAGATGTATGTGACATGGAAGAGTAACCCATGATCCTAATCAATGGTGCATTTGCATTCAAAAGAAAATTTTATATAATACACAAATTTAGGGGGAGCTCTTGCTTATCACATACTTCTCAAAGCGATGATGTATTTCAATCTTATTATCATTTGTCGAAGCTTTGATCTATATGTTGTCATCAATTACCAAAAAGCGGGAGATTGAAAGTGCAACTATCCCTGGGTGGTTTTGGTAATTCCTAACAACATATAGCTTATTGAACTAATGCTCTTTCAAGATGATCATTTCAGAAAGTTCAATGATTGGCATGGCATGGACTAGGAATGTGGACCCCTCAAAATGCTAAGGACACATATTGGCTCAAGCTCAAGACTCTACATTTTCATTTTAGTGATTCAAGATCATATTGAGTCCATAGGAAAAGCCAATACTATTAAAAAGGGACGAGGTGTTTCTTAATGGCTTGCTTGCTCAAAATGCTTAATGATATGCTCCAAAAGCCCTCAACCACTTTCTCATATCTACATATGTCCTAAAACTAAAGTCAAACTCGGCCCCACTGATTTGATCTATCCGGCGCCACCGAGTTCATCTGACATAGCCACTGCCAGAAACCCTAATCAGTTCAATCTCACCGTTAGGGATCTCGGCCTCACCGATATGGGATTGCAAACTCTCTGTTTCCCTTCTTAACATTTCGGTCTAACCGAAGTGAGCGATCGGTCCCACCGAGATCGCAATGCAAACTCACTGTTTCCTTTTCGTAACGTTTAGGTCTCACCGAAATGAGTGAATCGGTCCCGCCGAGTTTGCATGACCTACTCTCTGTTTGCCTATTACAGAAACCGGTCTCACCAAGTTGATGTCATTGGTCTCACCGAGATTACGTTATGCCTTAACCCTAATGAAATCGGTCTCACCGAGTTGACATGTCGGTCCCACCAAAAAGCCTAACGTTCACATTTTGAACTAAATTGGTCTGATCGAGTTTCATGATTCGGTCCCACCGAGTTTGGTAAATTGTGTGTAACGATTAGATTTTATGTGGAGGATATATATACCCCTCCACCCACTCTTCATTCTTGGAGAGCCATCAGAACGTGCCGACACTTCCAGCATACATTTTTTGAGAGAGAACCACCTACTCATGTGTTGAGAACAAGATATTCCAATCCTACCATATGAATCGTGATCTCTAGCCTTCCCCAAGTTGCTTTCCACTCAAATCATCTTTCTATCCAATACAAATATATGAGAGAGAGTTGAGTGTTGTGGAGACTATCATTTGAAGCACAAGAGCAAGGAGTTCATCATCAACACACCAAATATTACCTTTTGGAGAGTGGTGTCTCCTAGATTGGTTAGGTGTCACTTGGGAGCCTCCGACAAGATTGTGGAGTTGAACCAAGGAGTTTGTAAGGGCAAGGAGTCGCCTACTTCATGAAGATCTACCCTAGTGAGGCAAGTCCTTCGTGGGCGATATCGATGGTGGTATAGACAAGGTTGATTCTTCATGGACCCTTCATGGATGGAGCCCTCGGTGGACTCGCGCAGCCATTACCTGCTACTTCTCGAGCTTGCGTTGTATTCCCTCGAAGAGGAAAAGGTGATGTAGCACAGTAGCGTAAGTACTTCCCTTAGTTTTTGAGAACCAAGGTATCAATCCAGTAGGAGACCACACGCGAGTCCCTCGCACCTGCACAAACAAATAAGAACGTCGCAGCCAACATGATAAGGGGTTGTTAATCCCTTTACGGTCACTTACGAAAGTGAGATATGATAGATAGGATAGTGTGATATTTTTGGTATTTTTGGATATAAGAACAGAAAGTAAATAAAGCAAAGTAAAGTAGATGAAGGTTTAATATGTTGAGAATAGACCCGGGGCCATAGGTTTCAGTACTGGCCTCTCTCATGATAGCAGAATTCTACGGTGGGTGAACAAATTACTGTCGAGCAATTGATAGAAAATCGCATAGTTATGAGAATATCTAGGCATGATCATTATATATAGGCATCACGTCCCTGACAAGTAGACCGAAACGATTTTGCATCTACTACTATTTCTCCACACATGGATCGCTAACCAGCATGCATCTAGAGTATTAAGTTCATAAGAACAGAGTAATGCTTTAAGCAAGATGACATGATGTAGAGGGATAAACTCAAGGAATATGATATACACCCCATCTTTTTATCCTCAATGGCAACAATACAATACGTGCCTTGCTGCCCCTGCTGTCACTGGGAAAGGACACTGCAAGATTGAACCCAAAGCCAAGCACTTCTCCCATTGCAAGAACTATAGATCTAGTAGGCGAAAGCAAACCAATATTTCGAAGAGACTTGCAAGGATATTATAATCATACATAAAAGATTTCAGAAAAGAATCAAATATTTCTCGTAGATAATCTTGATCATAAACCCACAATTCATCGGATCTTGACAAACACACCGCAAAAAGATTACATCGAATAGATCTCCTCGAAGATCGAGGAGAACTTTGTATTGAGATCCAAAAAGAGAGAAAAAGCCATCTAGCTAATAACTATGGACCCGAAGGTCTGTGGTAAACTACTCACAACTCATTGGTGAGGCTATGGTGTTGATGTAGAAGAACTCCATGGTCGATCCCCCCTCCGGCGGAGCTCCGGAACAAGCCCCGAGATGGGATCTCACAGGAATAGAAGGTTGCGGCGGTGGAATTAGGGTTTTCTCTGTTGCTTCGATGTTTTCAGGGTACATGGATATATATAGGAGGATGGAGGGCATCGGGGGAGCCGGAGGGGGCCCATGAGGGTGGGGCGCGCGCCCAGGGGGAGGGGGCGCGGCCTGGACCCTCGTGGTCGCCTCCTTCATTCCCTTGCGTGTACTCCAAGTCTTCCGTGAAGATACGGTTCCAAAAATAACTCTCCCGAAGGTTTCATTCCGTTTGGACTCCGTTTGATATTCCTTCTCTGCGACACCCTAGTCCCAAAAATAATATAGAAGTGTATAATAAAGCTCATTAAACATCCAAAACAGAATATATAATAGCATGGAACAATTAAAAATTATAGATACGTTCGAGATGTATCATTACCCTTCGTGGGTTGAAGTCTCCATCAACGTGGATGTACGATAACACCACCTATCGGAACCACGCCAAAAACATCTGTGTCTACACTTGTGTTTGCAATCTTCGAACCCCTCCCTTTTCTTTCATATGCAATGATTTACATTCCACTGCTATACTCTTAGAATTGCATGTGTAGGTTGATTGCCTGACTTGTGATAAGTTGCTAAAATCTGCCAAGACTTAAAATTGGGAAAAGAATAGATTTTTATTTGGTCAAGTAGTCTAATCACCCCCCTCTAGACATACTTTCGATCCTACATCTCTTCGAAAGAATTAAATGCAACTCTGAAGATTGGGAACTCGAGGAAGGTAAAGAGTCAGGTACTAAGCTTAAGTTTGATTGTGTTAAATCTTTTATGAATACCGATGCTTTCCAAAAGTTTAGCACTAAGTATGGACTTGACTCTGAGATAGTAGCCTCTTTTATGAATATTTTTCTACTCATGTTGATCTCCCTAAAGAGAAGTGGTTTAAGTATCATCCCCCTATTAAAGAAGAAATCAAAGAACCAGTAATTGCTAAAGAAGAAACTATCATTTACAATGTTGATCCAGTTGTTCCTACTCCTTATATTAAGAAACCACCTTTTCCTCTTAAGATAAAGGAGCATGCTAAGGTTTCAACTGTGGTCCGTAAAAGTAACATTAAAGCACTTAACCCCCCTGAGCAAATCAAAGTAGAACCTAGTGTTGCTATGGTTAAGGATCTCTTGGTTGATAATGTTGATGTGCATGTTATTTACTTCATCGACGAAGCATTAAGAATTGCTAAACCCGATACAAAAGAGAAACATAGACCTGTTGTAGGCATGCCTGTTGTCTTTGTTAAAATAGGAGGTCATTGTTATCATGGCTTATGTGATATATGTGCTAGCATAAGTGCTATTCCTTTTACTCTCTATCAAGAAATTATGAATGACATAGCACCCGCTGAAATAGAAGACATAGACGTTACTATTAAACTTGCCAATAGAGATGCCATCACTCCACTAGGGACTGTTAGAGATGTTGAGGTCTTGTGTGGGAAAACAAAATATCCTACTGATTTCCTAGTCCTTTGTTCCCCACAAGATGACTTTTGTCCCATAATAATTGGTAGACCTTTCTTGAACACCGTCAATGCTACTATAGACTATACTAAACAAACTATCGGTGTTAGCTTCGGTGATGAGTCTCATGAGTTTAATTTTTCCAAGTTACTAGAAAATCTCATAAAAAAGAATTTCCTATTAAAGATGAAATAATTGGTCTTGCTTGTATTGATGTACCTCCTACTGACCCTTAAGAGCAATATCTACTAGACCATGAAAACGACTTGCATATGCATGCAAGGAATTAAATAGATACTTTGAAATATGCTTATCTTGACGAGAAGAAGATATATCATGTTATTATTAGTGCTAACCTTTCAGAACATGAAGAAGAAAGATTATTGAAAATTCTGAGGAAGCGCCGAGCTGCTATTGGATATACACTTGATGATCTTAAGGGCATTAGTCCCACTCTCTGCCAACACAAGATTAATATGGAACCTGATGCTAAACTCGTTGTTGTTCAGCAACATCGGTTAAATCAGAAGATGAAAGAAATGGTAAGATTAATATGAAACTTCTGGAAGCGGGTATAATCTATCCCATGGCTAATAGTAGATGGGTAAGTCATGTTCATTGTGTCCCAAAGAAGGTAGGTATTACCGTTGTTCCTAATGATAAAAATGAACTTATTCCACAAAGAATTGTTACAGGCTATAGAATGGTAATTAATTTCAAAAAATTAAACAAAGCAACTAGAAAAGATCATTACCCTTTGCCTTTTATTGATCAAATGCTAGAGAGATTATCTAAACACACACACTTTTGCTTTCTTGATGGATATTCTGGTTTCTCTCAAATACCTGTCTCACAATCTGATCAAGAAAAGGCCACTTTTACTTGTCCCTTTCATACATATGCTTATAGACGTATGCCTTTTGGTTTATGAAATGCACCTGCTACATTTCAAAGATGTATGACTGCTATATTCTCTAATTTTTTTGAAAAGATTGTTGAGGTTTTCATGGATGACTTTCTATTTATGGGAAGTCTTTTGATGACTGTTTAGGCAATCTTGATCGAGTTTTGCAGAGATGTGAGCAAACTAATCTTGTCTTGAATTGGATAAGTACCACTTTATGGCTAACAAAGGTATTGTTTTGGGCCATAAAATTTCTGAAAGAGGTATTGAGGTGGACCAAGCTAAGGTTGATGCAATTGAGAAAATGCCATATACTAAAGATATTATTCGTAGTTTCCTTGGTCATGCTGGTTTCTATAGGAGATTAATCAAAGACTTTTCTAAATTTTCTAGGCCTCTTACAAATCTTTTGCAAAAGGATATTCCATTTGTTTTCGACGATGATTGTGTAGAAGCCTTTGAAACACTCAAGAAAGCCTTAATTTCTGCACCTATTGTTCAACCACCTGACTAGAACTTGCCTTTTGAAATCATGTGTGATGCTAGTGACTATGTTGTTGGTGCTTTTCTAGGACAAAGAGTTGACAACAAACTAAATATTATTCACTATGCAAGTACAACTCTAGACAGTGCACAAACAAATTATGCTACTACTGGAAAAAAATTGAGCAGTTGTGTTTGCTTGTGACAAATTTAGATCCTATATTGTGGACTCAAAAGTAATTGTTCACACTGTTCATGCTGCTATAAAATATCTTATGGAAAAGAAAGATGCTAAACCTAGACTCATTAGGTGGGTTCTTTTGGTTCGAGAATTTGATTTACATACTACTGATAGGAAAAGAGCCGAGAATCCCGTAGCTGATAACTTTTCTAGGTTGGAAAATATTCTTGATGACCCATTACCTATTGATGATATTTTCCTGAAGAGCAATTGGCTGCAATAAATGTTTCTAATAGCACACATTGGTGTGCTGACTATGCTAATTATATTGTTGCTAAATGTATACATCCTATCTTCACTTACCAACAAAAGAAAAAAATCTTCTATGATTTAGGACATTACTTTTTGGATGACCCACATCTTTATAAAGAAGGAGTGGATGGTATTATTAGACATTGTGTACCTGAGCATGAGCATGAACAAATCCTACGGGAATGTCAGTTCGAAGCTTAAGGAGGACATCATGTGTGAGACTAAACTGCTCACAAGGTATTGCAATTTGGTTTTTACTAACCTACTCTCTTCAAGGATGCTCATAAGTTTGTTTTATCTTGTGACGAGTGTCAAAGAATAGGTAACATCGACAAGCGTCAAGAAATGCCTATGAATTATTCACTTGCTCTAGAACCATTTGAGTTTGGGGATTTGATTATATGGGACCTTTTCCTTCCTCTAATGGGTATACTCATATTCTGCTTGTTGTTGATTATGTCACCAAGTGGGTAGAACCTATTCCAACTAGTAGTGCTGACCAAAACACCTCTATTAAAATGCTTAAGGAAGTTATTTTCCCAAGGATTAGAGTCCCTAGATATTTAATGACTGGCGATGGTTCACACTTTATTCATGGTGCTTTCCGTAAAATGCTTGCCAAGTATGATGTTAACCATAGAATTGCATCCCCCTATCATCCTCAATCTAGTGGTCAAGTTGAACTTATCAATAGTGAAATAAAATTAATATTACAAAAGACTGTCAATAGGTCTCGAAAGAATTGGTCCAAGAAATTGGATGATGCACTCTAGGCCTACAGAACAACTTATAAAAATCCTATGGGTGTATCTCCTTATAAAATGGTTTATGGAAAGGCTTGTCATTTACCTCTTGAGTTAGAACATTAATCATATTGGGCTATTAAAGAACTCAATTATGATTTCAAACTTGCTAATGAAAAGAGGCTATTTTATATTAGCTCTTTAGATGAATGGAGAACCCATGCTTGTGAAAATGCCAAGCTTTTCAAAGAAAAAGTTTAGAGGTGGCATGATTGTCGGTGTACAAAAAGAGGGGTATACTTTTTGTACCCCTATGACTGTGCACGGGCAGTCTGAGCCACGGCGCCACCACACCAAGCATGGCAAGGGGGGCAAGCCGGGGCAAGACTGAAGCTCGATGGAGACTGGAGCAACGCCAAGAACAAGACCACAAAGAGCAAAGGGACCAAGCGGCTTCCCCCGGCAAGATCCTTGCCGGGGCCGGCCCTGGCAGCCCCGGCAAGGCCCTTGCCGCGGCAGCTCGCCCCGCGCCTACGGAGTGAATCACCCTTGAGTCCACCGCCCCCATGGGGCGAGGATTCGGGAGATATCCCCATGGTGGTATGCAGATCTTTGTGAAGACATTCAAGATCAGGTGCAAGTTAAGAAGAAGATAACCCTTGGCGGGATTCTAGCCAAGGAGGACTAGAAGGCCCCCGGCAAGCACCTTGCCGGGGATGACAGCAGGAGCCACGGCAAGACCCTTGCCGGGGCCCTCGGCAAGGCCCCTGCCAAGGACATCCACAGGGCCACCATCAGGCCCGCACCAACTGGGTTTCCACCGACCCACGCGGTTGCTGACCCAACCAGCTGGACAGGCTCCTGCGTGGCAACCCACAGATCTTCATGCAGACCCGCCGTTGCGCCACCTCAGCTGCCTGTCTGCCTACATGGCACCTCAGGCACCGCTGGCCAGGGCGCGTGTCAACACGAGGAGGCGCGGCGACGGACAAGACGGACGTCTCCCCC
>LR738709.1:311748401-311767511 GCA_902687465.1 Secale cereale | reverse complement strand
CCCCCCCCCCCCCGTCCCCGATAAAGCAAGGACACCTAAGCTGGGCGCATTAAATGCACCTTGTCCTGTAATGCGAGGGATAACCTTGCATCACTGTACCCTTTCCACCTCCTGTGTGCCACTGTGGTAACCCCTTTTCCCTATAAAAGGAGGCCCGAGGCGACCAGGAGGAGGATTCGGCTTTCTAGAACTCCTCACGACCCTCTTGGAGCTCCTCACTAGCTGAAGAACACCAACATATAATCCACCAAAGCAGGAGTAGGGTTTTACGCATCTTTGCGGCCCGAACCTGGGTAAAGGAACTGTGTCCTGACCGTTAGATCCGCTCTTCTCTCAACCCCGTGCCCCGCAACCATAGTAGGGATTCTTGTGATCCCATACGTGTCGATCCAAATACACCGACATCTTGGGCGCGCCAGGTAGGGGGCGCAGTTGTGAGAATCGGCTTTAGCGGTTAGTTCGGCGTTCCTGCATCATCATGGTGCCCAAGAAGAAGACGACGGTGGCGGTTGGCCAGTCGGAAGCCGGGCAGCCCGTCTTACGCGGGCGAGCAGCGGACCAGTCGCGGAAAGGACTCGGGGCGCTGCTCGCGAACACCGACGCCATCCCGACAGCCGGAGTGTGGGAGGTGGTGACATTTGTGCGCCTGGTAACGGGCCACACACCGCCGGTTCCAAAGATGGAGCCCGACCCTCCGCGGGTGGCGCGGGGCCTTCCAAGGTCACGGCCGCATCACCCGAAGGCGGCGCAAGGGCCTCCAGAACTCCCACGCCGGCGCCAACAGCGCGCTCTTCGCAAGTAGCACGTGACGAACGGCGTCGTCACCCCGAAGATCTCGGGCGTCGCCACGGGAAGGGCCCCGAGCGCCACTCTCGGGACGTAGAAGACCTGCCCGCCCGCCGAAGCGCTGGTGGAGACGTTAGGCAACTGCGGGACCATGATGGAGCTCCCCCTGACATGGTCAGGGGCCGAAGAGCGTCACGTTCCGCGCAGGTTTCACTACCGTTGACACCAGTTAAAGCTTTGGCGCACGCGCAGTTGCTCCTCGACTTTCCTCCCGTTACGGGGAAACTCGACGAATGGAGGGCCACCATCTGAAGCTTTGTCGCAGTCGCCAACAGGGATGACCTAGATCCAGCGGAGCTCCCAGGCCGACGCTCCGATGGGGTCCCACGCACCGGCAGCGGGAGAGCTGGCAGCGCCGTGGCTACGGTGCATTCGCTTCCTCCTCGTCCAGTGTAGTGTGCGTCGACCCGTCGAGACGTCGCGGGCGATGCCATCTCCATAGCGTCATCCGACCCACGGACCCACGGCGACCAGCGTCAAGTTCTTCGGGAGCGAGCTCATGAGGACGCTGGAACCACCATCGAGCACCGGCGCGGAACGCGCCACCAGTCAGACAGGCGAGCAGGGCCTGCTGCGGACCGCCCAACACTGGAAAGCCCTGGATGTCTACCCTACGAGGTAGGCTGTCCAGCTTTCACTCGTGAGCTGCGGCAGTTCCAGTGGCCATCTCAGCGCACCTTCAAGCCTAATGTTGGCGAGAAGTACAACGGCAAGACCCACCCGTTGGAGTTCCTCAGCATCTACACCATCGTGATGCAAGCTGCCGGGGCCCGCGACGATAAGGTTCTTGCGAATTACTTTCCGTTAGCTCTTAAACCTAACGCCATGTCGTGGTTGATGCACTTTCCAGTAGACTCTATTTCCTCCTGGTCCGACTTGTGCCATGAGTTTGTTGGCGCCTTTACCGGAGGCCATCAAGCCCATGGCCAAGCGAGTGACCTGCATGTCATACCCCAGAAGGAAGGCAAGACCCTGCGCAAGTACATACAGAGATTCAGCCAGGTACAGTACAATATCCCCGATGTTCACCCTACCGCCATCATCAGCACGTTCCACCAGAACGTGCGCAACCGCAAGATGCGCGAAGAACTGGCAATGACCAAGGTGAAGGATGTGGCAGAACTCTACGTTCTTGCCGACAGATGTGCCCGGGCTGAAGAGGGAAGGAAGTACCCCGGCGAAAGCGCCGATGCAGAAACCGACTCCTCAGACGAGGATACCGCCGCTCCAGCGAAGAAGGGCCGGAACCGTAACAGGAAACACAAGGGGAAGGCCGTGCTTGCCATCGAGGGATCTGATGACACCGGCTCCGCCAAGAAAACCAAGGCGGGTGACCCTGGCAAAGAAATTGCCGGGTGTGTCGCCTGCCGGGCCTTGGCGGCTGCCGAGAAGCCAGGAAACTCCGGCAATCAATACTGCAAGATCCATCGCACCAAGGGCCATGACCTGCAGGACTGCCACCAGGTTGAGCTCCTTGCTGAGAAGCAAAGAGCTGAATACGAGAGGCGGGACAAGGAGAAGGGCCAAGGCGGCGCTGAGGGATCCAGCAAGAAGCGTGACGGCCAAGCTGGCCGTCGCGGCAAGGAGAAACAGCAAGAAAGGCCCGCCCGGGGCCGCGATAGAAGACCTGAAGACGACGATCATGAAGAGGACGACGAGTCCGGCGGCCAAGAGTTTCAGAAGGCTACGAATGCCATGTGTGTCGATGGTGGCGCCTAGCTGCATGCTTCTCACCGCCAGCTTAAACAGTGGGCGCGAGAGATTATTGCGGCAGAGCCATCGCCCGGTGCCCAAAAGCCGCTGAAATGGTCCAGCACACCTATCATCTTTGACGCTGAGGATCACCCTGATCGCACTACTGTGGTCAGGTGCTTGCTGTTGTTGGTTTCACCGACAATACGCAACCTCAAGGTGACGAAGATGCTAGTAGATGGCGGGGCCGGTCTAAACCTACTTTCTCCCACCGTGATCAAGAAGCTGCAAGTTGCTGATGGAGACCTCGACGAGACGGGCACGTTTCAGGGGGTCAGCCTAGGGAGGAGTCGACCGAAGGGGAAAGTCACGCTGCCCGTGACGTTTGGGAGTGATCTGAACTACAGGACAAAGAGGATTGTGTTCGATGTTGCCGAGATCCCCCTGCCTTACAACGGGATCCTTGGCCGCCCAGCGCTGGCCAAGTTCATGGCAGCATCACACTATGCCTACAACACCCTGAAGATGCCAGGGCCTGTGACAATGATCACCATCCCCTCCGACAAGAAAGATGCGCTGATTTGCGCCAACCAATTGTACCAGCAAGCAGTTGCAGCAACTACCGCTACGGGGGCACTTGCTCCTGCCACTAGAGCCCCGGGAGGGAAGCAGAAGAAGACCGGCGAGACCTCGGGCGCCCACTCCGGTAAGCGCACCTCTTCGGAGTGTTGTGCTCCCATCGAGGACGTGCCTGAGAGCTCCACCGGAAAGAAGAAGACCGGCGAGACCTCAGACACCCACTCCGACAAGCGCGCCTCTTCGGAGTGTCGCGCTCCCGTCGAGGACGTGCCAGAGAGCTCCACCGGCAGAAACAAGAGATCCAGGGCTACGCCGCCAGAGACCAAGAAGGTTTCTGTCAAGGAGGATGGCACGGGAGGGGCTTTTACCATAAGCTCCACCCTTGACAAAAAATAGGAAGACGCGCTCGTCACCTTCCTGCGGGCGAATGTCGACGTGTTTGCATGGCAGGCATCCGACATCCCCGGCGTTCCCAGGGAGGTGATTGAGCACCACCTTGTTGTCTGCCCTCATGCGCGGTCCGTCAAGCAGAAGGTCAGGAAGCAAGCTTTGGAACGGCAAGAGTTCATCACTGAGGAGATCCGGAAACTGGAAGCTGCGGGTTTGGTGAGAGGAGTGCTCCACCCAACGTGGTTGGCCAATCCAGTGGTAGTGCGCAAGGCAAATGGGAAGTGGAGGTTGTGTATTGATTACACAGATATCAATACAGCTTGTCCCAAGGACCCCTTCCCCTTGCCGCGCATAGACCAGATTGTCGACTCCACGGCAGGGTGTGACCTGCTGTCATTCCTCGATGCCTACTCCGGCTACCACCAGATCTTCATGGCGAGAGAAGATGAAGAGAAGACAACATTCATCACCCCATGTGGCACATACTGCTTCGTACGAATGCCCTTCGGGTTGAAGAGTGCCGGCTCGACGTTTGCAAGGGCAGTCCAGATTGGTTTTGAACCCCAGCTCCATAGAAATATGGAGGCTTATATGGATGATATAGTGGTCAAAACCAAGAACAAGACAACCCTTGTACCAGATTTGCAAGAAACATTTGTGAACCTGCACAAGATCAACCTCAAGCTGAACCCTGAGAAGTGCGTCTTCGGCGTTCCGTCTGGCAAACTTCTCGGGTTCTTTGTGTCACAGCGTGGGATAGAAGCCAATCCGGACAAGATCAAAGCCATAGAGCATATTGAAGCACCCAAACGGGTCAAGGATGTGCGTCGGCTTGCTGGCTGCGTTGCCGCCATGAGCAGATTCATTTCCAAGTCTGCTGAGCGCGCCCTCCCCTTTTTCAAGATTTTGAAAAAGGCAGTCCCAATGGAGTGGGCGCCGGAAGCCGAAGCAGCGTTACAGGATCTGAAGAAGTATCTTTCCTCCACGCCAATACTGGTTGCGCCTCGACCACAGGAACCGTTGCTTCTATACTTAGCGGCAACAAACTAGGTGGTCAGCACTACACTAGTGGCGCAGAGAGAAATCGATGATGAGGTGATAGCAGCAACGGAGCCTGGTGCCACTGGCGCAGAAGCGACACAGCCGATTGGAGTGCAGCCGAAGAAGAAGATGATGCAGCACCCGGTCTACTTTGTTAGCTCCCTCTTGCAGGGGGCTAGGTCAAGGTACTCCGGTGTGCACAAATTGCTCTTTGACCTTCTTATGGCCTTGAGGAAGCTGCGTCACTACTTCCAGGCACACGAGATCACTGTCGTCACTCGCCTCCCTCTGCAACGGATATTGCACAACCCAGATGCAACGGGAAGAATTGTGGAGTGGGCACTGGAGCTGTCCAGCTTTGGCCGCAAGTTTGAAATTACCTCGACAATTCAGAGCCGAGTCCTGGCAGAGTTCGTCGCAGAATGGACCGCAACGCCTGATGAAGAAGTCCAAGAAACTGCTCTCCCCGGCAAAGAGGCAAGTTGCAACTGGATCATGTACTTTGATGGGGCTTTCTCCTTGCAGGGCGCCGGGGCCGGAGTACTGCTGGTCGCGCCCACTAGAGAGCACCTCAAGTACGTGGTCCAGATGCACTTCCCTAGGGAGGTATCAACGAACAACACTGCCGAGTACGAGGGGTTGCTTGCTGGTCTTAGGATCGCGGCGGACCTCGGAATCAAGAAGCTCATTGTCAGGGGCGACTCACAGCTTGTCGTCAAACAAGTCAACAAGGATTACCGGAGCCCGTTGATGAAGGCCTACGTCGATGAAGTGAGAAAGTTGGAAGAGCGCTTTGACGGTATACAGGTGGAGCACGTTCCCCGTGCGGAGAACGACATCGCCGATTACCTATCAAAGCGCGCTGCCCTCAAGCTACCTGTGAAACCATGTACCTTTGTGCTTCAGCTTTCTCAGCTATCCTTTGATCCATCGACAGGGCAGAACAAGAGGAGGAAGTCAGGATCCGACAAGTACTTTCCCGCCGAGCTCCCCGGAGCCGCCGGCAAGGACGTTGCCGGGGACACTGAGCCCGCCACCGGAGGACTAACTCCGGCGGAGCGTCAAGCTTTCGCCGTCGAGATGGTCACTCCCTTGGCGGAGGAAATTCCTTTAGTCCTCGCCGTCGAGCCCCAGGCTCCAGCGTGGGCGCAGCATACCGTCTGATTCCTTCAGACTGGGGAACTTCCTGAGGAGCAGGAAGAAGCGGAGAAAGTAGCCCGTCGGTCTGCCATGTACCAGTTCGTCGATGACGTCCTGTACAGAAGGAGACCGAACGGTGTGAAATTGAAGTGCATCCCTCGAGAGGAAGGATTGGAGCTGTTCGCAGAGATACATGGAGGCATATGTGGATCCCACGTAGGGTCAAGAGCCCTTGCCGGCAAGGCATTCCGGCAAAGCCTCTTCTGGCCCACTGCCCTCCAGGATGCGGCGGCGCTGGTCACCAGGTGTGAAGCGTGCCAATTCCATTCGAAGAAACTTCATCAACCAGTTCAAGCCCTTCAAACCATTCCTCTCTCATGGCCCTTCTCGGTCTGGGAGCTCGACATACTTGGCCCTTTCCCCCGCGCCGTCGGGGGCTTTGAGTACTTGTACGTTGCAATCGACAAGTTCACAAAGTGGCCAGAAGTGGAGGCAGTAAGGAAGGTCACAGCTCAGTCAGCCGTCAAGTTCTTCAAGGGACTATTGTGCTGTTTTGGTGTACCCAACAGGATCATCACCGACAACGGCACGCAGTTCACGAGCCGCACCTTCATGCAATATACCCAAGACCTCGGCAGCAAGGTCTGTTTCGCTTCCGTTGCTCATCCCCGAAGCAATGGTCAAGCAGAGAGGGCAAATGCTGAAGTGCTGCGAGGATTAAGCACAAAGACCTTTGACAGGCTGCACAAGAGCGGGAGGCGCTGGATTGATGAATTACCGGCGGTTCTTTGGTCGATCAGGACGACGCCAAATCGAGCCACCGGCCAGACGCCCTTTGCCCTGGTATACGGGGCAGAAGCAGTTCTCCCCACGGAACTCATATACGGGTCGCCTCGAGTGCTCGCTTACGATGAGCTTGAGCAAGAGCAATTGCGACAAGTCGACGCAATGCTCCTTGAGGAAGATCATCTTCGGGCGGCTGAGCAGCGCGCTACCAGCAAGCCTTGTGCCGCTACCATAGCCGCAAGGTTCATGCCCGAAGCTTTGAGGAAGGCGACCTTGTTCTCCGGGGCGTTCAATCGGCCAGGAATACGAACAAGTTGACGCCGAAGTGGGAGGGCCCTTATCGGGTAATACGAGTCACTAGGCCTGGCGCTGTCCGCCTGGAGACCGAGGATGCCGTTCCGGTGAGTAACTCCTGGAACATCGAGCATCTTCGCAAGTTTTACCCATAAGGTGCGGCTTGCCGGGCCCCCCGGCAAGCCACCCTTTTGTACGAGCCTTGTCGGCAAGGCATGTAACCCTTTGTACAAAGCCAGGCGCAGACCCTGAGCATAAATGAATGAAGCATTGGCGCCCTAAGTTTTAGCATGCATGCTGAGTCGAGTCTCGTCCTTGGTTAGGGTTGATAGTGCTTAGCAGTGGCTAACCCCTAGCTTAGAGGTCGAGTTTTTGTCTTTCCTCTATCTTCCTTGGTTCACAGGACGCGCAGACATCCTTGCCGAAGCCACTTGGAGGAAGGAAAGAAGAACAGACCAGTGCCTAGGCCCCGGCAGGCCAGTATTGCCGGAGGCTGCAAGGGCAAGAATTCGCCCACGACAGGCCAGGGTTGCCGAGAGCTGCAGCTTCAGATAAGTCCTTTATCCTTATCATGCATTCCATTATGGACTGAGGTATGAGAAACCTTGTTCTTTTCCTTAAAGATACCGTGCTCCCGTAACTCTAGGCCCTGAGGCTCGTTCTTGGGGCTAGGTTCGGTTGTAGTCGCAGCAGCAGAAGGATAAAACAAGAAGCCTGAGCCCGCTTCATCCCTGCCTCCGCCAAGGGCGTGAGAAAGGTCGAGCGAAGTAGGGAAACGGCAGTGCCTGTTGCCGGGCGAGGAAATGTTTATCTTAAGGATATCAGGGGTTTATTCCCTGTTGTGGGTTTTTACCTACGAACAAATGACCCGGTAAACATTCCTTTTTCGTTAAAAACATTCCATTCAGGTACAGTCCATAGGGAATGAAAAACATGAATAAGGAGATTACAAGTTTTAAACTTAACAGATGCCCGAAGGCTTACAGACTAAAAAGAGATAAGATGCCCATAATGCCTTTCTTGTCCCTCTCCTCAGGAGGTAGGTCAAGGAGGCGAGAAGGGCAAAAGGGTAGCCTAGGCGAGCTACGGGTGGCAGAAGACACCAAGAAGGCATCTCGGCGGCCTCCCCAGGGCTGGACGGTGATGACGGCGCCGGAGGCTGAGCTCGAAGACGAGGCGGCAGGACGTCAGTAGGAGACGAAGGCATTGGTGCCCGCGTACTCCGACATGACGACCTTGCCGCCCGCCTTCTTCCTCTTCCTCTTCTGCAGCCTTCCTACGCCAGCCGCCAATGTGACGGCCCCGAGAAGTTCAACGAGCCGGCGACGCGGATGATGGGGTCGCCGGTGCCACCAGGAGCGGCGCCCGACACCTAGTCGGGCCCGTCATCCTGCCGTCCCCCGCCCTCGTCGTCGCTGTCACTGTCCTCCTCGTCACCCTCGTTCGAGGAAGAGTCTTCGTCATCAGAGGAGCTCTCCATGCAGCACCTCGCGCGAGTCCCGATGTGCCCGAAGACCTTGACGGAGAGGTGGCCATCCCCCATCAACTTGAAGTGGAGGGTGAGCCCATCCGTCAGGCTGTGGATGCGAGCGAACCTCTTCCATCCTTGGCGAAGATACATCACATGAGGGGCAGGGAAGTCGACGCGGGCCCGCGTGCTACTGATCCCACAACCCCTCATGTGCAGCCGAAGCGATTCCGGCGGGTTCACCTCCATCTCCCGCGCAAACGGAGTCGGGAGACAAAGGCGACGGCGCGGCGACCCCTGCATCCTAATGAAGAACTCACAGGGGTCGTCTCCAACATGACCTTCCACTGGAGGAGGAGCTGCTGGCGGGGGCGAGGCCGGCGAGCCGCCCCGTCTTCCTCTTCCCCGAGCACCCCGGCCTCGCCCATGGCCCCGCCCCCTCCCTCTTCCCCTCGTGGCTGGTTCGGCCACTGTGGGTGCAGGAGAAGGGGGGACGCGCTGTCGAGCAGCGACCCTCGCCGCCACCGTTGAGGAGCCGGGGTTTTCCTTCTTCATGGCGGACGGAAGAAAGGAGCAGAAGCTAAAGGAGAAAGAAGATGGAGGAGTGCGGGGCGTCGTCCCCTCCCTCCGCCCTTTATAAAGGGGGCGGGGCTGGAGCTCGACCGCCCCGCTTGGCCAATCAAGACACAGAAGGCGGAGGGCGGCTGGGACCGACCTGCCACCCCAACCAGCGACGGCTCGGTTTCCCGCCTCCATCGCTCGCCACCTCGAACGCATGGAAGGCACGTGGCGAACCCGCAGGACCGAAGGGACGGGTGAGGCGACCTCTCCCCACCCCGTGATCGTGGGGAGTGGACGCCTAGCAGACTGCGGCTCGGCCCCATCCAATCAGCGAGCCATGCCCCCACACCACCCCCCATTTATGGGGAAGGCGCGGACCGCCTCCTTTCACATTTACTGCGACGTGACGCATGCCTGCGGAAACCGCCCCACGCATGCCGCCCACGTCACGCACGCCCCTCCACCCCGCGCCGCGCGCGCGGGTCGTGGGAGGCGCAGCGCGCGGAAATTTTACCACGGTGAAAACCACCCCACCTGCCCGCGCACCGTTCTGGGCCTGGCCCAACAACGTGTCGCGCTTATGTGTGGCCCAGGCCCTGGGGCTCCTGTCGATGTACAAAAAGAGGGGTACACTTTTTGTACCCCTATGACTGTGCATGGGCAGTCTGAGCCACGGCGCCACCACACCAAGTATGGCAAGGGGGGCAAGCCGGGGGAAGACTGAAGCTCGATGGAGACTGGAGCGACGCCAAGAACAAGACCACAAAGAGCAAAGGGACGAAGCGGCTTCCCCCGGCAAGATCCTTGCCGGGGCCGGCCTTGGCAGCCCCGGCAAGGCCCTTGCCGCGGTAGCTCGCCCCGCGCCTACGAAGCGAATCACCCTTGAGTCCACTGCCCCCACGGGGCGAGGATTTGGGAGGTATCCCCGTGGTGGTATGCATATCTTTGTGAAGACATTCAAGATCAGATGCAAGTTAAGAAGAAGACAACCCTTGGCGGGATTCCAGCCAAGGAGGACTAGAAGGCCCCCGGCAAGCACCTTGCCGGGGATGACAACAGGCGCCACGGCCAGACCCTTGTCGGGGCCCCGGGCAAGGCCCCTGCCAAGGACATCCACGGGGCCACCATCAGGCCCGCACCAACTGGGTTCCCACCGACCCACGCGGCTGCCGACCCAACCAGTTGGACAGGCTCCTGCGTGGCAACCCACGGATCTTCGTGGAGACCCGCTGTTGCGCCACCTCAGCTGCTTGTCTGCCTACATGGCACCTCAGGCACCGCTGGCCAGGGCGCGTGTCAACGCGAGGAGGGGCGGCGACGGACAAGACGGACGTCTCCCCCCGTCCCCGATAAAGCAAGGACACCTAAGCTGGGCGCATTAAATGCACCTGGTCCTGTAATGCGAGGGATAACCTCGCATCACTGTACCCTTTCCACCTCCTGTGTGCCATTGTGGCAACCCCTTTTCCCTATAAAAGGAGGCCCGAGGCGACCAGGAGGAGGATTCGGCTTTTTAGAAATCCTCACGACCCTCTTGGAGCTCCTCACTAGCTGAAGAACACCAACATATAATCCACCAAAGCAGGAGTAGGGTTTTACGCATCTTTGTGGCCCAAACCTGGGTAAAGGAACTATGTCCTTACCGTTAGATCCGCTCTTCTCTCAACCCCGCGCCCCGCAACCGTAGTAGGGATTCTTCAGATCCCATAGGTGTCGATCCAAATACACCGACAATGATAAAAGAATCCAAAAGCAGGAATTCAAAGTGGGTGAATATGTTTTATTGTACAACTCTCGTTTTAGATTATTTGCAGGAAAACTTCTCTCTAAATGGGAAGGAGCTTATGTTATCGAAGAGGTTTATCGTTCTGGAGCCATCAAAAGAAATAATGCCGAAGGTACAAACCCGAAGGTGGTCAATGGTCAAATAATCAAACATTACATCTCAGGTACACCTATTAATATTGAAAGCAACATTATTCATACCGTGACACTGGAGGAACATATAAAAGAAACCTTCCGGAACACTCCAGAATCATGAAATAAAGGAGGTACGTGATACGATAAGTAAACGGACTCCGGAAAATCCGTAAAAATATTTTTGTCAGTTTTGTAATATTAGAAAAAATAGGAAAATAAGAAGCAACCAGGAAGGCACCCCTGGTGAGCATAAGACACGATGGCGCGCATGGCTGCCAGGCGCGCCCAGGTGGGTTGTGCCCACCTCGGGTACCTTCCGGATTCCGTTTTTCTCCAGTTTGCTTGTTTCCGAAGATAAAAAATATTTATATACCCCTCGAACCTCTTGACCATCATATCGCGGAGAAATCATTTGTTCTTCTTTCTTGCTATTTTCTAGATCTAGATCACCATGGCCGCTCCGATCTCCTCCAAGGACAAGCTCTTCGAGAGGGTAAGTAACCCCTACTTGTCGGAGGTGATGAAGCACCATCAATCCATTGAGATGCGTGAGGGGGTGCTCCACATCCAAGACGTACAGGGACCAAAGGGGAAGGGAACCATGGATGCCAGGCTTGAAGCCATGGAGAAAGAAGTCTTCAAGTGCAAGGTGATGGTGGAGCATGGACTTGATGCCAACCACCGCGTGATTATGGGTTTCACCTGTGATCACAAGGTGGATGGCCAACCCATGAAGTATGTGATACGTCTCCAACGTACCTATAATTTTTTATTGTTCCATGCTGTTATATTATCATTCTTGGATGTTGTACAATCATTTTATATCATTTTTTGGGACTAACCTATTGACATAGTGCCTAGTGCCAGACTGTCAGTTGCTGTTTTTGCTTGTTTTTTACATCATATAAATTGAATACAGACAAAGTCCAAATGCATAGAAACTTTTTGGAGATTTTTTCTGGACCAGAAGACACAACATGGGCTAAAGAAGTACTAGAGGGGGGCTCCGTGGGGAGCACAACCCACCAGGGCACGCTTGGCCCCCCTGGCCCAGGTGGGTTGTGCCCACCTCGATGGCCTCCTGCATCACCTCTTCGCTCTATAAATACTCTCATACCCCAAAAACCCTAGGGGTGTCGACAAAATTTTATTCCAGCCGCCGCAAGTTCTAGAACCACAAGATCCAATCTAGAGCCCTTTTCCAGCGCTCTGCGAAAGGGGAACACGATCACGGAGGGGTTCATCATCCTCATTGGCGCCTATCCCATGATACGTGAGAAGTTTACCACAGACCTACGAGTCCATAGGCAGTAGCTAGATGGCTTCTTCTCTCTTTGTATCTCAATAAAATGGTCTCTTGGAGATCTATTTAATGTAATGACTTTTTGCGGTGTGTTTGTTGGGATCCGATGGATTGTGAGCTTATGATCAGATTTTCCTTGATTTAATATCCATTCTTGATTATTATAACATTGTATTTCTTCTCTGATATTTGGGTTTTGTCTGGCCAACTAGATCTATTTATCTTGCAATGGGAAGAGGTGCTTTGTGATGGGTTCGATCTTGCGTTGTCCTTTCCGAGTGACATAAGGGGAAGCAAGGCATGCATGTATCATTGCTATTAAGGATAAAAAGATGGGGTCTATTCCTACATGAATAGATCTTGTCTACTCCAAGTCATCGTTCTTCTTGCATTAGTCCGTTTTTCCATGAACTTAATACACTAGATGCATGCTGGATAGTGGTCGATGTGTGGAGTAATAGTAGTAGATGCAGGTAGGAGTCGGTCTACTAATCTTGGACGTGATGACTATATACATGATCGTTTTATTGGATATCGTGATAATCATTTGCTTTTCTATCAATTTCCCAACAGTAATTTGTATACCTTCCACATGTTATTTTCTCGTGAGAAGCCACTAGTGAAATCTACGGCCCCCGGGTCTATTTTCCTATCATATACTTTCCGATCTATATTGCCATTTGCTTTTTCCTTTATTTGCTACTTTTTTAGATCTATATTATCAAAAACACAAAAATACCTTGCTGCGTTTTATTTACATCTTTCAATCTACTATAATTTTATCCCATCAACACGTCAATTTCTGGCACCGTTACCTGAAAGGGATTGACAACCCCTTTAACGCGTCGGGTTGCAAGTATTTGTTATTTGTGTGCACGTACCGTTTACATAGTGTTGCGTGGTTCTCCTACTGTTTCGATAACCTTGGTTTCATAACTGAGAGAAAATACTTATCGTCGCTGTGATGCATCATCCCTTCCACTTTGGGGAAATACCGACGCATCTCAAGCGCACACCAGGATGTCATCTTCGCCCTCACCGAGCGGATCAAATTTCAACAAAGCCAAATCTAGATGTCCAAAACCAAGTCTTTGAATATGAGGCAAGGTACAAAGGTATGAGTTTGGCTGCTAGTTGCAGGACTCGTGAGACTATTGTTTCATCTTATGATGGTGAGCCATTGCCGTGGAAGTTGAAAGACAAGCTCGCTACTACCTCATCACCACCACCAACACTTTCTTCACCACCAAAGGAGAATTGAGTATCGGGTATGGGCAGTCCCATTGGCTTGATCCAAGCTTGGGGGAGTTGCCGCGGTATTGTATCACATCACTATCTTTTGCCTTTATCTATCTTAGTTCGATCTTTAGTTATCTTTTGCATTAGTTGAATAAAAGTCTAGTTAGACCTTTCTTTGCAAGTTTGCTTATATATCTATCTATGTAATTGTGTGCGAGATATATAATAAAATTTAGTTGGAGTTTTGCTTTCTTTACTTCCTTGTTGCAATAAAAAGAAAGGAAATAAATAAAAAATATCATATGCTAATCTTATGGTAAGTAATGACATCACATAAGGAAAAGTATAAGTAGTAAAATTTATTGGAGATAGCATTGGTCAATGATGCAATTCATGAAAGAATTAATAAGGGAAGAGAAGATTCACGTGCAAATATACTATCTTGGACATCTTTTGTGATTGTGAGCCCCCATCAAAATATTATATTCCAAAACGGTTGATGTTGTACAAGGAAGACAACGTAATGACTTATGTTTGGTCATATTCACATAGAAGTTATATTGTCATAGATCCTTTAACATGTGTTGCTTGCTCAATATCTTTTCCAGCCAAAAATTCCGCACTAAGTAGAGATACTACTTGTGCATCCAAAAACCCTTAAACCCAAATCTTTTTCAAGAATCCACCATACCTACTGATGGATTGATTAAGATCCTTCAAGTAAGTTGTCATTGGTGCAATAAGGCAATAAAAATTACATCTAAATGTGTTAGATCATTTAGTGTAAGACAAAATTGAGCATTGTACGAACTTGTGATAGAAAAATAATAAAGGTGACAGACTGCATAATAAAGGTTGCTATCATAAGGGGCAACATAACGCGACATTCTTTTGCACTAAGAGATCGAACATACAACCAAAAAAGTGCATGGCAACCTCTGCTTCCCTCTGCGAAGGGCCTATGTTTTTACTTGATGTATTTACTTTTATGCAAAGAGTCAAAGTATTTCTCTCTTTTCCTTTTTATTTTTTATTCTAGCAAGCATAATGTGGTAAGAAAAGATCTTGGCACATATATCCAGTTGAATATGGGTGAGCATGAATTATTGTTGTTGACATCACCCTTGAGGTGAATGCGTTTGGGTGGCGAAACCATAAGCCCCTATCTTTATATGTGTCTGGTTGAAACTTTTTGCTCATGTGTATGCGGTGAGTGTTAGCAATCATAGAAGACTATATGATGGTTGAGTATGTGGACTTGCCTATAGGCTCCGATACATGACCCTTCCTGAGAAGATGATGAATTGTACTTGCAAAGTTGACTGAGAACATAGTTTGTTGGTTTTCAATAGAGTTTATGCTTTATACTTCGATAGTGTGATGAATTGTTACTTGCTCATGAGAAGTTATATGATAGAGCTATGCTATATTATGTTTTAATGAAGTTTGTTGCTATTACGATAATATACATGATGCTTCTATGTCTGTATTTTGTTTTTATCGACACCTCTCTCTGTAGTCATGTGGACATGTTTTTCAATTTTGTTTTTCGCTTGAGGACAAGCGAGGTCTTAGCTTGGGGGAGTTGATATGTCCATTTTGCATCATGTTTTCCTACTATTATTTACAACATTTTTATGCACAATAATGCCTTTTTGAGTAATTCTAATGCCTTTTCTCTCATAATATGCAAGGTTTACATCAAGAGGGAGAATATCGGGAGCTGGAATCTGGACGTGAAAAAGCAACGTCAGGCTACCTATTCTACACAACTCCAAATGAGCTGAAACTTCACGGGGATTGTTTATGGAATATTTAAGAATTACTTGAGCAAATAAGTACTAGAGGGGCCCCCAGGTGCCCCCTGGTGGGTTGTGACCTCCTCAACCCACCTCCGGTGCCCATCTTCTGGTATATAAGTCATTTTGACCTAAAATTATGAAGGGGAGGACTTTTGGGACGGAGCGGTGCCGTCTCGGGGCGGTACTTGGGCAGGAGCACTTTTGCCCTCCGGTGGAGCGATTCTGCTGGGGGAACTTCCCTCCCGGAGGGGGAAATCATCATCGTCATCATCACCAACAACCCTCTCGTCTTTGGGAGGCCAATCTTCATCATCATCTTCAAAAGCACCATCTCCTCTCAAACCCTAGTTCATCTCTAGTGTTCGATCTTCGTACCGGAACCTCAGATTGGTACCTGTGGGTGACTAGTAGTGTTGATTACATCTTGTAGTGGATTACTATATGGTTTATTTGGTGGAAGACCATATGTTCAGATCCATTATGCTATTCAATACCCCTCTAATCTTGAGCATGTCTATCACTTGTGAGTAGTTACTTTACTTGTTGAGGTCATGTGAGAAATCATGTTGCAAGTAATCATATGAACTTGATATGTGTTCGATATTCCGATGATATGTATGTTGTGATTCCCTTAGTGGTGTCATGTGAACGTCGACTACATGACACTTCACCATATTTGGGCCTAAGGGAATGCATCGTGGGGTAGTTATTAGATGATGGGTTGCTAGAGTGACAGAATCTTAAACCCTAGTTTATGCGCTACTTCGTAAGGGACCGATTTGGACCCAAATGTTTAATGCTATGGTTACATTTTATGTTAATACTTTTCTCATAGTTGCCGATGCTTGTGAGGGGGTTAATCATAAGTAGTAGGTGTGTTCAAGTAAGAACAACACCTAAGCACCGGTCCACCCAGATATCAAATTAACAAAGTAACGAACACAAATCAAGCCAATATGGTGAAAGTGACTAGATGAAATTCCCGTGTGCCCTCAAGAACACTTTGCTTATAATAGGAAACCATTTTGGCCTATCCTTTGCCACAAAAGTATTGGGCTACCTTGCTGCATACTATTTACTATTATGGTTACTTGCTCATTACAAATTATCTTGCTATCAAACTATCTGTTACCGATAATTTCAGTGCTTGCACACATTACCTTGTTGAAAACCACTTGTCATTTTCTTCTGCTCCTCCTTGGGTTTGACACTCTTACTTATCGAAAGGACTATGATTGATCCCCTATATTTGTGGGTCATCACCGACGATCGAATCTCGGGCAAGTAACATACCGACGGACAAAGGGAATTATGTATGTTGTCATAACAGTTTGACCGATAAAGATCTTTGTATAATATCTAGGAGCCAATATGGGCATCCAGGTTCCGCTATTGGTTATTGACCGAAGAGGTGTCTCAGTCATGTCTACATATTCTAGAACACGTAGGGTCCACACGCTTAACGTTCAATGTTGATTTGGTATTATATGAGTTATGTGGTTTAGTGACCGAATGTTGTTCGGAGCCCGGGATGAGATCAAAAACATGAAGAGGAGCTCCAGAATGGTCCGGATGTAAAGATTGATATATAGGACGATGCTATTTGGTCTCCGGGGTGGGAATGCTCCGAAAAGTTATCGGAATACCGGAAGGGGTTACGATTGCACCGGGATAGTACTTGGCCTTAGTGGGCCAAGTAGAGGGTAGCACACCAGCCCACATGGGCTGGTGCGCCCCCCTAAGGCTTCCACACCCAATTAGATGGAAAGGGGAGGCACCACCTCCTCTTACCATATCCCGGAGAGGGGAGGAAGCAAAGATGGGGGCGCCTCCCCCCTTTCCTTCCCCCTTGTGCCAATATTTGGCAGGGCGCACCTGGAGGAGCCCTAGGGCTTCCGCCACACCACTTGGGGCGCCCTAGGGGTGGCCTCCTCCCCTCCCACACCTATATATATATGTGAGGAGGGGTGCCACACAATACACAACTTATTCCATGCCGTGTGTCGGTACCCCTCCGTCTCTAGTTTAATCCCCCGCTCTAGATCGTCACATTGCTTAGGCGAAGCCCTGCAGGATTTCTTCCCCACCACCGTCACCACGCCATTATGCTGACGGAACTCATCACCACCTCAATACGCTTGCTGTAACAAGACGGAGAGGACGATACCGTGCTAAACATGTGTAGAACGCAGAGGCGTCGTACGTTCGGTACTTGATAGGTTGGATCGTGAAGGTGTATGACTACATCAACCGCGTTGAATAAACGCTTCCACTTATGGTCTACGAGGGTACGTAGAAACACTCTCCCCCTCGTTGCTATGCATCTCCATGGATAAATCATTGCGTGTGTGTATTTTGTTTTTGTTTTCCATGCAACGTTTCCCAACAGCTGGAGCACGGTCAACCTAACCATGAGGTCCCATTTCCTGTATGCAACGAAGAATAACCAACAAGCTGAGATTGAAATCTGGATATTGAGAATATAAGAGGAAAGCTTTATTGATGAAAGTGGTGCTGTGCGATGTCTTGGTCTGGTCGTTGAACACAAATGAAGAACACGAGTTACAACTATGGAAAACTTTAATCTAAACAAAACCCAATTCTAAATGTCGCCTTAAGGGAGTGTATTTATAGGGAGGAGAGGGAGGGTATTTCGTCCACCCTTGGCAAGTGGGGACTAAAACACCCCCTAAGTCGTTTCCCATACAATACAGACTCTAAATCAACCTAAAAAGAGGTGTTTTGAAATTACATGGGCCTAGCATAGAAATAAGGTGGTGCAACACCTAAATAAATCTAAGGATGAAATTTATGAAAGGCCGTTTTGTATATTCCATCCATGTTTTGTATGTCATCAAGGTGGTTCCTATGTGCTGAAAACTCCAGCAGAAACTCCGTTATTGTTCCCTTGCGCACCCCATCATCTCCATGCTTGATCATGCTTCAGTAGTACGGAAATATGCCATAGAGGCAATAACATTGTATTGTTATATTTCCATATTCATAATTAAGTGTTTATATTTCATGCTATAACTGCTATGATCCTAGAATATGCGATTAAGTGGAAAAGTCATATGCACGTTTGAAATGATAAACAAATAAAATAAAGGTTCCTAGTCTAGCCTTTAAGACTAGCTTAAGTGTTGTTGGTGATCACATTTTCTAGGTCTTAGTATATCGTAAGTGTAATGATAGTCATAAAATAACACCGAGATTCTGACATAGTAAGAACAATCATATTGAATCAACCCAAACTTTTTCGTTATGAATTGATACAATATCACAAGTAATCAATTGTAATAACACAGAGTGTTAACATGAGATTTTTATCTTTAGACCATGAGAGTATCGTAGTCACATTTTACAGTACGGTGGACTTGGGGTTGCTCAAACGTTACCTGTAACACGGTGATATGATGACAACTTACATGTCCATCGAGAAGTTTGACAAATGACTAGATAGCTCGAGAGTGGAATTTTCTCCTCCGATGATGGAGTGGTATTCTCAGGGCCTTCTTGTTGTGACATCATCCATCATTGTCTAGCCAGACACATGTGGCTATGTCAGGGGATGCCGGAACATAATAATGAGAAAGAAGAACAAAAGCGGTAACGAGGATTTTGGTATAGTAAGCATGTGATGACTTTGGAGGATACCGATGCATCCCGAGTTTTGTAAAGTATCAGAAGCAAAGGGAACATCAGATGATAACCAATGGTTCACTCGAATACCATTCGTGTGCTCATAGTGATCCATACGGACGTCCACGGTCCCGCTGTCGGTCATTGAACGAACGGTTTCGTTCATGTCTGTGAGCTACTGCTCTTATTGGGTCACAAGCTTAAGGAAATCATGATATGTTGGTGTTAGTCATACGGGAGTCTTGAGAAAATATTTGTGAAATTATTTCATGAATATTCAGAATAGTTCCGAGAGGACCCGGAAGCGTTTCGCGGTCACCGGAAGGGTTTCGCAGAGTATCGGGTAATATCGGGTATTAGCGATAAATTATATATAGTTAAAAATTATTCCAGAGATGTTAATATAT
>LR738709.1:311629569-311748340 GCA_902687465.1 Secale cereale | reverse complement strand
TATATATATATAATGTTATAGAAGTATTTGGAACATTTTATATTTAATTTAAATATCAATGGGCCTTAAAAGGCCAAGAGGTGGAAGGAATTATGGGCCACAAGGGCCCATAAGGAAGTGGCACCCCCTTGCCATATAGGGGGGAGGTGAACTGGACTAGGGGAGGAGTCTCCTCCCCTTGGCCGACACCCCAAGGAAGGTTTTTCCCTCCTTGGTAGCTGCCCCCTCCTCCTCCTCTAACCTATATATACTAGGTTTTTTTGCTCTACTAGAGACACAAGTTTTGGAGCCTCCTCTAGTTCTTCTAGTTCTAGTTCTAGTTAGTTCTACCTAACTGATTAGAGTTGCTAATCCTCTTTTCCTCATAATTAGAAGCCCCATGTGGTTCTAATCTCCTTCCTCCAATTCTGCAGCGATGATTAGCTCTGCATGGCGAAACACGGCCGGATCGTGAAGGTTGTGCACTTGCAACCAAGTAGAGACATCGTGGTTTCAGTTTTCGGCTCTAAGGACTATTCCTGGGAGGTTTGTGGGATTGTTCATCGACAGTTCGAGGGACCCCAAGTATGATCTACATCGTCATGTTCTTCTTTTGTTGCAACTTGGTGACGGTAACGATCGTGATCCCAACCCGTTATGCATCTTCATATTGATATTAGTAGAAAGGACGAACTTACGTGCATCTTTGATGAGAGTGTGCCAATAAAAACCAGATAATAGTACCTTATGTGCAGTTATGTCTCCCGTGTGGTGCCCTTCGTATGCCTCGAAATGACACTTTCCTAGGACTTATTCATGTTCATGCTCAGGGACACAACGTCTAACAACACCACCTACTCCTTTTTAAATATAAATATTGGTCATCCCAAAAGTAATGTCTTCAATCAAAGAAGAACTTTTTATTTTGTTGGTAGGAGTACCTAGGTGTTATATGTTTAGCAACAATGTAATTAGCATAGTTTGCATACCAAGGACTATTACGAGAAAAAGAATTCACAATAGCTAACTGCTCATTAGGAAAACTATAATCAATAGGTAGTGGGTCATCAATAACATTTTCCATCCTAGACAAATTATCTGCTACATGATTCTTAGTTCCCTTTCTATCAATAATATGCAAATGAAACTCCTCTAACAATAGAACTCACCTAACCAGTCCAGTCTTAGCATCTTTCTTTTCCATAAGATATTTCATAGCAGCATGATTGGTGTGAATTGTAACTTTATAATTAACAATATAAGGTCTGAAATTATCACATGCAAACACAACCGCTAAAAATTATTTCTCGGTGGTGGCGTAATTTCTTTGGGCACTATCTAGAGTCTTACTAGCATAATGAATAACATTCAATTTTTTATCAATTCTTTGTCCTAGAACATCACTAATAGCATAATCACTAGCATCACACATAATATCAAAAAGGCAAATTCCAATCTGGTGGTTGAACAATGGGTGCAGAAATTAAGGTTTTCGTGAGTATTTCAAAGGTTTCTATGCAATCATCAGAAAAAACTAATGATATTTCTTTTTGTAAGAGATTAGTAAGAGGCCTAGAAATTTTAGAGAAGTCCTTAATGAACCTCCTATGAAAAACAGCATCACCAAGGATACATATTATACCTTTAATATCTTTAGGACATGGCATTTTCTCAATTGCATCAACTTCAGCTTTATCTACTTCAATACATTGGTACGTCTGCAATGTACCTATACTTTTTGATTGTTCCATGCTATTATATTATCAATCTTGGATATTTTATATGACTGTTTGTGCTATTTTTTATCATTTTCGCGACTAACCTATTAATCTAGTGTCTAGTGCGAGTTGTTTTTTTTTCTGTGCCAAACGGATTCCAAACACTACGAAACTTTTTGATGGTTTTTTCTAGACAAGAGATAGAAGCTTCGGGAGTAGACCATAGGACAACCGAGAAGACGGCAATGCAACAGGGTGCACCCTATTACCTTGTGGGCCCCACGGGCTCCGTCTGACCTAATTTCGCTTCTATAGATTCTCAATTATTGGGAAACCACCCGAGAGCCACCCGAATCACTTTTTCCGCTAACATAAATTTTTGTTCTTATGAATCCCATCTCGAGGCCTTTTCCAGTACTCTCCCAGTGGGGGAATCTATCACGGAAGGATTCTACATCATCCTTGCCGCCTTCCAATGATGCATGAGTAGTTCACCACGGACCTATGGGTCCATAGCTAGTAGCTAGATGGCTTTTTCTCTCTCTTTGATCTTAAATACAATGTTCTCCTTGATGTTCTTGGAGTTCTATCCGATATAATATTCTTTTGCGGTGTGTTTGTCGGGATCCGATGAATTATGGGTTAATGATCTAAATATTCATGTGAAGTAATTGAGTTTTTTCTGAACTTTATTATGCATGATTTTTATACCTCTGTATTTTTCTCCGATTTGTTCGCTTGGTTTGGCCAACTAGATTGATTTATCTTCACCGGGAGAGGTGCTTTGTAATGGGTTCAATCCAGCGGTGCTCTATATCCCACTGACATAAGGGCACAAGACATGTATATGTATTGTTGCCATTACGGGGTTTACTCATATTGATTGGGTTTACTTTGTCTACATCATGTTATCTTGCTTATGGTGTTACTCTGTTTTGTTGGAAATATGTCGTAGAGGCAAAATAAAATTGTTATTACCATATTTCCCGTTGATGATAAATGTTTATTATTCATGCTAAAATTGCATTGATCGGAAAGTTAAATACATGTGTGAATACATAAACTACACCGTGTCCCTAGTAAGCCTCTAGCTCCTTGATCAAGTATGGTTAAGGTTTCCTAACCATAGACATGAGTTTTCATTTGATAACGGGATCACATCATTAGGAGAATGATGTGATGGACAAACCCAACTGTAAGCTTAGCATCAGATCGTATCACTTAGTTATTTGTTATAGCTTTCGCAATGTTAAGTATATGTTCCTTAGACCATGAGATCATGTCACTCTCGAATACCGGAGGAATGCTTTGCATGCTATCAAATTTCACTTTGTAACTGGATGATCATAAAGGTGCTCTACAAGTATCTTCAAAGGTGTTTGTTGGGTTGCATGGATTGAGACTGGGATTTGCCGCTCCGTGTGACAGAAAGATATCTCTGGGCCCTCTCGGTAATACAACATCACAAGAAGGTTGCAAGAATGTGACTAATGAGTTTAGGCATGAGATCTTGTATTACGGAACGAGTAAAGAGACTTCCGTTAACGAGATTGAACTAGGTATGGAGATACCGACGATCGAATCTTGGGCAAGTAGCATATTGTCGGACAAAGGAATTGCATACGAGATTAACTGAATCCTTGACATCATGGTTCAACCGATAAAGATCTTCGTTGAATATGTCGGAATCAATATGGGCATCTAGGTCCCACTATTGATTATTGATCGAAGAGGTGTCCCAATCATGTCTACATGATCCTCGAACCCGTAGGGTCGCATGCTTAACATTCGGTAGCGCTAGGGTAGTATCGATATATTAATAGTGGAAAATACGAAGGTTTTTGGAGCCCTAGATGGGATCCAGGACATCACAAGGAGCTCTAGAATGGTCCAGAGGTAATGATTCATATATGGAAAGTTGTTTTTGAGGTTTCCGAAAAAGTTTGGATTTTTTGGTATTGTACCTCGAAGGTTCTAGAAGATTCTGGAGTGGGGCCCATTGATACGTCTCCAATGTATCTATAATTTTTATCATTTCATGCTATTATATTACCAATCTTGGATGTTTTATATGCACATTTGTGCTATTTTATATCATTTTTGGGGGACTAACCACCTATTAACCTAGTGCTAGTTTCTGTGTTTTTGTCCTTCCAGAAAATCAATACCAAACGGAGTCCAAATGTCACAAAACTTTTTGGTGATTTTTTCTTGGACCAGTAGACACCCAAGAAGCTTCGGGAGGAGGCCAGAAGATCTACGAGGTGGTGACAAGCTCGGGGGCACGCCCCACAAGCTTGTGGGCTCCCCGTGACCCTTCCAACCCTAATTCCTCTTCTATAAATACCCAAGTATTCCCCGAAGACCAGAGAGCAACCCAAAATACCTTTCCACCGCCGCAAGTTTCTGTCTACGAGAGATCCCATATGGGGACCTTTTTTGGTGGTCCATCGGAGGGGGATTCAATCACAGAGGGCTTCTTCATCAACCTTGTTGCCCTTGCATGGTTGTTATAGCTTTGTATTTCTCTCCGATCTATTGATTTTGTTTGGACAACTAGATTGATTTTTCTTGCAATGGGAGAGGTGCTTTGTAATGGGTTCAATCTTGCAGTGCTCAATCCCAATGACACAAAGGGAGATGACACTTATTTGTCTTGTTGCCATTAAGGATAAAAAGATGGGGTTTCTTCATATTGATTGGATACATCATGTCATCTTGCTTAAGGCGTTACACTACTGCAGGATGCTGCTAACGTGAAACTACGATCAGAGACCCTTCGAGAAACTGTGTGCGATGCAATCATCGCAAATGGTGGTGCATGAAAACCGTCAAAAAAGTGTAAAATGTATGCGAAGACGGATGCATCAAACACGGTTAAGATTTTAGTTGCGTGTGCGATGAAGGACATATGGTTCAGTTCAATTAACTGTTTGCGATGAGGAGGAACAAAAGAAACGGGCAGACAGATCAAGGCGTGTGCGATACACAGCATACGGCTTACTCGTATGAACTGTTTGTGATTAGGCAACACAAAACAACGGGCAGCCAGATGAAGGTGTGTGCGATATACAGCATACGGTTCACTCGGATGAACTGTTTGTGATTAGGCAACACAAAAGAAACGGTCAGCCAGATCACCGTGCGTACGATATACGGCATGCGGTTCACTTGGTCTTGTCGTCAGTGTGTGACCTCTGTGGCAACCATTTGCTCCCCACTAGCCTCTTCTTCTACCATGGCAACCGTCCACCGCCTCTTTGCCTTCCCCTCTCGATTTGGAACTGTTGTCGCACGTTCTTCCTCCCTCCATTTGCCTTCACCCTTCCTTCTGCCATTGTTCGATCATCTTCTCCATGGAGGGAACAGGCCGGAAACGACCCTATTATTCTTACCCCGATCTGAAAGATGATGTGGTGGAGGAATTCATTGATCGGTGTGACGTCATCACCTCGGCTAGCATGGTAGGTTCGTACAAGACCATTCTCGACTCAAAAGATAATATCATTACAAAGAACCCAAGGGTTCAGGAGCGGTTTGATCTCCCCTATATTCTTTGCCATGACCCTGCTCATCGTCGCGAGGACGACGGAAGCCTTGTCTTGTGCAAGTTGATGCCGCTTGGTAATGATACGTATGATGTTAAGATGCCATCGCTTAAGGGTAAGGCCTGGGCAGGTGCAAATGGAGATTGGGTTGTTTATATTGGGAACAACTGCGAGTGGGAACTTGTGAATGTGTGCACTCATCACCGGGTTCCACTTCCAAAAATCTCAGACTGCCATGAGGTTCAGCACACAGATAGTCTACGTACGTTCAGATACGATCATCATGACATTCGTCTATGGAAGATAGTAATCTCTCGAGTTCCCAACCGCTCTTGGGAATACAAGAAATATGATGTTGTTACTATCTTCGACAAGCTTGTTGCCGTCTCTGCTTCCACGGATGGATGGATATTGCTCAAAAATCTATTTCTGTGCACAAATGAGTACTGTGATGCAATTCAATACGAGCGTCTTGTGTTGGCTGCCACCACTCGTGGCATCGTTTTTGCATGGGATCCTTATTGTTTCGGTACGTTTGTCTTCCACCGTAATTAGAATTGTTTCATCCACATGCATGCTAGTTAGTATCACTGTACTAATTAACCTTCTTGTGTTTCCAAGGTCATGTAAACATTCCACCAGCTATACTTGAAAAAATTTATAACCAAGGGGGAGATGACGACGGTGATGATCACGAGCAAGACCCATATACTCAGTGGCGCTTGACAACTTATTCCGATGGATCACCTCTTCTTGTAAGTATACAGGGTACTACTGATGTTACTAACGAAGCAGGTGTTGTCTCCCATGGTCGCACTATCCGGACCTATTCCAACATCAGTTGCAGGGTATTCCGGATGGATACTAGTGTACTAGCTCCAGCACCTCCTTCTCCCAGGTACATTATTGATAGTCTTGGTGAAAACTCGCTCTCCCTTGGACAAAACTATCTAATGATGGTGAAAGGCGATCCAGCCATTGTTGACACAACATTACTACCATTTATGAGAAGCAATTGTATCTATACCTTGGACATTGCTATGGTTCCCTACCCTGGCTATCACAATATGCATCCTGATATAGGCCGCTTCAGCCTAGATGATCAGTCATGCGTTGGTCTCGAGATTGACAATAGCTAGCCCTCCCTAGAGAATCAATTATGGTTCAAAGCAAGCGTTTCCAACGCCGAGGATTGATATGTCTCCAACCTATATATAATTTTTTATTGTTCCATGCTATTATATATTCTGTTTTGGATGTTTAATGGGCTATATTATACAATTTTATATTATTTTTGGGACTAACCTACTAACCCAAGGCCCAGTGCAAATTGATGTTTTTGCCTATTTCAGTGTTTCGCAGAAAAGGGGTATCAAACGGAGTCCAAGCGGAATGAAACCTTCGGGACAGTTATTTTTGGAACCGTATCTTCACACAAGACTTGGAGTACATGCGAGGGAACGAGAGAGGCAGCCACGAGGGTCCAGGGCGCGCCCCGACCCTCGTGGGCCCCCTCTGGCTCCCCCGATGCCCTCCTTCCTCCTATATATATCCATGTACCCTGAAAACATCGAGGAAACAGAGAAAACCCTAATTCCACCGCCGCAACCTTCTGTTCCCATGAGATCCCATCTTGGGGCCTGTTCCGGAGCTCCGCCGGAGGGGGGATCGATCACGGAGTGCTTCTACATCAACACAATAGCCTCACCAATGACTTGTGAGTAGTTTACCACAGACCTTCGGGTCCATAGTTATTAGCTAGATGGCTTATTCTCTCTTTTTGGATCTCAATACAAAGTTCTCCTTGATCTTTGAGGAGATCTATTCGATGTAATATTTTTGCAGTGTGTTTGTCGAGATCCGATGAATTGTGGGTTTATGATCAAGATTATCTATGAACAATATTTGATTCTTTTCTGAAATCTTTTATGTATGATCATAATATCCTTGCAAGTCTCTTTAAATTATTGGTTTGGTTTGTCCTACTAGATCTATAGTTCTTGCAATGGGAGTAGTGCTTGGCTTTGGGTTCAATCTTGATGTGTCCTTTCCAGTGACAGCAGGGGCAGCAAGGCACGTATTTTATTGTTGCCATCGAGGATAAAAAGATGGGGTTTATATCATATTGCTTGAGTTTATCCCTCTACATTATGTCATCTTGCTTAAGGCGTTACTCTGTTCTTATGAACTTAATACTCTAGATGCATGCTAGATAGCGGTCGATGTGTGGAGTAATAGTAGTAGATGCAGAATCGTTTCGGTCTACTTGTTACGGACGTGATTCCTATATATAATGATCATGCCTAGATATTCTCATAACTATGCGCTTTTCTTTCAATTGCTCGATAGTAATTTGTTCACCCAGCATAGAATTCTGCTATCATGAGAGAAGCCACTAGTGAAACATATGGCCCCCGGGTCTATTCTCATCATATTAATCTTCCATCTAATTTACTTTGCTTTCTTTACTTTCTGTTCTTATACCAAAAATATTATACTATTCTATCCATCAGATCTCACTTTCGTAAGTGACCATGAAGGGATTGACAACCCCTTATCGCGTTGGCTGCGAAGTTCTTATTTGTTTGTGCAGGTGCGAGGGACTCGCGCGTGGTCTCCTACTGGATTGATACCTTGGTTCTCAAAAACTGAGGGAAATACTTATGCTACTGTGCTGCATCACCCTTTCCTCTTAGAGGGAATACAACGCAAGCTCGAGAAGTAGCAAGAAGAATATCTGGCGTCGTTGCCGGGGAGATCTACGCAAAAGTCATATACCAAGTACCTATCACAAACCCTTATCCTTCGCACTACATTATTTGCCTCCCGTTTTCCTCTCCCCCGCTTCACCCTTTCCGTTTTATTCGCCCTTCTTTTTCCGTGTGTTTACCGTTCGCCTTGCCTTGCCATCGTGCCTAGCACGCCTATCATTATCAATACTCCCGAGAGTGAGGTTCTTAATTTTAAACAAAGGGAGGAAGAAAATTTAAAAGATGCCTTGTATAGAATTTACAATGCTCAAAATACATATACTAGGAAGCTTTCCACTTCCGTGCTTCTTCGCAATTTTTATGTCGGCATCACTCCATGGAATAACTATATTCTTGATACCATTACCGGAGGGAATTTCTTGGGTAGCCATACTTTTGATTCTTATAATGCTATGACAGAATTGTTTGGCCCAGCACCTCCTCTGGTTAATGGAATTGTTTTAACTTTGGAACATGTTATGCAAAGGCTTGAAATTATTGAAAACAAAGTTGCTACTGTGGAGTTGGTTGAGAGTTTGGATAAAAAGATCCACAACCAAATTACCCAGTATGGATCCAAGGTAGGAGTTATTCTGAATTTTTTTAAAGAAAAAAAACCTATAGTTAAAGAGAGAATAGATCAAGATTCCACTAGAATCGACAAACGTGAGGATATTATCACTAATGTAGGGTCTGCTCTTTTTGTTGTGAAAATTACTTCAAATCCCTCTACCACTAAATTGGCCAAGTTTATGTATGTTCCTAAAAATAAGGGTGAATCATCTAGTAAGGAAATTGCGGATCTCAAATCCATAAGTGTTCATCCCAACTTTCTCACTTTCACAAGGGAACCTTTTGCTACAAATGAATTTCTTGATTTCTTGCCTAGAGTTTGATTGTCAATAGGAATAAAGAAGTTCCTAAGAATTATAAGTGCTTAATCGAAGAATTGCCTACCAAAGATGGCAATACCTAGATCTATTCTTGTATCATGCCTAGCTAGGGGCGTTAAACGATAGCGCTTGTTGGGAGGCAACCCAATTTTATTTTATTTGTTTTTGCTTCTGTTTAGGAATAAATATTTCATCTAGCTTCTATTTAGATGTGATTTTGTGTTTTAATTAGTGTTTGCGCCATCTAGAACCTTTGGGAAGACTTGTGTGAAGTTTATGTGATGATGCTGTAAAAAACAGAAACTTTAGCACTCACGAGATTGGCAGTAATTTTTTACTGGAGAGTGGTTTTTAGTTGATTCTTTTTGCAGATGATTAATAGACAAATTCCTCACGTTTAGCAATTTATTTCAATACTTTTAGAGTTACAGAAGTATTCGAAAGTTACAGATTACTACAGACTGTTCTGTTTTTGACAGATTCTATTTTTGTGTGTTGTTTCCTTATTTTGATGAATCAATGAGTTGTATCGGGGAGTATGAATCATGGCGAAGTTGGAATACAGTAGGTTTAACACCAATATAAACAAATAATGAGTTCATTACAGTACCTTTGAGTGGTGGTTTGTTTTCTTATACTAACGGTGCTCACGAGATTTTTGGCTAAGTTTTGTGTTGTGAAGTTTTCAAGTTTTGAGTATGGCTTTGATGGACTACGGAACAAAGAGTGGCAAGATCCTAAGCTTGGGGATGCCCAAGGCACCCCAAGGTAAAATTCAAGGACAACCAAAAGCCTAAGCTTGGGGATGCCCCGGGAAGGCATCCCCTCTTTCGTCTTCGTCTATCGGTAACTATACTAGAGACTATATTTTTATTCACCACGTGATATGTGTTTTGCTTGGAGCGTCATGCATGATTTGAGTCTTTGCTTTTTAGTTTGACACAATAATCCTTGCTGGAGACACCTTTTGAGAGAGATAAATTTGGTTTATAATTTATTAGAATACTCTATGTGCTTCACTTATATCTTTTGAGCTAGATAGTTTTGCTCTAGTGCTTCACTTATATCTTTTAGAGCATGGTGGTGGTTTTATTTTGTAGAAATTATTGATCTCTAATGCTTCACTTATATTATTTTGAGAGTCTTTTAGAACAGCATGGTAATGTTCTTTGGTTATAAAACTAGTCCTAATATGATAGGCATCCAAGATGGGTATAGTAAAAACTTTCATATAAAGTGCATTGAATATTATGAGAAGTTTGATACTTGGTGATTGTTTTGAGATATGAGTATGGTAATATTTGAGTCACGCTAGTATAGTAGTTGTGAATTTGAGAAATACTTGTGTTAAGGTTTGCAAGTCCCGTAGCATGCACGTATGGTAACCGTTGTGTGACAAATTTGAAGCATGAGGTATTTCATTGAGTGTCATCCTTTGTGTGGAGGTCGAGATCGCGCGATGGTTAACTCCTACCAAACCTTCCCCTAGGAGCATGCGTGCAGTACTTTGTTTTAATGACTTGTAGATTTTTGCAATAAGTATGTGAGTTCTTTATGACTAATGTTGAGTCCATGGATTATACGCACTCTCACCTTCCACCATTGCTAGCCCCTTTTGTACCGCGCAACTTTTGCCGTTACCATACACTCACCATATACCTTCCTCAAAACAGCCACCATACCTACCTATCATGGCATTTCAATAGCCATTCCGAGATATATTGCCATGCAACTTACCACCGTTCCGTTTGCTATGACACACTTCATCATTGTCATATTGCCATGCATGATCATGTAGTTGACATCGTATTCGTGGCTAGGCCACCATGCATAATTTTTCATACATATCACTCTTGATTCATTGCACATCCCGGTACACCGCCGGAGGCATTCATATAGAGTCATACTTTGTTCTAGTATCTAGTTGTAATATCGAGCTGTAAATCAATATAACTGTGATGATCATCATTATTAGAGCATTGTCCCAAAAAGAAAAGAAAAAGAAAAAAAGAAGGAAAGGCCAAAGAAAAAAAAAAGGCCCAAAAAAGGAAAAAAAAAAGAAAAAAGGGACAATACTACTATCTTTTTGCACACTTGTGCTTCAAAGTAGCACCATGATCTTCATGATAGAGAGTCTCTTGTTTAGTCACTTTCATATGCAAGTGGGAATTTTCATTATAGAACTTGGGTTGTATATTCCAACGATGGGCTTCCTCAAATGCCCTAGGTCTTCTTGACAAGCAAGTTGGATGCACACCCACTTAGTTTCTTTTGTTGAGCTTTCATACATTTATAGCTCTAGTTCATCCGTTGCATGGCAATCCCTAGTCACTCACATTGATATCTATTGATGGGCATCTGCATAGCCCATTGATACGCCCTAGTTGATGTGAGACCATCTTCCTCTTTTGTCTTCTCCACAACCACCACTCTATTCCACATAGTGCTATGTACATGGCTCATGCTCATATATTGCGTGAAAGTTGAAAGAATTTGAAAAAAAAATAAGTATGAAACAAGTGCTTGCTGAAACCGGGGTTGTGCATGATTGCAATATTTTGTGTGACAAAGATGAAGCATAGCCTAACTATATGATTTTGTAGGGATGAACTTTCTTTGGCCATGTTATTTTGAGAAGACATGATTGCTTTGTTAGTATGCTTGAAGTATTATTCTTATGTCAATATAGACTTTTGTCTTGAATCTTTCGGATTTAAACATTCATGCCACAATAAAGAAATTACATTGAGAATTATGTTGGTTAGCATTCCACATCAAAAAAATCTATTTTTTATCATTTACCTACTCGAGGACGAGCAGGAATTAAGCTTGGGGATGCTTGATACGTCTCCAACGTATATATAATTTTTTATTGTTCCATGCTATTATATATTCTGTTTTGGATGTTTAATGGGCTTTATTATACACTTTTATATTATTTTTCGGACTAAGCTAATAACCCAAGGCCCAGTGCAAATTGTTGTTTTTCGCCTATTTCAGTGTTTCGCAGAAAAGGGACATCAAACGGAGTCCAAACGGAATGAAACCTTCGGGAGAGTTATTTTTGGAACTGTATCTTCACAGAAGACTTGGAGTACAAGCGAGGGAACGAGAGAAGCGGCCACGAGGGTCCAGGGCACGCCTAGGGGGGCAGACGCGCCCCCACCCTCATGGCCACCCTTTGGCTCCCCCGATGCCCTCCTTCCTCCTATATATATCCATGTACCCTGAAAACATCAACGCAACAGAGAAAACCCTAATTCCACCGCCGCAAACTTCTGTTCCCGTGAGATCCCATCTTGGGGCCTGTTCCGGAGCTCCGCCGTATGGGGGATCGATCACGGAGTGCTTCTACATCAAGATCATAGCCTCACCAATGAGTTGTGAGTAGTTTAGCATAGACCTTCGGGTCCATAGTTATTAGCTAGATGGCTTCTTCTCTCCTTTGGGATCTCAATACAAAGTTCTCCTCGATCTTCGAGGAGATCTATTCGATGTAATCTTTTTGCGGTATGTTTGTCGAGATCCAATGAATTGTGGGTTTATGATCAAGATTATCTATGAACAATATTTGATTCTTTTCTGAAATCTTTTATGTATGATTATAATATCCTTGCAAGTCTCTTCGAATTATTGGTTTGGTTTGGCCTACTAGATCTATAGTTCTTGCAACGGGAGAAGTGCATGGCTTTGGGTTTAATCTTGCGGTGTCCTTTCCCAGTGACAGCAGGGGCAACAAGGTATGTATTGTATTGTTTCCATCGAGGATAAAAAGATGGCGTGTAAATCATATTGCTTGAGTTTATCCCTCTACATCATGTCATCTTGCTTAAGGCGTTACTCTGTTCTTATGAAGTTAATACCCTAGATGCAAGCTGGATAGCGGTCGATGTGTGGAGCAATAGTAGTAGATGCAGAATCATTTCGGTCTACTCGTTACGGACGTGATGCCTATATATAATGATCATGCCTAGATATTCTCATAACTATGCGCTTTTCTATCAATTGCTCGACAGTAATTTGTTCACCCACCATAGAATTCTGCTATCACGAGAGAAGCCACTAGTGAAACCTATGGCCCCCGGGTCTATTCTCATCATATTAATCTTCCACCTACTTTACTTTGCTTTATTTACTTTCTATTCTTATACCAAAAATACAAAAAATATTATACTATCCTATCTATCAGATCTCACTTTCGTAAGTGACCGTGAAGGGATTGACAACCCCTTATCGCGTTGGCTACGAAGTTCGTATTTGTTTGTGCAGGTGCGAGGGACTCACGTGTGGTCTCCTACTCGATTGATACCTTGGTTCTCAAAAACTGAGGGAAATATATACGCTACTGTGCTGCATCACCCTTTCCTCTTTGAGGGAATACAATGCAAGCTCGAGAAGTAGCAAGGATTGGTTGAGCTGAAGTTCATTTCATCACTTTGTTATTCGTTGTGTGAGAAAAACTTTACTATACTAGAATGTTTTGTGGAAATAATCTATAATGCAACATGTATCCTCGTTGTTGTTGTGTGTTGATGACTTGTTGTATGTAATGAATGGTACATTTGCATATGTGTCCCATCAACTTACGCATGCTCGCACGTCACACAGGTCGCGTGGCGACACGTATATTATTTTTCTATTTGGATGACAAAAAAAGTACAATGCGACTTTGTATTGGTGTCCATATGAACAGTGCTAGTGATTTTAGTTGCAAAAATTAGATAGTGCTAGTGATTTTTAGTTGCATATTTCGACAAATCGCAGTGTTACAAGGTTGACAACTGGCAATGTTACTAGATAAAAAAATGTCAATCTTTCCAGTTTGACAAATGGTAAGATACCCAAAATGGCAGATATGCAAATATTACCAATTGTTTGTATGTGGTTGCACACGGGTCATGCAAAACAACCGTTTGCATTGCAGGGGTGCAGAAATCCCGCTCGGCACATTTTCGCTTGGCTTCTTGGGGAAGGTGTCGGTTTGCACCCGGGTGTCCTAACTAAAATGTTTGCGATGAGTGTTTTATATTTAAAAACCATTGACGTTTTCTTCAAAAGAAAATCCTTTGATAAGTCTGTACATTAAGAGAGAAAAACGCAAGTTCGTTCAAACCATATCTTTCATTCAGTCACACTACGAATTTATATTCATATGATCGAGAATTTGAGATACAGTATTAAACCCAAAAAAACTATTACAAGCGGCAGCGGAGGTAGCGTGCCGCGCCGGCGTTGTCGTTGTCGTCTTCCGGGACGCCGTTGTTGAAGTATTCAAGGAAGCACAAAATGTTCTTCACTTGTAAATCAAACATCATGTCGTCGCGCGATCGACGAGCGGGGCGCGGGAGGACGGCAACTGGTGCCACTGAGAGGTAGCGGTCGACGGTAGTGTCCCATGCCGCAGAGGGGGGCGTGCGCACGAGCACGGGCGCGCCAGCACCATGGTGTGCGGAGGGATGCGCACGGGCACAGGCACGGGCGCTGGCATGTACACAAGCTCGTGTGGGTCCGCGGAAACCTCGCTGACGCCCGCGGCATCTACCTTTGCAATAGTGCTCAGCGACCAGCCCGTCAATGCTACGGGGATGGTCGCTGGCGTAGGTGCGGGGAAGGGAGCTGGGACGGGAGCGAGGGCAGTAACCGCCGCGGCCAGCTCATTATCGGCCATGTCCATGAGGCCCCATTCCTTATTTTCTATCTCCTCCGGCTCGGAGTCGACTTCACCAAACTTGAAGACTAGTGGCAGATGATCGTTCTGCGCCATGGCGCTGGTGAAGTCTCCGGGAGGGAGGGGAATGGGAGAAGAACAGTAAGCCTGCCCGTATTAAATAGCGGCTCGAGCGCCATTAATGGAGAGGAAGGAGGGTGGCCATGGAAGCTAAAGGGCTCGCTTCCCAGTGAGCGTGCGCAGCGTACAGTTCGCACGCTTCCCGATGAGCAAGCGCATTGGAGGACAGCTTGCACGCCTCTCGGTCAGCCTGCGCATCGGACTGCGCTCCCATGCCTCACGTTCAGTCAAGGTCAAGCAGTTGTTCGCACGGCACCTCCTACAGCCATTAAAACCAAGACACATGGCATCAGGTGAATGGTTAACAGAACGCACATGGTTTGAATTCTACAAATGTTTGAGATATTAAAGTGGCAGCTATTTTTTCAAAATGCCTCTGTGGCTGTCATTATTCGAGTGCGCCTCCTCTCAAAATGGACACAAAAAATGCCACAGCATTTCGGGTGCCATTCCATGATAGCATGCCAAGTATCATGAATTTCAAACGAGTTTTGGATTTACTAGAATTTAAAAACCAGGCATCTCAATGTTTTGCCGGCAATCAACGGTGCCTTGGTGTTTGAAATTAAATCCCATTTCTTTCATGGGGCCTAAGCATGCACCCAAGGACACAGATTTTATTTTTCAACCAATTTGTATGCACTAGAGCATGTGCATGTAGTTCAAATGTGAATTATGCACATAAATGCATTCAAAACTCAGTTAATGCATAAAAATGTCCAAACACTTCAAATGAACTCTGAAAAGGTTGAAAGTTGTCATGGTATCATCATTTCACCCACATAGCATGTGCAAAAAAGTTGAGAGGGTTACGGCGAAAGCTGGATGCACTTCGTGTACAAAATGGACAATCTCTTTCGAAGTATGAGGGTTTGGGACGAAAACTCTTCTGTTACAAAGGCATTTCATTTTCTGAACTTATTTGAATTCAGACTTTTTGTATGTTCAAAATGCACCATTCAAATCCACATCATGAATTATCAACCCTTTCTGAATTCATTTGGTATTTTTCATGCATTTACTGAATTTTTTAGAGCTAAATGACCCTGAAATTGAAAAACACTTCGAATGAACTCTGAAAAGGTTGAAAGTTGGCATGGTATCATCATTTCATCAACATAGCATGTGCAAAAAAGTAGAGAGGGTTACGGCAAAAAAGGATGCAGTTCATGTACAAAATGGACAATCTCTTTCGAAGTATCAAGGTTTCAGACGAAAACTCATCTATTACAAAGGCATTTCATTCTTTTGAACTTATTTGAAGTCTAGAATTTTGGTGTGTTCAAAATTCACCATTCAAATCCACTTCATCAATTATCAACCCTTTCTGAATTCATTTGGTATTTTTCATGCATTTACATAAGTTTTTTAGAGCTAAATGACCCTAAAATTGAAAAACACTTCAAATGAACTCTGAAAAGGTTGAAAGTTCGCATGGTATCATCATTTCACCCACATAGCATGTGCAAAAAAGTAGAGAGGGTTACGGAAAAAAACTGGATGCACTTCATGAACAAAATGGACAATATCTTTCGAAGTATCAGGGTTTCACACGAAAACTCATCTGTTACAAAGGCATTTCATTTTTTTGGAACTTATTTGAAGTCCAGACTTTTTGTGTGTTCAAAATGCACCATTCAAATCCACATCATTGATTATCAACCCTTTCTGAATTCATTTGGTATTTTTCATGCATTTACAGATTTTTTTTTAGAGCTAAATGACCCTGAAATTGAAAAACACTTCAAATGAACTCTGAAAAGGTTGAAAGTTGGCCTGATATCATCATTTCACCCACATAGCATGTGCAAATAAGTAGAGAGGGTTACGGCAAAAATTGGATGCACTTCGTGTACAAAATGGACAATCTCTTTCGAAGTATCAGGGTTTCGGACGAAAACTCATCTATTACAAAGGCATTTCATTTTTTTGAACTTATTTGAAGTCCTAACTTTTTGTGTGTTCAAAATGCACCATTCAAATCCACATGATCAATTATAAACCCTTTCTGAGTTCATTTGGTATTTTTCATGCATTTACTGATTTTTTAGAGCTAAATGCCCCTAAAATTGAAAAACACTTCGAATGAACTCTGAAAAGGTTGAAAGTTGGCATGGTATCATCATTTCACCCACATAGCATGTGCAAAAAAGTAGAAAGGGTTACGGCAAAAACTGGACGCACTTCGTGTACAAAATGGACAATCTCTTTCGAAGTATCATGGTTTCTGACGAAAACTCATCTGTTACAAAGGCATTTCATTTTTTGAACTTATTTGAAGTCCAAAAATTTTGTGTGTTCAAAATGCACCATTAAAATCCACATCATCAATTATCAACCCTTTCTGATTTCATTTGGTATTTTTCATGCATTTACTGAATTTTTTAAGAGCTAAATGACCCTGAAATTGAAAAACTCTGTTGATGCCGCTCCATGATAGCGTGCCAAGTTTCATGAATTTCATATGAGTTTTGGATTTACTAGAATTTAAAACCTAGGCATCTCAACATTTTGTCGGCAATTAATAATGCCCTGGTGTTTGAAATTCATTCCCATCTCTTGATGGGACCTAGAAATTCACCCAAGGACACACATGTGATTTTTCAACCAACTTTGGTGGATTGGAGCATGTGCTTGTAGCTCAAATTTGAATTATGCACACAAAATACCTAGAAAACCCAGTTAATGTATAAAAAGGCCAAACGAAACCCGAAAAATTCATTCCCATTTATTGCATGGGACCTAAGCATGCACTCAAAGACACATATTTGATTTTTCAACTAATTTGTATGCACCGGAGCATGTGCATCTAGTTTAATTTTGAATTGTGCATGTGAAATGGCTAGAAAACCAGTTTAATGTATAAAATGTCCAAATGAATCCTGAATAATTCCAATTATTTTACGACACACATATAGTTGCATGTTCATTACAAGTAAATGGTCTAGCAGTTCAAACAGCGCCCATTGCCGCTCTGACCCCATTTTGTAATTCAAATCAAGTAGATCCCACACAGTTTATTATCACCAACTGTGTGAGATGTAGTACAAATTATCTCGGACCACCGTCAGTGTATAATACGCGAGAAGGTGTGTCGGCTACAGTCCATAGCCGGCGTGTCAAGCACACTAGTTCAATCCCCAAAAACTCCCGCCTCTGCATCGCTCCCAATCTTGAAAATATCTACCGCCTGGAAGGTTTTAATGTTTGATAGCACACGATTAGTATGTGCGGACCGTGTGTGGTGTCTGTTACTCACGCTCTGCTTCAGTCCCTTGATTCAAATTTTCAATAGCCCCGGCATTTTAGTCCCGCCTCTGCATCCCTCGCAATCTCAAAAATATATGCTCGCCCTTGATCCAAATTTTCAATAGCCCTGCCTTGTTACTCCTGCCTAGTAAAAAATTTAGTTGTCGCACTATTTCCTCAAACACTACCTTGCCCCCCTCCACAGACACCCCAAAACCTCCGCTCACACAGACACACACAACCCTCGAAACCATTGGTAGGTCGCCGCCATCGTCGGTGCCTCCATCCTAAACCTCTGCCTGTGTGCCGGGGAGCTCGAGGAGCCAATGGCCAAAAAGAGGTTTATCGCGGCCTTTTCGCCCGACGTCAGTGAGGTGGCCACCGAGGTGTCCCCGTCGTCCTCTGCGGGTCTGATCCGCCGTCGCCGGTCCCCTGATGCGCCCACCGCCGCGCCCCTACGCTGGTTTGAGGACTTCCCCATCCTCCCTCGAACCCGACAGCCGACGAAGTCCTAACTTGGGGTCCGGCACTGGCGGTGGAGGACGTGGGTCACCGAGATTATAGACCAAGAGACCCACACCCGCTGGTGGCTCCGTAGATTCCACACGGCCGAGCTTGCGGCCATGGAGCACGACCGCTGGCAGGTCCGCTACCACGGCGCGGCAGCTAGGCTCATTTTCCCCTTTGGCACACGTCCGGTCCACCTCGTTTCGCCGAAGCCAGAGGTGGTGAGCTCGGCTATGGCGCGGGAGGACTGCGAGGCGTGGGAGCGCCTCGAGGCCGAGGCCGCCGACGAGGCATGCACGCAAGAGCTCCACCGACAGCACCCGGAGCTCGTGGAGGCGGAGCAGGCGATCTTTGCCGGCGCGGTGGGCGGAGAGGTTATCGCGCTCTCCTCCGATGACGAGGTCGAAGGCGGCGAGGACGGCGGCACGGAGGACGGTGAGGTTATCACGCTCTCCTCTGATGATGAGGTCGAAGGCGGCTGCGACAGCGGTGCGGACGGCATCGAGGTGGGCCCCGAGGACGAGGAGATCGACATCGACGAGTGGAGGAGTGCCTTCCCCAACGACCCTGACGACGGTACTGGCCCGGACCCGGCTCGCGGCACACCGTACATGACGAGGAAGGATTGGCTCGACCTCTGCTTCGACCGAAAGTAGTTTAGCTTAGTTTAAATTTAAGTTTTATGTTCGGTTTTGCCAAACTATCTATGTTTATGTTTGAATGCATGCTACTTTCGGTTGAACCTGCTTTGAATTTGATCAAATTAAAGTTTACAACCTTAAATTTAGGGGATCAACTAGAAAAGGCCAAAAATTGCTAGGCACACACGGTTGGTAAAGCAAAAACGTTTGCGGTATGCACCATAATCCGAGACGGTTCACACAGAGGAAACGTGTGCAAGCATGCACACAGTTGCCATTCGCAAAGCGTGTGTGATGTCAGACACTATCACATACGGTGCGGGGAAACTAAATGTGTGTGATTGTCTACCTATCGTACACGGTTTATAATCATGAACTGTTTGTGATGTGCGAGGCATCGTAAATCTCCCATGCCTGGAATCTGCCTAGAATCTGCCTGGAAAGCTCTCGTGCCTAGAAACTGCCTGGTTTTAGGCAGAACCACAAAACTCCATCTGCGATGGCAATGCGAGCACAAACGAGTAGCAAGGATGAAGCATTTGGGATATTCGAGATATCGGAAACGGTTATATAGGGACAACTGTATGCATCAAGGCGGCCTATCCCCGACGGTTTCTGGGTCATGTGGGAAGGACCCCCCTTATCGCCCACACTCACTTGGCGACAGTTCCAAATGTCGTCGCGGAAAGGGGTTTTAAACCATTTGTTTAGGACAGACGCGCACCAGTGTTACTCTATCCTTGTTAACTTTATACACTAGATGCATGTTGGATAGCGGTCGATGTGTGGAGTAATAGTACTAGATGAAGGTAGGAGTCGGTCTACTTGTCTTGGACGTGATGCCTGTATTCATGATCATTGCCTTGGATATCGTCATAACTATGTGATTTTCTATCAATTGCTCAAGAGTAATTTTTTTACCCACCACATGCTTTCTTTCAAGAAAGAAGCCTTTAGTGAAAACTATGTCCCCCGAGTTTTTCGATCTATAAAATCAAAAACACAAAAATACCTTGATGCAATTTATTTACTTTTATTTTATTTTGCACTTTTACTTATATTTTATACCTATCACTATCAGATCTCATCCTCGCAAGTAACTGTGAAGGGATTGAGAACCCCTTTATCGCGTTGGGTGCAAGTATGTTTGTTTGTGTAGGTACAACTATTGGAGACTTGTGTGTTCCTCCTACTGGATTAATACCTTGGTTCTTAACTGAGGTAAATACTTATCTCTACTTCGCAGCATCACCCTTTCCTCTTCAAGATAAAAAAACCAACACAAGCTCAAGAAGTAGCAGGAAGAATTTCTGGCGCCGTTGCACGGGATGATCTACATCAAGCCTACCAAGTACCTATCATAAACTCACATCTCTTGCATTTACTTATTTGCCATTTTCCTCTCGTTTTCTGACATGTCTCCAACGTATCTATTATTTTTTATTGTTCCATGTAGTTATATTATCAATCTTGGATGTTTTATATACATTTTCAAGCAATTATATATCATTTCTTTGGTACTAACCAATTAACTTAGTGCCCAGTGCGAGTTGTTGTTTTCTGCATGTTTTTGGTTTTACATAATATCCATATCAAATGAAGTCCAAATGCCACAAACTTTTTGGACATTTTTCTTCTGGCAATAAGAGACCCTGGAAGCTCCGGGAGGACGTGAGAAGATGGAGCAGTGAAACACGAGGCACCAGGGTGTGCCCCAGGGGGCGTCCTGGTGGCTTGTGGGGCCCACGTAGCTCTGTTTGACCTAATTATTCCTCTATAAATACCCATAAATTTTGAAGCCGACAGAGACAGGGAGGAAATACTTTTTTCGCCGCCGCAAGTTCCAAAACCACGAGATCCAATCTAGAGGCCTTTCCCGCCACTCTGCTAGAGGGTCTAACACTCACGCATGGGCTCTACGACAGAAAGAGATATGTCACGCATGTATTGTGGCTATTAAGGGTAACAAGATGGGGTTGATTCATATGTGAGTTTATCTTGTGTACATCATGCCATATTGCTTAAAGCATTACTCTGTTTCTCGTGAACTTAATACACTAGATGCATCCTGGATAGTGGTCGATGTGTGGAGTAGTAGTAGTAGATATAGGGAGGAGTCGGTCTTCTAATCTTGGACGTGATGTCTATACGCATGATCATTGCCTTGGATATCGTCATAATTATTTTCTTTTCTATCACTTGCCCAATAGTAATTTGTTTATCCACCGTATGCTCTCTTCAAGAGAGAAGCCTCTAGTGAAAACTATGCCCCGACGTCTATTTCTATCATATTAATTTTTAGATATATTAAACCAAAAATACAAAATACCTTGCTGCAATTTATTTACTTTTATTTTATTTGCATATATCAATCAATCTATCTATCTATCTATCAAATACTATACAATTTAATCTGGCACGTAACCTTCGAGGGATTGACAACCCCTTGTAGCATTGGGTTGCGAGGATTTGTTGTTTGTGTGTAGGTGATGTTTACATAGTGTTGCTTGGTTCTCCTACTGGATTGATAACCTTGTTTTCTTAACTAAGGGAAATACTTATCTATACTATACTACATCATCCTCCTCTTTGGGGAAATACCAACGCAGATCACAAGCACCAGGAAGAATTTCTGGCGCTGTTGCCGAGGAAATACCATCAACATCTATCAAGTACCTACACATAAAATCTCATCTCCTTTCAAATACATTATTTGCCATTTGCCTCTCGTTTTCATCTCCCCAACTTCTAAAACATTTTTTTGAAAAACACAAAATATTTTCCTTTTTAATTGCCATGTCTCCGTTCGTCTTTTTCGTTCGCCCTTTGTTTGCTCGTGTGCTTGATCACTTGGCTTGTCATTATGACTAGCATAACTATCCCTCCTTTGTCACCAGACTTTTAAGTTCTTTACTTCAAATAGAAACAAGGAGGAAATATTAAAGATTCTTGGTATAGGCTATTTGAATCTTACCGTATTTGCTATATAAAAGGAGATTCAAAAGTTCTGCTTCACAATTTTTATATAGGTTTAACCATGCATGTCGGGGGAAACTGTCCGCCACGAACACCTATGGGACCGGAGCCCCTTGTCTGTGCGGTACGAGGGCGGAGGGAGCACGAAGAGCAGATCGTAACGAGCACGCGGGCAGTTTACCCAGGTTCGGGCCGCGGTAGACGCGTAAAACCCTACTCCTGCTAGTTATGTATTGAGTTGGAGAGCTCGGGAGCTTGAAGAAGCAGCTACACCGAGCGTATGAGCGATCTAGGTTCCGAACCCCCTCCACGTTGTGCATGGGCCTCCTTTTATAGTGCAAGGGGTCACCGACAGGTGTCAACGTAGGAGAAAGGGGTAAAAATGTAAAAGAGGTGGTAGTTGTAACAGTGCGGGAATAGTGGAGCTACAGTGCGCGAACAGTGGTCGCTACCTACTTTGACAGTGGGGGACAAGGGCATTTAATGCCCGTCGCCGTCGACCCCAAAAGCTCCCGCCTTCGCTTCTCCGTCTGCCACGGCGATGGCTCCACCACCGTGGAGTGCCACCGTGTCCCCCAGGCTGCACAGCCATCCGCCACGCGTCCCTGGAATGGCCCCAGGGCGACGCGTGGGCCGATGAGCTGGAGCGCGGGCACACAGCGCAACTCTCCCGGCAAGCACCTTGCCGGGGTCTCGACCTCGCCGGGCCCGGGAGCTTGCTGGGCTCTGAAGCTTGTCGCTCCCCGGGCCCTCGCCGGGACGCGTATAGCGCCGAGGCGTGTCTTCCATGATGTAATCTTCTAGTCATCCTGGCAAGCTCCTCTTGCCAGGGCCTTGCGTGAGTGATGTAGCCTTGAGCCTGGAACGGCCTTCCCGGCAAGCTCCGCTTGCCGGGGTCTCGATCTTTTGTCTTGTATACTTTGTTTTTGAATGGTTGGACATGGAGCAGGAAGGTCTCCGGCGAGCACGTGGTAAACCCTGCCGCGGGAGGCTGCAACCGCCCGTGCACAAGTTGGGGTACTGAGGTACCCCTACCTTAGTACACCGACAGGAGCCCCCGGGCCTGGGCCACACACGGTGCCGAGCGCTGTTGGTCCAGGCCCAAAACAGTGCACGGGCACACGCGGCCCATGGCGTGCCGAATCCACTTCCGCATCAGCCGCGTCCCCCCGTAACGGCACGCGTCGATTGCGGCGTCGTGGGATGGGACGTGCCCACGTTCTTTCAATGGAAAGAGCGAAACGCCCCCCACTTCCCCATAAAAGCAGAGGAAGCAGGAGCGGTTCCCCTCCTTACGCTTTCATTGCATCCTCTTCTTCCTCCAGAGATCCCCTTTGCGCTCCGCCTCCACACCTCCGCCGCCGCCGTCTGCATCTCCGGCGTCGCCGGGCTCTTCGTTCCCCTTTCCCCCGCCGCCTCCGCCATGGCCCCGAAGACCGAGAAGGCGAAGGCGGAGAAGGCCAAGAAGGAGAAGTCGGAGCAAGCGGCGAAGCTCGCCGCGTATCGGAAGCGGAACCTCGTCTTCCCGCCGAAGCTCAGCGCGCGGGAGCTCTGGAACAAGTATTGCTTGTTCTGGGCCAAGGAAACCAAGGCGCACCCCCGCACTCGAGCTTATCCGGCCGCCGCCAAGGACAACTATCCCGGCGGGTACTATTTCTTCGCAGTCTTCTTCGACTGCGGTCTTTGCCCTCCTTTTTCTGATTTCTTCTGTGACATAATGCACACCTATGGCCTCCACCTTCTTGACTTCACCCCCAACGCCATCCTCACAATGGCGGTTTTCGCACACATGTGCGAAAACTATATAGGAATACACCCAAACGTAGCGCTGTTTAGGCACTTCTTCACCCCTAGAGCAGAGGCCGGCGCCCCCCTCTCCGGAGGAATTTCTTGGGTTTTTCGTCTGAACAAGAAGGAGTCTTACTTGCCGGGGGAGCTCCGCGGCAAGTGGGAGGAGTGGCGTGCGGAATGGTGCTGGATTGTCGAGGACCAGCCGCAATCCTTCACCGCGCCGCGCACAACGCCCATCGTGCGCGGCAGAGACTGGAGCGAGCTGGATTCGGACGACGGCAAGCTCAACGTCGCCCTCATCAGGATTCTGCGCCTCCGGACCGCCAGGCTGTCTGTCGCAGAAGTAGGCGCAGACTTCCTCCGCCGTCGCATCGCCCCTCTCCAAGACAGGAAAAGGCCGGCATGGGAGTACGGCAACGCGGCGGATATAATGAGGCTGCGCCCCGGGCTAAACTTCAACTTCACGACGCTGGAGCTGAAGGGGATGGTCCGGGAACTCTTTAAACATGACCCGGCCCACCCAGAGTGGTTCAGACCTCCTCGGGGAGTGATGCCCCTTTGCAACAGCACAGCCTGTGATCCTCTTCGCGCCATGATGCCCGCGTGTGATTCGCACGGTGTGGACCGCACATGGATTCCTCCCAAGTCAATAGACATCCTCAGCTTCTTCGACAACCTTGTGGAGGTGGCGAAGAACAAGGACGATATCAAGGAGCACACACGGGACACCACCGACCAAGAGCTTGCATACATAGCTTCCCGGGCTGAAGAGGCCGCTGCAGCCGCAGCGGCAGGAGAATTTGGCTATACACCCGCTGAGGCAGAGGCTGCGGACGCGTCCTGCCAAGCGGAGGAGGCGGAGATCCGCAGACTACTGCAGCTCCCTCCGGACGCGCTCGCCGGGGTCCCCTCTTTGAGGCACTCCGGGATCCCCGGGATCGTGGCCGAGGCCGCGGCAAGAGGACACGCCGCCGGAGGGAACAGGGGCGCCGCAGGGAGCGGAGGCGCCGGAGGGAGCGGAGGCGCCAGAGGAAAAGAGGCCGCAGCGCAGGGCGCTGGGTCCAGCAAGCCAGCCGGGGAGGAGGAGGAGGAGGACGCCGAGGCCGCCGAGGACTCTGGCGGGTCCACGGAGCTCTACGCCGACGACCTCTCCTCGTCGGAGACCTCCCCGCCCCGGGCAAGCCCTAGGCGGTCTCCACTTAAGCGCATCCGCAAGACGGCGACGGGGGAGAGGGCGCAGGCCCCCCGGCAACAACCAGCTCGCCGGGCAGCGCGAGCTCCCCGGGGAAGTCAAGCTGCGCCGGGGGCGACCGGCGCACCAGCCACAGCGGAGGCGGCCCGCGCGCAGGCCACGGCAGAGGCGCCTCGCAGGCTGGCGCCGAGGAGACAGGAGTCTTCGCAGAGCGGAGCGACGGCTCCGCCCGCCCCTCGGGCCCCGGCTACCACGGGGGCTGGGTCTTCGCAGCCCCCAGCCCCGGGGACCGCCAAGCGCCCGAGGGAGTCTTCGCCTCCCGCTCCTCGCGCAGACGCGCCCCAGGTGGAGTTCGACTTCTCCGCCTTGAGCGACGACGACGAGGAGGAACAGGAGTAAGAACTCGATATCCTTCATCTTCTCAAATTTCGTCTTGGTTATTGTTGATGCTGATCTTGCTTCTTGCTTCGATTTCAGGACCTTGGCTCAGTGCGCGGCGAAGAAAGCCAAGGTGCCCGTGGTCGAGGTCGCGGATGACTCGCCCACCGCGGCAACTGGGGACGTGCCGGAGCCAAGCCTGCCGGATCCGAGCGCTGCTCCGAGGAGCAGCCCCCAGCGCAGCCCCCAGCGTAAGTCTGGGTTCCAGCTTTCCGCTCGTCGGGTGCGCTTGGAGATTTTGGTCTTGCTCTAACATCTTTGATGTTTTTATCTTGACTTGTGCAGAGGTGGAGCCACAGCCGCAGGGGCGTCCGGAGGCCGCCCCCGAGGAGCCGCAGGCCCCGCCGTCCCCGCCAAGGCCGAACTCCCCGGCAAGGGAGAGCGCTCCGCCAAGGGCGGGTACTCCGCCAAGGGCGAGTACCCCGCCAAGGGCGAGCAGCCCGGCGAGGATGGCCACTCCGCCAAGGCAGAGCTCCCCGGCGAGGGAGCCCGCCGCTGACGACGTCCGCCAAGGTAGGTCTTGTAACTTTGTCTTCTTGGCGCTGTTTCTTTTTGGATATTTGCTTGAGCTTCTTTTGCTTCTTCTTCTTCTAGATCCTCCTCCCCCCGAGCAGATGGAGACGGAGGTCATCAACCTCGAGGAGGAGGGCGCGCAGGGCGGACACGGCGACGCCCCTGTCGCCGAGGATACGGCGGGGACCGCCGAGCCGGCCGCGCAGGAGACCGCTCCGGCTGCAGATGCAGCGGCCGGGGAGGGGGACGGCGACCGCACCGCCGGCCCGGAGGCGGCGGGAGCATCAAGTGCTGCGCCGGCCACCGACCCCTCCGCCGGAACGGAGCAGGCCGGCTATTATCTCGAAGCCCCCAACGGCGTCTTCATCCAGGTGCCGTGGGGTTCTTCGTCGCGAGCTCCCGCGGAGGGCGAGGCATTTGATGGGGAGGTCCTCGCCTCCGCGGGCTTGAAGATTGTCGAGGCGCCCGGCGGGAGTGAAGGGCCCGAGGAGGAGAAGCTGCTTCACCAGCTCCTGGCCCTTTACCGGGCCAGGCAGGCGAAGCTTGCTTGTCGGGAGGCCCTCGCCGCCAAGGCCGCCGCGGAGATGGAGAAGCGTGCGGCGGAGCTCAGCGCCGCCAACCAGGCGGCCCTCCGCGAGGTGGCGGAGGAGCGCGAGCGACTCGCCGGAGAATACCAAGAGTGGGTGCTGGAGAAGGCCGAGGCCGAAGAGCAGCAGCGGCTCGCCGGGGTGGAGCTGTCCCGGCGAGAAGGAGAACTTGCCCAGCGGAAGGTCAACCTCGACGCCCACGAGGAAGAACTTGCCGCTCGGGAGCAGGCCCTTGGCGGGGAGCTGAAGGAGGCGAGAGCTGCCGCGGCTACCGCGGAGACCGCCAAGGAGGAGCTTGCCGCCAAGGTCGCGCAGCTGGAGGAGTCGCTGAAGGCGAGCGTGGAGAAGGTCGCCGCGCTCAATATAGAGCGCGAGAAGGACGCCCACACTAACTCAGAACTCCAGGTGCGTCTTTCTGAGAGGGGCGACGAGTTGAAGGCCGCCAAGGACTCCATCGAGGATCTGGAGCTGAAGGTCTCCACACTGAAGGACTCACTTGACGCCGCCCGGGATCGGGAGACCAAGTTGAAGGAGGAGCTCCGCAAGGAGCGAGCCTTGGTGGACAGCGCCAACAAGGCGGCCGAGAACTTCCGCCGTACCATTGAGGTATGGACCGAGGACTTGGTATCTTCTGCGTCCAACATCGACCAGGAGCTGCTGGCGCTGAAAGTCGAGCATCTCATCTACTCCCCGGATCCGAACCTCCCTCACAGCGCCAAGCTCAGCCTCTTCTTCAGAGGGATCGCGCCGGCTCTTGCAGGTCTTCGGAAGAAGATCCCCGCACAGCTGGCCGAGGAGTCGCGCCTGCTCTGCACGGGAACCTTGGAGCGCGTGCTGACGAAGATTGTATACCGCAATCCCGGCATAAACCTCACCAACGTTCTTCGTAGCCTGCCGGCCGACGCAAACATGGAGGTGTTGAAGGAGCAGGTCGCCCACATCATCGCCAAGGTGAACAAGATCTCCAGGATTGAGGGCGACCGCGTAGATTAGGCCTCCATTATCTTTATCTTTTTTTTGTTGCTGCATAGGATGTTTGTGAACTCATTAATCATTGCGACAAGTTATCCTTTGTAAGATATTTATCTCATTTTGATCAATCAGCGCAATGTTATCTTCCTTGTCTTGGTCATCTACTTTGTATGCTTTTCACCCTACGCTCCCGGGGAGCTTGCCGGCAAGGGGCCTTTGCCGCGAGCGCTGAGTGCTGGACTCTGAGCAGCCTGCTGGCCAAGGTCTCACCGGCAAGCAACCTTGCCGCAGCTAGTCGCAACGCACTTAGCTTGCTGAGCGAACTCGAAAACGAAGTAAGGGTGCGACACTTGTCGCAGCTCGCTTAGATCGTTGAGCGTACTCGGAAACAAGACAAGGGTGCGGCTAGCTACGGGTAGGTTCCTCCGCGCACTGGTTTTCCATACAAAGTGTGATTGTTCAAGGAAGACAACTAAAATTTAAAAATTTGAACTGGCCAAATTCTAATAACTTAGCTTTCATATATTGCTTCCTTCTCGGTAAGGCTTTTCTTTCTTGAACAGCACTTGGTTCCTCCTCCATCTCCTTCCCCCCCGGCAAACTTGTGCGCGAGGAACGTTCCTGTTGCTTAAGAGGCAAAGGAAAAGAAGAGGGAAACAAGACATGGCCTTTCGGCGTGCTAATGCTTACCGGATGTGTATGTTGCACAAGATGCCAAATAACACATGCAAATAGCAAAGAAAAGCATGCAAAAGGCAAATAACGCAAGACACAAAATCTTTACTGATGCACGGGGTCTGCGCCTGGCTTTGTACAAAGGGTTACATGCAACAGCGGCAAAGCTTGTACAAAAGGTGGTTGCCGGAGCGGATCACGGCAACCGCGCCTTATGGGTAAAACTTGCGAAGATGCTCTATGTTCCAGGAGTTGCTCACCGGTAAGCCTTCTTCGGTCTCGAGGCGGACAGCGCCGGGCCTCGTGACTTGTCTCACCCGATAAGGGCCTTCCCACTTCGGCGTCAACTTGTTGGAATTCTTGGCGGACTGAACACGCCGAAGAACAAGGTCGCCTTCCTCGAGACTCCTGGCCTTGACCTTGTGGCTATGGTAGCGATGCAAGGCTTGCTGGTATCGAGCAGCTCGTACAGCAGCCTGGAGACGTTCCTCCTCGACGAGCAATGCATCATCTTGCCGCAGTTGCTCTTGCTCGAGCTCGTCATAAGCGAGCACTCGAGGAGATCCGTATACGAGTTCCGTGGGGAGAACTGCCTCTGCTCCATAGACTAGAGCAAAGGGTGTCTGTCCGGTGGCTCGACTTGGTGTCGTTCTGATTGACCAAAGAGCCGCCGGTAGCTCCTCTATCCAATTTCTTCCGCACTTGCGCAGCCTGTCAAAGGTCCTTGTCTTGAGTCCGCGCAGCACTTCAGCATTGGCCCTCTCCGCTTGACCGTTGCTCCTCGGGTGAGCAACAGAAGCGAAACAGACCTTGGCGCCAAGGCCTTGGACGTACTGCATGAAGGTGCGACTAGTAAATTGTGTACCGTTGTCGGTGATAATCCTGTTAGGGATTCCGAAACGGCAAACAATCGACCTGAAGAACCTAACTGCTGACTGTGCTGTCACCTTTCTCACTGGCTCTACTTCTGGCCACTTTGTGAACTTGTCGATTGCAACGTACAAGTACTCAAAGCCCCCGACAGCTCAGGGGAAGGGGCCGAGGATATCGAGCCCGCAGACAGAGAAGGGCCAGGACAAAGGAATTGTTTGGAGAGCTTGAGCTGGCTGATGAATCTGTTTTGCATGGAACTGGCACGCTTCACACTTGGTTACTAGTGCAGTTGCATCTTGGAGGGCTTCTTGCCAAAAGAACCCTTGCCGGAAAGCTTTCCCGGCAAGCGCCCTTGCGCCAATGTGGTGGCCGCATATGCCTCCGTGTATTTCTGCCAACAGCTTCTGTCCATCTTCCCTGGAGATGCACTTCAGTCTGACACCATTGAGTCTTCTTCTGTATAGTTCGTTATCCACGAACTGGTACATACTTGACTGCCTGGTTATCTTCTCTATTTCTTCTGGGTCGTCGGGAAGTTCTCCAGTTTGCAGAAAACGGACGATCTGCTGCGCCCATGCCGGAGCCTGGGGCTCAACGGCAAGGACTAAAGGCTCGAGGGCCGCTGCGGAAACCTCAGCTTCTACGGCAGGAACCTCTGGCTCTACCGGAGCTGATGGTCCCCCGGCAAGCTCGCCGGGGCGAGGCTTGTCGGGAACACTCGCTTCAACTGCACAGACCCGAGGATCTGCAGGAGCAAACTGTCCCTCAGCGTTCTGGTTGTTGATCTTGGGGACCTTGGCGGCGGTTTCAGGGAGATCCGCCGGCAAGTAGTCGCCGGAGACCAACTTTCTCTTCTTGGACTGCCCAACTGATGGCGTAACGGATGGTTGAGTCAGCTTGAGCAAGAAGGTCCCTGGTTCCACAGGTAACTTCATCGAAGCACACTTTGAAAGGCCATCTGCAATTTCATTCTGAGCTCTCGGAACGTGCTCCATCTGCAGACCTTCAAAGTGCTCCTCAAGCTTCCTTACTTCATCGACATAAGCTTCCATCAAAGGGCTCTGATAGCTCTTGTTGACTTGCCGGACCACCAACTGAGAATCTCCTCGTACAATCAGCTTCCTGATCCCAAGTTCGGCCGCAATCCTGAGGCCGGCAAGCAAGCCTTCATATTCAGGAGTGTTGTTTGTCGCTTGCTCCCTGGGAAAGTGCATCTGGATAACATATTTGAGGTGCTCTCCGGTGGGCGCGATGAGTACCACGCCAGCACCGGCGCCTTGCAGCGAGAAGGCACCGTCAAAATACATTACCCATTCACTTGTCGTTTCTTGTACGGGTGCACTTGTTTCTTGGACTTCTTCATCGGGCGTTGGGGTCCACTCAGCTATGAATTCTGCCAAAGCTCGGCTCTGTATGGTTGAAGTACTTTCAAACTTGAGTCCAAAGCTCGACAGCTCCAGTGCCCACTCAACGATCCCGCCTGTTGCTTCTGGGTTATGCAATATCCTCTTCAGTGGAAAGCGAGTGACCACTGTTATCTCATGTGCTTGGAAGTAATGGCGCAGCTTTCTCGAGGCCATGAGGAGGCCGAAAAGCAACTTTTGCACACCAGAGTACCTTGACCTAGCCCCCTGGAGAAGGGAACTTACAAAATACACTGGGCGCTGCACCATCTTCTTCCGCGCTTCATCCTGTTCCTGCGCAGAGTTGTCCTTGTCGGGGCCAGAGCTTGCCGGAGCAGCCCCCTGCTTGTCGCTGGATTCGCTTGCCGGTGGTGTAGGCTCCTCGTCGGACTCCCTCTCCGCTACCAACGCAGCACTAACCACCTGGTTGGTTGCCGCTAGGTACAGCAACAACTTTTCCTGTGGTCTAGGTGCGACAAGTATTGGAGTGGAGGATAGGTACCGTTTCAAATCTTGCAGCGCTGCCTCCGCTTCCGGAGTCCACTTCATGGGACCTTCCTTCTTCAAGATTTTGAAGAAAGGTAGGGCGCGTTCTGCAGACTTCGAAATGAACCTACTGAGGGCAGCCACACAACCTGCAAGCCTTCTGACATCCTTGACGCGCTTCGGGGCCTCAATCTGCTCAATGGCTTTAATCTTGTCGGGGTTGGCTTCAATACCCCTCTGTGACACAAAGAATCCGAGAAGCTTGCCGGAGGGAACTCCAAAGACGCACTTCTCGGGGTTCAACTTGAGCTGTATTCTGCGCAGGTTCCGAAATGTCTCTTCCAAATCTTGGATCAGGGTTTCCTTGCTCTTACTTTTCACCACGATGTCATCCATGTAAGCCTCTACGTTTCTGTGGATCTGTGGCTCGAAAGCAGTGTGCACTACCCTTGCAAATGTTGATCCTGCATTCTTCAGTCCAAATGGCATGCGTATGAAGCAATAAGTGCCACATGGAGTGATAAATGCAGTCTTCTCTTCATCCTCTTTGGCCATAAAGATCTGGTGGTAGCTTGAATATGCATCAAGAAAACAGAGTAGCTCACATCCGGCAGTGGAGTCAACGATCTGGTCAATGCGCGGCAAAGGGAATGGATCCTTGGGACATGCTTTATTCACATCGGTGAAGTCTATACACAGTCTCCACTTCCCGTTGGCCTTGCGCACGACGACTGGATTTGCTAACCACGTTGGATGGATCACACCCCTAACTAGGCCTGCTGCCTCTAGCTTCTTGATTTCTTCGTTGATGAATTCTTGGCGCTCTACGGCTTGCTTCCTCACTTTCTGCTTGATGGGCCGCGCATGAGGACAGACAGCAAGCTTGTGCTCAATTACCTTCCTGGGAACACCGGGGATGTCAGATGGTTGCCAGGCAAACACATCGACATTCGCCCGCAGGAAGGCAACGAGCGCGCTTTCCTATTTGCTGTCAAGCGTGGCACTGATGGTGAAGGTACCACCAGTGCCGTCCTCCTTGGCGGACACCTTCTTGGTTGCCGGAGGAGCGGCCATCCCTTTCTTACACTTGCCGGTGGAGCTCGATGGAACGTCCTCGACGGCAGCGCAGCACTCCGAAGAGGTGCGGTTGTCGGAGTGGGCCCCAGAGCACTTGCCGGACTTGGTCTTCGTCTTCTTCCCCCCGGGAGCTTCAGCGGCAAGTGTATCCTTCTCTGCCGCAGCTGCCGCATCCCGGTAGATCTTGTCGGCGCAGACAAGCGCATCCTTCTTGTCGCCGTGGACAGTGATGACGCTTATCGGCCCCGGCATCTTGAGTACGTTGTAAGCATGGTGGGAAGCTGCCATGAACTTGGCGAGGGCCGGACGGCCGAGTATCCCATTGTATGGCAATGGAATATCGGCGACGTCGAAAGTGATGCGCTCGGTTCTGAAGTTGAGCTCCCCGCCAAAGGTCACCGGCAGAGTGATCTTCCCCTTGGGCTTGCTCCTTCCCGGGTTGATTCCTTGGAAAGAACCGGTCTCTTCGAGCTCGTCATCTGGAATTTGGAGTTTCTTGATCAAAGCAGAGGAGATCAAGTTCAGCCCGGCCCCGCCGTCAACCAACATTTTGGTGACCTTGAGGTTGCGGATGGTGGGAGAAACCAGCATCGGCAAGCACCCGACCGCAGTGGTGCGGTCAGGGTGATCCTCAAGATCGAAAATGATGGGCGTGCTGGACCATTTGAGGAGCCTGCGCGACTCCACGGGCGGCTCCGCTGCATTCACCTCACGCACCCATTGCTTTAGCTGGCGGTGGGAGGTGTGCAGAGAGGCGCCACCGTCTACGCATAGGACCTTCGTGGCCTTCTGGAACTCCTGTTCGCTGTTATCCTTGTCCTCCATGTCTTCGTCGTCGTCTTCTTCATCCTTGTCGCGGCCCCGGGGAGGTCGATCACCTTGCCGCTGCTTGGCCTTGCCGCGGCGTCCTCCCCGGCCATTGAACGGCCGCTTCTTGCTTGGTTCTCCCCCGCCACCTTGGGCCTTCTCCTTGTCGCGCCTCTCGTACTCAGCTTTCTGCTGCTCGACGAGATACTCGACGCGCTTGCAGTTGGAGAGGTCGTGGCCCTTGGTGCGGTGGATCTTGCAATACTGCTTGTCGGAGCCGTCCTGCTTGTCGGCTGCCGCTACAGGGGCAGGCTCCTTGCCGGAGCCGCCAGCCTATGTTTGCTTGGCGGGAGCCTCCTTGCCGGACTTCTCGACGGCAAGCACCTTTTCTTGTTCTTCCTTCTGTTATTCCGCCGCCGGCTCTTCTTTGCCGGGGCGGCGTCGTCGCTGTCGCTTCCTCCTGCGCCAGCATCCTCCCCGGGGAGTCTCCTCCCCTCTTCTGCGCGTGCGCACTTATCAGCCAGAGCGTAAAGCTCGCTGACATCCCGAATCTTGGTCATCGCCATTTCTTCACGCATGCGGCGGTTACGCACGTTCTGGTGGAACGCGCTGATAACCGCGGCAGGGTGGACATCAGGGATGTTGTGCTGTACACGGCTGAAGCATTGGATGTACTTGCGCAGGGATTCTCCTTCCTTCTGGGCCAGAATGTGGAGATCGCTCTCCTGGCCGTGGGGTTTGTGGCCGCCGGTGAAGGCGCCAACAAACTGGTGGCAAAGGTCGGCCCAAGAAGAGATGGAACATTCCGGCAAGTGCATAAGCCACGAACGGACGTTCGGCTTAAGCACGAGCGGGAAGTAGTTCGCCAAAATCTTCTCGTCGCGCCCCCCGGCAGCCTGCACCGCGATGGTGTAGACACTGAGGAATTCCGAGGGGTGTGTCTTGCCGTCGTACTTCTCCGGTACGTCGGGCTTGAAATTCTTCATGCTGGGCCACTGGACGCGCCGCAGCTCGCGGGTGAACGCAGGGCAGCCTGCCGCGTACGGCAAGTCGCCTGGTTCACCGGGCGCGTGCGCGTCGACAGCGTTCCCAGCTCTATGATCTGATTGTCGCCGAGCTTCTCGGCGGCGCTCGATTGTGGTGCGAGTGTCTTCTTGTCGCCGGTCGTCGTGGACCTGGCGCTGGTCCCGACGAGCCCGCGGATCCGACGATGCCGTGGAGCCGTCGTCGGCGTTATTCCGGCGGGGCGGTGTCTTCTGCTTCCGCGGCGGGGAGTGCGCGCTTGTCGCACCTCCGGCGGTCTTGTCGTCGTCGGCCTTCGTCTTCTCAGCTTGCCGCAGCCGCGAGGTCGCCGGCTGCTGTGGAGAGTCATTATTGGCGAAGGCGATCAGGCTCTGGATGGTGGCCCTCCAGTCTTCGGCCTTGTCTGCCGCTGGAGGGAAGTCGAGGAGCAGTTGCGCCCTTGCGAGCGCTTCTGCTGGAGTGGAGGGGAACGGGGGCGAGCGGTGCGAGGAGCGGGATATGCTCGGACTTCTAACAGCGTTAGAAGGAGCAGGGTCCCGCACCGGCGCCTTCGCTTTGCTTGTGCCCGGACGGTGGTCCGGGGCATCCCGCGAGCCTCCGGTTTGTCCTTGCCCCAGCAAGCGGATACCACCTCCTGTGGTATGGCGCTGCTGGGTTGTCGTGTGCTGAGATGGACGCGGCGCGTCCACGGAGACCGAGGCTCGGTCGTCCGTCTTGTCCTTGGATCTGGTGGCGCCGCGAGTGTCCTCGCCGGCGACCACCCTTCCGACGGCGCCTCCCCCGCCCACCGTTGGCTCTGGTGGCGGCGGATGAGACGCAGACGGGCCTCCGACCTCCGAAGCCTTCTTCTTCGGGGCCATGGTGCTGTTGCTGATGAAGTTGTTGACGAAACTGGAGAGGTTGATGAAGAATGCGCCCGCGTGAACGCCGGATCAGGTTCGCACAACCTCGACGCCCCCTACCTGGCGCGCCAAAGATGTCGGGGGAAACTGTCCGCCACGAACACCTATGGGACCGGAGCCCCTTGTCTGTGCGGTACGAGGGCGGAGGGAGCTCGAAGAGCAGATCGTAACGAGCACGCGGGCAGTTTACCCAGGTTCGGGCCGCGGTAGACGCGTAAAACCCTACTCCTGCTAGTTATGTATTGAGTTGGAGAGCTCGGGAGCTTGAAGAAGCAGCTACACCGAGCGTATGAGCGATCTAGGTTCCGAACCCCCTCCACGTTGTGCATGGGCCTCCTTTTATAGTGCAAGGGGTCACCGATAGGTGTCAACATAGGAGAAAGGGGTAAAAATGTAAAAGAGGTGGTAGTTGTAACAGTGCGGGAATAGTGGAGCTACAGTGCGCGAACAGTGGTCGCTACCTACTTTGACAGTGGGGGACAAGGGCATTTAATGCCCGTCGCCGTCGACCCCAAAAGCTCCCGCCTTCGCTTCTCCGTCTGCCACGGCGATGGCTCCACCACCGTGGAGTGCCACCGTGTCCCCCAGGCTGCACAGCCATCCGCCACGCGTCCCTGGAATGGCCCCAGGGCGACGCGTGGGCCGATGAGCTGGAGCGCGGGCACACAGCGCAACTCTCCCGGCAAGCACCTTGCCGGGGTCTCGACCTCGCCGGGCCCGGGAGCTTGCTGGGCTCTGAAGCTTGTCGCTCCCCGGGCCCTCGCCGGGACGCGTATAGCGCCGAGGCGTGTCTTCCATGATGTAATCTTCTAGTCATCCTGGCAAGCTCCTCTTGCCAGGGCCTTGCGTGAGTGATGTAGCCTTGAGCCTGGAACGGCCTTCCCGGCAAGCTCCGCTTGCCGGGGTCTCGATCTTCTATCTTGTATACTTTGTTTTTGAATGGTTGGACATGGAGCAGGAAGGTCTCCGGCGAGCACGTGGTAAACCCTGCCGCGGGAGGCTGCAACCGCCCGTGCACAAGTTGGGGTACTGAGGTACCCCTACCTTAGTACACCGACAATGCATCATAGACAACTTTTGGATTTGCTGCTAAAGGTAATTTTGTTGAGACTGATACCACACTGCCTATGAAATAATAGAGGGAATATTGGGAGTACCACCACCACAAAAGGGATTTACTTTCACTCAAGAGGGGGTTCAAGTTTTAGACAAGTTGGGTGATATACGGAAAGATTTGGTTGAATTGCAAAAATCCAATGAACCCCACAAAAATATTAGTGGAAATTTTAACCACATGAAAACTTTGATTACTCTATGCAATAAGCGATTGGATATTTTTAGACCTTAAATTGGTTTATTTTCCTGAGAATAATGGGAAGTGCAAAGAGCCTCCCGGGTTTGAGAAAACCCCCACAAAGATAGGGAAAACCAAAGATGACAATACTTAAGATATAGGCAATATGCCTAGCTAGGGGCGCAAAACAATAGCGCTAGTTGGGAGGCAACCCAATAGTTATCTTAATTTTCTTTCTTTCTGTTTTTCAATAAATACACAATTACACCATTGATGTGATTGTGTTTTAGTGTTTAATAAGTGTTTGTGCCAAGCGAAGCCTTTGGGTTGATTTAGGTGATACTTGATTTGATTATGTGCATTAACAGAATCTTGTGGGGTGATAGTTGATTTGATTTGGGTGATAGTGATTATGTGTATTCTAACGACCATCGCTAATTTTACTTGAGGCTATATTTTTATTCTTCACATATCATGAGTTTTTCTTGGAGCATCTTGTATTGTATGAGTCTTTGCTTGCTTTGCTTTTCAGTTTACCATAATAACCCTGGTTGTACAAACCTATTTGAGAGAGCCACACACTTACCATAATTTGTTAGAATACTCTATGTGCTTCACTTAAATCTTTTGAGCTAAGTAGTTGCTCTAGTGCTTCACTTTTATCTTTCTGAGCACAACAGTGGTCATATTTTGAAGAAATAAACTCTCATGGTTCACTTATATTATTTTGAGAGTTGGTAAATTTTGAAGAAATGTTCTCTCATGCTTCACTTATATTATTTTGAGAGATGAAATTTTAAAGAAATAGATGAAATCTCATGTCTCACTTATATCTTTTCGAGAGTCAAAAAATAGTAATGGTAATTTGCACAAGATATGAATTTAGTCCCAGTATGATAGATATCCAAGAAGGATATAATAAAAACTTTCATGAAGATCATTGGAAATTATGAACTTGATTCCTTGCAATAGTTTTGTGATATGGAGATAGTGATATGTGAGTCATGTTGATGAGTAATGATGCTTTAGTAAGAATATTTTTGTTAAGGTTTGTGATACCCTATGCATGCATGTAAGCCTATAGTTATGCTATGAAATTATATCCTACTTGTGGTGCATTATTCGGTGTTGATTCTGTTCAATATTTGTTTATGACTGTTTTCGTTCCTTGGTTGGTCTTTTCTCAATCTATTTGCTAGCCTTCATTTGTAATAAGTGGGAATATTGCTTGTGCATTCAACTCCTTGAACCCAAAGTTGTGCCAAATCAGTCCACCATACCTACCTATATGTGGTATTTCCAAGCCGTTCCAAGTAAATTTGTATGTGCCAACTCTAATTTTCAAAATAAATTTCCCTTTTGTGTGCACGTACCGCTCATGAAGCGGCAAGGGGTTTCCAATATTTTCCATGATAGATATTTTATTCCCATGATGAGTGTTTATTCACTTGTCATTACACGAGAGTATGGCAGGTAATAGGGATGCCCAGTCCCAAAATGCAAAAAAAATACAATAATAAATTCCTTGGTATGTGTTGGTATGGAAGGCACCCGTGGATACAACTAGCCATGGATTGTGAAAATATGATGGGAAGGAAATAAACTTTACATTCTGTTTGGGAACCGCCTATAATTTTTCTAGCATGGAAGATATTGGGAATTATTGGTCCTTTTGATTGACAGGAAAAGCGTGCCTATCAAACTAGTTTTACCTCTCAATTTAAGCTATGAGCTCTAGCACCTCTACAAATCCATGCTTCCCTCTGCGAAGGCCTATCTATTTACGTTTATGCTATTTTTATTTTTTAGTCTCCATCTTCTCTTATAAAGCACCAACTAAGGAACACTATTGTAATACTTGATCAATGAATATAGTTAATATTCAGATGTGTTTCATGAATGGATCAATGATTGAGCATAATGGGCTAGCTAGGGATAGCTAGCGATAACTTTCTTTATCATTGAAATTTTGAAAGACTTTGTTGCTTGTTGATATGCTTGAGTATTGATGTCTTCATGTCAAATTATAGACTATTGTTTTGAATCATTCTAAGTGTGAATGTCCATGACATTAAAGATAAGTATAAGATGAACATGATGGGCAACATTCCACATCAAAATTTCTATTTTTATCATTTACCTACTCGAGGACGAGCATGAATTAAGCTTGCGAGTGCATGATAAGTCTCCAATGTATCTATAATTTTATATTATTCCATGTTGTTATATTATCAATCTTGTATGATTTATATACATTTACAAGTAGTTATATATCATTTCTTTGGTCCTAACCTATTAACTTAGTGCCCAGTGCAAGTTGCTATTTTCTGCATGTTTTTGGTTTTATAGAATATCCATATCAAATGAAGTCCAAATGCCATGAAACTTTTTGAAGATTTTTTTCTAGCAATAAGAGGCCCTAGAAGCTTCGGGGGGACATGACAAGATGGAGCAGTGGCCCACGAGGCACCAGGGCGCGCCCCAGGGGGTGCCCTAGTGTCTGGTGGGGCCCACGTAGCTCTGTTTGACATAATTATTCGTCTATAAATACCCATAAATCGTGAAACCAACAGAGACAAAGAGGAAATACTTTTTTCGCCATCGCAAGTCCAGAACCACGAGATCCAATTTAGAGGCATTTTCCGGCACTCTGCCGGAAAGGGAAACGATCACAAGGGTCTCTACATCAACCCTGCTGCTTGAGTAGTTTACCACATACCTACGGGTTCATAGCTAGTAGCTAGATGGCTTCTTCTCTATCTATGATCTTCAATATAATGTTCTCCTTGATGTTCGTGGAGATCTATTTGATGTAATGAATTTTTGCAGTGTGTTTGTTGGGATCCAATGAATTGTGAGTTTATGATAAGATTTATTCATGAATTTTATTTGAGTTTTATCTGAACTCTTTTATGCATGATTTGTGTAGCCTCATATTTCTTCTTCAATTTATTGGTTTAGTTTGGCCGACTAGATTGATTTTTCTTTCCATTGTAAGAGGTGCTTTGTGATGGGTATGATCTTGCGGTGCTCAATCTTAGTGACAGAAAGAGACATGACACACATGTATCACTGCTATTAAGGGTAACAAGATGGGTTTATTCATACGTGTGTTAATTTATCTTGTCTAGATCGTATCATCTTCCTTAAAGCATTGGTCTATTTCTCGTTAACTTAATACACTAGATGCATGCTGGATAGCGGTCGATGTGTGGAGTAATAGTAGTGCATGCAGACAGGAGTTGGTCTACTAATCTTGGACGTGATGCCTATACGCATTATCATTGCCTTACATATTTTCATAATTATTTTCTTTTCTATCAATTGCCACGAGTAATTTATTTACCCACCGCATGCTATCATCAAGAGAGAAGCCTCTAGTGAAAACTGAAGGGATCGAGAAGAGGGGTATAGAGGGGGGTGATTAGACCCTTAACAAGCAAAGTTGGAAGATCTTAATTTATACAAGTTAATGTTGAGTTTCCACATGTTAAAGCATTCACAATATATTTTAAGCATGCATGACATGAGTATAGGCAGCGGAAAAAGTAAAGTATGCAATTTGGGAGAAGGTAAAGGGAGGGGATTGGAGTATGCAAACGCAGCTGACGCATAATTTTTGGCGTGGCTCCGATAGGTGGTGCTATCGTACGTCCATGTTGATGGAGACTTCAACCCACAAAGGGTAATGGCTACGCGAGTCCATGGAGGGCTCCACCCATGAAGGGTCCATGAAGAAGCAACCTTGTCTATCCCACCAGGGCCATTGTCCACGAAGGACTTTCCTCACTCGAGTAGATCTTCATGAAGTAGGCGATCTCCTTGCCCTTACAAACTTCTTGGTTCAACTCCACAATATGTCAGAGGCTCCCAAGCGACACCTAACAAATCTAGGAGACACCACTCTCCAAAAGGTAATGGACGGTGTGTTGATGATGAACTCCTTACTCTTGTGCTTCAAATGATATTCTCCTCGAGACTCAACTATTTCTCACATATTTGGATATGCTGGAAGAAGAATTGGAGTGGAAAGCAACTTGGGGAAGGATAGAAATCAAGATTAAAGTGGTAGGAATGGAATGTATTGATCTCAACACATGTGTAGGTGGTTCTCTCTCAGAAAATGAATGGTGGAAGTGTGGGCATGTTCTAATGGCTCTCTCACTAATTGAGAAGGGGGTGTAGGGGTATATATAGCCTCCACACAAAATCAAACCGTTACACACATTTTACCAATCTCGATGGGACTGAATAATGAAACTCAGCGAGACCGATCAGTTAAAAAATGTGAATGTTAGGAATCTTGGCGGGACTGACTGGAACAGCTCGATGGGACCGATGTGCTAGGGCTTAGGGCAAACATCATCTAGGTGGCGTTGATTACATCAACTTAGTGGGACCGAAGTGAAGCAATAAGCAACAGAGAATTTTTCAAGCCAACTCGGTGAGACCGACTGCATGAAGTCGGTGAGCCCGAAGTGAATGCAATAAATCACAACACTTTGGCAAGGCCATCTCGATGAGACCGAGATCCGTATTGGTCGAACTGATTTGTTAGGGTTTCAGGCGACGGCTATGTCAAATGAACTTGGTGGCTCCGGATAGAAAGAATTGGTGGGGCCGAGTTTGGAAATAGGGTTTGGACATATTTGGATGGAGAAAGTGGGTGAGGGTTTTGGAGCAATATCACTAAGCACTTGAGCAACCAGATCATTAAGCAACACCTCATCCCCTTTTAATAGTATTGGATTTCCTATGGACTCAATGTGATCTTGGATCACTAAAATATAAACGAAGAGTCTTGAGCTCTTGCCAATCTTAGTCCTTAGCATTTTGAAGGGGTTCCACATCCTCTTGTCCTTGCCATGCCATTGTTTAACTTTCCTGAAATATACTAGATAAAACAATTAGTCCAACAAGAGATATGTTGACATTAATTACCAAAATCACCCAGGGAGCACTTGTGCTTTAAATCACCCCCTTTTTGGTAATTGATGACAATATACATCAAAGCTTCAGGTAAATGATTCAAAGAGTAGTAATTAAAGCTTTGGAAGACCATGTAACTTGCATGAGCTCCCCCTACATGTGTGCAATCATGTAAGGACAGAATTTGAACAGCATGAGAACGCACACCATGACAGAGTAAGTAATGAGCTACATGTATCTTGGCCATATGCATCACAACAGCAATGATGAGACATGAATCTTCATATACATGGTTCTCTCTTGCAAACAATATGTGCAAAGACAAGAGATCACCATGCACATGAGTGTGATGCATATACTTACCTTATGGTCCTTGAGCTGATTCTTGAAAAAGCATACTTGAGAAAACAAGGTTAAATAACACAAGAAGACTTCAAACAAGAAATATTTCAAGAACCACAAGATTACCAAGACTAGGATACCATGTAAGAGGTGAGTATCAGAGAGTGAGTACTTCTTTCAGATATAGACATGTCCCCAAGGACTTAAATATTTGCAATAAGTTATATGGATTTTTCTCCCCTTAAACATGGATCTTTCTCCCCCTGAATCTAACATTGGATAATGGGAGAAGATAGAGTGAGAGAAAATCAGAGTAAGATAAAATGGCCCATCAAGAATATCTCGAAACAGATACTAACATGTCTTTTCCCCCTTAAAGACATGTGACTTCTCTCCTCTTATAACATCATCTCTCTTCCTTTCAAAGAAGATTTTTTGTGAGGATAAGCTTTGATGTGCTCTCTCTCTCTCTCTCAATCTCAAAGAGAGAAGATAACTCTCTCTCCCCCTTTGACATCAATTTCCAAAAAGGGTCCTTCAGGGATATGAGTCAGGTTAGAATGGTCCTCGAGAGACACAAACAAGGCAGAATGCAGCTCAAGATGCAGATAGAGGAAAAAATCATTGAGTGGAGTTGAAGGAAACATACAAAAGAAAATGACAAAAGGTTTTCTTAGAAGTGAGATCGGTGGTTCCGATTTGTTTTAATTGGTAACTCCAAGATAGCAGAGGCACTGAAGGTGCTCATCGGTGAGACCGAGTGAGTCCGTTTCCATTGAACTAATGAATTGCATACATGTAGATCTTGTATTTCGGTCCGGCCGATAGGCTAAAATCGGTGGTACTAAGTTCACTGGAGAAGAAAATATTTTGTCAACTAAGCTCGCTTTGCAAATGAAATTGCACAAGGATTTTCAAGGAATTTGCAATGAATTTGGTTGATATATCAAATCAGAAAGGAAAAAAGAAAGATAATCTAGATGAAGTTTTTTTTTGTTTTTTGTTTTAATGGAAGGAAATACACAATGCAAAGAAAATGCAAAATAAGAGATAGAAACATTAGAGAACTTCATCTAGAGATGGTTGGCAAGATAGGCACCTATGTTAGTGCATATTGACTTAGGAGTCAAGTGAAAACACTTGATCATAGGTCATACTCATCGTTTCAGCTCAAATTGGGGTTGCGGTTTTTCATTCAAGCATTTTGATGTATTCACATCTTATTGAGTTGCTTTGACTCATGACTTGGAGTAAAGCATCTCTAAGATGGAATGACAGACCTTGGGTTGGTGTTTAACTTGATCACATAGTTGAACTTGTTGTGAATGTTCAATGTTGATGTAGTCCATCAAGAGTTGGAGCATCCTTTGGATATGAAGTTCATCTTCCTACATGGGTTAGTTTTGCAAGGAATAGCACTTGTGTATCCAAGTTGACAAGAGTGAAATTCATCATATAAATATTGTCAAAGGATATGTTGAGTGGTTTCACGCTTCCTTGATTTCAACAACCAAATCACAAAAACTTGGTGATGTAGAGATTGCTCAAGATGTGAGTGATATGCACTCTCATAGATTGAGGCTCATCCAAGTACCTACAAGGGTTAGATAACATGCAAGTGTGCAAATATATATCCAAGATAAATGATCATCATCATAAGAGTGATATCAAGGATTAGTCACAAAGGCTCATGCCTTGCTTGTATCCAAATGGAATCTCTATTACAAGTTTGAGGCATCAACGATATTCAATTCACCTCTCAAGTGACAAAATACCTTTTCATCAAGCGGTTTAGTGAAGATATCCGCCAAATTTCTATTGACACGTACATGCCTAAGATGGATATCTCCTTTAGCAACATGGTCACGAAAGAAATGATGACGAACTTCAATATGCTTAGTTCGAGAATGTTGCACGGGATTGTGAGCAATCTTAATAGCACTTTCATTGTCACAAAGCAATGGAACATGTTTCACATATATCCCATAATCTATAAGAGTTTGGGTCATCTAAAGTAATTGAGCACAACATGATCCGACGGCAATGTATTCCGCTTCGGTGGTGGATAAGGATATCGAGTTTTGTTTCTTGGAGGACCAAGAGACAAGGGATCTACCAAGAAAAATTGACATGTACCAGAAGTGGACTTTCTATCAACCTTGTCACCGGCATAATCCAAGTTGGAATAGCTAAAAAGATCAAAAGATGACCTCTTAGGATACCAAATGCCAATGTTTGGTGTATGAATTAAGTATCTCACTATCCTTTTCACGACGATGACATTCTTTTGGAGCCGCTTGATATCGTGCACACATGCACACACTTAAAATAATATCAGGACGGGAGGCACCAAGATATAATAATGAACCTATCATAGATCACTAAACCTTTTGGCCAACATGGTTGCCATCCTTCGTCAAGACAAGATGTCCACTAGTAGGCATGGGAGTTTACATACCTTTTCTTTCTTGCATGTTGAACTTTTTGAAGAGATCCTTGGTATACTTTGTTTGTGAGACAAAGGTACCTTCCTTTGTTTGCTTAATTTGCAATCCAAGGAAAAAATTAAGTTCACTCATCATAGACATCTCAAACTTCTCCGACATTAACCTTCCAAACTTTTCACTGAAATGAGGGTTAGTAGAACCAAATATGATATCATCCACATAAATTTGGTATACAAATAATTCTCCATTAACCCTTTTAGGAAAAAGAGTAGAATCAAACCTTTTTCAATAAGAAACTTAGTCAAGCATTTATACCAAGCTCTACACTACTACAGGATGGTCCAAATGCGACAGTCCAATCAGAGACCCTTCGATGAAATTGTGTATGATGCATTAATCACAACGATGATGTAATAAAACCGTCAAAAAAGATGCAAAACGTTTGTGATGGCGGACACATCAAACATGGTTCACATTATAGTTACGTGTGCGTTGTGTGGCATACGGTTCACTCCAATAAATTTTTTGTGATGAGGCAAAACAACATAAGTGGGCATCCAGATGAAGGTGTGTGCGATATACGACAGATAATTCACCCGGATGAATTGTTTGTGATTAGGCGATAGAACAGACACGGTCAGCCAGATCAAGGTGTGTGCGATATACGGCATACGGTTCACTCGGATGAACCGTTTTCGATTTGGCAACACAACAGAAACGGTCAGCTAGATCAAGGTGTGTGCGGTAATCGACATATAGTTCACTCGAATGAAATGTTTGCGATGAGCCAATAGAACACAGTCGATTCTTGTTAACAAGATGTGTGTGATACATGGTAAACAGGCCGCTCGGATGAACTGTTTGCGATGAGAAAATATAACACAAATGGTTAATATAGTTAATTCGTGTGCGATATATATGTAGAAAAAACTTTGAAAATGTAAACGAGTTGCATTCGATGGCTAGGAGTATCGCACACGATGCGTGGTCCGAGCACTCGTGTGCGATGATTAGTAAGTTACACATATGTTTCCTTATGCTGATCATGGAGTTCGAGAAAACCATCGTCGGAAGGCTGCCAGCTCAGCCTTTTAGCCTATATTTTATTATAATTGTATGGAAATGTCGCATATCTATATTTTAAGTCACTAATAATATGTAGGTCGTGTTTTTTTGGCATTGCCGGATGTGGCATCTTAAATTGTACTGAATATGTAAGACATTTTTTATGGTTGCCATTGTAAATTTGCATCAACGGCAGTAGAGCACGCGCAGGGAGAGCGAGCTGCGGCCGCCTCAATGGCGAGCAACCACACTTGCATATTGCAATTCTATATGCCATCCGTGTTCAGCGAGGAGAACGCGAGCCCATGTACGCCATCCCAGAACCGTTTCGGGCTTCGAGCACAAAACAATCAATAAATTTTTAGCTTGTTTCCCATCACATTCCAGATTACCACGCAACAAGTATTGCAAATCTGTACACACCGATCAAACCTAAATGTGTTCCCACTTAGTCCCACTTAGCCCTGGGATAGAAAAATGACCTACTCAAAAATTACTTCACATTCCTCTCCGCATCACCAAAAAGAAGGTCCGCCATGACTGGTAGAAGGAGTTTCATCAGGTCGACATATAACCAGGGAGCAAAGACCAAGGCCTCGGGAGCACTAGAGAGGTCCCACTACTATAGAGCAGCTGCAGCAGAGATGTTCTAGCGTGATGTGGAGCCCTCGAATGAGCTCTCACCAGCACATGAAGGCTCTCACAAGTGCGCTCGCTGGATCGGCGATCACGACGAGCTAGCGGTGTTGAAGTCCTTGGCCAACGACGATGACATTCTCGCTAGCCTGATTAAGCAGCAGGAGTTGGTCGACAGCTTGATGAAGCTACTCAAGATTAGCGATGACTCAGTTGATAAGGCGACCGGCCTCATCGAGCAACTCATATGTGACAATGCAAAGCTCCTCAAAGCGCTCGCCAAGACGAAGGAGGAGGCCGCCAGCTGGAAGAAGCTGCATGAGCAGACTAGTGCTTCAGGAATGACGCTGAAAGTGGTCATCGAGGAGCTGATGGGTGACTTGAGGAAGCTCCGGATCGAGCGTGAGCTGAAGGTGAAGGAATCTGTGGCTGCTGTCAAGCAAAGTCATGAGGAATTGAAGAGGGAGTTCGAGGATCTCATCGCCCGGCGATCGATCGAGTGGAGACAATAGTGATCTAGATCGTTGTCTACGATTTCCTTCATCTCTTGATCCCGTGTCATCTAGGCATTGCCGCATGTGGCATTTTAAATTATCAGGAATATGTAGGACAGTTAGTATAAGTGCCATTGTAAATTTGTCACTGTATTATCTTTTGCTATTTTATTTGTCGTCGTATTATCTGTTATCGCATGTGGCATTTTAAATTATTCGGAGTACTAGTTGAACACACGAATATAGCAAATGCTAACGTTGAGCGAGGCCATGTGATCACAAGAAAACAACGTTCGACTTCCATTAATGGAGAAGTTGTGAGAGAGGCGGGCGGCTGGTGGATTGGATGTCAAAGAGCCCGCTTTCTAGTGAGCATGCGCGGCGGACTGCTTGCACATGTCGCATCGAGATTGCGAGGTGGACTAGTCGTACACGTCCCATCGAGCCTGTGTGGCAGACTGCTTGCACGCGTCCCGTCGAGCCTGCACGGCGGACTTCTCGCGCTCGTCTCTTATAATCAAAATGCTGCACGCACGCCACGAAATACAAAGACGACCAGTGAACGAGGACCGAGGTAGTACTCTCCCGTAATTAGAAGGATGTGTGGCCGCACTTAAATGGTTAGGCGAACACACACAGTTCATATAATACAATCGTTTGCGATTAACGTGTCAACTATTTGTCACGAAAGGACTTCATTGGCTATTAATGTGCGTGCCTTGTCTCATACTGGACATTTTTAATGGTATACATATGCCATTTCATGAAACCATGCTAAGTTTCATGATTTTTGGGTGAGTTTTGGATTTACTGGGATTTTAAAAACCGAGATTTTCAATGTTTCAGGACGGCGAGACATTTGTAATTCATTCCCATTCCTTTAGTGAGACCTAAGCGTGCACTCAATGAAAAATGTATGATTTTCCATCCATTATGCTTCACTGGAGCATGTGCTTGTAGTTCAAATTTGAATTATGGACATTAAATGCCCAGAAAACTCAATTAATATATAAAATGGCCAAACGAACCCTAAATAGTTTCAAATTTTAGCACTATAGTCTTATTATTCTATGTTGGCAGTAGAAAAGAAAATACAAGGTGAGAACAGGGAGCGATTATTGTTTCGCCCACAAGAGAGGCATGTTTCCCTACCGGTACCACAAGGGTTGCGAGAAGCTCCAGTTTGTAAGAGGCTTGTAATAAAGCTTGGCCCAAATTGGACATTTTTTTTAACAACGAGATGTCGTGACACCATCCCAAGTTTCATGATTTTCTGGTGAGTTTTGGAATCACGGAGATTTTAAAACCGAGATACTGAATGTTTGAGACCGAGCTAGGATGCCGAGACGGCTGAATTCATTCCCATTCCTTGCATGGGACCTGAAAATGCACCCAAGGGCACATGTACGATTTTTGTAGCCATTTTGGTGCACTCAAGCATGTTTTTGTAGTTCAGATCTGAATTATGGACATTAAATTCCTAGCAAACTCAATTAATGTATAAAAGGCCAAACGAACCCTGAATAATTTCAACATTCAGCACAAATCTCATGTTGTTTCATGTTGCCTGTAGAAGAAAATACAAGGTGAGAACAGGGAGCGATTATCGTTTCACCCATGAGGGAGACACGTTTCCCTATTGAGACCATGAGGGTTCTTGCGAGAGGCTCCAGTTTGTAAGAGGTTTGTAATAAAGCTTGGCCCAAAATTGACTTTTTTTGACCACAACATATATGTGCCATGTCGTGACACCATGCCAACTTTCACGATTTTTTGGTGAGTTTTCAATTAACGGGGATATAAAAACCAAGATTCCCAATGTTTGAGGACGAGCCAGGACGACAAGACGGATGTAATTCATTCCCATTCCTTGCATGGGACCTAAACATGCACCCAAGGACACATGTATGATTTTTCTAGCCATTTTCGTGCATTGGAGCATGTATTTGTAGTTCAGATTTGAATTATGGGCATTGAATGCCTAGGAAACTCAATTGATGTATAAAAAGGCCAAAGGAACCCTGAATTTTTTAAATTTTAGCACGGATATCCTATTGTTCCATGTTGCCTATAGAAAAAAATACAACGCGATAAGAGACAACGATTATCGTTTCGCCCACAACGGGGAAATGTTTCCCTATCGGAACCACAAGGCTTCTTGAGAGAAGCTCCGGTTTGTAAGAGTCTTGTAATAAAACTTGCCCCAAAATGGACAATTTTTTTCACAGCATATATGTGCTATGTCATGACACCATGCCAAGTTTCACGATTTTTGGGTGAGTTTTGGATTTACGAGGATTTAAAAACCGAGATTATTAATGTCTGAGGCCGAGCCAGACGCCGAGACGGTTGTAATTCATTCCCATTCTTTGCATGGGACCGAAACATGCATCCAAGGACACATGTATGATTTTTGTAGCCATTTTGGTGCACTAATTTGCATTATGCACATTAAATTAATGCTTATAAAACTTAATTATAATGTATAAAAAAGGCAAAATGAACCCTTGATATTTAAAGCAGTTCTGGTCAACCGTCTGTCACCCGTGGGTAAGCATTGTGCGCATGCGTCGTGCTAGCCCACGCTTCCTTCTTTACTAAGTTTTCCATATTAATAGTGTTATATATCCAAACATGTTACCGTTTCCCGTCACTCCTCCCATCAGTTTCTTGCCTCTTCTCCCATATGTTTCCCGCTGCCAGTGTCAATGCTCATAGAAGGCTAGGCGGCGACCCATCGACCATATAAAGATTGTACATAGTTTCTAAAAGCACTAATGTTTGTGATAGTGGGGAGTAGGTCCCGTATGGTGACCAGCATGAAATGCCTTAAAGTCAAGGAGGCAAGTTTTAACACCAAGCAGAGGCTTCCCACCTGCTAACCTAGTCGAATAGCACCTAGAAGTTAAGCGTGATGGGTTTCGAGTAGCCTCGGGATGGGTGACCCAGTGGGAAGTTGCATAGCTCAAGCTTATTAAAGCGCTATGATCAGGTCATCACAGACATTTATATGATAAATGTATGTGATGACTTGTCATAACGATTATATAAACCTTGGGATCCTTGTTTTGGTAATTTGTATACTATTTTCCGTTATTTCTTGTTCTAAAAAATCAGAGAATGATCAAGATCTGGCCCATACAATCTATTCGTTCGGCCCAACGTATGAGAAGGGTTTTACCATGATGGTTTCCTCTCTGCTCCGTGTGCCATGTTAGAGCAAATCAAGTTTGAGCACATGTGTTGGATGACCCCCCCCCAGGGGTTTGACCATAATGGTTTCCTCTTGCTATGTGTGCCATGTTAGAGAAAATCAAGTTTGAGCATGTGCGTTGGATGACGCCCCCTACCTCCCACCCCACCCGCCTCGAAGTTGCGGAACTACATCGCACGTCTTTAACCTGGCTGGGGGAATACGATGTTACGCATGCATATTTTTGGGCTGCATGCAGGGTATAGGGCTTTTGATCGATCATGTATCCCTTGTTCGGTTTTTTGTGAAACGACACGCATATCCATGGGTCCCTGGGTCTACATATATCATCCCTTTGACTGATAACGAGGGGTGTTCGACCATAAATAATGGATTCCTCCTAGTTCGTGTTAGAGCCAGTCACCATCACATGTTCGAGCAAAGTTCGAGCTCACGCGTTCTCAGGATTCCCTCCCACACATGCTTGGATTGGAGGGTCGAACTGACACCATACCCTATGTATCTCGTCATTAATTACCTGGCTTTCATGGTGGTTGTCTATATTGAGATGCGCACCACATATAAATTGTACATTATTTGATATCGAAAACACATCACCCGACCCCTTCCAACGTACATCATTTTGGGCCGCATGCAGGCGGTGCTAGTTTTGTGGCCCCTCTCGTGCAATTTTTTATGACAGTCCAATCTATTGGCCCAAGCAGTGTATATATATATATCAAAGTATCAGTACGTGCATATGTCCCACCTACATGAAGTGGGAGTAGGGGCAAGCACCCTAGCTATATGTAGCTACGACATTTTGTCATCATAGATATATCCAAGGGGGATTCCCGGTTTGTGAGGTAGGTGCCACCAAAGTTGTGCATTGTGTATTTAAACAACACACCCTATATTCCAACATATATTTGGCCACTTCCATGTGGTTCTTGACTTATGGCCCCTCTCACCGATCTTCAATGACGCGCCTAATCATGGGCCCACATGGTCAAAGTTGTGCATTGGGAATTTGAACATCAGACACTACCTTTTCATTCATATATATTTGGGCCACATGCTGGCGTGGTTGTCTTCGAACCCTCTCTCGCGATTTTTTTTGTTGCGAAGACCCGGATGATGCTCAACGGACATGGGTATACTAGATTAACCATGTGTGATGCAAGGGTGGAGGCACTGGCTTAATCGTGTGCGATGTTAGTGCTTTGTGATATCACCACGACTGAGCAAGCACGATCAAGGGTGGAGGAGTGGCTTAACTCTGTGTGATGCTAGTGCACTGTGAAATCGCCACCTGCGCAAGCTAGTTAAAAATCAAAAAACAAACTACCTGCCTTGAGCGATGCAAAAATCGGCGATTCCGTCGGTTTTCCTTATTATCATAGACGCATATTCTTATTGGACCGTGTGCGATCTTGGGTGCTCCCACCCCGCATCAATTCCTTAACCCAAATTTTAGTAGCCGCGGTATTTCAACCGTAGCCCCCACTCCTCCACCGCTAACCTTATATTATATTTCGAGTAGCCGAGGCATTTGAACCGTCGCCCTCCCTCGTTCACCACCATCTCCCACCATTACTAAAATTTTCAGTAGCCGCGAGTAACCTCAAACACTACCCCGCCCCCCTCCATAGTACCCCTCTCTCCCCTCCCCCTCGAACCATAGCTTGATGCCGGTGCCGCCAACCCCTGCCTGTCTGTTCGTGCCTCCTAGCTTAGACAATAGAGTTCATGTTACCTAGAGATTCCCATATAGTCGCCCCTTGAGTTTTTAGATGAGGCATGTTGTGCTCCTCCCCACCAGATCCACATCCCCTACTCCAAAGAGTCGCAACATAAGCGCGACCATGTATCCCGGGGAGTCCGACGAATGTTCGGCCAAAAAGATGTTTATCATGGCCTCTCCGGTGGACGTTCGCGAGGTGGCCGCCGGTTGTTCCGACCTGTCGATCCCGGAGCAACACCTCGCCGCGGAAGCCAGTGAGGACGTTGACTATGTTGCCATGCCGAAGGCTTCACGCCAGCGGGCTACCGTATTACTATATCTCGGGAACGATGGCTACGACATCAAGCTCGTCGATAGCGGCGACTTCACGCGAGCCATGTCATAGGTTAAGTGGTCCATCCTGAGCCCCTCTATTTCAATTGTCGTCGATCTCTTTGAAGGCCCTGTCGCTGATCTCCTCCGCCACGCGGTCAAGGATTTGCGATCCTTGTACGCCGGCGAGCCCATTTTGTCATTTATGAAGGACACATTCTATGGCGGTGGCTTGGGATCCTTAATTGCCAAGTCAGATCTCATCGATCACGACCACGAGGAGGGCACCCACAAAGGTTCTTCCAAGTTGAAACATCCCATTTGCGACAGCAGAGAGCGCACCATGGGTCCGTGCTCTTCCAACTGGAAGGATCCCCTCCATGACAAGTGAGGCAACATCCTATGGGCAAATATTAATTTTTCGAGCTAGCCAACACGCACCATTTGTTGTAGTAGCTTTTGCCATGCGGTGTTTTAACTATGTCATGTTTAATTATTTCAATTATGCAAAAATGTAATGTTCCGTAGCCCTATGTGATGTTTATGTATGAAATATCCACCTCAGTTTCACGAATGGCTATATTGATTGTTTATAGTGAGTAGATGCCTTTTTTATCTGTATTTGGTTGTTAGGTTGGTTGCGGTGAGCATTTGTCCAGTCATCAAGCAGATGCCTTGCTTATCTGTATTTGCTTGTTAGGTTGGTTGTAGTGAGCATTTGTCCAGCTTTCAAGCATATGCCCTGTTTATATGTATTTGCTTGTTAGGTTGGTTGCAGTGAACCCCTGTCTAGTTTTCAATGGATATATTTGGTTGTTAATTATATTGATCATTTATGCCTTGTTTACTTCAGTCATTCACAATGTGAAATTCATTATGTGCAAGTCGCAACTGTGCATCTCGATTTCATCAATATCAGTTTGAACGGTTATATTTGGTTCCAATTATGCCTGGTATAGTTAACACGTGCCCTTTATTTCAGTTTTACACAGTTAGATACATTATATTCATTTTCAACAATACCAGTTTGAATTGCAATATTTGGTGGCTGTTAAGCCTACTGTAGGTAACATTCCCTTCCATTTTTTATATGCTTTAACAACATGCTGAAAGCAACACATTGAAGCTATCATTTGGAGATGATGTTGTTTACATTGGCTATATTTGTTTGATGTTACACTACAAGAAAAAGACACATCCATGACATTTTGGCCCGAACAAATTTTTTTTTGTCATGCTTATAACACTTCTATGATGATAATTGTGACACAACCCAGTATCATCATAGATGTGGCGGGCTCCTACTTCTATGACAAAAAACCATGACTGAAAATAGGCTTTTCGTCCTGCGCGGGCCGAAGACGCACCTGCATGACATTCTTTGGGCTGTCCATGATGGAAAAAATCGTGGTAGAAGCGAGGGCGAGGAAAATTTCGGGGAGTTCCCGGTTACGGTTGGTGGTCGGGGTGGAGCGATGCACACAGAGGTTTGCGTGTTTCTCACGTATATGTACGCGTGTGGTGCGAGCCGTGTTGCTATAACTAAGCCTAAGCGAGAGGCGTTCACTTATTGAACCTGAGCGATCGCCTACTGCTACGTACGTAATGAAGCTGATCGATCGATCCCTTCGCTGCTAACTGAACCCGGCCAACTCCTTCACTGTGAACTGAACTCGATCGATCGTTGTTGTTGCTTACTGAAGCCGATCGAACCCCCGTGTGTGAGATGTAGCTAGCAGGTTGGCTTACCTCTGGATGAACAGTGCATGTTGTTGTCGCGCGCACGATAGATAGAACGGTTCGAGACATGGTGAGTCGAGACAGTTGGGTTGGCTGCGGATGAATAGGTTCTGGTGGGGGTTTGATGAATAGGACCTTGGCCGTCTGTAGGTGGTTACTGCTGGATGAACAGGACCCCGTGGTAGTACGCAGTTGCCGCTGGATGAATAGGACCCTTAGGAGGCCGCCACACACCCCCAACCGGTTGGGGGTGGATGAACAGGACCCTGTGGAGGCTAGTTGACTGTAGCCGGTGGAGGCTGGATGAACAGTAGCCCATGGATGAACAGTGGGTGGTGGAGGCTGGAGGAGGTCGACGGTGGATGAACAATAGCTCGTGGAGTCCCATTTTGCGGTACGCCACACCCCTCCCGATCAATAGAACACCGTTTCGATCATAGGAGATCGAAGATAACTCCATTTCGTCTGGTTTGTGGTGTGCCAGACCTCGAGCCGATGAACGAGACCTCGTTTCGACTATTGGCGGTTGAACAGAAGGCCATTTCCTCCATACTGCGGTACGCCAGACCCCATTTCGGCTGTTCCGTCCAAGCCGGTTGGCTCCCATTGAACAGGACGCATTCGAGACCACACATATGTACACTGTCGTAATTTTTTACAGCATGGTTGTCATATGTGTACAGGATTTAAACAGGACTGCCTGAACTGCTACCATTCCTTACTCGACCACGATTCATCATGGTAGACACACTGATCGACCGATATGTATGTACACGTGTGCGACCACACAGACAACAATACATATGCTTCGACCTGGTGGGTCCTAGCTATCAGGGAGGATAAGAACGCACTTCCTTGCGTGCAAAGATAAAACTGGTGGGTCCCAGCTGTCAGGGGGAGGAATCAATTTTATTCGTGTATAAAGAAGGCACTTCCTTGTGTGCGAAGATGTGATGTCGCTTAAACCTACATCGGTATTTCCCCAAAGAGGAAGGGATGATGCAGCACAGTGGCCGCAGGTATTTCCCTCAGATGTGAAACCAAGGTTATCGAACCAGTAAGAGAACCAAGCAACACAACGCAAACGGCACCTGCACACAAATAAGAAATACTCACAACCCGACGTGTAAAAGGGGTTGTCAATCCCTTTCAGGTAACGGACGTGATAGAGTTGTAAATATTGATAGATTGGATAATAAATAAGATAAATTGCAGCAAGGTATTTTTGGGTTTTTAGTTTAGTAGATATGAAAATAAAAGAAAAGGCAAATAGATCGCAAAGGCAAACATATGAGAAAGAAGACCCGAGGGCCATAGGTTTCACTAGTGGGTAAACAAATTACTGTTGGACAATTGATAGAACCTCCAATAATTATGACGATATCCAGGCAATGATCATTACATAGGCATCACGTCCAAGATTAGTAGACCGACTCCTGCATGCATCTACTACTATTACTCCACACATCGACCGCTATCCAGCATGCATCTAGTGTATTAATTTCATGGAAAAATGGAGTAATGCATTAAGAACGATGACATGATGTAGACAAGATCCGTTTATCTATGGCGTCAAATATGGATTTCGTCTTTTTATCCTTAGTGGCAACGATACATACGTGTCGGTTCCTTTTCTGTCACTAGGATCAAGCACCATAAGATCGAACCCACTACCGGGCACCTCTTCCCATTGCAAGATAAATAGATCAAGTTGGCCAAACAAAACCCAAATATCGGAGAAGAAATATGAGACTATAAGAGATCATGCATATAAGAGATCAAAGAAACTCAAATAACTTTCATGGATATAAAAAGATAGATCTGATCATAAACTCAAAGTTCATCGAATCCCAACAAACACACCGCAAAAAGAGTTACATCATATGGATCTCCAAGAGACCATTGTATTGACAATCAAAAGAGAGAGAGGAAGCTATCTAGCTACTAACTACGGACCCGAAGGTCTGCAAGGAACAACTCACGCATCATCGGAGAGGCACCAACGGAAGTGGTGAACCCCTTCGTGATGGTTTCTAGATTGGATCTGGTGGTTCTGGACTCCCCTAGGATTTCTGGAATATTGTGGTATTATAGAGCAAAGAGGCGGTGCGGGAGGCCACAGAGGTGGGCACAAGACACCTGGACACCCCAGGAGGGCCTGGCGTGCCCTGGTGGGTTGTGCCCCCCCTTGGGGCACCCCCAGGTGTTGCCTTGGCCCATCATGTATCTTCTGGCCCATAAAAAATCTCCAAAAATTTCGCGGTGTTTGGGCTCCGTTTGATATTGATTTCCTGCAATGTAAAAAACATGCAGAAAACAGCAACTGACACTTGGCACTATGTCAATAGGTTAGTACCAAAAAATGATATAAAATAACTATAAAATGATTGTAGAACATCCAAGAATGATAATATAACAACACGGAACAATCAAAAATTTATAGATACGTTGGAGCGTATCAAGATGTAGCTGGTGGGTCCATCTGTCAGCCTGTCCACGTACGGTAATCTTCCAATGGCTGTCGTTCATTCACCATGTTGACGACGCCATGTAGAGAGCACCAACGCGGTGGACGACGGCTAGGCCTAGGAAGGGAACGGACCGAAGTTGAGGAAGACAAATCAGTTGTTTCCAACGCAGAAGAGGGTACGAGGGTTGACTGGATCGGCTGCGGTGTGAGGTTGTCGTCGCCGGAAAATAACATGGGTTGTGGGTGAGTAAAGGGAAGGCCTAGCCAGTGGTGGGATTAGTGTGGGGCGGTGATGTCTGCGCGGTAGCACAGCCGGCCATTGGAGGCAGGAGCAAGCGGTATGGCCGGAGCTGGTTTGTGCGGCTGGAGCAAGCAGATCAGAGGTTGAAGAAGCAGCACGGCGGTTGGATTAAGATTCAACGGCCCCGTGAAGAAAATATGCCCTAGAGGCAATAATAAAGTTATTATTTATTTCCTTATATCATGATAAATGTTTATTATTCATGATAGAATTGTATTAATCGTAAACTTAGTACATGTGTGAATATATAGACAAACAAAGTGTCACTAGTATGCCTCTACTTGACTAGCTCGTTAATCAAAGATGGTTAAGTTTCCTAGCCATAGACAAGAGTTGTCATTTGATGAATGGGATCACATCATTACAGAATGATGTGATTGACTTGACCCATTCCGTTAGCTTAGCACTTGATCGTTTAATATGTTGCTATTGCTTTCCACATGACTTATACATGTTCCTATGACTATGAGATTATGCAACTCCCGAATACCGAAGGAACACTTTGTGTGCTATCAAACGTGACAACGTAACTGGGTGATTATAAAGATGCTCTATAGGTGCCTCCAATGGTGTTTGTTTAGTTGGCTTATATCGATATTAGGATTTGTCACTCTGATTGTTGGAGAGGTATCTCTGGGCCCTCTCGGTAATGCACATCACTATAAGCCTTGCAAGCAACGTGACTAATGAGTTAGTTGCAGGATGATGCATTACAGAATGAGTAAAGAGACTTGCCGGTACCGAGATTTAACTAGGTATGATGATACCGACGATCGAATCTTGGGCAAATAACATGCCGATGACAAAGGGAACAACATATATTGTTATGCAGTTTAACCGATAGAGATCTTCGTAGAATATGTAGGAGCCAATATGAGCATCCAGGTTCCGCTATTGGTTATTGACTGGAGATGTGTCTCGGTCATGTCTACATAGTTCTCGAACCCGTAGGGTCCGCACGCTTAACGTTTGATGACGATTTGTATTATGAGTTATGTGATTTGATGACTGACGTTTCTTCAGAGTCCCAGATGAGATCACGAACATGACAAACAGTCTCGAAATGGTCGAGATCTAAATATTGATATATTGGAAGGCTATATTCGTACATCGGAAAGGTTCCGAGTGATTCGGGTATTTTTTGGAGTACCGGAGAGTTACGAGAATTCGTATTGGGCCGAGTTACGAGAATTCGTATTGGGCCTTAATGGGCCATACGGGAAAGGAGAGAAAGGCCTCAAGGGTGGCCGCGCCCCTTCCCCATGGACTGGTCCGAATTGGACTAGGGAAAGGGGGCGCCCCCTTCCTTCCTTCTCCTTCTCCCTTTCCCTTTTCATATTCCATGTGGGAGGTGGAATCCAACTAGGACTAGGGAATCCTAGTAGGACTCCACACTTTGGCGCGCCCTATGAGGGCCGGCCTCCTCCTCCCTCCATCCTTTATATACATGCCCAGGGGGCACCTCATAGACACACAAGTTGATTTTAGCCGTGTGTGGTGCCCCCCTCCACAGATACACACCTCGGTCATATCGTTGTAGTGCTTAGGCAAAGCCCTGCGCCGGTAGCTTCATCATCACCGTTACCACGCCGTCGTGCTGACGAAACTCTCATGTGATGCTCAACTGGATCAAGAGCTCGTGGGACGTCATCAAGCTGAACATGTGCTGAACGCGGAGGTGTCGCACGTTCGGTGCTTGGATCGGTTGGATCGCGAAGACGTTCAACTACATCAACCGCGTCACTAGATGCTTCTGCTTTCGGTCTACGAGGGTACGTAGACACACTCTCCCCTTTAGTTGCTATGCTTCTAGTAGATAGATCTTGCGTGATCGTAGGGATTTTTTTTGAAATACTACTTTGCCCATCAGTGGCATCATGAGCCAGGTCTATGCGTAGATGATATGCACAAGTAGAACACAATGAGTTGTGGGCGATAATAGTCATACTGCTTACCAGCATGTCATACTTTGATTTGGTGGTATTGTGAGATGAAAAGGCCCGGACCGACATTACGCGTACGCTTACGCGAGACTGGTTTCACCAGTACGAGCACTCGTTGCTTAAAGGTGACCGGCGGGTGTCTGTCTCTCTCACTTTAGTTGAATCAAGTGTGGCTACGCCCGGTCCTTGTGAAGGTTAAAACAACACATACTTGACGAAAAATCATTGTGGTTTTTGTATGCGTAGGTAAGAACGGTTCTTGCTAAGCCCGTAGCAGCCACGTAAAACTTGCAACAACAAAGTGGAGGACGTCTAACTAGTTTTTGCAGGGCATGTTGTGATGTGATACGGTCAAGACGTGATGAGTTATACGTATTGTATGAGATGATCATGTTTTGTACAGTTATCGGCAACCGGCAGGAGCCTTATGGTTGTCTATTTATTGTATGAATTGCGAATGCCATGTAATTGCTTCACTTTATCACTATGAGTTAGCGATAGTAGTAGTAGCAATAGTTGGCGAGACGACCACGACGCTAAGATGAAGATCATGGTGTCTAGCCGGTGATGATGGAGATCATTACGATGCTTTGGAGATGGAGATCAAAAGCACAAGATGATGATGGCCATATCATGTCACATATTTTGATTGCATGTGATGTTTATCTTATTATGCTTCTTATTTTGCTTAGTACGGCGGTAGCATTATAAGATGATCCCTTACAAAATTTCAAGGAACAAGTGTTCTCCCTGAGTATGCACCGTTGCGAAAGTTCATCGTGCTGAGACACCACGTGATGATCGGGTGTGATAAGCTCTACATTCAAATACAACGGGTGTAAGACAATTTTCACACATGCAGAATACTCGGGTTAAACTTGACGAGCCTAGCATGTACAGACATGGCCTCGGAACACTGGAGACCGAAAGGTCGAGCATGAATCATATAGTAGATGTGATCAACATAAGATGTTCACCATTGAAAACTACTCCATCTCACGTGATGATCAGACATGGTTTAGTTGATTTGGATCACGTGATCATTTAGATGACTAAAGGGATGTCTATCTAAGTGGGAGTTCTTTAGTAATATGATTAATTGAACTTTAATTCAGCATGAACTTAGTCCTGGTAGTATTAGCATATCTATGTTGTAGATCAATAGCTTGCGATGTAGCTCCCCATTTAATTTTATATGTTCCTAGAGAAATATAAGTTGAAAGATGATAGTAGCAATGATGCAGACTTGTTCCGTGATCTGAGGATTTTCCTCATTGCTGCATAGAAGAATTATGTCCTTGATGCACCGCTAGGTGACAAACCTATTGCAGGAGCAGATGCAGCCGTTACGAACATTTTGACAAAAGCTCGGTATGATGACTACTTGATAGTTTAGTGAACCATGCTTTACGGCTTAGAACCGGGACTTCAAAAATGTTTTGAATGCTACGGAGAATATAAGATGTTCTTAAGAGTTGAAATTGGTATTTCATACTCATGCCCGTATCAAGAGGTATGAGACCTCTGACAGTACTTTGCCTACAAGATGGAGGAGAATAGCTCAACTAGTGAGCATGTGCTCAGATTGTCTGGGTACTACAATTGCTTGAATCAAGTGGGAGTTAATCTTCGAGGTAAGATAATAATTGACAAAGTTGTCTAGTCTTTATCTCCAAGTTACTAGAACATCGTGAGGAACTATAATATGCAAGGGATGACGAAAGTAATTCCCGAGCTCTTCGCGATGCTGAAATCGGCGAAGGTAGAAATCAAGAAAGAGCATCAAGTGTTGATGGTTAACCAGACCACTTGTTTCAAGTAAATGGTAAAGGGATAGAAGGCGAACTTCAAGAAGAATGACAAGCAAGTTGTTACTCCCGCGAAGAAACCCAAGTCTGGAGCCAATCCTGAAACTAAGTGCTTCTACTGCAAAGGGACTCGACACTGGAAGCGGAACTGCCCCATGTATTTGGCAGATAAGAAGGATGGCAAAGTGAACAAAGGTATATTTGATATACATATTATTGATGTGTACTTTACTAGTGTTCATAGCAACCCCTGGGTATTTGATACCGGTTCAGTTGCTAAAATTAGTAACTCAAAATGAGAGTTGCAGAATGAACAGAGACTAGTTAAAGTGAAGTGACGATGTGTGTTGGAAGTGGTTCCAAGATTGATATGATCATCATCGCACACTCCCTATACTTTCGGGATTAGTGTAGAACCTAAATAAATGTTATTTGGCATTTGCGTTGAGCATGAATATGATTAGATCATGTTTGTTGCAATACGGTTATTCATTTAAAGTCATAGAATAATTGTTATTCTGTTTACATGAATAAAACCTTCGATGGTCATACACCCAATGAAAATGGTTTGTTGGATCTCGATCGTAGTAATACACATATTCATAATATTGAAGCCAAAAGATGCAAAGTTGATAATGATAGTGCAACTTATTGGTGGCACTGTCGTTTAGGTCATATTGGTGTAAACCGCATGGAGAAACTCCATGCTGATGGGCTTTTGGAATCACTTGATTATAAATCAATTGGTGCTTGCGAACCATGCTTCATGGGAAAGATGACTAAAACTCCGTTATGTGGAACAATAGAGCGAGCAACTGACTTATTGGAAATAATACATCGTGATGTATGCAGTCCGATGAGTGTTGAGGCTCGTGGCGGGTATCGTTATTTTCTGACCTTCATAGATGATTTGAGCAGATATTGGTATATCTACTTGACGAAACATAAGTCTGAAAATTTTGAAAAGTTCAAAGAATTTCAGAGTGAAGTGGAAAATCATCGTAACAAGAAAATAAAAGTTTCTACGATCTGATCGCGGAGGCGAGTATTTGAAGTTACGAGTTTGGCCTTCATTTAAAACAATGTGAAATAGTTTCATAACTCACGCCACTTGGAACACCACAGCGTAATGGTGTGTCCGAACATTGTAACCGCACTTTATTAGATATGGTGTATGATGTCTCTTACCGATTTACCACTATCATTTTGGGGTTATGCATTAGAGACAACTGCATTCATGTTAAATAGGGCACCATCTAAATCCGTTGAGACGATGCCTTATGAACTGTGGTTTGGCAAGAAAACAAAGTTGTTGATTCTTAAACTTTGGGGCTGCCATGCTTATGTGAAAAAGCTTCAACCTCATAAGCTCGAACCCAAATTGGAGAAATGTGTCTTCATAGAATACCCAAAGGAAACTATTGGGTACACCTTCTATCACAGATCCAAAGGCAAGATATTCGTTGCTAAAAATGGATACTTTCTAGAGAAGGAGTTTCTTTTGAAAGAAGTGAGTGGGAGGAAAGTGGAACTTAATGAGGTAATTGTACCTTCTCCTGAATTGGAAAGTAGTACATCACAGAAACTAGTTCTAGTGATTCCTACACCAATCAGCGAGGAAGCTAATGATGATGATCATGAAACTTCAGATCAAGTTACTATAGAACCTTGTAGGTCAACCAGAGTGTGTTCCGCGCCAGAGTGGTACGGTAACCCGGTTCTGGAAGTCATGTTACTAGACCATGATGAACCTACAAACTATGAGGAAGCGATGATGAGCCCAGATTCCGCAAAATAGCTTGAGGCCATGAAATCTGAGATGGGATCCATGTATGAGAACAAAGTGTGGACTTTGGTTGACTTGCCCGATGATCAGCAAGCCATTGAAAATAAATGGATCTTTAAGAGGAAGACTGACGCCGATGGTAATGTTACTGTCTACAAAGCTCGACTTGTTGCGAAAGGTTTTCGACAAGTTCAAGGTGTTGACTATGATGAAATTTTTGATGGGGAATGTAGTATTTCAAAAATTTCCTATGATCACGCAAGATCTATCTACTAGAAGCATAGCAACAAGAGGGGACAGTGTGTCTACGTACCGTCATAGACCGAAAGTGGAAGCGTCTAGCGACGTGGTTGATGTAGTCGAACGTCTTCGCGGTCCAACCGATCCATGTACCGAACGTACGGCACCTCCTCGTTCAGCACACGTTCAGCTCGATGACATCCCATGAGCTCTAGATCCAGTTGAGCGTCACGGGAGATTTTTGTCAGCACGACGGTGTGGTGACGGTGATGATGAAGCTACCGGCGCAGGGCTTCGCCTAAGCACTACAACGATATGACCGAGGTGTGTAACTGTGGAGGGGGGCACCGCACATGGCTAAGAGATTGTTTGTTGTCTGTTCTAGCGGTGCCCTCCCCACATATATATATGTGGGAGGGGGAGGGAGCAGCAGGAGGCGTGCCCCATGTAGGAGGAATCCTACTTGGGGCCTAATCCTATTCGGCCTCTCCCCTTTCCATGTTTTCCGAAGGGAGAAGGAAAGAGGAGGGGGTAGAGAAGGAAAGGGGAGGCCGAAATGTCCCCTTCCTTTCTCTCCTCTCCCTTTCCTTTCCCACACCCTATTCGGCCATATATGGGGCGCACCAGACCACTAGGGGCTGGCATGTCCCGCCCTAGGCCCAATAAGGCCCATATCTTGGCGGGGGGGGGGGTGCCCGGAACCCACTTCCGGTGACCCGATACATACCCGGTACACCCAGAACACTTCTAGTGTCCAAATACTATCGTCCTATATATGAATCTTTATGTCTCGGACACTTCGAGACTCCTCGTCATGTCCGTGATCTCATCCGGGACTCCGAACAACCTTTGGTAGATCAAAACACATAAACTCATAATACCGATCGTCATCTAACGTTAAGCGTGCGGACCCTACGGGTTCGAGAACTATGTAGACATGACCGAGACTCATCTCCGATCAATAACCAATAGCGGAACCTGGATGCTCATATTGGCTCCCACATATTCTACGAAGATCTTTATCGGTCAAACCGTATAACAACATACGGTGCTCCCTTTCTCATCGGTATGTTACTTGCCCGAGATTCGATCGTTGGTATCTCATTACCTAGTTCAATCTCGTTATCGGAAAGTCTCTTTACTCATTCCGTAATATATCATGTCATGACTAACTCACTAGTCATTTGATTGCAAGGCTTATTATGATGAGTATTACCGAGAGGGCCCAAAGATACCTCTCCGACACTCGGAGTGACAAATCCTATTCTCGATCTATGCCAACACCACAAACCCCTTCGGAAACACCTGTAGAGCACCTTTATAGTCACCCAGTTACGTTGTGACGTTTGATTGCACACAAGGTCTTCCTCCGGTATTCGGAAGTTGCATAATCTCATAGTTAGAGGAACATGTAGAAGTCATGAAGAAAGCAATAGCAATAAAACTAAACGATCATAGTGCTAAGCTAACGGTTGGGTCTTGTCCATCACATCATTCTCCTAATGATGTGATCCCGTTCATCAAATGACAACACATGTCTATGGTTAGGAAACATAACCATCTTTGATTAATGAGCTAGTCTAGTAGAGGCATACTAGGGACACTCTGTTTTGTCTATGTATTCACACATGTACTAACTTTCCGGTTAATACAATTTTAGCATGAATAATAAACATTTATCATGATATAAGGAAATAAATAATAACTTTATTATTGCCTCTAGGGTATATTTCCTTCAGTCTCCCACTTGCACTAGAGTCAATAATCTAGTTCACATCACCATGTGATTTAACACCAATAGTTCACTTCCTCATGTGATTTAACACTTTATAGTTCACATCGCCATGTGACTAATACCCAAAAGCTTTACTAGAGTCAATAATATAGTTCACATCGCCATGTGATTAACACCCAAAGAGTACTAAGGTGTGATCATGTTTTGCTTGTGAGAGAGGTTTAGTCAATGGGTCTGCCATATTCAGATCCGTGTGTATTTTGCACATTTCTATGTCTACAATGCTCTGCACGGAGCTAATCTAGCTAAATGCTCCCACTTTCAATATGTATCCAGATCGAGACTCAGAGTCATCCAGATCGGTGTCAAAGCTTGCATCGACGCAACTCTTTACGATGAACTCTTTATCACCTCCATAACCGAGAAATATTTCCTTAGTCCTCTAAGGATAATTTTGATCGATGTCCAGTGATCTACTCCTAGATCAAAATTGTACCCCCTTGCCAAACTCAGGGCAGGGCATACAATAGGTCTGGTATACAGCATGGCATACTTTATAGAACCTATGGCTGAGGCATAGGGGATGACTTTCATTCTCTCTCTATCTTTTGCTGTGGTCGGGCTTTGAGTCATACTCAACTTCACACCTTGCAACACAGGCAAGAACTCTTTCTTTGACTGTTCCATTTTGAACTACTTCAAAAACTTGTCAAGGTATGTACTCAATGAAAAAACTTATCAAGCGTCTTGATCTATCTCTATAGATCTTGATGCTCAATATGTAAGCAGCTTCACCAAGGTCTTTCTTTAAAAAAACTCCTTTCAAACACTCATTTATGCTTTCCAGAAAATTCTACATCATTTCCGATCGGAAATATGTTATTCACATACTTATCAGAAAGGTTGTAGTGCTCCCACTCACTTTCTTGTAAATATAGGCTTCACCACAAGTTTGTATAAAACTATATGCTTTGATCAACTTTTCAAAGCGTATATTCCAACTCCGAGATGCTTGCACCAGTCCACAGATGGATCGCTGGAGCTTGCACATTTTGTTATTACCTTTAGGATTGACAAAACCTTCTGGTTGCATCATATACAACTCTTCTTTAATAAATCCATTAAAGAACGCAGTTTTGTTATGCATTTGCCAGATTTCATAAAATGCAGAATTGCTAACATGATTCAGACAGACCTAAGCATCGCTACAAGTGAGAAAATCTCATCATAGTCAACACCTTGAACTTGTCGAAAACCTTTCGCAACAAGTCGAGCTTTGTAGACAGTAACATTACCATTGGTGTCAGTCTTCCTCTTAAAGATCCATTTATTTTCAATGGCTTGTTGATCATCGGGCAAGTCAACCAAAGTTCACACTTTGTTCTCATACATGGATCCCATCTCAGATTTCATGGCCTCAAGCCATTTTGCGGAATCTGAGCTCATCATCGCTTCCTCATAGTTCGTAGGTTCATCATGGTCTAGTAACATGACTTCTAGAACCGGGTTACCATACCACTCTGGCGCGGATCACACTCTGGTTGACCTACGAGGTTCAGCAGTAACTTGATCTAAAGTTTCATGATCATCATCATTAGCTTCCTCGCTGATTGGTGTAGGAATCACTAGAACTAGTTTCTGTGATGTACTACTTTCTAATTCGGGAGAAGGTACAATTACCTCATCAAGTTTCACTTTCCTCCCAGTCACTTCTTTCGAGAGAAACTCCTTCTCTAGAAAGGATCCATTCTTAGCAACGAATATCTTGCCTTTGGATCTATGATAGAAGGTGTACCCAACAGTTTCTTTTGGGTATCCTATGAAGACACATTTCTCCGGTTCTGGTTCGAGCTTATCAGGTTGAAGCTTTTGAACATAAGCATCGCAGCCCAAACTTTAAGAAACGACAACTTTGGTTTCTTGCCAAACCACAGTTCATAAGGCGTCGTCTCAACAGATTTAGATGGTGCCCTTATTTAACGTGAATGCAGCTGTCTCTAATGCATAACCCAAAATGATAGTGGTAAATCGGTAAGAGACATCATAGATCGCACCATATCTAATAAAGTACGGTTACCACGTTCGGACACACCATTACGCTGTGGTGTTCCGGGTGGCGTGAGCTATGAAACTATTCCAGATTGTTTTAAACGAAGACCAAACTCGTAAATCAAATATTCGCCTCCACGATCAGATCATAGAAACTAAATTTCTTGTTATGATGATTCTCTACTTCACTCTGAAATTCTTTGAACTTTTCAAATGTTTCAGACTTGTGCTTCATCAAGTAGATATACCCATATCTGGTCAAATCATCAGTTTAGGTCAGAAAATAACGATACCCGCCGCGAGCCTCAACACTCATCGGTCTATATACATCAGTATTTATGATTTCCAACAAATCAGTTGCTCCCTCCATTGTTCCGGAGAATGGAGTTTTAGTCATCTTGCCCATGAGGCATGGTTCGTAAGCACCAAGTGATTCATAATCAAGTGATTCCAAAAGCCCATCAGCATGGAGTTTCTTCATGCGCTTTACACCAATATGACCTAAATGGCAGTGCCACAAATAAGTTGCACTATCATTATCAACTTTGCATCTTTTCGCTTCAATATTACGAATATGTGTATTACTACGATCGAGATCCAACAAACTATTTTCATTGGGTGTATGACCATCGAAGGTTTTATTCATGTAAACAGAATAACAATTATTCTATGACTTTAAATGAATAACCGTATTGCAACAAACATAATCAAATCATATTCATGCTCAACGCAAATGCCAAATAACATTTATTTAGGTTCTACACTAATCCCAAAAGTATCGGGAGTGTGCGATGATGATCATATCAATCTTGGAACCACTTCCAACACACATCGTCACTTCACCTTTAACTAGTCTATGTTCATTCTGCAACTCTCGTTTTTAGTTACTAATTTTAGCAGCTGAACCGGTATCAAATATCCAGGGGTTGCTATGAACTAGTACAGTACACATCAATAATCTGTATATCAAATATACCTTTGTTCACTTTGCCATCCTTCTTATCCGCCAAGTATCTAGGGCAGTTGCACTTCCAGTGACCATTTCCTTTGCAGTAGAAGCACTTAGTTTCAGGCTTGAGTTTAGCTTTGGGTTTCTTCACGGGAGTGACAACATGCTTGTCATTCTTCTTGAAGTTCCCCTTCTATGCCTTTGCCCTTTACTTCAAACAAGTGGTCCTGTTAACCATCAACACTTGATGCTCTTTCTTGATTTCTACCTTCGCCGATTTCAGCATTGTGAAGAGCTCGGGAATTACTTTCGTCATCCCTTGCATATTATAGTTCATCACGAAGTTCTAGTAACTTGGAGATAGTGACTAGAGAACTTTTTTCAATTACTATTTTATCTGGAAGATTAACTCCCACTTGATTCAAGCAATTGTAGTACCCACACAATCTGAGCACATGCTCACTGGTTGAGCTATTCGCCTCCATCTTGTACGCAAAGTACTATCAGAGGTTTCATACCTCTTGATAAGGGCATGAGTATGAAATACCAATTTAAACTCTTAGGAACATCTTATATGCTTCATGGCATTCAAAACATTTTTGAAGTCCTGGTTCTAAGCCGTAAAGCATGGTGCACTAAACTATCAAGTAGTCATCATATCGAGCTTTTGTCAAAACGCTCATAACGTCTACATCTGCTCCTGCAATAGGTCTGTCACCTAGCGGTGAATCAAGGACATAATTCTTCTGTCCAGCAATGAGGAAAATCCTTAGATCACGCAATAAATCCGCATTATTGCTATTATCATCTTTCAACTTATATTTCTCTAGGACCATATACAAATAAACGGTGAGCTACATTGCGAGCTATTGATCTACAACATAAATATGCTAATACTACCGGGACTAAGTTCATGATAAATTAAAGTTCAATTAATCATATTACTAAAGACCTCCCACTTAGATAGACATCCATCTAGTCATCTAAACGATCACGTGATCCAAATCAACTAAACCATGTCCGATCATCACGTGAGATGGAGTAGTTTTCAATGGTGAACATCTTATGTTGATCATATCTACTATATGATTCACGCTCGACCTTTCGGTCTCTAGTGTTCCGAGGCCATGTCTGTACATGCTAGGCTCGTCAAGTTTAACCTGAGTATTCTACATGTGCAAAACTGTCTTACACCCGTTGTATTTGAACGTAGAGCTTATCAAACCCGATCATCACGTGGTGTCTCAGGACGACGAACTTTCGCAACATTGCATACTCAGGGAGAACACTTGTACCTTGAAATTTTTAAGGGATCATCTTATAATGCTACCGCCGTACTAAGCAAAATAAGAAGCATAATAAGATAAACATCACATGCAATCAAAATATGTGACATGATATGGCCATCATCATCTTGTGCTTTTGATCTCCCTCTCCAAAGCATCGTCATGATCTCCATCGTCACCGGCTTGACACCATGATCTTCATCGTAGCGTCGTGGTTGTCTCACCAACTATTGCTACTACGACTATCTCTAACTCATAGTGATACAATAAAGAAATTACATGGCCTTCGCAATTCATACAATAAAGAGACAACCTTAAGGCTCCTGCCGGTTGCCTATAGTTTACAAAATATGATCATCTCATACAATAACGTATAATTCATCACGTCTTGACCATATCACATCACAACATGCCCTGCAAAAACAATTTAGACATCCTCTACTTTGTTGTTCCAAGTTTTACGTGGCTGCTACGGGCTTAGCAAGAACCGTTCTTACCTACGCATACAAAAACCACAACGATTTATTGTCTAGTATGTGATGTTTTAACCTTCACAAGGACCGGGCATAGCCACACTTGATTCAACTAAAGTTGGAGAAACTGACACCCGCCAGCCACCTGTGTGCGAAGCACGTCGGTAGAACCAGTCTTGCGTAAGCGTACGCGTAATGTCGGTCCGGGTAGCTTCATCCAATAATACCACCGAATCAAAGTATGACTTGCTGGTAAGCAGTATGACTATTATCGCCCACAACTCATTGTGTTCTACTCGTGCATATCATCTACGCATAGACCTGGCTCGTGATGCCACTGATGGGGAACATAGTATTTCAAAAATTTCCTACGATCACGCAAGATCAATCTACTAGAAGCATAGCAACGAGAGGGGGGAGTGTGTCTACGTACCCTCGTAGACTGAAAGCGGAAGTGTCTAGTGACGCGGTTGATGTAATCGAACGTCTTCGCGATCCAACCGATCCAAGTACCGAACGTATGGCACCTCCTCATTTAGCACATGTTCAGCTCGATGACGCCCCATGAGCTCTTGATCCAGTTGATCATCACGGGAGATTTCCGTCAGCATGACGGTGTGGTGACGGTGATGATGAAGCTACCGGCGCAGGGCTTCGCCTAAGCACTGCAACGATATAACCGAGGTGTGTAACTGTGGAGGGGGCACCGCACACGGCTAAGATATTGTCTGTTGTCTGTTCTAGCGGTGCCCTCCCCACATATATATAGGTGGGAGGGGGAGGGAGCAGCAGGCGCGCCCCAAGTAGGAGGAATCCTACTTGGGGCCTAATCCTATTCTGCCTCCCCCCTTTCCATGTTTTCCGGAGGGAGAAGGAAAGAGGACGGGGGAGAGAAGGAAAGGGGAGGCCGAATTGCCCGCCTTCCTTTCTCTCCTCTCCCTTTCCATTCCCCCACCCTATTCGGCCATATATGGGGCGCACCAGCCCACTAGGGGCTGGTCTGTCCAGCCCTAGGCCCAATAAGGCCCATATCGTGCCCGGGGTGCCCGGAACCCCTTTCCGATGACCCCGATACGTACCCGGTACCCCCAGAACACTTCCGGTGTCGAAATACTATCGTCCTATATATGAATATTTATGTCTCGGATATTCCGAGACTCCTCGTCATGTCCGTGATCTCATCCGGGACTCCAAACAACCTTCGGTACATCAAAACACATAAACTCATAATACCAATCGTCATCGAACGTTGAGCGTGCGGACCCTACGGGTTCGAGAACTATGTAGACATGACCGAGACTCATCTCCAGTCAATAACCAATAGCGGAACCTAGATGCTCATATTGGCTCCCGTATATTCTACTAAGATCTTTATTGGTCAAATCGCATAACAACATACGTTGTTCCCTTTGTCATCGGTATGTTACTTGCCTGAGATACGATCGTCGTTATCTCATTACCTTCTTCAATCTCGTTATTAGAAAGTCTCTTCACTCGTTCCGTAATACATCATCTCATGACTAACTCATTAGTCATTTGCTTGCAAGGCTTATTATGATGAGTATTACCGAGAGGGCCCAGAGATACCTCTCCGACACTCGGAGTGACAAATCCTATTCTCGATCTATGCCAACACCACAAACACCTTCGGAAACACCTGTAGAGCATCTTTATAATCACCCAGTTACGTTGTGACATTTGGCACACAATGTCTTCCTCTGGTATTCGGGAGTTGCATAATCTCATAGTCAGAGGAACATGTAGAAGTCATGAAGAAAGCAATAGCAATAAAACTAAACGATCATAGTGCTAAGCTAACGGTTGGGTCTTGTCCATCACAGCATTCTCCTAATGATGTGATCCCGTTCATCAAATGACAACACATGTCTATGGTTAGGAAACATAACCATCTTTGATTAACGAGCTAGTCTAGTAGAGGCATGCTAGGGACACTCTGTTTTGTCTATGTATTCACACATGCACTAAGTTTCCGATTAATACTATTCTAGCATGAATAATAAACATTTATCATGATATAAGGAAATAAATAATAACTTTATTATTGCCTCTAGGGCATATTTCCTTCAATTTTCTCACTCATAGCGATGCTTAAGTCTGTCCGAATGGATAAAAAACGGTGTTTTAATGGATTTATTAAAGAAGAGTTGTATATGATGCAACCATAAGGTTTTGTCAATCCTAAAGGTGCTAACAAAATGTGCAAGCTCGAGCAATCCATCTATGGACTGGTGCAAGCATCTCGGAGTTGGAATATACGCTTTGATAAGTTGATCAAAGCATATAGTCTTATACAGACTTGCGGTGAAGCCTGTATTTACAAGAAAGTGAGTGGTAGCACTACATCCTTTATGATAAGTATATGTGAATGACATATTGTCGATCAGAAATGATGTAGAATTTTTTGGAAAGCATAAAGGAGTTTTTGAAAGGAGTGTTTCAAAGAAAGACCTCGGTGAAGCTGCTTACATATTGAGCATCAAGATCTATAGAGATAGATCAAGGTGCTTGATAAGTTTTTTGCAATGAGTACACACATTGACAAGTTTTTGAAGTACTTCAAAATGGAACAGTCAAAGAAAGAGTTCTTGCTTGTGTTGCAAGGTGTGTTGCAAGGTGTGAAGTTGAGTAAGACTCAAAAAGATAGAGAGAGAATGAAAGTCATTCCCTATGCCTCAGCCATAGGTTCTACAAAGTATGCTATGATGTATACCAGACCTATTGTATGGCATGCCCTAAGTTTGGCAAGGGAGTACAATTTTGATCTAGGAGTAGACCACTAGACAATGGTCAAAATTATCCTTAGAGGATTAAGGAAATATTTGTCGGTTATGGAGGTGATAAAGAGTTCGTCGTAAAGAGTTACGTCAATGCAAGCTTTGACACCGATCTGGATGACTCTGAGTCTCGATCTGGATACATATTGAAAGTGGGAGCATTTAGCTAGAGTAGCTCCGTGCAGAGCATTGTAGACATAGAAATTTGCAAAATACATACAGATCTGAATGTGGCAGACCCATTGACTAAACCTCTCTCACAAGCAAAACATGATCACACCTTAGTACTCTTTGGGTGTTAATCACATGGCAATGTGAACTAGATTATTGACTCTAGTAAACCTTTTGTGTATTGGTCACATGGTGATGTGAACTATAAATTGTTAAGTCACATGAGGATGTGAATTATTGGTGTTAAATCACATGGTGATGTGAACTAGATTATTGACTCTAGTGCAAGTGGGAGATTGAAGGAAACATGCCCTAGGGGCAATAATAAAGTTATTATTTATTTCCCTATACCATGATAAATGTTTATTATTCATGCTAGAATTGTATTAACCGTAAACTTAGTACATGTGTGAATATATAGACAAACAAAGTGTCACTAGTATGCCTCTACTTGACTAGCTCGTTAATCAAAGATGGTTAAGTTTCCTAGCCATAGACATGAGTTGTCATTTGATGAACAGGATCACATCATTAGAGAATGATGTGATTGACTTGACCCATTCCATTAGCTTAGCACTTGATCATTTAGTATGTTGATATTCCTTTCTCCATGACCTATACATGTTCCTATGACTATGAGATTATGCAACTCCCGAATACCGGAGGAACACTTTGTGTGCTATCAAACGTCACAACGTAACTGGGTTGATTATAAAGATGCTCTACAGGTGTCTCCGATGGTGTTTGTTGAGTTGGCATAGATCGAGATTAGGATTTGTCACTCCAATTACTGGAGAGGTATCTCTGGGCCCTCTCCGTAATGCACATCACTATAAGCCTTGCAAGCAATGTGACTAATGAGTTAGTTGCAGGATGATGCATTACGGAACGAGTAAAGAGACTTGCCGGTAACGAGATTGAACTAGGTATGATGATAAGGACGATCGAATCTTGGGCAAGTAACATGCCGATGACAAAGGGAACAACATATGTTGTTATGCGGTTTGACCGATAAACATCTTCGTGGAATATGTAGGAGCCAATATGAGAATCCAGGTTCCGCTATTGGTTATTGACCGGAGATGTGTCTCGGTCATGTCTACATAGTTCTCAAACCCGTAGGGTCCACACGCTTAACGTTCGATGATGATTTGTATTATGAGTTATGTGATTTGATGACCGACATTTATTGGGAGTCCCGAATGAGATCATGGACATGACGAACGGTCTTGAAATGGTCGATACGTAAAGATCGATATATTGGAAGGCTATATTCGGACATCGAAAAGGTTCCGACTGATTCGGGTATTTTTCGGAGTACCGGAGAGTTACGAGAATTCTTATTGGGCCGAGTTACCAGAATTCGTATTGGGCCTTAATGGGCCATACGGGAAAGGAGAGAAAGGCCTCAAGGGTGGCCGCGCCCCTTCCCCATGGACTGGTCCAAATTGGACTAGGGAAAGGGGGCGCCCCCTTCCTTCCTTCTCCTTCTCCCCTCCCCTTTTCCTATTCCATGTGGGAGGTGGAATCCTACTAGGACAAGGGAGTCCTAGTAGGACTCCACACTTTGGCGCGCCCTATGAGGGCCGGCCTCCTCCTCCCTCCATCCTTTATATACGTGGCCAAGGGGCACCCCATAGACACACAAATTGATTTTAGCCGTGTGCGGTGCCCTCCTCCACAGATACACACCTCGGTCATATCGTTGCAGTCCTTAGGCAAAGCCCTGAGCCGGTAGATGCATCATCACCGTTACCACGTCGTCGTGCTGACGAAACTCTCCTGTGACGCATAACTAGATCAAAAGCTCATGGGACATCATCGAGCTGAACGTGTGCCAAACGCGGAGGTGCCGTATGTTCGGTGCTTGGATCGGTTGGATCGCGAAGACGTTCGACTACATCAACCGCGTCACTAGACGCTTCCGCTTTTGGTCTACGAGGGTACGTAGACACACTCTCCCCACTCGTTGTTATGCTTCTAGTAGATAGATCTTGCATGATCGTAGGAATTGTTTTGAAATACTATGTTCCCCATCACCCCGATGGGTTGCGGCGGGCTTGCCCCGGGCCCGGGTGGGCCGCGGCGGCGGTGGAGCTGGCCATGACGCGTGGAGGCGCGGGAGAGGCTGCAGGCGGTGGCTGAGATGGCGGCTGGCGGCTGCGGTGGCGCCAAGTGGTGGCGGGGGAATCAGCCGGCGCGGAAAACGATATGGGGCGGCGGCTGAGTGGTGCAAGAGGGTCTAGGGTAGGCTAGGGTTCCAAAATAGGCAGGGAGGGCGCCTATTTATAGGAGGGCTAGGATTAGGGGTTTGAGGCCGTTTTCGGACCGTTTGATCGCCATCGGGCAGTCCGGATCGGAGGGGGCTTAGGTGAGGGGTTGGTGGGCTATGTAGACTAGTTGGGCTGAGATGAGGGAGATGAAGTGCGGCCCGGCACAGGTTTCCTGAGACTGAAAACGTCCCATGTTTGACCGGCGCTAGTGCCGCTATAGTTTAACTGTTGGGATATCAAACGAACTCCGAATGCGACGAAATTTGACAGGCGGTCTACCTACACTATAATAAGACCACACTCCAAGTTTCATCTGATTCCGAGACCATTTTCCGGCCACTTATAAAATAAATATTCGGAGGTGCATCGGGCGCGGGCGAGTGTGTCTGGGCTCAGAATGGACAACAGACAGAACGGGGAATCGGGCAACTATGAACGGATGCAAGTTTTGGAAAACATGCAGATGAAATGCACATGATGACATGGCAAAGTGCAACACGCAAGCAGATGACATGGCAACGACAGCAAATAACTAGAAGACATCTAGCGCACTAGTCTCGGGGTGTCACACATGCCACACCCATACGGTGGGGGTGTACGTTCTTCTTCTGAAGTTCCGATTGCTTGGCACTCTTCTCAGCAAACTCTTTGGTTGCACTAACCCTTCTAAATTCTGCCCAGTCTTCCTGCGTAATTTGGGGGTATGCGGGGATTGGGTCCTTGCCTTCACTCAAGTACTTCTTGTACAACACGTGCTTCTAGTTTCTCCAAGCATCCCTAGCATTCTTTAGTGCAGCGTGTTCCACCTGCATTCTCCACTGCTCTAGAACGTTGAAGTGATCCATGATCTCCTGGACTATCCTTCGCCATGATTTTGTGTCAGCCTTCCAAAACCCCAGTAGATTAATGTTGAGCCTTGCCCTGCCAACAAATCCACAGACACTCCTGAACCTCGTGCATGCTTTATCTAGTTTAGTTGGAGCCCAACACTTTAAATCGATCTCGGTTACTTCATATACACCTTTAGGCTGGTGTGTGAGCTTACTTGGAGCGTTCCTCCATGTCTTTACCGGAAGGGTAATTGCTGTAGCTCTATCCCGTTCAAGATTACTTGATCCCTCACCATCTGCTGAAGACCTAGGGTCGTCGGAATCATATGAAGATACATCGCCTCAAGCATGAGTGTTGTCGCAGCTAATTAGCATCTACAGAGAACACATGCAAAACTTAGGAAAGGAGGATAAGCATAAAACTAATAACTTGGTATCAAGCTGTCTAAACATGTCATGCAATAATTTATAAAATGTACGACTTATTTGTTAAGTTTGTGTGACTCGGGCGCTTGCGATCTGTAAATCGGTAGTAACTTATTGGAACAAATACACCTTATATGTACTAGTTAGGAAGGTAGATAATGAACATATATACACTCTTCGTTATTTTATAGCCAATTTGGGAACATAAGGAACAAAATAGGAAGAGGGGTTGCGAGGAAATATGCCTCACCACGATAGAGAGCAGTAACTAATAGGCTTCTTAATGCAAACCCGGTCAAACCATAGGAGAGGCGAGGGTTACAAGATTGATATGCTCGAGGGTGGCTGGCGAGCAAACGAAGACGGCGAGGCGCGGGCAGCCGCGTGTGGGGAATGATAGTGGAGGTAGGCTTGATGCCGAAGAGCGGGCACATGGGCGGGGTGAGCACACTGGCGCCGGAGAGGGTTCTGCTATGGATCTAGGGGAGGGGAGCTGGCTAGGGAGATTGGGTGGACTAGTTGAGTGAAACACGGGCGAGCGACGGGGGGTGTTGGCAGCCGAGGTGAAAAGGGTGAAAAATATCACCTATCGCCGCTCGGAAAGGCCTGTGCAAACGGTTGCCTCTAAGAGCTCGTGTGCAGTAGGAGAAAAATTCCGTTCGAAATGAAGACGTACTAATTTTGAAATGAAGACGTGAGTTCATCGTTTTGTCACTAAAATTTTCCCACATTAAGAAATCACCATTATACCATGAGTTTGATTTGTTGGTGCATTTCATGTCTCGTGTGCTATATTTAAGACATTTTTTGGCATTTAATGTGCATTTTGGCATATAAATCAAATCCTAGCCGGACTGTATTTCATGTCGAAAGGGACGAGGATTGCCGTTCGATCTAGGAGCATCCAATGGTGGAGATGCACGATCCATGGGGTTTTGATTCTGGCCAGTCAAAACGCACGACTCAGATCGTGGGCGCAGCAATGGGGAGGGCATGGGACACGGTTTGGTAGGCACACGGCTTTCATGGGTGGCCCAAACCTGGGTAAACTGTCGTGTTAATATTATTCCCTTCTCAGGTGAATCTAGCTTCATTAGGTTGCGGGAGAGTGAGTTGTCGACAAGGATCTTCGCACACGCCCCAGTGTTCGAACCTTCTTGGGTCTGCGGAGCCCTAAATCTAACATTTGGCACATCGGGTAGGGGCGTGTCGAAGCTCCCCCTCTCCTCCAACTCCTCTCCATCGTAGCTTCTTCATCGTCATGGCAAACGCTGCCCTGCGAGCGCGGCCGCCCGAAGCTTACGAGGGCGCCACAGGCTGCCCGACCTTTACTCCAGACCTGCGCTGAGTGAGGTGGCCACGAAGTTGTGACACCCCGAAACCGATGCGCCAGGTGTCAGCCAGTTATTCGTCGTCTTTGCATGTCATCTGCTTGCGTGTTGCATCATTGCCTTGTCATCAGGTGCATTGCATCAGCATGTTTTCAAAACATGCATCCGTCCGTGTCCGCCCGTCCTCTCCGTTGTCCGTTCTGCGCCCAGACACACTCACACGCGCCCGCGGCATCTCCGAATATTTATTTTATGAGTGGCCGGAAAATGTTCTCGGAATGGGATGAAACTTGGCGTGTGGTCCTATTATAGCATAGGTAGACCGCCTGTCAAGTTTAGTCGCATTCGGAGCTCGTTTGATAGCCCAACAGTTAAACTATAGCGGCGCTAGTAGCCGGTTAATTCGTCGGACGTTTTCGGTCTCGGAAAACTCCCGCGGGCCTCTCTCCTCTCCTCTCATCCAGCCCGAGGCCTCCTACACAACCCACTAGCCCACTTGCTAAACCCCCTCCGCTCCGGAACCGTCGGATCGAGATCCGAGGCTCCGAAACGGTGCAAAATCCCCCCTAGACCAAACCCTAACCCCCTTTCCTTATTTAAGCACCTCTCCATGCCAAAAATGGCTTTCCCTAACCCTTCCCCTACCTCCAGCCGCAATCTCACCTCCCTCCTCCTTGTTTTCCATGCCAGGCCAGTGCCCCGCCGCCACTTGGCCACTTCAGCGCCGCCGCCAGCCGCTGAAACAACCGCCCCAGCCTATCCCGCGAAGCCACGTGGCCTCGGCCCCTCTCCCCCGCCGCCAGCCCGCCGGGCCCGTGGGAAGCCGCCCAGGGCCCGAGCTCCCGCGCCCCGCCTGGCTCTCGCCCGAGCCTCCGCTCCTCCCTCGGGCGCACGTCTTCGGCCAGCGCGCGCCGCCGCGCTGCACTCCTCCGCCCTCGCAGGGTCGCCGGACCCCACCGCCGGCCGGGATCGGTCGCCGCCGCCGCTCGCCTCCGTGTCGGCGCAGCCGCCGCAACTCCCCGTGCGATCCCGCTCCGCGCCGCTCCGCGTCGCTCCTCCTTCCCTGGACCAAGTGCCAACCGCTGAGCTCCGCCGCCTCAGCTCGCCGCCGGCTCGGATCCGGCCGGGCCAGGCGGGATCCGCCTCGCCCCGGCCCCTTCGCTCCATCCCCGACCACCTCCGGCCCGGATCCGGCGAGATCCGGCCGGATCCGTCACCCCCTCCTCGCGCGCAGCCATGACCGCCGGCTCGAGTTCATCCGCCCGCGCCGGACATGTCCGGAGGTGCCCGGACATGTCCGACGGCCTTCTCTGCCTTGTGACACTACCGGTGGGCCCGCGTGTCAGCACCGACGGACATGTCCGTTCAGACTGGACAATGTCCGCCCGACCCCGAGGTCTATTTTTTTTCTAAGTCCGTGAGATTGTAAATTTTGTTGCATGTTTGAGTGGCTGTAACTTTTTGTGTGTATGTCCAAATTGAGTGAATAATATGTCAAAATGTTCGTTGTGATATGCTCTTCATTTTGTTCCATTGTGCCATGCTTGTTTGAGTTCATCTTGTTGACCTAATCATCGTTGCAAGATTGATATTTGTTTAAAACTACGGGTAGCTGTAATTTTGTCGCATGCTTGTGGTGATGATAACTTTGTGCATGTTTATCCAAATGAAGCATATGATATTTCCAAATGTTCATTGTGAAGTGCTCTACATGTTGGTTGTTGTAGCATTCATGTTAGGTGCTATATTGCCATGTTAATCTATATTGCAAAAGTGAATTTGGCTGTTAAGTGTTGAAACTTGTTATGAGATACTGATTTGACTTGTTCATAGCTATTGATGTGTTTGTCTTTCATGCCAAATGTCAATATGTTTTAGAAGCACAATAATGTCATCTTTGCTGTGGTGCAATCCACTTTTCATGATATGCCTTGAGGTATTTGAAACAAGCTTGTAAAGTAGCCTTCTCGCTGTTGTTGTTTTCTAGGACTTGTTAAAAACTGCTAAGTCTGAAACTGTTAAACCTGATGCTATGTTTGCTTGATGCCTCACTCAAATCCATGCATGTTCTAGTATGTCAAATGATCATTTCTTGTTGTCCATGCTATGCTATATCCATCCATGCCCTTATTTTCATATATGATCGGTTGTAGCTTATTTATATCTTGCTCTAAGTTGCTATAAATTTACCCGTCAGGATGTTATCAGCATGATCAATTTGGTGAAGCTTATTGTTATTGATCCATGCCTCCTATGAAGTTGTTCCAATGGAGTTGTTTGATCTTTGCTATGTCTATTGCATGTCCATGATCTTTATATACTTAGTAGAGTTGATATGCTTGTTGTTTTGTGCCTCCGAAGGCAGCATCATGATGATGTTTATGCCTTCCCAGATTTTGACTAAGTTTGGATAAATTTATTGCAACTTGTCATGCTTGTTTGATTGTGTTCCAGCAAGTTTTTGGGGGTGTTCTAAGTTCATGCTTGTTAAGTATCATGTCTATTTCATATCCTGCCTCTTATTACCATGTTTGGGTGCTGTAGCATATATATACCTTGCTCCCAAGTTGCTATGTTGATGTTTTTGGACAGCTTGTTGTTATATCTTCTTTCATGTGTATGTGTTGAACCGTTGCTCCGTTTTGAGCGTGTCCTATATGAAACTTGTGTGATTTTGCATGTATAAGCATACTATCATGTTGGTTACAGGTTTGGAGTGTGTTTACTTGTTGTTTGGATGCATCTTGCTTATTTGACATTCTTGTCTTGTTTTGCTCATATCTTCTAGGCCGTAGCTCCGAATTAAACAAACTTGATATGTAACTTGACTAGAATTTCGAGTAGATCATCATGGTGCATGTTAACTTGCTGTTTAACAACTTGAACTTAAGGTTTGTTCAGATCTGGACAAATTTCGAAATGTGCATATGAGGACTTACCGGAATTGTTATATGTTGATTCTGGCCTCATTTAAACATGTTGGTATGTGTTGTTCTTGTGTGCTTCATCCCTTGCTATGAATTGCATCATATAGACTTGCCGTGCATCATGCTTGGTTGAGCTTTATGTCATGTCTTGTGAACCGTGTTGCTTGCTTCTTGTCGTTAGTGCTTGTTTCGTTGCGATCGTGGGGATTCGTTCGACTACACGTGGTTCGTCTTCGAGGCTTCTTCTTCGTTTTCTTCATGGATTCGTTCTTCTTCCTTGCGAGATCTCAGGCAAGATGACCATCACATTGGATACCTTTACTATCATTGCCATGCTAGATGTCTCGATGCTATCGCTATATGTCGCGCTACCTATCTTTTGTTGTCAGCCTCTCCTTGTTGCCATGAAACCTCTAACCTTGACACCTTCCTAGCAAACCGTTGTTTGGCTATGTTACCCGCTTGCTCAGCCCCTCTTATAGCGTTGCTAGTTGCAGGTGAAGATGAAGATTTGCTCCATGTTGGAGCTTGGCTTGTTGGAATATCACAATATATCTTATATTATAATAACACACATATATACTTGGCAATGGGTGGAATGTTTGGCCTTTTGCTCGGTGTTTTGTTCCACTCATGCCACCTTAGGAGCCGATAAACCGGCATTATGTTCCTTGATTTTGCGTTCCTTACACGGTTGGGTATATGGGGACCCCTTGATAGTTCATCCTTGTATAAAACTCCTCCAGCAAGGCCCAACATTGGTTTTATTTTGCAACATAATAATAACTTAATTAATTAACTAAATTGCATAGGGGGTCGTGTCCCTGAGGATTCTTTCTACATAACAGGGGGGCCAGTGCTGATGGTGTTGGTCCCAAACGGGGGGACTGCGGGGCCGCCTTGGGGAAACCCGAGGTATCTGGTATTTTCCCATAGGATCTCCCATCCGGACGTGGCCTGAGACGAGATACGCGCGGCTACAATCAGGGTGTTGGCACGCCGGGAGGTCTTTGTAAGGGCATCTCTTGCCTAGCGTTTTGGTGATGATGATAATTCATGTGTGGACTAATCGTGCGTCAAATATTACTCAGGTATACAGTATGTGGCACAAGATGGTTAGGCCTTCCCTCTACAAGGAAAAGATCAAAGACGGATTTTCCGACGCCTTTTGTTTCCCTTGGTCATAGGAAATCCGTACTATTAAGAGGGAACCCACATCGGAAGGTATTGGGTGAATCAAGTCACATACACAGTTACTATGCACCCACTATATTGCCTCCATTCGAGGAGAGAGAGGTCCCCTTGGTTTCTAATGTATGTGTAGTTTCCTCTACTGCAGTAGTACCGCTGTTAGCGGCGGTAGTACCGGTGGCCGGTAGTTCCGGTCGAACCACCGCCCCTAGTATCGCACCAGGGTGATTACCTTCTGTACTAGGTGTGGTGGTGGACCGGTGGTGGCCCGGAAGTACCGATTTCCTCTCGACGAACCGGTACTACCGATGCTCAGAGCGGTAGTACCGCTTCGACTGCCATCATTCTGGAGCTACTGCCCTTGCGGTTGTTTCGGCTCCACCACCTCCCCAACTACCGTCCTTGGTTAAAACCTTTTGGACTCGAAACGGTAGTTGACCGATGGTGGGGCGGTAGTTCCGGTTTTCTCCGGAAGACCGGTACTACCGTGTCCTACACCGGAAGTACCGCCTTGGTGCCTTGGCTGCGGTTTCCTTCACACACCGGTTGTACCGGTGGGTTGAGCGGAAGTACCGGTCCAGTGCATTTCTGCACATAACGGTTGGAATCTTGGGGACCCTATTTAAGGAGGTCCTTCTCCTACCTCCCACCTATCTCTTGCCTCTCTCTCTCCTTCATTAATGCCATTGAAGCTTTCTTGCCCGATCTCTCTACCTAGCCAACCAAACTGGTTGATTTGCTAGGGATTGAAGGAGGAGATCTAGATCTACACTCCCACCAAAGGAAACTTGATTCCCCCATACTTTCTTGTGTGGATTTTGTTACTCTTGGGTGTTTGAGCACCCTAGACAGAAGAGGTCACTTCGGAGCCACATTCCATTGTGGTGAAGCTCCGGGGTTTCGTTGGGAGCCTCCAGTTAAGTTGTGGAGAGTGCCCCAACCTTGTTTGTAAAGGTTCGGTTGCCGCCTTCAAGGGCACCACTAGTGGATTCACGGCACCTTGCATTGTGTGAGGGCGTGAGGAGAATACGGTGGCCCTAGTGGCTTCTTGGGGAGCATTGTGCCTCCACACAGCTCCAACGGAGACGTACTTCCCCTCAAAGGGAAGTAACTTTGATAACACATCCTCGTCTTCACCGGCTCCACTTGTGGTTATTTCTATCCTTAACTTGTGCAAGATTTCCCTGTTTATCTTAAGTAGCTTGCTTGGTAGGTTGTTATCCTTGCTTCATTGTAGTTGTCATCCTAGTGGCCTATCTAGACAACTTACTTTGTTGCTTAATTTTAATTGGTTAAGAAAAGCTAAAAATTGTTAGTTGCCTATTCACCCCCCCCCCCTCTAGTCAACCATATCGATCCTTTCAATTGGTATCAGAGCCTCGTCTCTTTTTAAGGACTTTACTGTCCAAAGAGTATGGGTGACAACGTAGTCGAGACGGAGGGACATTCCGGTGGAACTCCGTCCTTGCCTACGTTCGATGGGGGAGCCTCGGTCTCTCGTGAGGAGTTCAATGTGGCTATGACCACATTGAAAGAATCACTAGCAACCGAGGTCAAAGGCATGTTTGAAGATTTGCTTGAGGGGCTTAAATTATCCACCACACCGTTGGAAGTGGTTCGTCCCGCTACCAACGTGTCGGATGCTACTCCCGACAAGGGAGAAGCTAGTAGTGAACAAGCCCCGGTTACTAAGAATGGGAGTGGGATCTTTGCCCACTCTGCTCCTCCTACTCACTATGGAGGACTCGTTCCCACACCGCATTTAAATTCCGTTGGGCCCCCTCCTATGTTTATAAAAAATTCTGATTTTGCTACTTGGATGTTTCGCTTCAAACGTCATTTAAATCATTGCTCTACTAATCTTTGGAGAATCATTGAGCAAGGTTTTTATCCACGTGATCCTGACAACATGACTCCGAGAGAAACTGCGGATCATCAATTCAATGAGTCCGTTCTTTGCATACTTCAAGATGCTATCCCTCCCGAAGACATTGCACATCTTCGACCCTTCACTGTGGCCAAGGAAGCTTGGGAGCATGTTGGCACTATGTATAAGAGGAGCGCTAGCATTCAACGCTCAAACTATGACGTTGTGCAAGATGAAGCCGATGAGTTTGCTATGATCGAAGAAGAATATCCTCGTGAACTTTATCGGAGATAAACCACTCTTGCGGTCTCTCTTCGAGATCATGGGAGTAAGGACGCGGATGACAATTGGATCAAGCGCAAGTTTCTCAAGGCCATGATGCCCTACCATAAGGCCATGTCCTCTGTCATCCGTCAAAGACCGGACTTCCACCACTTGTCATTAAATGAAGTGTTGGATGAGTTCGTTGCCGTGAGGATCTTGGACAAGACCGCCGACAATGCGGTTTTAAGAGCTCAACGATCAAAGAAGCCTAACCTTGCATTGAAGGACAAGGCTTGTGTGGAAGAAGAGGAGGAGGATGATGATGATGAGAGTTGCCCCGAGGACACCAAATATGCCTATCATGAGCACATGGCTCTTGCTTCACGGCAATTTTGGGGCAACAAGAAGAACACGAGGCCCAACTTCAACAAGAACAACTCAAGTGGGAACAAGGGCAAGCAACGAGTGAGGACATGCTTCAACTGTGGAAATGTAAGCCACTTCGTTGCGGATTGACCATATGAGAAAAGAGAAGACTTTGGAGGCAAGCTTATCCGGAAGGACAAGGCCAAGTCTTATCCCAACAAGAACAACTTCAACAAGAAGACTCCTCCTAAAGGGTTGGTGGCCCAAGAAGAATATGTTGAGGATGATGATAATGATGAAAATGATGAGATGGTCACCATGGCCACAATTGCTATTGCTACTACTCCGCACTCATCTCTCTTCGACTCACCAAATGAGAACATCACCGCCAAGTGTCTCATGGCCAAGGCCACCAACAAGGTAACCCCAAACATCAATACTACCATCACTTCTAATCCTTCATTGATGGATTGTATTGATGAGAGTGAGGGAACTAAGGAGGGAGAGAATGAATTTGAGTTGTTCATGAGCAAACTCAAGGGAAAACCCAAGAAGCATTTTGTTGCTCTCTTGGAACAACTCAGTGAGGCCAATGACATGATCGAGGCTCACGAGGAGACCATTGCTAAAATGGAAGGTCATAGTCGAGACTATGTCGATGAAATATCATATCTCTCTAATGCTCTAGAGGAAGACGTGGTCTTCGTTTGGCTCTTGAGGAGTCACACAACGATGATCATGCTAAAGTAAAGAAAGATCTCGATCATGCTTTAGTTATCTCTCGTATGCTTAACTCCGAGAAGGCAAAACTTGGGGTTGACCATGATAGACTCAAGGAGGATTTTGTTACTCTTGAAAAGGCTCACAAGGCCTTGAAAGGTATGCATGCTTCTCTTAAGGAGTCTCATGATCAACTCCAAGTTTCGCTAACCAAGGAAAAGGCCATATTTCCTTGCATGGTGTTGATTGATAATGCAAATGCTACTAACCCATGTTGCGAGCATGTGCATCTTGTTGAAGAAAATGCCAAGTTGAGGAAGCAACTTGAGAAAGGCCTTGTGACATGCATACAAGGTGAGAAGAACCTCAACAACCTTTTGAGCAATCAAAAGGAGGTTGTGGCAAAGGAAGGAATTGGGTTTGCTCCTAAGCCCAAGAAGAAGAAGAATGACAAGACCAAGCTACCTCCCCCTCTCCGACAAACCTTTGTGAAAGAGGGAGAGGGCGCCTCTCAGAAGAAGAACAATGTGAAGGGTGGTGGTGTCAAGAAAAACCCCACCATACCATCAAACATGGCCGGCGACTTTAATCCTTCATATGTTTTATGTCGTGCTAGTGATGGTCATGTTTTCGCTAAATTTGTTGGTACTTCTTATGAGTGCATTGAATGGTCTATTTGGGTTCCTAAGACCCTTGTTACTAACCTCAAAGGACCCATTACCAAATGGGTACCTAAATCCAAGCATTGATCTCTTGTAGGAGTTTGCTTCCGGTGGGGGATCATGGTTGCTCGATAGTGGAGCCACAAATCATATGACCGGAAGCAAAGACTTGGTGGTGGACGTGCATCTAGGTTCATCTATGGCCACCAACGTCGAATGGGTTGATGCTTCATCTTCTAAGGTATTGGGGCTTGGCAAGGTTATTTTTTTCTCATGATCTCACGATCGAGAAAGTCATGCTTGTTGAGTCCCTTGCATACAATTTACTTTCTGTTCGCCAACTTGCATTCATGGGCTTTGCTACATTCTTTGATATTGATACCGTGGCCCTCTTGTGGAGCAAGACTCTTAAAGTAGCCTATGTTGGACATGTCGAGAACGGTCTTTATGTGGTTAACTTCTCGAAGCAACCCACTAAGACCGTGACATGTCTAATGGCTAAAGTTGATGTGGGATGGCTTTGGCATCGCCGGTTAGCCCATGTCAATATGAGATCTTTGCAAAGTCTTCTCAAGGGGGACCATGTCCGTGGACTAACAAATGTTAGCTTTGCCAAAGATCGTGCTTGCAGGGCTTGCATTGAAAGAAAGTTACATGAAACGGTTCACCCTCCCACGACTATCATCTACTCAAAAAGACCCCTAGAGCTCCTTCACATGGATCTCTTTTGGACTCCATCTTTTGATAGTCTTGGGGGTAGAAAGTATTGCTTGGTGATTGTGGATGATTATTCAAGATACACCTGGGTATACTTCTTCAAGAAGAAGAGTGAGACCGAACAAACCGTCATCAACTTTGCAAATGAAGTTCAACGACAACATGAAGCAAAGATTTTGATGATCCGAAGTCACAACGACACCGAGTTCAAGAACTACACCTTGGATGAGTTTCTTAGTGATGAGGGGATCAAACATCAATATGCAGCACCCTATACCCCTCAACAAAACGTGTAGCGGAGAGAAAGAACCGGACACTGATGGACGCGGCAAGGACCATGATGGCGGAATTCAAATATCCATACAACTTTTGGGCCGAAGCCATCAACACCGCTTGTCATGCATCCAATCGGCTCTATCTCCGCAAAGGCTTGAACAAAACTCCATATGAGATACTTACCAGTAACAAGCCCAATCTCAAGTACTTTCGGGTGTTCGGGTGTAAGTGTTTCATCCTCAAGAAAGGTGTTCGTTTGTCTAAATTTGAATCTAGAGCTCATGAGGGCATATTTGTTGGTTATACTACAAACTCTCATGCTTACCGTGTCCTCAACAAGTCCAATGGACTCATTGAGGAGACGAGTAACATAGAGTTTGATGAGAATAACGGCTCCCAAGTGGAGCAAAGTGGTACTTGTGATGTAGGTGATGAAATTCCTCCTCAAGTCATAAGAAGAATGGGTGTTGGATATATTCTACCCATTGAGGAACCTCTTGTGGCCGAAGGAGAAGGACAATGTTCCACTCAAGTGGAACCATCACCAACTCAAGACCCACACGCTTCCGAAGAACAAAGTGAAGGCCCTCAACCGGACGAACAAGGCCAAGTGCAAGATCAATCACAAGATGGTGGGGAGCCACCAAATGATGCACAAGGCCAAGTTCTACCCTCTGAGCAAGATCAAGATCAAGAGGAAGCGCAAGATCAAGATCAAGAGGAAGCGCAAGATCAAGATTATCAACTCAATGCTCCTCAATTATCTCTTGAAGAGCAATTGGAGTGTCGTGCTGCAAAAGTTGCCTCCAGGCTTGCTTCCAGAGAACATCACATGGAGAATATTCTTGGAAGCATCAAAAGGGGGGTAAGCACTCGTAGACAATTAGCAAACTATTGTGCACATCAAGCTTTTGTCTCCTATGTTGAACCTCAGAAGGTCTATGAGGCGCTCGAAGACCCTGATTGGCTTAATGCCATGCATGAAGAACTCCACAACTTCGAGCGTAACAAAGTGTGGCGTCTGGTGCCGAGGCCAAAGGAGAACCATAATGTCATTGGAACCAAGTGGATCTTTAAGAACAAGCAAGATGCTCACGGCATTGTTATCCACAACAAGGCGCGTCTGGTGGCTCAAGGCTACTCCCAAGTCGAGGGTATCGACTACGGTGAAACCTTTGCCCCCGTTGCTCGCCTTGAATCTATTCGTTTGTTGCTTGCCTATGCTTCTCATCATAATTTTAAGCTACAACAAATGGATGTGAAAAGTGCATTTCTTAATGGTCCTATTAATGAGTTGGTGTATGTCAAACAACCCCCGGGGTTTGAGGATCCCAAGTTCCCCAATCACGTGTATCAACTCGATAAGGCACTCTATGGCGTTAAACAAGCCCCACGTGCGTGGTATGAGCATCTTACCGAGTTGTTACAAGATCGTGGGTTTGAAATTGGGAAAATCGACCCCACTCTTTTTACTAAGAAGGTCAAAGGGGAGTTGTTTGTCTGCCAACTATATGTTGATGATATTATCTTTGGTTCTCCTAACAAAGCTTTCAATGATGAGTTCGCCACACTCATGACCACACATTTTGAGATGTCCATGATGGGAGAGTTGAAGTACTTCCTTGGGTTTGAGATCAAGACAAGAAGAGAAGGAATCTTCATCAAACAATCCAAGTATACTCAAGACATGCTCAAGAGGTTTAATCTAAGTGATGTCAAGCCGGCTACTACTCCAATGCCAACCAAGTGCCAACTTGACATTGATCCCAATGGTAAAGCCGTGGATCAAAAGGTATATCATTCTATGGTAGGATCCTTGCTTTACCTTTGTGCATCTAGACCGGATATTATGTTGAGTGTGCGAATCTGTGCACGGTTTCAAGCCTCACCTAATCAAAGTAACTTTGTGGCAGTCAAGCAAATCTTTTGATATTTGGCTCATACCCCAAACTTTGGCTTATGGTACCCAAGAGGAGCAAACTTCAACCTTGTAGGTTTCTCTGATTTGGACTGGGTGGGAGACAAAGTGGATAGGAAGTCCACTTCCGGAGGGTGCCAATTTCTTGGTTGCTCTCTGGTAAGTTGGTCGTCCAAAAAGAAAAGTTGTGTGTCTCTCTCGTCCACCGAAGCAGAGTATGTGGCAGCTGGCAGTTGTTGTGCTCAACTCCTATGGATGAGGCAAACTTTAAAGGATTACGGTGTCACTTGTGAGTTGTGACAAAGTGCCTCTTTGGTGTGACAATGAAAGTGCCATCAAGATTTCTCTTAATCCGGTGCAACATTTCAAGACGAAGCATATTGAGATTCGGTATCACTTCATCCGGGATCATATTCGGCAAGGAGAAATTGAGCTTCACTATGTCAACACTCATGATAACCTTGCAGATATCTTCATGAAGCCCTTGGATGAAGCAAGATTTCGCGAGTTAAGGCATGAGCTAAATATCATTGATTTGAGCAATGTGGCTAGAGCACCTGCACACCCCACCATACTCTTCATATTGTCTAATCTAGGTGTAGGCATGGACATAGGGGGAGTGTTGTTCTCTCAATGAACTCTCCCTCCCCCCATTATGCATAAATTGATCAACTTTTCACATTCGTCATTTATGATGACACTTATGTTTCAAAGACGAGTTTTGGTTATGGGCCCAAGGATAATTCTTCGCGGTGCCATGCCATTTGACTCTAACATAGGTGGCTCCGGCCACCTCCCTCGGGCTAGGTTGGTTTTTCTCGTTGGTTTTTGCTCTTTGAGTTTTCTTCCTCTTACTATAGTGACTAGCTCCATCCTAAACTTCTCATCCAAGCCATCTATTCCAAATGTACGCAAGCTTGTTATCTTGGAGTGGGATGTTGCTCCGTGGCGGTACAACCGGTGGTACCAGTGGTTCTACCGCTTTACCACCAGGTTACAGCCCAGCAGTTGTACCGGTCAAGAGCCAGCGGTTCTACCGCTGGTACTCTGACCTGTACCCCTGGTCGGTACTACCGCTGTTGGTGTGCGGTACTACCGCCTTGCGCGGAAGTACCGCCCCAACCACCTGGTAGCGTCTGGAGCGGTACTACATGTCCCCGGACCGGTACTACCGGCTGTTGTTCAGGGCGGGTATAAATAGCACGAACTGAAGAGGTTTCTCTGTTTCCCCTTCACTCGTCCGTTCCTTTTGCCCTAGCCGCCGGTTGCTCCGCCCACTGCCCCGAAGCGCCCTCCGGCACTTCGGATCGGTCGGCCCTTCATCGGATCCGCTCTGTGGAGGCCGCCTCCTCCTCGATCTCCTCCCATGGATACCGGTATTGCCCTGCTCTTCTCCTTTTAGGGTTCTCATCTTGAATCCTTCTTCAAGGGCAATGCTAGTGTTCCCTCATTTTTGGCTAAATGTTTTGAGGAAGAGATCCTTATAGACTCCTATTCACTTGTGCGTAGTTAATAATAGACATAGTGCATCTAGTTTTGAGATCGGGTAGTTCCTCTCCTCAACTTGGCAGATCCGTTCTCAGCGGTACTACCGGTTCCCACGACCAGTACTACCGCCGGACCGGAACTACCGGTTCAGTTACCGAAACAACCGGTTGCTCTGAATATATATGCACTGTCTCTATTCTACTCACTGTTCAAGAAATCTTCCGATTCAGCGATTTATCGTTCGATTTATCGCTACTCTTGTGGTGACCGATAAAATTATGCATTATCTTCACTATTTATCGGGAATCTACTGATAAATCAGGCCTATTCCTAACATTATGTTTGCCAAAAGTATGTTTATTTTAGTTTTGTTGGCCTTGTTTTGCAATATGTACTATTGTCCTATTTTGTTTGTCATTATAAGAGGGTTCAAATGCTAGCAATCAAGGTAACACTTCTGTCCAATATTGTTTTGGTGTTGGATATAACATATTTCAGTGTTGGGCACCTTGGATTTGCAAAAAATGGTCGATTAACAGTCGACCGATAAAATCGATTAATCGGCCGATTTCCGATTAATCTCTAATCTCCACCTGACCGAGACGATAACGATAAGCGATATCCTCAACATTGATTCTACTTACGTACTTGTGAATTATTCTTCTGATCTTGTGTACATTCCTCTCATCTTTTCTGGGTTGCTATGTGTTCTCCGTGTGCGTTTGCAGGTGGCTCTAGCTCTCATGCTGGTCAGTTCGCCAAGAAGAAGGCCCGTAGGGGTAAGAGGCCAGCAGACAATGAAGAAGTTCACAAGGTTGTGGTCCCCTCCAAAACCACTCGCCGGGAAAAGTCAGTTGCGACCAAGCAGCGTGCAGCGCTTCCTATTAATAAGTGGAAGCTTCCGGACTGGGAGAGGTTTTGCTTTCAGGATCCTTACACAGTACCACCTCCTCCTCGCTGGAATAATCCACAGTTCCGCAATGAAATGCAAATGAGAATTGTGTCTGAAATCTTCGAGCACCACAAGAACAAGTTCACCCGGATGTGGTCCATTGACCTTGAGCGGTGGAGAAACAACCTCAATTACTTTGGAGAGGCTCTGGAGGTCTGTGAGGAGTTTGACTTGATCAAGCTCATGGAGTTGCGCTGTGATTTTTATGTGGAGCTTATTCATCACTTTTATGCCACTGTCCACTTCGGAAGTTACGATCAGCGTCACCTCTCTTTTATGTGCTGGGATGAGTTCTTCCGTGTTCCCTGGAGTGCCTTCTGCAATGCTCTGGGCTATGCTGACACAGGCTTGGAGGGTCAAGGTGGTCTCCGTCCTCACGACCGAGCCAACCCCATGGATAAGGTGAAACTTGCTCTTCTGTATATCCCTGGCCGTGGCATTATGGGTAAATCCAATGATCTTCAGCCAGTCTATGATATTCTACACCGTGTGTTCCATTGTGTGCTGCTGCCCAAGGTTGGGAACCAAGATGACATTTATGGATATCTGGTGGATTTGCTTGTGGCCATGAAGACCAAGTGTGGCAAGGGCATCACTTTTGATGTGTCCAAGTGGATATGGGAGGAGATGTACAACTGTGTCTGGTACCGCAAGGTACCGATCTATGCTCCCTTTGTGATGCGCTTCCTATACTTAGTTTGGGAAGTCCGGAGGCCTGGAGAGCCTCTTTCTACTCTAGATAGGCTCACGGAGCATGAGATCAAGTTGCTGAAGCAGAAGAAACATGATGCTCCTTGATTCCATGCGGGGAATGAGGAGGATACCTTTGCTACCTCGGATGATGAGGACTTTGAGTTGGAAGCGGGGGCCAAGCCCTCTTGGGTGGAGAAGCTTACTGCCAAGGTCAAGAAGACCTTCTGCTTACAACCCCACATTCAGAAGAAGCTATACAAGGCACATGTGACTGAGAAGATGGCGCGCCGCAGACAAATTCAAATGATGAAGCACCTCAATGTGCCAGATGTGAAGAGTGGCTCTGAGAAGAGCATCACTCCTGAGGATAAGTGGTGTCTGGCTAACTGCCAGTAGTCTGATGACGAGCCCATGACATCTACTACTCGAGTGAATGTGGATGCTACGGAGACTGAGGCTGAGGCTGCTGAGGATGTTGAGGATGCAGAGGATGCTGAGGACTCTGACGATAATGATTCTGATGACTCCCTGGCGACATGCGATGAGATTTACTGAGCCCTAGGGCGTTAGTCTCGCTCTTTTCCTTTTTGGTGCTTGATGCCAAAGGGGGAGAGAGTTACTAGGTCACGGGAGTTGCATGGGTTTTTCTTGCTATTTTCCTCGTCTGTTCCTGTTATTTCTATCTTGTGAACTTATCCTATGTTATGTCCTTATGCATGGTGTGAGACATGTGTGCCCTTATCTAGTTATCTATGCACTTATTTTTTTTAGCTCTCTGCAATCATATGCTTTGTTGACTACCTTATTGGATTGTGGTCGCTGGTCGGTCTATAAAACCTAGGGGGAGCATAAATCCTAGCTTGAGCACTTTAGCATTCCAAAAGCAAACTCTAAATAAGTTCTCACACTCAGGGGGAGCTCTGCCTACATTTTATAGAACCCCCGTGATTTTCATGCGGTTGTCATCATTCACCAAAAAGGGGGAGATTGTAAGGGCATCTCTTGCATAGGGTTTTGGTGATGATGACAATTCATGTGTGGACTAATCGTGCGTCAAATATTACTCAGGTATACAGTATGTGGCACAAGACGGTTAGGCCTTCCCTCTAGAAGGAAAAGATCGAAGACGGATTTTCCGACGCCTTTTGTTTCCCTTGGTCGTAGGAAATCCGTACTATTAAGAGGGAACCCACATCGGAAGGTATTGGGTGAATCAAGTCACGTACACAGTTACTATGCACCCACTATATTGCCTCCGTTCGAGGAGAGAGAGGTCCCCTTGGTTTCTAATGTGTGTGCAGTTTCCTCTACTGCAGTAGTACCGCTGTTAGCGGCGGTAGTACCGGTGGCCGGTAGTTCCGGTCGAACCACCGCCCCTAGTACCGCACAAGGGTGATTACCTTCTGTACTAGGTGCAGTGGTGGACCGGTGGTGGCCCGGAAGTACCGGTGTCCTCTCGACGAACCGGTATTACCGGTGCTCAGAGCGGTAGTACCGCTTCGACTGCCATCACTCTGGAGCTACTGCCCTTGCGGTTGTTCCGGCTCTACCACCGCCCCAACTACCGTCCTTGGTTAAAACCTTCTAGACTCGAAGCGGTAGTTGACCGGTGGTGGGGCGGTAGTTCCGGTTTTCTCCGGAAGACCGGTACTACCGTGTTCTACACCGGAAGTACCGCCTTGGTGCCTTGGCTGCGGTTTCCTTCACACACCGGTAGTACCGGTGGGTTGAGCGGAAGTATCGGTCCAGTGCATTTCTGCACATAACGGTTGGTTTCTTGGGGACCCTATTTAAGGAGGTCCTTCTCCTACCTCCCACCTATCTCTTGCCTCTCTCTCTCCTCCATTAATGCCATTGAATCTTTCTTGCCGGATCTCTCTCCCTAGCCAACCAAACTTGTTGATTTGCTAGGGATTGAAGGAGGAGATCTAGATCTACACTTGCACCAAATGAAACTTGATTCCCCCATACTTTCTTGTGTGGATTTTGTTACTGCCAGGACCCCGATCCTAAGTCACACCGATCTAGTTGTAACACGTCATATCACTTTGCGGCCTCACGCACGGTATCCCCATGGGTGCCACCTTACCTGGCCCGGGACCGTTTGCGCATTTTGGCACATGTATATGACAGTTTCGCTAGCATCCAAATGACAGAGAACCCGGGCCGACATGGCTAGTTATAAACCAAAAGTGGCACTAAATTACAGAGACAGGCATCCATGACCCAGTAACGAACGTGTCGGTCATCAACGTATGAACCCAAGTCGTAGCAAGCTACATGGACTTAAAGGAACAACGCGTGGCATTTCCCCTAAGGGACAGACACAGGAACGAAGAAGGACACATGCGAGCCAGCCTACGTGTTCCGAGCAGTAGCAAGCTACCAAGGCTCATTGGAAGCACTAGGAGGCATTTCCCTGTAAGATAGGCTACCAAAGGAAAACAACTAGGTGTCGGATCCCACACATACCAAGCATTTCAATCATACACACAATATGCTCAATATGTGCAAATACAACATTGCATCACAACAGAACTCTATGACTCAAAGTACTTTATTTAAGAGGCTCCAAGAGCCATAAATAACATATTCATACAGGTAGGGGTCACATGACCCAACACTCAAGTCATACAGTCATACAAGCACAAGCGGAAGCTACATGTCTGAGTATAGACAACTTAGAAACTAAAATAGGCTTGGTGTAGCCTGACTATCTACAAGGCCCTTCACAAGCTCCAGATCTCCGTCTGGGTAGCAAGCTACTCGTCGACGTCAACGTCTATGTAGAACCCATCAGAAGGGGCAGGGTTCTCCTCTGCAACAGTTATTAAGCAAACATGAGTACAAAGGTACTCAGCAAGTCTTACAACAGAACCTATCATACATGCAACATTGTCAACAGGGGTAGTGGAGTTCATAGCAGAAAGCCAGCTTTGACTCTTGGCTAACCTATACTACAACTCTCAACAGATTGCAAGATATTACTACGTACACGAGTCCTCTACTCACCACAACAATACACCACCGAGGATCCTCTTCCGTCATCCTACGGAAGGGCCATCCACGGCACTCACACTTGTCTTGAGGCTTTTAGTAGTATCCATCAACTTGTCTATGAACTGTAAGAGTAACCAAGTAGTCCGTACCGCGAACAACTACTATTCGAATAGATTGATAACCCTGCAGGGGTGTACTTCTTCACACACGCTTCCACCACTTATCGCCGTTTACTCGACATGTACTCGGCAACCTTCAAGCGGAAGCCCAGCGAGGGTGTCAGCCACGACCTGACTAACTACAAAAGTCTCTCGTCCAGGTTTATCGCCTATTTGGGTTCCATCCGTGGGGAGATCCGGCCGGGGTGTCGCTCACGGCCCCAAACGATGAGTATAGGGTTCCCGAGTCACCAAACGGGCAACCGGTACACCGTGCCACGTACCTGTCGCATCACAGCCCACCCCGAGGGTCAACGCTGTGCACGACCACCAGTAAACTACAAACACCAGAAACTAGTTGCAACTCCTGGACAGAGAACAAGGGCAGTTAATAAGACGAGAGGGCTTCGAGCGCCCGGAGCCCAATGCGTGGTAGTAACTGTAACTTGAATCACACATACAGATCTCAGGTCCTGTAGACGGTTCCAATGAAACAACCCACCACGTACTCCTACATGGCCTTTCATCGATACCTTTACCAAACGTGTTCCACACTTCCCTCTCTTTACCGATATGATCATTTCACTCTGATCCATCACCCAGATGAACCAGACCTGACACAACTCTAAGCATAGCAGGAAACATAAACAAATAGCATGGTGGATCACACATCACATGGCTCAAACAACTCCTACACATGCTAGTGGGTTTCAACTATTTACTGTGGCAATGACAGGTCATGCAAGGGAATAGGGTTCAACTACCGCAGCAAGTAGCAGTTCACACGTTGTTGCCTTAATGCAGTAAAAGAGAGCAGGAGCGAGAAGATGGGTTTGTATCGGAATGATCAATGATTGCTTGCCTGACAGAGTGGTTGTCGGGTACTACTCTTCAGCTGGATACGCAGAAGTATCCTCGGGAGCAGGACCTAACACGGAGAATAACGACGATACAATCAAAAAGCAAACAAATGCAACAATATGATGCATGCTCATGATATGGCAAGATGCATGTGATTTGGGCTAATGCAACTATAACCAGAAGGGTTTGAGCCCATTTGAATCAAAGATTCAAATTGAAACTCAAACTATTATTTATTTAAGTGCATTATCATGTTTTAGAGTATAAAGCAAGGTTAACTTGCTCAAACATGCATGAAACAAGTGCCATTGGAAAGATTGGATTTTTCTGATCAATTTTCATATATAAATCTTTTCCATCTAAGCTACTGCTGAATTTATATGATTTTTTGAAGTTTAAAGCATTTTCTGGAATTTCCTGAAATGTTTTTAAAACAAATAATCCCAGAAAATCCTTTACTGCGTCAGCATGACATCATGCTGATGTCAGCAACTCAATAGACTGATCCAGGTCAAACCTGACTGGTGGGTCCCTCATGTCAGTGTCTTTGGAGCTAATTCCGGTCAAAACTAGAGTTGACTGGGTTTGACTAAGCGATGGGGCCCACTGTCAGTGACTGTGGTGGTTAATCTAATTACTGTTAGCTCCTAATTAACAGGCCACGTCAGCCCGCCGGAGTTTGGCCGGCGACGACCATTTCGCACGGCGGTGACTCATCGGAATCCTTGTTCCGGCGACCATTTGTCGCACGGATGGGCTCTATGTGCTCCTGGTGATGCACCGCATCCAACGGTGCCACTGGTTGGTCGATTGGTCGCCGGAGTCGACGGCGACGAGCTCGTCCGCGGCGGCGCTCGCACGGACTTGGCCGGGACGGTGTTGTGGTGCACGGGAGGAGGAGTTAGGGGTGGCATTACCTTGCTGGTGTTCTACTGATCCTAATGGCGTGCTCAGCTGCGAGGCACGGTGCCTGTGGCCACGGCGGCGAGTTGGCCGGCGGCGGTGAGCTACGGTCAGCAAGGGGGCGGCGGCTACAAGGCGTAATCGAGCCCGTGGAGAAAGGGGTTCGAAGCGTGAGCTCACAGCGGTCGTAGAGGGCGTCGAAGCAAGCTCGCGGGAGGTCGGACGGCGACGTACGGGCGGCGGCGATCTCCGGCGCCGAAGGTTGAAGACGACGGCGGGGAGGGTGTTGCAGAGCTTCTGGTGTCGTGTGCGTCGGTGGGGAGCTTCGGGGCGATGCGGCGGAGCTAATGGTGCGTCGGGGAGGCGAGGGAGTGGCGTAGGGCGCGGTGGCAGCGATCGGCGGCGACGAGCTCGCTCGGTGTAGCTCGGCGGAGGGGAGAGAGGAGGGGAAAGACACAGAGGAGAGGGGAGCGGTCGAGGAGGGTCTGCGTGGCGTCGTCCGGTTCCATCCAGGGCGTCGAAAGGGCCAGCCAGGCAGGCAGGAGGTGGCCGGCGCGTCGGCGGCGCTCGCCACCGAGCTGCTTCATGCGTTGGCATGGCGAAGAAGAAGGGGATGCCCCTGGTGGGCTGGGCCGTCTGGGCCAGGCAGGTAAGTCTGCTTCTTCCTATTTTTTCTATTTACTTTCTGTTTCATTTCTTTTGCAACTTTGTTGAATTAATAAAAATGCCAGAACATTTTTATAACTCATAGAACTAGTCATTACCACTGTATATAATATGAACAGTATGGAACATTTTAGTTTATGATTATTTGGGCACATAAAATATTTTATAGCATTTAAATGCCCAAATGCAAATACCATATGAATTAATCCAGAGACCTTGGATGTCCTAGAAAATTGTGCACCATTTTTGGCAGAGGTTTAAGACCAAGGCAGAAATGATGAACATTTTTGAAGGGCATTTTGGTTACATTAAAAAAGATTTTAACAAACCCTAGTTGTTAGAAGAGGTTGCTGGGGTTTCTGTCATTCCCATTTCAAGTTTCTTTGGAAAGTAAACATGATGCACACTCTAGCTAGTCCTAATGCAAGCACTGACTAGGGATGTGACAACTCACCCCCACTCAAACGAATCGCGTCCCGAGATTCGGGTTCCTCCGGAAAGAGGGTGGGGTACTCAAGTCGAAGACGATCCTCCCTTTCCCAAGTAGCTTCACTCTCGGAATGATGTGACCATTGAACCTTGAGAAACTTAATATTGTGACGTCGAGTGGTACGCTCGGTTTGATCAAGAATACGAACGGGGTATTCTCGATATGTGAGATTGTCCTGGAGATCAAGCGTTTCGTGGTCCACTCCGCGGATAGGATCCGAGAAGCAACGCCTGAGTTGAGAAACGTGGAAGACATCATGAACTCTGGAAAGGTGCGGAGGTAGTTCCAATTGGTAGGCAACTTCTCCTCGTTTGGCAAGAATGCGAAAAGGACCGATGTAACGAGGGGCCAATTTGCCTTTGATACCGAAGCGATGGGTTCCTTTAAGAGAAGTAACCCGAAGGTAAGCCTTATCGCCGACTTCAAAAGTCACAACCTTATGATGACTATCATATTGGCTCTTCTGGCGAGACTGGGCTGTTTTCAATTTCTCACGAACGATGCGAACTTGCTCTTCCGCTTCCTGGATCATATCTGGACCAAAGAATTGTCTTTCCCCGGTTTCTGACCAGTTAAGAGGTGTTTGACACCTTTGTCCATATAGAACTTCGAAGGGAGCCTTGCCCAAGCTGGCTTGATAACTATTGTTATAAGCGAATTCGGCAAATGGAAGACACTTCTCCCAATCCATACCGAAAGAGATGGCAGAGGCTCGAAGCATATCTTCCAGAATTTGATTGACTCGTTCCACTTGACCACTCGACTGAGGATGGAAGGCGGTGCTGAAAGAGAGATGAGTTCCCTTAGCATTCTGGAAACTTTCCCAAAATCGTGAAGTGAAAATACTTCCACGGTCTGAGTTGATCTCCAACGGCACACCATGAAGTGATACTATCCGAGAGATATACAAATCTGCTAGCTGGCTAGCGGTAATACTCTCTCGAACAGGCAGGAAATGGGCTACTTTGGAGAGGCGGTCGATAACGACGAAGATAGCATTATTCCCTTTCCTGGTCCTGGGAAACCCGGTAATGAAGTCCATACCGATCTTGTCCCATTTCCATTCAGGAATAGCTAAAGGTTGGAGGGTGCCAGCAGGCCGTTGATGCTCTGCTTTAACTCAACGACAAACGTCGTAGTTAGCAATAAATTGAGCGATTTCTCTCTTCATCCTAGTCCACCAGAACCTCTGACGTAGGTCCTGATACATTTTGGTACTACCGGGATGAATCGTGAGAGGAGATTCATGAGCCTCCTTAAGGATTAACTGCCGTAGATGTTGGTTCTTGGGAACCACTAAACGGTTCTCGAAGGAAACAACACCTCTGTTATCAATGGAGAAACAACCTGCAACTCCTTTGTGAATGTTTCTCTTAATTCGGGAAATCCATGTATCTTGCTTCTAGGCAGCTATGATTTGATCCATAAGGGTAGGTTTCGCCACCAAGGTGGATAGGAATCCTCGCGGAACAATGTGAAGGTTAAGCTTACGAAATTCCTCGTGAAGAAGTGGTTGCCCTTGGTGTAGCATCAAGTTGTTACAATAAGACTTACGACTTAGTGCGTCAGCCATGACATTGGCCTTCCCAGGGGTGTAAGTGATTCCTAAGTCGTAATCTGTGAGCAACTCAACCCAACGTCTTTGCCTGAGATTCAAATCTGGTTGGGTGAAGATGTATTTCAGACTTTGGTGATCAGTGAAGATTTCACAGCGATTACCAAGAAGGTAATGTCGCCATGTTTTGAGTGCGTGAACTACAGCTGCAAGCTCTAGATCATGTGTAGGATAGTTATCCTCATGTGGACGCAACTGTCGGGATGCGTAAGCAATCACTTGACAATCTTGCATGAGTATGCAACCTAGTCCTTGTCGCGAGGCGTCGCAGTAGATAATAAAGTCCTTAGAAAAGTCTGGTGGTACCAGTACGGGTGCAGATGTCAGGCGTCTTTTCAGTTCCTGAAAGCTGGACTCGCACTGTGGGGTCCACTCAAACTTTTTATCTTTCTTGAGGAGTTCAGTTAGAGGTTTAGCAACCTTGGAGAAATTCTTGACGAAGCGTCGGCAGTAGCTCGCTAAGCCAAGGAAACTCCTAACTTGCTTGATCGATTCAGGGGGCGTCCAATCAAGGACGGCTTGAACTCGCTCGGGATTGACAGCAATACCCTTGCCAGAGATCACATGACCTAGATAGGTCACTTTCGGCAACCAGAATTCACATTTAGAGAATTTGGCATAAAGGCGGTGCTCTCGAAGTTTCGACAATACCAGCCTTAGATGCTCGGCATTATCTTTCTTGTTTTTGGAGTAAATGAGTATATCATCGAGGTATACCACGACGAATTTATCCAAATACTCCATGAATATAGAATTCATTAGCCGGGAGAAAGTGGCTGGGGCATTGGTTAATCCGAAGGACATGACGGTGTACTCGTATTGGCCATAACGAGTAACAAAAGCCGTTTTAGGAATGTCCCCGTTCTTGATCTTGATTTGATGGTAGCCCAACCTCAAATCCATTTTAGAAAAGATTGAGGATCCAGCGAGCTGATCATACAGGTCGTTGATCCGGGGGAGTGGATACTTGTTCTTTATGGTGACCAGATTGACAGGTCGGTAATCAACAACCAACCGTTCCGTTCCATCCTTCTTTTTGACGAAGAGGACGGGACAAGCCCAAGGGGAAGAACTAGGACGGATGAAACCCTTTTTCAAGGACTCATCGAGTTGTTTCTTAAGCTCAGCTAATTCTAGGGGTGCCATTTTATAAGGTCTCCTAGAGATTGGAACAGTTCTTGGAATAAGATCTATCACGAACTCGACATCTCTGTCAGGTGGAACACCTGGCAGTTCTTCTGGAAAAACATCTGGAAAGTCACGGACTACCGGAATATCTTCGAGTTCTGGTAGAGGGCTAGCATTAAGAGAGTAGAGCTGACGCTCAGCCATTTGGGTCAAGACATTGACTGTCTTGCCGGATGGGTGTGTAAGTTGAACGGTCCTAGTGTAGCAATCAATCTTGGCGTAATGAATTGTCATCCAATCCATACCCAAGATGATGTTTATGTCCGAGGACTTGAGAGCGATTAGAGATGCAAGGAAAACAAGTCTATCGACAAGAATTTCATTTCCATGGCTTACCCTAGAGGTTTGCCACTTAGAACCAGGAGTTTGAATAACCATGGAAGTAGGCATGTCACAAAAAGTCATGTTGTGCATTCGAGCATAGCTCTCAGATATGAACGAATGGGATGCTCCAGTATCGAAAAGAACAGATGCCAGATGGCAGTTAACGAGAAGCGTACCAAGGACGATGTTAGGATCATCATAAGCTTCCTCAGCAGAGACATAGTTGACATGACCACGTGCAGTGGGGATTGGCTTGACATAATTCACCTTGCCGGTTGGCTTACCACGGCCAACGGGTTTTCCTGGTTGGTTCTGAGGACACTCACGCATGTAGTGCCCTGGTTCTCCACACTTGAAGCATGTCACAGTGCCAGTGCGTGGAGAAAAGTTGGTAGGTGGTCCTCCATAAGTCTTGGCAGGTGCATACTGTTGAGTTGGGCGAGGCGCCTCATAGGATGGCCTCGGTGTGTACTTGGATGGCAGAGCAGTGTTAGGAACCCACACACGGCGCTTGTGAGAGCCAGAGCCAGATGAGGAACCAAAGTCACGAGGATGCTTGTGTGTGGATTCGAAATCAGTCTGGCCCGTCTCAGCACTGATGGCTTTGTTCACCAACTTCTGGAAGGATGTGCACTCGTGCAGACGTAGATCTCGGCGGAGTTCGGGGCTGAGTCCCTTGCGGAACCTCGCCTGCTTCTTGGCATTGGTGGATACTTCCTCAGGTGCATAGCGTGCCAAGTTGCCAAACTTGTGACTATAGCCATCCACGGTTAACCAGCCCTGGGTGAAATTGCAGAATTCCTCCCGCTTGCGATCCATGAGACCTTCCGGAATGTGATGTTCACGGAATGCCTCACTGAACTCAGCCCAAGTAGTGATTTGGCCAGCAGGACGCATAGCCTCAAAGTTCTCCCACCAGAGACTGGCAGGGCCCTCAAGATGGTAGGCGGCGTAGATAACCTTGTCAACTTCGGCCACACGGGCAGAGTGTAGCTTGTGGGTGATACTACGAAGCCAGTCATCTGCATCCAGAGGTTCGGTGGAATGATGGAACTTCGGTGGGCACATCTTGATAAAGTCGTTGATTGACACCACGTCATTCCTCTGACGAAACCCAGTGTTCTGCTCTATGTGTTCCAGCAGACGATTGGTCTCTCTCTTGTTCCGTTCTGCCTCGAGCATAACTTCAGCCAAGGAGGGTGGCTGGGGCAGATTCTCATCTCTAGCCCCACTAGCCTCACCCTGCTCCTGAGCAGCAGGAGTGCTGCGAGTGTTGACCATCCTAGGAAAACAAAACAACGGTTTAGACAAGGATGGCCAAAACTTGACATAGGAGTGCAGAATGTAATGGATGACACGGAATGCAGAGATGTTCATCCGTACGACATGGTAATATAGAAATTTCCATATATACACCAGTGGTCATACACACCACACATAGTTTAGTACAAGCCAAGGCTAAAGTACAACTGCGGTGAAAGATGATACATCCCATCAGAGGCATTCCAAGCTCCTATACATTATTTAACTACACCTCCGGAACTCAGTACACACTAAGTCATATTCCACAAGACGCGAAGGACTGTGGAAATACAACTACTACGATACTACTACTGCCACGGTCTAGCTCAAACATTCCCGTAGTAATCTTCGTAAAGATTACCACCGTAGCCTGGAAGTGGAACAGATGGATCTTGAAACTCTCGAGCACTCGAAGGCTATGGACCAAAGGGACATGGATGTGGCCTCGGGCCTGATGCTGGTGGTAACCGACGCCCACGTGGACGTGTAATACCCCCAACGTCACACCAATCCATACGATCAGGCGGACGAGTCCGCACGGGGTACAGATCCCGCATATCCAGATATCCGGCGTGCACAGCAGGTGCAAGCCGTGTCAAAGTAGTCCAGTGGGCGGCTCGAGTGTTATACAGCTCCATTCGGAGGGCACGGACCTCACGGTCCCTATCCTCCAGCATTTGAACAGTAGTCTGAAGCAGTGGCTCCTCATGAGCAGCATCAGTATACAGACTAGTGTAGTAGCCTTCCTCTCCGGGAAGTGAGGCTGGCATGTAACAGAACTCAGTGTTCAGCAACAGGGCATGCCTAGCTCGGAGGATGGTCATCATCGAATAAGAGGCATCCTACACTGCCATCTCGATAGTAACCCCGAGTCCATAAGACCAATGGATGGGGTCGTTAGCTCCGGGATATGAGGGGTATATCCGGACTGTGCAGAAATACTGACTCTGATTGAAATCCCGGTACTATTCCTCCACGGTGTACTCAGGATACCAGCGGTAACCGGTCTCAGTCAACATACGGACTAGCATGGCCGTGTGACCGGGCACATTAATGCACCGAGTCAAACGAACCACTTGGTGAGGTGTGCGGCCAGACATCTGAAACACGAAGTAATGCAAAGGCATTAGTGTTTCTGGAAGAAATCGGGCAGCATAACAACTGTAAATGCTCAAAAAAGATTTTGAGACATCATACAAATGATAGCATAGCCACTCAACAATATCATAACAAGGTTCCGGGTCCAACAAATCCTCATACTAAAAGGGTAGAAACTGAACTGAGGCTTGAAACCAACAATCCTAAGAGTCTACGGATTAGTAACACGTGAACCTAGTAAGGATAAGAGGCCTAGTCCTAAACCCCCGTAGAAAGAATAGACTGACTCAGATCAGAAGGGAATAAGGTAAAGGAGTAAAAAGAGCCTTACGTTCCCTTCCACAATCAATTCCCCTACATATAACTAAGAATTTTTCTAGACTCAACATCGACCAGTTTGGCTTGAGAAACCTACAGGCAGTCCGGCTCTGATGCCAACGCTGTTAGGACCCCGATCCTAAGTCACACCGATCTAGCTGTAACACATCATATCACTTTGCGTCCTCACGCACGGTATCCCCACGGGTGCCACCTTACCTGGCCCGGGACCGTTTGCGCATTTTGGCACACGTATATGACAGTGTCGCTAGCATCCATATGACAGAGAACCCGGGCCGACATGGCTAGTTATAAACCAAAAGTGGCACTAAATTACAGAGACACGCATCCATGACCCAGCAACGAACGTGTCGGTCATCAACGTATGAACCCAAGTCGTAGCAAGCTACATGGACTTAAAGGAACAATGCATGACATTTCCCCTAAGGGACAGACACAGGAACGAAGAAGAACACATGCCGGCCAGCCTACGTGTTCCGAGCAGTAGCAAGCTACCAAGGCTCATTGGAAGCACTAGGAGGCATTTCCCTGTAAGATAGGCTACCAAAGGAAAACAACTAGGTGTCGGATCCCACACATACTAAGCATTTCAATCATACACACAATATGCTCAATATGTGCAAATACAACATTGCATCACAACAGAATTCTATGACTCAAAGTACTTTATTTAAGAGGCTCCAAGAGCCATACATAACATATTCATGCAGGTAGGGGTCACATGACCCAACACTCAAGTCATACAGTCATACAAGCTGTCAGGCCCAAGATGCGATTCTATCCCGATCACGTGACACTTATGTGATTGGGGCACAACCGCATTTTGGGCGCTTAGCAAGATGGATATCATTACATCGTACCATTACATACATACATGGGGATACAACAATACTTACAAGTCACATGAATACAACAACATCAATACAAGGTATCCCACTATGAATACAAACATGAAAAGCACAAAGACATCCATCTGCAATCCCAGGCTGCCGACCCGGAACCTAACCCAAGACTGAAGAAGAATAAGAAGAAGAAAGAACTCCAACACAACGATCAACGCTCTCACGTCAAGACATCGGAAACCTGCACCTGCAACTGTTGTGGTAGTATCTGTGAGCCACGAGGACTCAGCAATCCCATAACCATGGGTAACAAGACTATCAAAGCTTAATAGGTAGGAGAGGTAAAGTGGTGAGGTTGCAACAGCGGCTAAGCCAAAATATGGTGGCTAACTTACGAGTACAAGAATAAGATGAGCATCTACGCAAACGGTCGTAACTAGTAGTGATCGCTAAAGATACTGAACTACATACGAGTCAAACATAACCCCACCGTGTTCTCTTCTCGAATTGAAAAGAGACAGTCACGGTTACTCACACAGTTGTGTGTTTTACTTTGGATCCTCTGTCAAGTTTTCTACAACCGGACATTAACAAATTCCAATCTGCCACATAACCGCGGGCACAGCTTTCGAAAGATCATAAACCTGCAGGGGTGTCCCAACTTAGCCCATCACAAGCTCTCACGATTAGCTGAAGTGATAAATATAATATCATCACCCCTTATCTTAGGGAAATCCGATCAGGCTCGGCATCAAGTGCACAAGACATTTCGACAATGGTAAAACAAGTCCAGCAAGACCTCTCGGTGTGTTGACACCCTGATAGTAGCCGCGCGTGTCTCGTCTCAGGCCACGACCGGATGGGACAGCCTACGGGAGCCAATCCTCGAGTTTCCCCGTGGTGGCCCCGCAGTCGGCCCGTTTGGGACCAACACCATCAGCACCGGCCCCCCCTGCTATGTAGAAAGAATCCTCGGGTAGCGCTAACTACCTATGCAATTTAATTAATTAATTAAGTTGTTATTATGAGCAAATTAAAACCAATGTTGGGCCTTGATGGAGGATTTTATTCAAAGACGAACTGTCAAGGGGTCCCCATATACCCATCGTGTAAGGAACGCAAAATCAAGGAACATAATGCCGGTTATCGGCGCCTAAGGTGGCATGAGTGGAACAAAACACCGAGCAAAAGGCCAAGCCTTCCACCCATGCCCAGTATATAGGTGTGTTAATATTATTAATAGATATTGTGATATTCCAACAACAAGTTCCCTCCTGGAACGATCTTCATCTTCACCTGCAACTAACAACGCTATAAGAGGGGCTGAGCAAGCGGGTAACATAGCCAAACAATGGTTTTTGCTAGGAAGGTACCAAAGGTTAGAGGTTTCATGGCAACAAGGAGAGGCTGACAATAATGATGGGTAGCGCGACATGTAAAGATAGCATCGAGACACTAAGCATGGCAATGATAGTAAAGGTATCCAAGGGTATGGTCATCTTGCCTGAGATCCCGCAAGGAAGAAGAACGGATCCAATAAGAAAACGGAGAAGAAGCCATGAAGAAGAACCACGGGTAGACGAACGAATCCTCACGAACGCAACGGAACAAGCACTAACGAGAAGAAGCAAGCAACACGGTAAACAAACCACTCAAGAACATGACAATATGCACTACCAAGTAGGATGCACGACAAGTCTATATATGATGCACAGCATGTATATACAGGAAGCAAAACATGGCAAGGTAGGAAGCACAGCAAACAACACAAGTCTATATATGATGCATTACATGGCAAGGTATGATGCATGACAAATATATACAGGAAGCAATACATGGCAAGGTATGATGCATAACAAGTCTATACAGGAAGCACAACAAGTCTATACAGGAAGCATTACATGGCAATGTAGGAAGCACAGAAAACAACACAAGTTTATATATGATGCATTACATGGCAAGGTATGATGCATGACAAATCTATACAGGAAGCACAGCAAGTCTATACATGAAGCATAACATGGCAAGGTAGGAAGCACAGAAAACAACACAAGTTTATATGATACAATACATGGCAAGGTATGATGCATGACAAATCTATACAGGAAGCACAGCATGGCATGGTAGGAAGCACAACATGACAAGGTAGGAAGCACAACATGGCAACGGTGCAAGATGCACCTAAACATCAACCAAACTCACTCCAAACATGTTAACAAGATGATATTATGATTCTACATGCAAAATCACACAAGTTTCATATAAGGAACACCCCAAACGGAGCAACGGGCTAAAAGATACACATGAAACAAGATATAACAACAAGCTGAAGTTAACAGCCACATAGCAACTTGGAAGGAAGAAATATATATGCCACAGCACTCAAACATGGTGATAAGAAGCATGGACATGAAGTAGACATATCCTATAGCAAACAACTCCATTGGAGCAACTCCATAGGAGGCATGGATCAATAGCAACAAGCTACAACATTTTGATCATGACACTAAAAACCTGACAGCAATATTTTATAGCAACTTGGGAGCAAGAAATAAATAAGATACAGCAAGCCAAATGAGCAAGTAAGGGCATGAATGGATAGACAACAACATATACAACAAGGAATGATCAAAGGCCACCCCAAAACTAACATGGATTTTCCTAGGGCATCAAGCAAACATAGCATCAGGATATTACAGATTCCAGACTTAGTGAAATTTCACTGTGTTAAAACAGCCATTACAACATGGCATGTTTGCGAGCATGTTTAATTCAACACAAGGCATATCATGGAAAGTTAAATGGACGATAGCAAAGACCACATCATGGAGATTCTAAAACATCTAGGCATGTGACATGGGGACAAACACATCAATAGCAACAAGCTCCTCAACTAGGCATCTCGTAACAAGTTACAAACCTAACAGCCACATGCACTTTTGAAACAGAGATTAACATGGCAATATGAACTCAAACAAGCATGCTATAGCAACCAACATGTAGAGCATCTCATGATGAACATTTTGACATATCATTTGCATCATTTGGATAAACATGCATCAAGTTATCACATCACAAACATGGCATGAAAACAACTAATAGCAGCAGTTTATAACAAGTAGCACTCTTGCAACAGATATTTAAGCATCTAGATGGACTCAAATGAGCATGGCACAATGGAACAAAGTGTAGAGCATATCACCACGATCATTTTGACATATCATACACTCAATTTGGATAAGCACACAAAAAGCTATTAGCTCCACAAGAATGCATCAGACAACAGTTTAACAGGGACTTCGCAGTTTTCCCCAGACAAAAAGTGAGCGCAGAATAGTTAAATCATGCCGGGGCGGGGTTTAGGGGAATCTCACCAAGGGCCTGGCCCAGTAGAAGAGGAAGAAGCAGCAGGCCAGCTCGGTTGGAGCTGGGCCGCGGCTGGAGGAGTCGGCTGGGCCCGATAGACCTGGGCCGGCGCGGGGGAAGGTGGGCCGGCCTGCGGGGCATGGCCCACGACCGACGATGGTGGCTGGATCGGGGCGAAGCGGCCCAGGGGACCGGCGGCACGGCTCCGCTCGTCCTCCTCGACGAGGACGGAGCCGGCGGCGGCGGGGACAGGTCCTCCGACGAGGCTGCGAGGCCGGTGGAGGCCGGGAATGGATGGATCCGGGCGCGGGGGTCCCGGATCAGGCGAGGGTTGAGGACGGGGAGGTCGGCGTCGAGTTCGGCGGTGGCAGCTCGAGCGACTCCGGCGGGACGGATCTGCGGAACGGCGGCGGGGTTCCTGGGAGAGAGAGAGGTCGTGAGCGAGAGAAGCACCACGGGGGAGGAAGCAGAAGACGGACGGGGAGGCGGGGACGACCTCACGGTTCGCCGGCGATGGCGGAACGGGACCGACGGCGAGGACCTGGGGCAAGGTAGCGGCTCGCGGGAGCTCGGACTCCTGCCGCTGAAGCGATGGAGCGAGGGGCACGGCCGTGGGCGCCTCGGGCCCGGTCGGGCCCGCTTCAGCCCGGCACGGGCCGGAGATGGGCTCGGGCGGGCGCACGGTGGTGGAGGGGCTGGAGGGCGACGTGGCGCCTCCAGATTGGCTGCCTGGCGGCAGCGCGATGAGGTGGAGGCGTGGGAGGCGGCCAAGTGGCGGAGGAGGAGCGGGCGGCGCTGAAAACGAGGTGCAAGACGGCTGGAGGTTAGGGGAGGAGCTAGGATGCCAAAAATGGAAGGAGGGAGCGCTTATATAGCAGTTAGGATAGGGTTAGGGGAGTTTAGGCTGTTTCGGACCACCGGATACCGATCGGACGGCTCCGGAGCGGAGAGGGACTAGGCTGGGCCTAGAGGGAATTTGTGGGCTGTGTAGAAGGCCTTGGGCTTAGGGAAGAGGAGAGAGGGAGAGGCCCGCGGAGGTTTTCGGAGACCGAAAATGCCCGACGCTTAAACCGGCTACTAGTGCCGCTATATATATCCGTTGGGCTATCAAACAAGCTCTGAATGCGATGAAATTTGGCAGGCGGCTTGTCTACACTATAATAAGACCACACGCCAAGTTTCAACCCATTCCGAGAACGTTTTTCGGCCACTCACAAAATAAATATTCCGAGGCACCGCGGGCACGTGCAAGTGTGTCTGGGCTCAGAACGGACAACGGAAAAGACGTGGGAACTCGGACAGATGTAAGTTTTGAAAACATGCTGATGCAACACACAAGATTACATGGCAAGATGCAACACGCAAGCAGATGACATAGCATTGACAACGAATAACTAGCTGACACCTGGCGCACCGGTCTCGGGGTGTCACAACACTCCCCTACTAACAAGAGATCTCGTCCCGAGATCTTAGGAACGAGACGGAAGGAAAAAGGAAGAACAAAGTTCTTCGAGGACAAAAGAGTGAAACCAAGGAATATTGAGAGGTTGAGCCACTTCGAAAGAAAGAATATACTGGAGATGAACGAGAACGAGAAGCTCCGGTAAAAGAGGAAACAAGGCAAACGACGAGAATCGAGAGCTTAAATGACCAGAGAGAGACAATAAACAATTCCGGTTGAAAGAGATAGAAAAGGAATTTGAACGAAGGAATTCGGGCAGCACTCCGGCTGAAACTGATAGAAATAGCACACCGATTGAACATGAATGGAATGGAACAAGAACTCGAAAAGATGAGGTGATACTCAATGAGAGCAACAACACAATGTCTCCGGAAGAATTGAAATGATGGAATGAAAAGAACGGAGAAGAAGTTGACATCTTTCACGACGAGTGAATTGAAAGAGCATCTTAAGGATAAGGTTTGAACAGATTTGTTGAGAAAATCACAACAAAAGAATAAGCTTGTTATGGACTTATTAAAACCATCTCACAATTGAGGTGAATTATGCCGCAACCAAAGATTGAATAGCCGAGAATGGAGGAATGCAAAACTCCACTTCGAAGGAATAAGGAGAATTTATTTGCACTTCGAGATGCAAAAGAATAATGCTTGAGCTACTCCAGAAGAATTAGATGAATATTTGAAGAATGAATTTGATCGTGAAGAACCACCATGAGGGACTCCGGTAACGAAAAGATGATGATATAGAAGTGAAGGATTCAAGAATAAAAATAAGGCCTTGCGATGATTAGACAGGGTTTCCGAGAGATGGCCGAGGAAACTATGAACTCCGGAAAGAAAAGATTAAAGCACTTGGAATTAGAATTTATTCATCAACAATAAACTCCAAAGGATGGAATTAATCAACTTGAAGAACAAGAATTACGTTATGCTTATCCTCCATCAATTTAATTGATGAGAAGCAACTGATCCACATATCACTTATTCTGGATGAAATTGATTAAACAGGGATATATCGCGAACTTGCGACAATCTTCATGAAACACCGGTAAGATAGGAATGAATGAATGAATTGACATGATAGCACCGGAAAAGAACTGTCGAGCGAATCACTGTAAAGAATTGAAACTGAGTGAAGAAAATGGAGCGAACCACCGAGAAGAATTACAATCGAGTGAAGAACGAGAATGACCACCGTAAGGAATGAAATTGAATGATGCAAGAGGACAAGCCACGGTGAAGAATTGAGATTGAGTGAACACAAGAGAATGAATCTCCGAGAAGAATAAAACACTTGGGAAATTAAAATGACGAGAGCAACGAGATCGTGAACTGATTAAAGAATACTTGAACAAGCACCGGAAGAATGTGAGACGAACGAAGAGGCATCAATGAAGAGTATTTGGAGGACGAAGTTGAAAACTGAGAACGAAGAAATCTTCTGAAAAGATGGCCTTCGGAGGAACACAATAAAAAAGAATTGATGAAATGCTCCGGAAGAATGAAAAGTGAAAGGTTGAACCCACGACGAAAAAGAATTAAAAGCGATCTTGGAGAAGGCATATGACTGATGGAATCCATACTTACGTCACACTTGAAAGAATTTTGGAACACTCCGGGAAATAAAAGAGTCAGGTAAGATCCTGGGAATAAACCTGTGGGTTATGAGCCCACCGAAGAGAAAACGCCATTGAAAAGGATCGAGAAGGAGATGATGCACCGGAACAATTGAAAAATTCTAATGAGGTGACAACCTCAAATTAATTGGAACACAGACAAATCTGTTGAGATGTCTTCATAACTCCGGATAAACAATGGCGAGAGGTAAATGAGCAAGGGAAAAAACGCTTGAACCGATGAAAGAATAAAAACATCACCGAGATATTGGAATTGAGTGCACTGGAAAAGAAGACGAGATGAAGAATATCAAACGAGTGGAGAATTCATCGGAAGAAGAAAAGAGAAGAACGATGACGAGTTAGACCGGAATTCACCAGTTGGAATAATTGATGAAAGAAAGCAAAGACTTCACACGAGTAGGAAGGATACTCGATTAAGGACTCCGGCTCCGAGAAGCAAAAGGGTGGGAGGGTGGGAAAATAAAAAACAACAACGGACGGGGAAACACCGTCGGTTGAAAGGAACTGATGTTGCACTTGCAAAGAAGAAGAGGATTGAAACACTTGATGAGAGATGCACCAGATGAAAGAACTAACAACGCGACGAACGAAAGCTATCCACGTGATCCTAAAAAAATTTGAAGGGGAAGAGGAGTAAATCAAAACACCTACGTCAAGATTCCTCACCAGAGCGACGAAGGGGTAGGGGAGTAAAAAGAATTCCTACTCTCCGATATAACTAGACTCCGAAAAAGTTTTCTGCTAGACTCGACAACGGCCAAGCTACGATCAATCAAGGGGCTCCTATGGTCGGTCGAGGCTCTGATACCAACTTTCAGGCCCAAGATGGGATTCTATCCCGATCACGTGACACTTACGTGATTGGGGCACAACCGCATTTTGGGCGCTTAGCAAGATGGATATCATTACATCGTACCATTACATACATACATGGGGATACAACAATACATACAAGTCACATGAATACAACAACATCAATACAAGGTATCCGACTACGGATACAAACATGAAAAGCACAAAGACATCCATCTGCTATCCCAGACTGCCGACCCGGAACCTAACCCAAGACTGAAGAAGAAGAAGAAGAAGAAGAAGAAGAAAGAACTCCAACACAACGATCAACGCTCTCACGTCAAGACATCGGAAACCTGCACCTGCAACTGTTGTGGTAGTATCTGTGAGCCACGAGGACTCAGCAATCCCATAACCATGGGTAACAAGACTATCAAATCTTAATAGGTAGGAGAGGTAAAGTAGTGAGGTTGCAGCAGCGGCTAAGCAAAAATATGGTGGCTAACTTACGAGTAAAAGAATAAGATGAGCATCTACGCAAACGGTCGTAACTAGTAGTGATCGCTAAAGATCCTGAACTACATACGAGTCAAACAAAACCCCACCGTGTTCTCTTCTCGAAGTGAAAAGAAACAGTCACAGTTACTCACACAGTTGTGTGTTTTACTTCGGATCCTCTGTCAAGTTTTCTACAACCGGACATTAACAAATTCCAATCTGCCACATAACCGCAGGCACGGCTTTCGAAAGATCATAACCCTGCAAGGGTGTCCCAACTTAGCCCATCACAAGCTCTCACGATTAGCTGAAGTGATAAATATAATATCATCACCCCTTATCTTAGGGAAATCCGATCAGGCTCGGCATCCCGGTGCACAAGACATTTCGACAATGGTAAAACAAGTCCAGCAGGACCTCCCGGTGTGTCGACACCCTGATAGTAGCCGCGCGTATCTTGTCTCAGGCCACGACCGGATGGGACAGACTACGGGAGCCAATCCTCGAGTTTCCCCGTGGTGGCCCCGCAGTCGGCCCGTTTGGGACCAACACCATCAGCATTGGCCCCCTGCTATGTAGAAAAAATCCTCGGGTAGCGCTAACTCCCTATTCAATTTAATTAATTAATTAAGTTGTTATTATGAGCAAATTAGAACCAATGTTGAGCTTTGCTGGAGGAGTTTTATTCAAAGACGAACTGTCAAGGGGTCCCCATATACCCATCGTGTAAGGAACGCAAAATCAAGGAACATAATGTCGGTTTATCGGCGCGTAAGGTGGCATGAGTGGAACAAAACACCGAGCAAAAGGCCAAGCCTTCCACCCATGCCCAGTATATAGATGTGTTAATATTATTAATAGATATTGTGATATTCCAACAACAAGTTCCCTCCTGGAACGATCTTCATCTTCACCTGCAACTAACAACGCTATAAGAGGGGCTGAGCAAGCGGGTAACATAGCCAAACAATGGTTTTTGCTAGGAAGGTTCCAAAGGTTAGAGGTTTCATGGCAACAAGGAGAGGCTGACAATAATGATGGGTAGCGCGACATGTAACGATAGCATCAAGACACTAAGCATGGCAATGATAGTAAAGGTATCCAAGGGTATGGTCATCTTGCCTAAGATCCCGCAAGGAAGAAGAACGGATCCATGAAGAAGACAGAGAAGAAGCCTTGAAGAAGAACCACGGGTAGACGAACGAATCCTCACGAACGCAATGGAACAAGCACTAACGAGAAGAAGCAAGCAACACGGTAAACAAACCACTCAAGAACATGACAATATGCACTACCAAGTAGGATGCACGACAAGTCTACATATGATGCACAACAAGTATATACAGGAAGCAAAACATGGCAAGGTAGGAAGCACAGCAAACAACACAAGTCTATATATGATGCATTACATGGCAAGGTATGATGCATGACAAATATATACAGGAAGCAATACATGGCAAGGTATGATGCATGACAAGTCTATACAGGAAGCACAACAAGTCTATACAGGAAGCATTACATGGCAATGTAGGAAGCACAGAAAACAACACAAGTTTATATATGATGCATTACATGGCAAGGTATGATGCATGACAAATCTATACAGGAAGCACAACAAGTCTATACATGAAGCATAACATGGCAAGGTAGGAAGCACAGAAAACAACACAAGTTTATATGATGCAATACATGGCAAGGTATGATGCATGACAAATCTATACAGGAAGCACAGCATGGCAAGGTAGGAAGCACAACATGACAAGGTAGGAAGCACAACATGACAACGGTGCAAGATGCACCCAAACATCAACCAAACTAACTCCAAACATGTTAACAAGATGATATTATGATTCTACATGCAAAATCACACAAGTTTCATATAAGGAACACCCCAAACGGAGCAACGGGCTAAAAGATACACATGAAACAAGATATAACAATAAGCTGAAGTTAACAGCCACATAGCAACTTGGAAGCAAGAAATATATATGCTACAGCACTCAAACATGGTGATAAGAAGCATGGACATGAAGTAGACATATCCTACAGCAAACAACTCCATTGGAGCAACTCCATAGGAGGCATGGATCAATATCAACAAGCTACAACATTTTGATCATGACACTAAAAACCTGACACCAATATTTTATAGCAACTTGGGAGCAAGAAATAAATAAGCTACAGCAAGCCAAATGAGCAAGTAAGGGCATGAATGGATAGCCAACAACATATACAACAAGGAATGATCAAAGGCCATCCCAAAACTAACATGGATTTTCCTAGGGCATCAAGCAAACATAGCATCAGGATATTACAGATTCCAGGCTTAGTGAAATTTCACTGTGTTAAAACAGCAATTACAACATGGCATGTTTGCGAGCATGTTTAAGTCAACACAAGGCATATCATGGAAAGTTAAATGGACCACAGCAAAGACCACATCATGGAGATTCTAAAACATCTAGGCATGTGACATGGGGACAAACACATCAATAGCAACAAGCTCCTCAACTAGGCATCTCGTAACAAGTTACAAACCTAACAGCCACATGCACTTTCGAAACAGAGATTAACATGGTAATATGAACTCAAACAAGCATGCTATAGCAACCAACATGTAGAGCATCTCATGATGAACATTTTGACATATCATTTGCATCATTTGGATAAACATGCATCAAGTTATCACATCACAAACATGGCATGAAAAAACCTAATAGCAGCAGTTTATAACAAGTAGCACTCTTGCAACAGATATTTAAGCATCTAGATGGACTCAAATGAGCATGGCACAATGGAACAAAGTGTAGAGCATATCACCACGATCATTTTGACATATCATACACTCAATTTGGATAAGCACACAAAAAACTATTAGCTCCACTAGAATGCATCAGACAATAGTTTAACAGGGACTTTGCAGTTTTCCCCAGACAAAAAGTGAGCGCAGAATAGTTAAATCGTGCCGGGGCGGGGTTTAGGGGAATCTCACCAAGGTCCTGGCCCAGTAGAAGAGGAAGAAGCAACAGGCCGGCTCGGTTGGAGCTGGGCCGCGGCTGGAGGAGTCGGCTGGGCCTGAGGGACCTGGGCCGGCGCGGGGGAAGGTGGGTCGGCCTGCGGGGCATGTCCCACGACCGACGATGGTGGCTGGATCGGGGCGAAGCGGCCCAGGGGAGCGGCGGCACGGCTTCGCTCGTCCTCCTCGACGAGGACGGAGCCGGCGGCGGCGGGGACAGGTCCTCCGGCGAGGCTGCGAGGCCGGTGGAGGCCGGGAATGGATGGATCCGAGCGCGGGGGTCCCGGATCCGGCAAGGGTTGAGGACGGGGAGGCCGGCGTCGAGTTCGGCGGTGGCAGCTCGAGCGACTCCGGCGGGACGGATCTGCAGAACGGCGGCGGGGTTCCTGGGAGAGAGAGAGGTCGTGAGCGGTTGAAGCACGACGGGGGAGGAAGCAGAAGACGGAAGGGGAGGCGAGGACGACCTCGCGGTTCGCCGGCGGTGGCGGAACGGGACCGACGGCGAGGACCTGTGGCAAGCTAGCGGCTCGCGGGAGCTCGGACTCCTGCCGCTCAAGCGAGGGAGCGAGGGCCACGGCCGTGGGCGCCTCGGTCCCGGTCGGGCCCGCTTCGGCCCAGCGCGGGCCGGAGATGGGCTCGGGCGGGCGCACGGTGGTGGAGGGGCTGGAGGGCGATGTGGCGCCTCCAGATTGGCTGCAAGGCGGCGGCGCGATGAGGTGGAGGCGTGGGAGGCGGCCAAGTGGCGGAGGAGGAGCGGGCTTCGCTGAAAACGAGGTGGAAGACGGCTGGAGGTTAGGGGAGGAGCTAGGATGCCAAAAATGGAAGGAGGGAGCACTTATATAGCAGTTAGGCTAGGGTTAGGGGAGTTTTAGACTGTTTCGGACCACCGGATACCGATCGGACGGCTCCGGAGCGGAGAGGGACTAGGCTGGGCCTAGAGGGAATTAGTGGGCTGTGTAGAAGGCCTTGGGCTTAGGGAAGAGGAGAGAGGGAGAGGCCCGTGGAGGTTTTCGGAGACCGAAAATGCCCGACGCTTAAACCGGCTACTAGTGCCGCTATATATATCCGTTGGGCTATCAAACGAGCTCCGAATGCGATGAAATTTGGCAGGCGACCTGTCTACACTATAATAAGACCACACGCCAAGTTTCAACCCATTCCGAGAACGTTTTTTGGCCACTCACAAAATAAATATTCGGAGGCACCGCGGGCGCGTGCAAGTGTGTCTGGGCTCAGAACGGACAACGGAAAGGACGAGGGAACTCGGACAGATGCAAGTTTTGAAAACATGCTGATGCAACACACAAGATGACATGGCACGATGCAACACGCAAGCAGATGACATGGCACTGACAACGAATAACTGGCTGACACCTGGCACACCGGTCTCGGGGTGTCACACAAGCAAAAGCGGAAGCTACATGTCTGAGTACAGACAACTTAGAAAATAAATCAGGCTTGGTGTAGCCTGACTATCTACAAGGGCCTTCACAAGCTCCAGATCTCCGTCTGGGTAGCAAGCTACTCGTTGACGTCAACGTCTATGTAGAACCCATCAGAAGGGGCAGGTTTCTCCTCTGCAACAGTTATTAAGCAAACATGAGTACAAAGGTACTCAGCAAGTCTTACAACAGAACCTATCATACATGCAACATTGTCAACATGGGTAGTGGAGTTCATAGCAGAAAGTAAGCTTTGACTCTTGGCTAACCTATACTACAACTCTCAACAGATTGCAAGATATTACTACGTACACGAGTCCTCTACTCACCACAACAATACACCACCAAGGATCCTCTTCCGTCATCCTACGGAAGGGCCATCCACGGCACTCACACTTGTCTTGAGGCTTTTAGTAGTATCCATCAACTTGTCTATGAACTGTAAGAGTAACCAAGTAGTCCGTACCGCGAACAACGGCTATTCGAATAGATTGATAACCCTGCAGGGGTGTACTTCTTCACACACGCTTCCACCACTTATCGCCGTTTACTCGACATCTACTCGGCAACCTTCAAGCGGAAGCCCAGCGAGGGTGTCGGCCACGACCTGACTAACTACACAAGTCTCTCGTCCAGGTTTATCGCCTATTTTGGTTCCATCCGTGGGGAGATCCGGCTGGGGTGTCGCTCACGGCCCCAAACGATGTGTACAGGGTTCCCGAGTCACCAAACGGGCAACCGGTACACCGTGCCACGTACCTGTCGCATCACAGCCCACCCCGAGGGTCAGCGTTGTGCACGACCACCAGTAAACTACAAACACCAGAAACTAGTTGCAACTCCTGGACAGAGAACAAGGGCAGTTAATAAGACGAGAGGGCTTGGAGCGCCCGGAGCCCAATGCGTGGTAGTAACTGTAACTTGAATCACACATACAGATCTCAGGTCCTGTAGACGGTTCCAGTGAAACAACCCACCACGTACTCCTACATGGCCTTTCATCGATACCTTTACCAAACGTGTTCCACACTTCCCTCTCTTTCCCGATATGATCATTTCACTCTGATCCATCACCCAGGTGAACCAGACCTGACACAACTCTAAGCATAGCAGGCAACATAAACAAATAGCATGGTGGATCACACATCACATGGCTCAAACAACTCCTACACATGCTAGTGGGTTTCAACTATTTACTGTGGCAATGACAGGTCATGCAAGGGAATAGGGTTCAACTACCGCAGCAAGTAGCAGTTCACACGTTGTTGCCTTAATGCAGTAAAAGAGAGCAGGAGCGAGAAGATGGGTTTGTATTGGAATGATCAATGATTGCTTGCCTGACAGAGTGGTTGTCGGGTACTACTCTTCAGCTAGATACGCAGAAGTATCCTCGGGAGCAGGACCTAACACGGAGAATAACGGCGATACAATCAAAAAGCAAACAAATGCAACAATATGATGCATGCTCATGATATGGCAAGATGCATGTGATTTGGGATAATGCAACTATAACCAGAAGGGTTTGAGCCCATTTGAATCAAAGATTCAAATTGAAACTCAAACTATTATTTGTTTAAGTGCATTATCATGTTTTAGAGTATACAGCAAGGTTAACTTGCTCAAACATGCATGAAACAAGTGCCATTGGAAAGATTGGATTTTTCTGATCAATTTTCATATATAAATCTTTTCCATCTGAGCTACTGTTGAATTTATATGATTTTTTGAAGTTTAAAGCATTTTCTGGAATTTCCTGAATTGTTTTTAAAACAAATAATCCCAGAAAATCCTTTACTGCGCCAGCATGACATCATGCTGACATCAGCAAGTCAACAGACTGATCTAGGTCAAACCTGACTGGTGGGTCCCTCATGTCAGTGTCTCTCGAGCTAATTCCGGTCAAAACTAGAGTTGACTAGGTTTGACTAAGCGATGGGGCCCACTGTCAGTGACTGTGGTGGTTAATCTAATTACTGTTAGCTCCTAATTAACAGGCCACGTCAGCCCGCCGGAGTTTGGCCGGCGGCGACCATTTCGCACGGCGGTGACTCGTCGGAATCCTTGTTCCGGCGACCATTTGTCGCGCGGATGGGCTCTATGTGCTCCTGGTGATGCACCGCATCCAACGGTGCCACTGGTTGGTCGATTGGTCGCCGGAGTCGACGGCGACGAGCTCGTACGCGGCGGTGCTCGCACGGAGTTGGCCGGGACGGCGCTGTGGTGCACGGGAGGAGGAGTTAGGGGTGGCATTAGCTTGTTGGTGTTCTACTGATCCTAATGGCGTGCTCAGCTGCGAGGCACGGTGCCTATGGCCACGGCGGCGAGTTGGTCGGCGGCGGTGAGCTATGGTCGGCAAGGCGGCGGCGGCTACAAGGCGTAATCGAGCCCGTGAGAGAGGGGTTCAAAGAGTGAGCTCACAGCGGTCGCAGAGGGCGTCGAAGCGAGCTCGGGGGAGGTCGGACGGAGATGTACGGGCGGCGGCGATCTCCGGTGCCGAAGGTTGAAGACGACGGCGGGGAGGGTGTTGCAGAGCTTCTGGCGTCGTGTGCGTCGGTGGGGAGCTTCGGGGCGATGCGGCAGAGCTAATGGTGCGTCGGGGAGGCGAGGGAGTGGCGTAGGGCGCGGTGGCATCGATCGGCGGCGACGAGCTCGCTCGGTGGAACTCGGCGAAGGGGAGAGAGGAGGGGAAAGACATAGGGGAGAGGGGAGCGGTTGAGGGGGGGTCTGCGTGGCGTCGTCTGGTTCCATCCAGGGCGTCGAAAGGGCCAGCCAGGCAGGCAGGAGGTGGCCGGCGCGTCGGCGGCGCTCGCCACCGAGCTGCTTCATGTGCTGGCACGGCGAAGAAGACGGGGATGCCCCTGGTGGGCTGGGCCATCTGGGCCAGGCAGGTAAGTGGGCTCAGGTAAGTCTGCTTCTTCCTATTTTTTCTATTTACTTTCTGTTTCATTTCTTTTGCAACTTTGTTGAATTAATAAAAATGCCAGAACATTTTTATAACTCATAGAACTAGTCATGCCCATTGTATATAATATGAACAGTATGGAACATTTTAGTTTATGATTATTTGGGCACATAAAATATTTTATAGCATTTAAATGCCCAAATGCAAATACCATATGAATTAATCCAGAGACCTTGGATGTCCTAGAAAATTGTGCACCATTTTTGGCAGAGGTTTAAGACCAAGGCATAAATGATGAACATTTTTGAAGGGCATTTTGGGTACATTGAAAATGATTTTAACAAACCCTAGTTGTTAGAAGAGGGGTGCTGGGGTTTCTGTCATTCCCATTTCAAGTTTCTTTGGAAAGTAAACATGATGCACACTCTAGCTAGTCCTCATACAAGCACTGACTAGGGATGTGACAGTTACTCTTGGGTGTTTGAGCACCCTAGACGGAAGAGGTCACTTCGGAGCCACATTCCATTGTGGTGAAGCTCCGGGGTTTCATTGGGAGCCTCCAATTAAGTTGTGGAGAGTGCCCCAACCTTGTTTGTAAAGGTTCGGTTGCTGCCTTCAAGGGCACCACTAGTGGATTCACGGCACCTTGCATTGTGTGAGGGCGTGAGGAGAATACCGTGGCCTTAGTGGCTTCTTGGGGAGCATTGTGCCTCCACACCGCTCCAACAGAGACGTACTTCCCCTCAAAGGCAAGGAACTTTGATAACACATCCTCGTCTTCACCGGCTCCACTTGTGGTTATTTCTATCCTTTACTTGTGCAAGCTTTCCTTGTTTACCTTAAGTAGCTTGCTTGGTAGGTTGTTATCCTTGCTTCATTGTAGTTGTCATCCTAGTGGCCTATCTAGACAATTTACTTTGTTGTTTAATTTTAATTGGTTAAGAAAAGCTAAAAATTGTTAGTTGCCTATTCAC
>LR738709.1:311490441-311629450 GCA_902687465.1 Secale cereale | reverse complement strand
CCCCCCCCCCCTCTAGTCAACCATATCGATCCTTTCAGTCTTGCTGGACTTGTTTTACCATTGTCGAAATGTCTTGTGAACCGGGAGTTCCGAGTCTGATCGGGCCTTCCCTAAGATAAGGGCTAATATTATTATTACTTCTGCTGATCGTGAGAGCTTGTGATGGGCTAAGTTGGGACACCCCTGCAGGGTTATGATCTTTCGAAAGCCGTGCCCGCGGTTATGTGGCAGATTGAATTTGTTAATGTCTGGTTGTAGAAAACTTGACAGAGGATTCGAGATAAAACACACAACCGCGTGAGTAACCGTGACCGTCTCTTTTCACTTTGAGAAGAGAACACGGTGGGGTTATGTTTGACTCGTAGGTAGTTCAGGATCTTTAGCGATCATTACTAGTTTGAGACCGTTTGTGTAGATGCTCATCTTGTTCTTGTACTTGTATGTTAGCCACCATATATTGCTTAGCCGCTGCTGCAACCTCACCACTTAACCTCTTCCTACCCATTTAAGCTTTGCTAGTCTTGTTACCCATGGTTATGGGATTGCTGAGTCCTCGTGGCTCACAGATACTACAACAACAGTTGCAGGTGCATGTTTCCGATGACTTGACGTGATAGCGTTGTTCTTTTGTTGGAGTTCTTTCTTCTTCTTCTTCGTCGGTCTTGGGCTAGGTTCCTGGTCGGCAGCCTGGGATAGCAGATGGATGTCATTGTGCTTTTCATATTTGCATCTGTAGTCGGATGCCTTGTATTAATGTTGTTGTATTCATGTGAATTGTATGAATTGTTTGTATCCCCATGTATTTATGTAATGGTACGATGTAATGATATCCATCTTGCTAAGCACCTGAGCTGCGGTTGTGCCCCAATCACGTATGAGTCACGTGATCGGGATAGAATTGCATCTTGGGCCTGACAAGTTGGTATCAGAGCCTCGACCGACCATAGGAGCCCCCTCGATTGATCGTAGTTTGGCCGTTGTCAAGTCTAGAAGAAAACTATTTTGGAGTCTAGTTATATCGGAGAGTAGGAATTATTTTTACTCCTCAACCCCTTCGTCGCTCTGGTGAGGAATCTTGACGTAGGTGTTTTGAATTACTCCTCTTCCCCTTCAAATTTTTTTGGATCACGTGGTTAGTTTCGTTCATTGCGATGTCAGTTCTTGTCATCTGGTGCATCTCTCATCAAGTCGATTTGACCCTGCCCGTCTTTTGCTTCAATCCTCGGTTCTTTCCAACCGAAGTTGTTTCCCCATCCGAAGTGGTCTTTCTTTTTCCCACCCGCCCACCCTTTTGCTTCTCGGACCGGAGTCCTTAATCGAGTATCCATCCTACTCGTGTGAAGTTTCTCGAATTCTTTCCTCAATGTTTTCAACTGGTGAATTCCAGTCTCATCGTCATTCTTCATCTCTTTTCTTTTCCGGTGGATTTCAATTCAAGTCTTCGGTGTTGATCATATTATTTTTCCTCGGCTCAAGTGTTTTCACCTTCTCCCATTCGCTTCTTGCCATTTTATTATTCCAGAGTTCCGAAAATATCTCAAAAGATTCGTCTGTGTTCTAATTTATTCGAGGTTGTCACCTCATTCGAGTTTTTGAATTATTTTCGGTGCATCATCTCCTCTTGTCAATCAATTCTAAACGATGGTTTTCTCTTCGGTGGGCTCATAACCCACAGGTCTTTTCCCAGGATCTTACCTGACTCTTCTAATTTCCCGGAGTGTTCCAAAATTCTTTTCAAAGTGTGACGTAAAAATGGATTCCATCTGTCATATGCCTTCTCTAAGACCGCTTTCAAATTCTTTCATGATCGGTTCAACCTTTCTTCTTTTCATTCTTCCGGAGTATTTCATGAATTCTTTCTTTGTGTTCCTCCGAAGGCCATCATGTCAGAAGATTTCTTCATTTTCAGTTTTCAACTTCGTCCTCCAAATATTCTTCATTCATGTCTCTTTGTTCGTCTCCTATTCGTTCGGTGCTTCGTTCAAGTATTCTTTCATCAGTTCGTGATCTCTTCGTTCTCTTGTATCTAAATTTCGTCAAGTGCCTTATTCTCCCGGCGATTCATCGTATTCACTCAATTTCAATTTCTTCACGGTGGTTCGTTCTTTTCTTCACGTGGTCTTCATTTCTTACGGTGGTTCGATCAAGAATTTTTTTCCGGTATTATCATATCAATCCATTCATTTTATTCCAATCCTACCGGTGTTTCATGAAGATTTTCGCAAGTTCACGATATATCCCTCTTTAATCTTTTCAACGAGAATAAGATAGTATGTGAATCCATTGATTCTCATAAATTTAATAGGTGAAGGATGAGCATACCATAATTCTTATGCATTCTCGTCAAGTTGTTTATTCCTTCCTTCAGAGTTTATTCTTGATGAATAAATTATAATTCCCAAGTGTTTTATTCTTTTCTTTCCGGAGTTCATAGTTTCTCGGCTATCTCTCGGAACCCCGACTAATCGTCGCAAGCCTTATTCTTATTCTTCTCATCCTTCATCATTCTTTTGTTACCGGAGTTATTCATGGTGGCTCATCATGATTTAATTCATTCTTCAAATATATTGAGCAATTCTTGTGGAGCAGCTCAAGCATTATTCTTTTGTATCTCGAGATGCAAATAGTTCTCCGTATTCTTTTGAAGTGGAGTTTTGCATTTCTTCCTTCATGTCATTTACTCAATCTTTTGGTTGTGGCATAATTCACCTCAAGTTTTGAGATGTTTTCTATAAATCCACAACAAGCTTATTCTTTTGTTGTTGATATTCTCAACAACTCCGTTCAAGTCTTTCTCTTGAAGATGCTCTTTCAATTCATTCGTGGTGAAATTTTTTCATCTTCTTCTCCGTTCTTCTCATTTCGTTCTTCAATTCTTCCGGAGGCTTTTTCTTGTTCATCTCATCAAGTATTTTTTCCATCTTCTCGAGGTTATGTTCTATTCCTTCCACTTTCAGCCAGAGTGCCGCCCAAATTACTTCGTTAAAATTCCTTTCTATCTCTTATTAACTGGAGTAGTTTCGAATTTATTCTCATTCCTTCAGCTCTTGTTTCGTGCATTTCAACCTCCCAAGGTTCTTTGGTTTCACTCTTTTGTCCTCGAAGAACTTTGTTCTTCCTTTTTTCTCTTTTGTCTCGTTCCTAAGATCTCAGGACGAGATCTCTTGTTAGTAGGGGAGTGTTGTGACACCCCGAAACCGATGCGCCAGGTGTCAGCCAGTTATTCGTCGTCTTTGCCATGTCATCTGCTTGCGTGTTGCATCTTTGCCTTGTTATCAGGTGCATTGCATCAGCATGTTTTCAAAACTTGCATCCGTCTGAGTCCGCCCGTCCTCTCCGTTGTCCGTTCTGAGCCCAGACACACTCACACGCGCCCGCGGCATCTCCAAATATTTATTTTATGAGTGGCCGGAAAATGTTCTCGGAATGGGATGAAACTTGGCGTGTGGTCTTATTATAGCATAGGTAGACCGCATGTCAAGTTTCGTCGCATTCGGAGCTCGTTTGATAGCCCAACCGTTAAACTATAGCGACGCTAGTAGCCAGTTAATTCGTCGGACGTTTTTTGTCTCCGAAAACTCCCGCGGGCCTCTCTCCTCTCATCTCATCTCAGCCCGAGGCCTCCTACACAACCCACTAGCCCACTTGCTAAACCCCCTCCGCTCCGGAACCGTCGGATCAAGATTCGAGGCTCCGAAACGGTGCAAAATCCCCCCTAGACCAAACCCTAACCCCCTTTCCTTATTTAAGCACCTCTCCATGCCAAAAATGGCCTTCCGTAACCTTTCCCCTAACTCCAGCCGCAATCTCACCTCCCTACTCCTTGTTTTTCGCGCCAGGCCAGTGCCCCGCTGCCACTTGGCCACTTCAGCGCCGCCGCCAGCCGCCGAAACAGCCGCCCCAGCCTATCCCGTGAAGCCACGTGGCCTCGGCCCCTCTCCCCCGCCGCCAGCCCGCCAGGTCCGCGGGATGCCGCCCCGGGCCGCGCCGGGCCCGAGCGCCCGCACCCCGCCTGGCTCTAGCCCAAGCCTCCGCTCCTCCCTCGGGTGCACGCCTCCGGCCAGCGCGCTCCGCCATGCTGCACTCCTCCGCCCTCGCAGGGTCGCCGGACCCCGCCGCCGCTGCTCGCCTCCATGTCGGCGCAGCCGCCGCAACTCCGCTTGCGATCCCGCTCCACACCGCTCCTCCTTCCCTGGACCGAGCGCCAACCACCGAGCACTGCCCCCTCAGCTCGCCGCCGGCCCGGATCCGGCCGGGTCGGGCGGGATCCGCCTCGCCCCGGCCCCTTCGCTCCGTCCCCGACCACCTCCGGCCCGGATCCGGCGAGATCCGGCCGGATCTGTCACCCCCTCCTCGCGCGCAGCCATGACCGCCGGCCCGAGTTCATCCGCCCACGCCGGACATGTCCGGTGGTGCTCGGACATGTCCGACAGCCTCCTCTGCCTTGTGACACTGTCGATGGGCCCGCGTGTCAGCACCGACGGACATGTCCGTTCAGACTGGACAATGTTCGCCCGACCCCGAGGTCTATTTTCTTCTAAGTCCCTAAGATTGTAAATTTTGTTGCATGTTTGAGTGGCTGTAACTTTTTATGTGTATGTCCAAATTGAGTGAATAATATGTCAAAATGTTCGTTGTGATATGCTCTTCATTTTGTTCCATTGTGCCATGCTTGTTTGAGTTCATCTTGATGACCTAATCATCGTTGCAAGAGTGATATATGTTTAAAACTGCTGGTAGCTGTAAATTTGTTGCATGCTTGTGGTGATGATAACTTTGTGCATGTTTATCCAAATGAAGCATATGATATGTCCAAATGTTCATTGTAAAGTGCTCTACATGTTGGTTGTTGTAGCATTCATGTTAGGTGCTATATTGCCATGTTAATCTCTGTTACAAAAGTGCATTTGGTTGTTAAGTGCTGAAACTTGTTATGAGATACTGATTTGACTTGTTCATAGATTGATGTGTTTGTCTTTCATGCCAAATGCCAATATGTTTTAGAAGCACAATAATATCATCTTTGTTGTGGTGCAATCCACTTTTCATGATATGCCTTGAGGTGTTTGCAACAAGCTTGTAAAGTAGCCTTCTCGTTGTTGTTGTTTTCTAGGACTTGTTAAAAACTGCTAAGTCTGAAATTGTTAAACCTGATGCTATGTTTGCTTGATGCCTCACTCAAATCCATGCATGTTCTAGTATGTCAAATGATAATTTCTTGTTGTCCTTGTTATGCTCTATCCATCCATGCCCTTATTTTCATATATGATCGGTTGTAGCTTATTTATATCTTGCTCTCAAGTTGCTATAAATTTACCCGTCAGGATGTTATCAGCATGATCAATTTGGTGAAGCTTATTGTTATTGATCCATGCCTCCTATGAAGTTGTTCCAATGGAGTTGTTTGATGTTTGCTATGTCTATTGCATGTCCATGATCTTTATATACTTAGTAGAGTTGATATGCTTGTTGTTTTATGCCTCCGAAGGCAGCATCATGATGATGTTTATGCCTTCCCAGATTTTGACTAAGTCTGGATAAATTTATTGCAACTTGTCATGCTTGTTTGATTGTCTTCCAGGAAGTTTTTGGGGGTGTTCTAAGTTCATGCTTGTTAAGTATCATGTCTATTTCACATCATGCCTCTTACTACCATGTTTGGGTGTTGTAGCATATATATACCTTGCTCCCAAGTTGCTATGTTGATGTTTTTGGACAGCTTGTTGTTATATCTTCTTTCATGTGTATGTGTTGAACCGTTGCTCCGTTTTGAGCGTGTCCTATATCAAACTTGTGTGATTTTGCATGTAGAAGCATACTATCATGTTGGTTACAGGTTTGGAGTGTGTTTACTTGTTGTTTGGATGCATCTTGCTTATTTGACATGCTTGTCTTGTTTTGCTCATATCTTCTCGGCCGTAGCTCCGAATTAAACAAACTTGATATGTAACTTGACTAGAATTTCTAGTAGATCATCATGGTGCATGTTAACTTGCTGTTTAACTACTTGAACTTAAGGTTTGTTCAGATCTGGACCAATTTCGAAATGTGCATATGAGGACTTACCGAAATTGTTATATGTTGATTCTGGCCTTATTTAAACTTGTTGGTCTGTGTTGTTCTTGTGTGCTTCATCCCTTGCCTTGAATTGCATCATATAGACTTGTCGTGCGTCATGCTTGGTTGAGCTTTATGTCATGTCTTGTGTGGTGTGTTTACCGTGTTGCTTGCTTCTTCTCGTTAGTGCTTGTTTCGTTGCGATCGTGGGGATTCGTTCGACTACACGTGGTTCGTCTTCGAGGCTTCTTCTTCGTCTTCTTCATCGATTCATTCTTCTCCCTTGCGGGATCTCGGGCAAGATGACCGTCACCTTGGATACCTTTACTGTCATTGCCATGCTAGATGTCTCGATGCTATCGCTATATGTCACGCTACCTATCTTTTGTTGTCAGCCTCTCCTTGTTGCCATCAAACCTCTAACCTTGACACCTTCCTAGCAAACCGTTGTTTGGCTATGTTACCCGCTAGCTCAGCCCCTCTTATAGCGTTGCTAGTTGCAGGTGAAGATGGAGATTTGCTCCATGTTGGAGCTTGGCTTGTTGGAATATCACAATATACCTTATATTATAATAACACACATATATACTTGGCAATGGGTGGAAGGCTTGGCCTTTTGCTCGGTGTTTTGTTCCACTCATGCCACCTTAGGAGCCGATAAACCGGCATTATGTTCCTTGATTTTGCGTTCCTTACACGGTTGGGTATATGGGGACCCCTTGACAGTTCGTCTTTGAATAAAACTCCTCGAGCAAGGCCCAACATTGGTTTTATTTTGCAACATAATAATAACTTAATTAATTAATTAAATTCCATAGGGGGTCGCGTCCCCGAGGATTCTTTCTACATAACAGGGGGGCCAGTGTTGATGGTGTTGGTCCCAAACGGGGGGACTGCGGGGCCGCCTTGGGGAAACCCGAGGTATCTGGTATTTTCCCGTAGGCTCTCCCATCCGGACGGGGCCTGAGACGAGATACGCGCGGGTACTATCAGGGTGTCGGCACGCCAGGAGGTCTTGCTAGACTTGTTTTACCATTGTCGAAATGTCTTGTGCATCGGAAATTCCGAGTCTGATCGGGCCTTCCCTAAGATAAGGGGTAATATTATTATTACTTCTGCTGATCGTGAGAGCTTGTGATGGGCTAGGTTGGGACACCCCTGCAGGGTTATGATCTTTCGAAAGCCGTGCCCGTGGTTATGTGGCAGACTGGAATTTGTTAATGTCCGATTGTAGAAAACTTGACAGAGGATTCGAGATAAAACACACAACCGCGTGAGTAACCGTGACCGTCTCTTTTCACTTTGAGAAGAGAACACGGTGGGGTTATGTTTGACTCGTAGGTAGTTCCGGATCTTTAGCGATCATTACTAGTTTGCGACTGTTTGCGTAGATGCTCATCTTGTTCTTGTACTCGTATGTTAGCCACCATATATTGCTTAGCCGCCGCTGCAACCTCACCACTTAACCTCTTCTTACCCATTTAAGCTTTGCTAGTCTTGTTACCCATGGTTATGGGATTGCTGATTCCTCGTGGCTCACAGATACTACAACAATAGTTGCACGTGCAGGTTTCTGATGACTTGACGTGAGAGCGTTGTTCTTTTGTTGGAGTTCTTTCTTCTTCTTTTTCGTCGGTCTTGGGCTAGGTTCCTGGTCGGCAGCCTGGGATAGCAGATGGATGTCATTGTGCTTTTCATGTTTGCATCCGTAGTCGGATGCCTTGTATTGATGTTGTTGTATTCATGTGAATTGTATGAATTGTTTGTATCCCCATGTATTTATCTAATGGTACGATGTAATGATATCCATCTTGCTAAGCGCCTGAGATGCGGTTGTGCCCCAATCACGTATGAGTCACGTGATCGGGATAGAATCGCATCTTGGGCCTAACAGAAGTTTAGGCCGGTGCTACCCCCGTGGTCTGACGGCGCTGCTGACCCAGAGGTTTTCCTTCGGCCTTACAAGCAGGCCATCCAAGCGGTGGGCGGCGACGACAAAGTCGCGACGAACTGGCTCCCTTTGTCCCTAACAGAGGTCCCCCGATATTGGCTCTGCGGCCTTCCGGATGCCTTGATCTTCCCTTGGGAGGGGCTCCGCCACCAGTTCGTTGCGCGCTTCGCGGCTCCTGGGCTACACGCGGTCGCGTCCATCCTCAGCGGGTCACAGGCGCCCAAGTCAAGCCACCGTGCCAAGGAATTTCTCCGTCGAGCGGGCTCTACTGGGCCAAGGCAGGAGGCTCCGCAGGGCCGAGCGAGGCCAGGGACCGACATCGTCTTTGACTCCAGAGACCACCCCGGGACCACGGTGGCCGTCGGTGCGTTCCCCATGCTCCGCACACCGACCATCACCAATGTCGTGGTCACCAAGACCCTCATCGACGGCGGCGCCTGCCTAAACCTTCTCTCTGTGGCAACTTTTGACATGCTCGAGATGTCATGCGACCAGCTTGCACCCACCAAGCCATTCGCGGGGGTGACCGGGGGCTCCCCTGCCCCCTTAGGCAAGTGCGCCTCCCGATGCCCTTTGGCACCCGCGACAATTATCAAACTGAGTTCATCGACTTCGACGTGGTGCAAATCATCTTGCCGTGCAACACCATTTTGGAGTTCCCCGCCCTTGCTAAGTTCATGGCAGCGACCCATCCGGGCTACAACATCATCAAGATGCCGGGCAGCAGCAGCATCATCACGGTGGTTGGAGATCTGGAGGTGGTGGTCCGGGGCCTCAAGCATGTCTTCAAGGCCGCCGCGGCTTCACGCCCCAGCCCAGTGGGCGCTCCGGAGGCTCCAGAAGCCAAGCTAGCAAATAAGAAGCCGTTGTTCACTCAGGACCGGGCCGAAATGAAGCAAGTGACTGTTGATGAGGGGGGCTCGGGCCTCGCCTTCACCATTGGCGTCGGCCTCCCTCCGGAGCAAGAAGAGGCGCTGATCATCTTCCTCCGGGCCAACAAGGACGTATTCGCATGGGAAGCGTCTGACCTAGTGGGCATTCCTCAAGAAGTAATAGAACATCACCTAGCGGTATGCCCTAATGCCCGCCTGGTGAAGCAGAAGGCACGATGGCAAGGACAAGAGAAGCAGGCCTTCATCATCCAAGAGGTGCACAAGTTGCAAGAAGCGTGGGTCATCCATGAAGTGTGGCATCCCGAGTGGTTGGCCAACCCCGTCCTCTTCCCCGAGAAGGGAGGGAAGGAGCGCATGAGTGTAGACTTCACGAACCTTAACAAGGCTTGTCCTTAGGACCCCATTCTGCTCCCGCACATTGACCAGATCATGGACTCCACCGCTGGATGTGATTTGCTATGCTTCTTCTACGCCTTCCCCGGATACCACCAGATCAAGATGGTGACATAAGACATTGAGAAAATGGCCTTCATCTCTCCGTGCGGGGTATATTGCTATACGTGCATGCCGCTCGCGCTGCACAATGCTGGAGCGACCTTCCAACAACTGATGCACATTGCGTTGGGGCCGCAACGGGGAAGGAATGTCGAAGCCTATGTTGATGACATCATGGTCAAGACACGAGAGGCAAAGACACTGATCGAAGACCTAGTGGAGACGTTCGCCAACCTATGCGCATTGTCTTGAAGCTCAACCCGGAGAAGTGCGTCTTTGGGGTCCCATCCAGCAAGCTGTTGGGTTTCCTCGTGTCGCATCGAGGAACTGAGGCCAACCCTGAGAAGATCAAGGCAATCGAGAAGATGCGTCCGCCCCAAACTCTTAAGGAAATGCAGAAATTGGTAGGTTGTGTAACCGAACTGGGACGTTTCATCTCCAAGCTAGGTGGGAGAGCTCTCCCTTTCTTCGAGCTCATGAAGAAGAAAGCCCCTTTTGAGTGGACTCCGGAGGCGGAGGCCGCTTTCTAAGGCCTCAAGAAATACCTCACAAGCCCGCCAGTCATGGTGGCGCCTCGCCCCCGCAAGTCGTTGGTACTCTACTTGGCGGTCACCCCACACTCCGCCAGCATGGCGCTCAGGGCTGTTCGACAACGGCGTGCTAACACAAAGATGGTCCCAAGGAGCCTTCAGGAGATGGAAGAGCCTCAGGAGGACGCAGTGCGGCTGCCCCCTCACAACAACACTCCAGAGCCCCATGCCGCTTCACCAGCCGATGGGACTCATGAGCCCAGCGATGGGGAGGACGTCCCCCACACCTCACAACTCGTCAAACAGTGCTATGGGACGCGCGCGCATGCTACCTGATACAACAGAAGCTCCTGCTCGCGCTCCTTGTTGCATCAAGAAAGGTGTGCCACTACTTCCAAGGTCATCCCATCAAGGTCATCTCTTCATTCCCTTTGGAGAAGATACTGCACAACCCCAACGCGGCTGGGAGAGTCGCGGAGTGGAACATCTAGATGCAAGCATTCCAACTGGAGTTCACCGCCACCAGAGTCATCAAGGTCGCAACCCTTGCCAACTTCGTGGCTGAATGGACGAATGCTCCGGACCGGGGGCTAGGCGAGAACCAGTCCCTCGCGCCTAGTGACGAAGCTCCTAAGGGGTGGGTCATGCACTTCGACGGCGCCCTTGCGCGGCAGGGCGCGGGGCCTGGGGTCGTGCTCATCTCACCTACCAAGGACAAGCTCCACTACGCCGTGCAGCTATGCTTTCGACATGGTTAGAAGGTCTCGAACAACATCGCGTAATACGAGGGCCTGATCACAGGCCTCGAGACCACGGCTGCCTTCGGGATCAAAAGCCTCGCCATCAAGGGCGACTCACATCTCCTCGTCAACTTCTCCAACAAGGAGTGCACGCTGAAAGATGAGCACATGGAGGCATACCTAGAGGAGGTACGTAAAATGGAAAAGCACTTTGCAGGGCCGGAACTGTTGCACGTTCTACGTAGCGCGAACTAGGAGACTGGTGACATCGCCAAGAGAGTATTGTGCTGCGAGCCCGAGAAGCCCGACATCTCCGAGGAGAGGCTCTTCAGGCCATCGGCCGCGCCCTAGGCCGCGGGCGCGACATTGCTTCAGGAGGAGCTGCCTCTAGTGCTGATCTCAGGGGCCCCGGGATGTGGCTCGGCCTCAGGAGCTCGTCTGCTTCTTGAGATGGAGCCTTAGGAGGGCGACTGGACTGAGGAGTTCAAGGTGTATCTGCTCCGTGGCACCTTACCAAAGGAGGAGGCAGACGCGGAGCACGAGGCTCGTCAGGCTACTGCTTACTACTTGCAGGACGGCGAGTTGTACCGCAGGCTTCCCAACGACGTCTCGCTGCGGTGCATATCCAACAAGCAGGGGAAAGAGCTACTCGCCGATATCCACGGTGGGGACTGCGGGTACCACTCTACGTCACGCACCCTCGCGGGCAAGGCCTTCCGCAGCTGTTTCTACTGGCCCACAGCGCTCCAAGACGCCACCAAACTGGTCTGGGCCTGCGAGGCTTGCCAGTTCCACGCCAAGCAAATTCATCAGCTGGCGCAGGGCCTCCAGGCTATCCCACTCTCATGGCCCGTTGCGGTGTGTGCGCAGGACATATTGGGCCCTTTTCCCCGAGCACCCGGAGGCTACCGCTACCTCTACGTCGCCATCATAGGTTCACCAAGTGGGCGGAGGTGGAGCCCGTGTGCACCATCCCCGCCGGCTCGACGGTCAGATTCATTAAGGGCCTCGTGTGCCATTTCGGCGTCCCAAATCCCATCATACTAACAATGGCTCTCAGTTCACGAGCAACCTTTTCAGGACATATTGTGCTAATCTTGGAACACAGACATGCTACACTTCGGTGGTGCACCCGAGGAGCAACAGCCAAGCCGTGTGCGCCAACGGAGAGGTCCTAAGGGGCCTAAAAGCGAGGAGCTTCAAGAAGAAGCTTGAGGCTTGCGGTCGGGGTCGGCTTGATGAGCTTCAGTCAGTGATGTAGTCCATCTGCACCATCGCGACTAAGCCCACTGGCGAGACCCCGTTCTTCCTCGTCTACGAGGCCGAGGTGGTCCTCCCACATGAGGTGAGGCATCTCTCCCCATGAGTCCTGGCATTTGATGAGGCATTTCAAGATGCCTCGCGAGAGGCCGACCTCGTCCTCGAGGAGGAAGCTCGCTACCAGTCTGCCCTTCGTGCCGCAAGGTACCGGCAGGCGATGCGGTGATACCATTGCCATGACATCCGCCCCCAAACTCTGGAGGTCGGGGATCTCGTCCTGAGGCGGGTCCTCTCTAGAGAGTGCCTTCACAATCTCTCTCCCATGTGGGAGGCCCAGTTCAAGGTTGTTCGTGTCACTAGTCCTGGTTCCGTCCGCCTAGAGACAGAGGACGGGACTACCATCCAGAATGCTTCGAACATCCAGCATCTCCGCAATTTGTACCCATGACACTCTCACGTAATAATGTGTGGGTCTGTGCACACCCCAGGGTCCCAGATGCGCCGCCCCTCGGCCTCGCGGGGGCCCCCGCCCACACCCAAGTGGAAGCACCATGCTCTGCGCTGGCAGTCGACACTGCCCACCAATGGCTATGCCCATGCCTGATGACCCACAAGTATATGGGGTCAACTGTAGCCTTTTCGATAAGTAAGAGTGTCGAACCGAATGAGGAGTAGAAGGAAATGACAAGTGGTTTTCAGCAAGGTAATGTCTGCAAGTGATGAAATTGTAAGTAACAGGGTAGTTTGATAGCAAGATAATTTGTAACGAGCCAGTAATGATAGTAGTAACAAAAGTGCAGCAAGGTATCCCAATCCTTTTGAGGCAAATGACAGGCCAAGATGGTCTCTTATATTAAGCAAAGCGTTCTTGAGGGTACACGGGAATTTCATCTAGTCACTTTCATCATGTTGATTCAATTCGTGTTTTCTACTTTGATAATCTGGTATGTGGGTGGACCGGTGCTTAGGTGTTGTTCTTATTTGAACAAACCTCTTACATATGATTAACCCCCTCGCAAGCATCTGCAACTACGAGAAAAGTATTAAGAATAAATTCTAACCGTAGCATTAAACTTTTGAATCCAATCGGTCCCTTACGGAATAGCGCATAAACTAGGGTTTAAGCTTCTGTCACTCTCACGACCCATCATCTAATAACTACTCCACAATGCATTCCCTTAAGCCCAAATTTGGTGAAGTGTCATGTAGTCAACATTCACATGACACCACTAAGGGAATCACAACATACATACAATCAAAATATCGAACACATATCAAGTTCACATGATTACTTGCAACATGATTTCTCCCGTGACCTCAAAAACAAAAGTAACTACTCACAAGTAATAGTCATGCTCAAGATCAGAGGGGTATTAAATAGCATAATGGATCTGAAGATATAATCTTCCACTAAATAAACCATATCATGATCAACTACAATATGTAATCAGCACTACTAGTCACCCACAAGTACCAATCTGAGGTTCCCGCACAAAGATTGAACACAATAGATGAACTAGGATTTGAGAGGAGATGGTGCTGGTGAAGATGTTGATGGAGATTTCCCTCCACAAGATGGGAGAGTTGTTGGTGATGATGATGACGATGATTTCCCACTCCAGGAGGGAAGTTCCCCAAGTGGAATCGCTCCGCTGGAGGGCAAAAGTGCTCCTGCCCAAGTTCTGCCTCAGGACGGCAGCGCTCCGTCCCGAAAGTCCTCCCCTTATTTTTTCTAGGTCAAAATGACTTATATACTAGAAGATGGGCACCGGAGGTGGGCCGGGCTGAGCACAACCCACCAGGGCGCGCCTGGGGGGCCTGACGCGCCCTGGTGTCTTATGCTCACCAGGTGGCTGATAACCCTCAACCGTAAGGGATCGAGATAGTCTTCGCGGGTAAGAATAACCCAATTTATTGATTCGACACATGGGGAGCCAAAGAGTATTTATAAGCTTTGACAGTTGAGTTGTCAATTCAACCGCACCTGAAATATACTTACTTGCAACAAAAGATAAGTGGTAACAGTGATATGATAGTGACGATGGTGATAGTAAAAGTAAACAGCAAAAGTAAATAGCAAGAGTAAATGGCAAAAGTAGCAACTAGTAACCAGCAGGATTTAAAACACTGTAGGCTAGGGAGATGGATGGTTGGGCGCTGCATGGATGAGATATATCATGATTCCAACTTGGGGCAAGGCACACGGAAAAGTAATGATCATCTAGGCAAATATCAAACATTAGGCATGTATCCCGTAGGTAGTTGTACGTGCTTGCAATAAGAACTTGCACAACATCTTTTGTCCTACCATCCCGCTACGAACGGGGCCAAAAGGATTATGGAGATTAAGGTGCTCCTGTCAAAGAGCACCGGAACAAAGCAATAAACTCAATGGATACATGTAATCCTCAAACTACGGACCATCCCCTTTGGTGTCCCAAGCTGTCACTTTTGGGATCGCCGGTTCCGAACCGTAATAGGTGCAAACAACTCATAGATAGGATCAAGAACACAAATATATTCATGCAAACACATATGGTTCAGATCTAAAATCATGGCACTCGGGCCCTAAGTGACAAGCATTAAGAATAACAAGTTGAAGCAAAGATGATAAACACCATAGTAGATCATAGGCAACATGCCCCCAACGATCTGACAAACTATTACATGATCTAACTCATCCAATCCCTACCACCCCCTTTGCCTACAGCAGGGGATTACTCACACATGGAAGGAGAAGTCATGGAGGGAGGATGGAGTGGTGATGATGATGACGATGGCGACGATCTCCCCTCTTCGGAGGCCAAATCAGCCTCCAGATTAGCCCTCCCGAAGAAGAACAGAGGGTGGCGGCGGCTCCGCGACGAAAACTGCGAAAAGAACTTCTGATCTGGGATTTCTCCGTCACGAGCTAAAATACGGGTCAAGGTAGGGCACCAGGGGAGGTGGGGCCCACCCAGGCGACCCCCGGCGCGGCCAGGGGGTGGGCCGCGCCACCAGGGCGCCTGGGGCCCCCCTGGCCCCCCTCTGGCCCCTCTTCTGGCTCCGGGTTCCTTCGGCTGCGTGGATTTTCTGTGATTTTTCGTGGAATTTTCTGAGCTACCTAAAAATCCGTTTTCCTGCGCACAATAAAACCATACAGGCAGCTCTGCTGAAAACAGCGTCAGTCCGGGTTAGTTTAGTTCAAATCATGCAAGAATGAGGTCAAAACAATATCAAAAGTGTTTGGAAAAGTAGATACGTTTGAGACGTATCAACTCCCCCAAGCTTAGCATATTGCTTGTCCTCAAGCAATTCAGTTCAACGAACTGGACACGACAAAGAAAACATTGACAAACTCTTTTGCTTCATTAGATGTATATAAGCATGTACTACGAAAAGAGTCTAGCAAGTATTGAAACAGTACTATGAGGACAATGCACGGAGCAATCCTTCTTTCAAATGACCAATCACAAAACCTAAAAGTAAATAATACATTACTGAAAATCAAGACAAGATTACATTGCACATAGCTTGAGCATATTAGGGTGGTATCTCGCTAGCCTCCATGAGTGAAGCAAAACATAAATGCAGAAACTCCTCCAGAGTTTTAAAGGAGACTAGAACTAAAAATTTCAGAATAAATGATATCACAAGCATGCAGAAGACAATGTAATACTTTGGGACAATGCACATTACACTCAGAATGACAATTATGCTCTCCTAGTTGGTGCTTTGAAGAAAGAAGGTGGAGACTCCCGAACCGTGGCTTTTGTTGGCAAGGTTGAAAACCCGTGGTCGGAAACAAAAACTAAACATGTACCAGAGCTCTTGGTTTTTAAAAACAGAGGTAAAAATGTTTTTGAGAGGTGCATATTTCGTCAACGAATGCTAGCAGATAACTCAATCACTTCTTGAGCTGGACAAGTTTCGAGGAACGGCTCCCGCATGAGGACGATCACATCCTCTTAATCTCCTTTGTTTATCACTGCCAAAGTTTTCTGATTTCTCATGAACAAAGCGTGAAGGAGGGTTTGTTTGTTGTATTATCTTTTATGAGCCGGGCGCACTCTATGCCAGTTCCTTCTCGTATTAGGGTTTGCACATTAGACATGCAATCCCGGGGAGAAACTTGTCCAACTTAAAAAGATCATGAATTAACTACTACTTCCTCATGAGCTAAAACAGAGGCACAAAAAGAGAAATGCTTTTGATTAATTTCGAGATGGTACACGAAAGTCTTCGTTAGGAATGGCAGGTAAATACCATGTATAGGAAGGTATGGTGGACTCATATGGCATAACAGGTTTTAAGGATTTTGGATGCACAAGCAGTCAGTCCGCTTAGTACAGGTGGAGGTTAGCAAAAGACTGGGAAGCGACCAACTAGAGAGCAATAACGGCCATAATCATGCAGAGCGACAAAGCAACATTGAATCGGGCATGAAAGTGATATAACTATTCTGAAACTCAAAGATCATCAAGGCGGAGCAGACTTTTTAGTCTTAAACATGTGTAAACATGTGCCAAGTCAATCCAAAAATTCTCTAAACGGAAATACCACCTTAGTATACCAGACTATGAATAGTGCAATGCATGTAAATCATTTCAATAACACATTAAATACTCTAGCTATTCGAGACTAGCCACAAGGAAAGCATGAACTACTGGAAGAGCATTGTAAACATAGCATTATGTCGCTACAAGCTGGTCTCTAGATCATAAGTACAGGCATATGTACAAAAGTAGAAACAAGAAGAGTTCATACCGGTCTTTCTTGTTGCTTCCCTTCAGTCGATCGTCATTACTGCCTCGTCACTTGCACGATCGAACGTAGGAAATATAATTAAATGCCATCACGGACTCGAGCTGAACTCTGAAAACAAAGCAAACTAAAGAGAGAAAGGAAATCTTTTCGGATTATTTCAAAGGTTGAACGAAAGCAAAAGAAAGAGAAAATCTTTTTGTTGTTTTTGCAAAGAGAGAAATAAAGAAGAACGGGCAAAAACTTCGAAAAGATCAAAGCGAATAAAACGGATAATACAATGGAAAGATGAGAGGGGCACGTACTCCCCCAAGCTTAGGCTTTTGGCCTAAGTTGGTAGCAGCTACTGCCCCCAGGAGCCTCCTGCTCCGGGGGTATGGTGGTGAGTCCAAGGGTCGTAGAAGGATGCTGGCGCGTACACCGAACTCCTCGGAGTCTCCCACGAGGAAGGGTCCGTGCGCTAAGCAGAGGCAGACCCTTCACCAAACTCGGTGGCGGTTTCTTCCTGAAAAGGTGGTAACTCACCGTGCTCCTCCTCGTCGGGCACAACCCCCTCCATGGGGTTATGAAACTGATGCTGGGCCATGAACTCATTGAACTGGATAACATCAAAGGACCATCCGTTCCTACGAGAAAAATCAAACAAAAGAGGTGCAGGTAGACGGATCTCGCGTTCCGCGGTAGTTCCGAAACGCAAGATATAAACAAGATTATCAAGCTCAGAGGCCATGGTAACAAACTTATGCCTTTTCATAGCAGCAAGATCAAAGCTTAAATAAGTAAAAGGATTATCATCAGGGTGTGGGGTGCCTCCAAGATGTTCTAAGATAAGTGTGGCATAAACGCCACCATATAAGTCTCCCTTGTTACCGTTCATAGCAAGGCGTCGAGCAATTAAGGCACCCAAATTATAATCAGACCTCCCTGAGAGGGCTGCTGCCAGGATAGCAATATCCGGCGCAGAAGTGTTGCTCGTGTTGTCACGAGCTAACACCCCTCTAGCAACATAATATGCAAAATACCTGAGGTGAGGAAATAAGATGCTGGAGATCTTTGACCGATGAATATCCCTCGTACCCATGCTGCAGAGAGAGTTGAAGACGGTTTTCAGCTCGGAGGGCTGAGAGGTCATCCTAGCCGTCCTCCCAACGTTTGGCACACATATTATTTCACAAAACTTCCCCAAGGTCATGGTGATAAGATCATAGTAAATTTTAAACTCAATAGCACCTGAATCAGGATTATATCTAAAACTGTTAATGAAACTGGAGGTGAGTTTTTGATACTGAGTAACACGACACGTGACGAGCCGTGTCAGACCTGCATTAGCACAAAGATTATAAAACTCATCCTTGATTCCCGCAGCTTCAAGGAATTCATCACATGGAAACGTCATAGCACGTGCTGGACTTGTGTCTTCCAACAACTCCAGGGGCACATGATCTTCATTATAGCTCACCCTAGCAGTCGAGGGTGAAGGTGCGGCTCTAGTAACTCGATCGGAGTGTGTGGGCCTCCTCTTCTCAAGCCACCCCTTTGCCCTTCCTAACAAACTCATTTCTGAAATTTTTGACAAATTACAAAAACAAGGATTTAAAACAAGGTGGGTTAAGGCAAACTACTCAACTCACTTGCCCAAGGCATAAACTTGCATCAAAACTTGGAAAATAACTTTCTACACATGCATGCAAGCTCATCTATACAGCACCAAGAACTACTAAATACTCACAAATGAAGCCACCAATCAGAAATCTAATTGGAGGGGTGGAGGAGTCACATACCAGGGAGTATTTGTTCAAAATCTCAGCTCAAATGATAGGCTTAGAGAGAGATTGAAGAATCGCCTCCAAGAGCAGCAAGAACGCAAGAACAAGTGCAGAACTCGCGTTTTTGGAGAGAAAGAGAGAGGGAGGAAGAAGACTTACCTGGAGGGGGGCCTTGTGGGCCCCAGGCGCCCTGTGGGCGCGGCCAGGGGGCAGGCCGCGCCAGCTGGCCGCCTGGGCCACTGGTGGGTCCCCCTGGCTGGCCCCAGGCACCTCTGGGTCACTCCCGGCGTGGAAATTTTTATTTTTATTTTTCCGGAATTTTTCTGAAAACTTCACTGTTGAAATTTTTTCGAAGTTCCAAAAGCTGCAAGACTTTCTGAAAACTTAAAGCAGTGATTAATATTGTGAAGCTTCAAAACATAAACACTTGGTACAGCAAAGAGAACAAAAACTAAGATAAATGAAAACATAACAAGCTCAACTTTTTATCTATATAAAACATGTTTACTAGTAAGGTTGATCAAGTCTTACCAACAAACAGGCGATATATAGAGCAAAAAGTCTCACCTCTTACGAAGTAATCACTGAACCTTTACTTTGATGGACATTGTCCCCACCATAATAGTTTTGTATTTGTGGTGCACATGTAGTGGACAGTCCCATTCTCCAATCTTCACGGTCTCGATATTTTCTATAGAGTTGAGGCCATGCCTCCTGTCGGACATCTTTGGAAAATACATCGTGTGCTCCTTATCATTCACATTGAAGGTAACCTTCCCTTTATTGCAATCAATAATAGCACCTGCAGTGTTAAGAAAAGGTCTACCAAGAATAATGGACATGCTCCCATCCTCGGGCATGTCAAGCACAACAAAATCAGTAAGAATCAAACAATTAGCAACTTCTACGGGAACATCCTCACAAATACCTATCGGAACGGCAGTTGACTTGTCAGCCATCTGAAGAGAGATATCTGTAGGAATTAGTTTCTCTAAACAAAGCCTCTTGTAAAGAGAGAGAGGCATAACACTCACTCCTGCTCCAAGATCACACAAAGCAGTTTTGACATAATTATTCTTTATGGAGCAAGGAATGGTGGGTATACCTGGATCACCGAGCTTCTCAGGAATCTTGCCACTGAAAGAGTAGTTAGCAAGCATAGTAGATATTGCTTCATTAGGAACTTTTCTTTTATTAGTGACAATATCTTTCATATATTTTGAATAAGGAGGTAACTTAATAGCATCAGTCAAAGGGATTTAAAGAAAAAGAGGCTTAATCCACTCACAGAACTTATTGTAATGCTCTTCTTCTTTAGATTTGAGAGATTTACCTGGAAAGGGCATGGGTTTCTGTACCCATGGTTCTCTTTCCTTCCCATGTTTTCTTGCGATGAAGTCTTCTTTAGTGTACCTCTTACGTTTGCCAGGTGCTTCTTCTTCTCGAACTTCAGGCGGATCATTCTTCTCATTGTCCTTATCTTCAGGTTCAGCACCGTCTTCAGTCTCAGCATCGGAGATAGATACATTGTTGGGATCAACAGCTGGCTCTTCATCTGTAATAGGATCATTGGAATTGTCAGTCTCCTTATGTTTCTTTTTCTTCTTTTTTGGAGAGCCAACAATTTCTTCTTCCTGCATTTGAGAATCTTGCTCGATTCTCCTCGGATGCCCCTCTGGATAGAGAGGATCTTGAGTGCTAGTTCCTCCTCGGGTCTTAATCCCGAAGGCCTGCAAATCATCTTGTTTGGCATTGTTAGCAAGCAAATCTTTTTGTACATTAGAAATTTGTTCAAGCTGAGTTTGAACCATATGAAAATGTTTCACAAGACATTGAACATCATTAACCGTTCTACCTAGAACATCAAGCAAACTTTTGATAGCAGGGGAATTATCATGCAACTGACTTTGTATCCTCTCATTAAAATGATTTTGTTTCATAATAAAATTATCAAACTCATCTAAACATTGATCAGGAGGCTTACCATGAGGGATGTCACTTGCGTTGAAATCTAAAAGAGAGTGTACCTCTACCATAGGAGGGTGAGTGGTAGGCTCACACAGCTTCTCAATAGGGGGTAGATTCTTCACGTCTTCAGCTTTAATACCTTTCTGTTTAATAGACTTCTTTGCTTCTCGCATATCTTCGGGGCTTAGAACAAACATGCCCCTCTTCTTTGGTGGTGGAGGTGGTTCAGGGACGGACCAATCTTCATGGTTTTTGGCAATCCTGCCCATCAAATCTTCTGCATCTTCCGCCGTCCTTTTCCTGAAAACACAACCAGCACAACTGTCGAAATAGGACCTGGATTCATCAGTTAGACCAGCATAGAATATATCGATTAATTCATTCTTAGGGACTTCATGTCCTGGTCTAGCCCGAATCAGACCGCAGTACCTCCCCCAAGCTTTAGGGAGGGACTCATCCTGCAACTGTTTAAAGTTATAAATTCTTTGTAAAGCAGCATGTTGCACGTGAGCAGGAAAGTACTTATCAACAAAAGAGTGAGCTAAGTCTTGAGGACTCTTAATGGAACCGCATGGGAGTGAATCATACCATGCTTTAGCACCTTCCTTCAAGGAGAAAGGAAGAAGCTTGGTCACATAAAAGTATCGTATCTTCTCATCCGTGGTAAACAGGCCACCCAACTCACCGAGTTTAGTCAGGTGTGCAATAGCATCATCATTTTCTCTGCCATAAAAGGGGTCAGCTTCAACCATAGGTATAAGTGAAAGATCAACAGAGAAATCATAATCAGGATCATCAATGCATATAGGAGATGTAGCAAATTCAGGATCAGGAACGGTTTTGTTCTTCAAAGAGTGTTTTTCAAACAATTTCTTAATAACTTCAGGGTCAGAGCCAGAAAACTCTGTAAGTTCCCTGCATAAATCTTCATCAAGCATATAGTAATCATCGTCAAGGAGTCTCTCCTTGAGTTTACTCAAATCAGGATAATCGTAAGTCTCACCAATAGGGTAGCGAGTAACAGGAATTTCAATTCCAGACTTTTTTGCAGCAGCAGCGATCTGTTTCTCAAGAGCATAACCAAGTGAACTAATATCATCAAGAGTAGTAGAAGCATCATCAAGAGTATCGGACATAGTAACAGATTCAGTAGGAGCATCATGTGGTGGCGGTGAGGCAAACTTACTCATAACAAGAGGTGAATCAAGTGTAGCACTAGTGCTCAGAACAGTATCTCTTCTTGTAGTGGATAGTAAGATCGGAACCTTGGGGTCTCCTTTCTTACCCATAGCGGATGAAGTGTAGCAGGTAGGATACTTCAAGTAGACTTGTAAATATTGCTATGCTCCCCGGCAACTGCGCCAGAAAACGGTACTTGATAACCCTCAACCGTAAGGGATCGAGATAGTCTTCGCGGGTAAGAATAACCCAATTTATTGACTCGACACACGGGGAGCCAAAGAGTATTTATAAGCTTTGACAGTTGAGTTGTCAATTCAACCGCACCTGAAATATACTTACTTGCAACAAAAGATAAGTGGTAACAGTGATATGATAGTGATGATGGTGATAGTAAAAGTAAACAGCAAAAGTAAATAGCAAGAGTAAATGGCAAAAGTAGCAACTAGTAACCAGCAGGATTTAAAACACTGTAGGCTAGGGAGATGGATGGTTGGGCGCTGCATGGATGAGATATATCATGATTCCAACTTGGGGCAAGGCACACGGAAAAGTAATGATCATCTAGGCAAATATCAAACATTAGGCATGTATCCCGTAGGTAGTTGTACGTGCCTGCAATAAGAACTTGCACAACATCTTTTGTCCTACCATCCCGCTACGAACGGGGCCAAAAGGAACTTATGGAGATTAAGGTGCTCCTGTCAAAGAGCACCGGAACAAAGCAATAAACTCAATGGATACATGTAATCCTCAAACTACGGACCATCCCCTTTGGTGTCCCAAGCTGTCACTTTTGGGATCGCCGGTTCCGAACCGTAATAGGTGCAAACAACTCATAGATAGGATCAAGAACACAAATATATTCATGCAAACACATATGGTTCAGATCTGAAATCGTGGCACTCGGGCCCTAAGTGACAAGCATTAAGAATAACAAGTTGAAGCAAAGATGATAAACACCATAGTAGATGATAGGCAACATGCCCCCAACGATCTGACAAACTATTACATGATCTAACTCATCCAATCCCTACCACCCCCTTTGCCTACAGCAGGGGATTACTCACACATGGAAGGAGAAGTCATGGAGGGAGGATGGAGTGGTGATGATGATGACGATGGCGACGATCTCCCCTCTCCGGAGGCCAAATCAGCCTCCAGATTAGCCCTCCCGAAGAAGAACAGAGGGTGGCGGCGGCTCCGTGACGAAAACTGCGAAAAGAACTTCTGATCTGGGATTTATCCGTCACGAGCTAAAATACGGGTCAAGGTAGGGCACCAGGGGAGGTGGGGACCACCCAGGCGACCCCCCGGCGCGGCCAGGGGGTGGGCCGCGCCATCAGGGCGCCTGGGGCCTCCCTGGCCCCCCTCTGGCCCCTCTTCTGGCTCCGGGTTCCTTCGGGTGCGTGGATTTTCTGTGATTTTTCGTGGAATTTTCTGAGATACCTAAAAATCCGTTTTCCTGCGCACAATAAAACCATACAGGCAGCTCTGCTGAAAACAGCGTCAGTCCGGGTTAGTTTAGTTCAAATCATGCAAGAATGAGGTCAAAACAATATCAAAAGTGTTTGGAAAAGTAGATACGTTTGAGACGTATCAGTGGCCCCCTCTGGTAGTTATTTGCTCTAGTATTTCTTATTTAATCCATAAACAATCCTCGTGAAGTTTCAGCTTGTTTGGAGTTGTGCAGAATATGTGGCTTGACGTAGCTTTTCCAGGTCCAGATTTCCAGCTGCCGGAATTCTCCCTCTTTGTGTGAACCTTGCATAATATGAGATAAAAGGCATTAGAATTACTCCAAAAAGTATTATTATGCATAAAAACATCATAAATAACAGTAGGTAAACATGATGCAAAATGGACATATCAACTCCCCGAAGCTTAGACCTCGCTTGTCCTCAAGCGAAAATCGAATAAAAAAAACAAGTAGCTTAGAGAGAGAGGTGTCGATAAAAACAAATTCAGACATAGAAGCATCATGTGAATTATTATAACAGCAACTAACTTAAACAATAAGACTTTTATCATAGGACTTCTATCATATACTTCTGTTGAATAAGTAACAATTCATCACAACATCGAAGTATGAAGCATAAACTCTATTGGAAACCAACAAACTATGTTCTCAGTCAACTTTGCAAGTACAATTCATCATCTTTTCAGAAAGGGTCACATATTGGAGCCTTTAGGCAAGTCCACATACTCAACCAACTTATGGTATTCTATGATTGTTAACACTCACCGCATACACATGAGCAAAACGTTTCAACCGGACACATAGAAAGATAGGGGCTTATAGTTTTGCCTCCCAACATATCCACCTTAAGGTGATGTCAACAATAATAACTCATGCTACCCATATTCAACGGGACATATGTGCCTAGATCTCTCCTCACCGCATGGTGCTTTCCAAAGGAGAAAAACAAAAAGGAATAGAGAGAGAAAAACTTTGACTCTTGCATAAAAGTAAAAACATAAAATTAAAAGATAGGCCCTTCGCAGAGGGAAGTAGAGGTTGCCATGCACTTATTTGTTTGTATGCTCAACCTCTTAGTGCAAAAGAACATCACGTTATATTGCCCCTTATGATAGTAACCTTTATTATGCAGCCTATCGCTTTTATTCTTTGCTATCGCAAGTCCGTACAATGCTCAATTTTCTCTTACACTAAATAGTCTCACACTTTTAGAAGCAATTTTTATTGCCTTATTGCACCGATGAAAACTTACTTGAAGGATCTTGCTCAAACCCTAGGTAGGTATGGTGGACTCTTGAAGGTAAGATTTGGGTTTAGGGGTTTTTGGATGCACAAGTAGTATCTCTACTTAGTGCAGAATTTTGGCTAGCAAAAATGGGGGGGAGCACCACCTGTTGAAGGATCTATGGCAATATAACTTCTAAGTGAATATGAACAAACATCAATCATTATGTTGTCTTCCTTGTCCAACGTCAACAATTTTGGCATATAATATTTTGATGGGGGCTCACAATCACAAAACAAATCCAAGATAGTATATTTATATGTGAATCTTCTCTTCCCTTATTAATTATTTCATGAGTTGCATCATTGGCCAAAGTTACGTTTGTCAAACTCTAATAATTTTTTCTACTTATACTTTTCCTTATGTGATGTCATCACCTACCATAAGATTAGTATATGATCTTTTTCATTTATTTCTTTTCTTTTTATTGAAACAAGAGAGTAAAGAAAGCAAAAACTCAAACTAAACTTTATTATATATCTCGCACACGATTAAAAGGATAGATCACAAGCAAACTCTCAAGAAGAAAGGATAAAAATAAACATTTATTCATCTAAAGCAAAAGGTAACTAATGATCGAGGTAAGATAAGTAAAGGCAAAATATAGTGGAGGTGATACGATACCGGGACACCTCCCCCAAGCTTGGCGAAAGCCAAGGGGAGTGCCCATACATGATACTCAATTTTCCTTTGGTGGTGAAGAAGATGTTGGTGGTGGTGAAGCAGTAGCGAGCTTATCCTCGGGTTTCCATGGCAGAGGCTCACCGTCATCAGAGGAGGAGTGAGTCCCACGGGTCCTGCAGCTAGCAGCCAAACTGATATCTTTAAACATCGCCTCATATTCAAAGACTTGGTTTTGGAGATCGTAGATCTAGCTTTGGAGGAAGTTGATTTGCTCGTTGAAGGTGAAGAAGATACCCTTCATGGATTTGCCATCCACCTTGAGATCGCGGGTGTAATCCGCGATCATGAGGTGATTGGCATTGAGTCCTCGTTCCACCATCCCCTTGCACCGAAAGACCTCCTGCTCCATAGCTTCGAGCCTGGCCTCCATGGTTCATGTTCCCTTCGGGCCTTGCACATCACGGATGTGCAGCACCCCCTCATGCATCTGGATAGCCTGAGGGTGCTCCATCACCTCCCACAAATATGGGTCGATGACATTCTCAAAGAACTTGTCCTTGGAGGAGCGTGAAGTGGCCATGGTAGATGGTATCTGTCAGAAAACAGCAAGAAAAGAAAATAGAAAATTTCTCCGTGATGTGGTGGTCAATAAGTTCGGGGGAGTATATAAATAATTTTTATCTTGAGAAACAAGCAAACGGAAGAAAAACGGAGTCCGGAAGGTACCTGAGGTGGGCACAACCCACCTGGGCGTGTCTTGTGCCCACCAGGTTGACCTTCCCGGTATTTTCTTATTTTCCTAAAAAAAATATTCCAAAACGGACAAAAATATTTTTGCAGATTTTTTGGAGTCCAATTATTTACTATATCACGTACCTCCTCTTTTTCACGATTCTGGGGTGTTTTGGAAGGTCTCTTTTATGAGTTCCTCCGATGTCATAGTTTGGATAATATTACTTTCAACATTAATGGGCGTACCTGAGTGTCGGTGTCAAAACCGGAAGATCTCGGGTAGGGGGGCTCAAGCTATGTGTTTAGAGGATCGATGGTAACAGGAGGCTGGGGACACGATGTTTACCCAGGTTCAGGCCCTCTCGATCGAGGTAATACCCTACATCCTGCTATATTAATATGGATGAATATGAATACAAGAGTTGATCTACCTCGAGATCGTAGTGGCTAAACCCTAAAGCCTAGCCTATGAGGGTATTGTGATGTTGATGATCCCCTCTATAGACCAAACCCCCCGGCTTATATACACGCCAGAGGGGACCTAAGGTTACAAGGGTGAATTGGGGAGGAAGTAATTGATAAATACGGACTCTACGCTTGCCTTTCTACGTACATAGGAGTCCTCACCGAATACGGGGGAGTGTCTTCTGCTTCTTCTTTCCGTGGCCCACTAATACGACCCAGCTTCATCGACCCGGATGCCCGAGGACCCCTGAATACAGGACTCCCTCAATAGCCCCCAGACTTGCCTTCAAGGACGAGAGTGTGTCCGGCTTCATGTCTTCGGTCTTGCAAGGTGAGTCATCCTGGATGATAGTTCGGCTTCTTTAAATATTGTATTCTGTTGATTCCTCGCCGCCATCGCCTTGGCTTCCACGTGCCCAATGAATGCGAACTGTTTGGGCAGTTTTACAAATACCCCCTTGACTGTGTAGGGAAGGCGCCTATATAAGAGAATATATCCCAGTTGCCTCTCCATCCCATTCCACGCGGAAGAAACCCTAGTGCCTGCAAAAAATCTTCAAACATGGCTAGCGCCCCAAGCTCTTCCTCGCGCCCTCATGGCCCTTGTGCAGGAGATTCGGAAAAACTGATTTGTGTCTGTAATGTCCTGGATGGGACTATACCTCCTACGTGTGGAGGCACAACTTAAAGGTATAAGCCCATTCTGGAATGATCTCAAGTTTGGTACCTTTGCACATCTCATGTAAAAATAGGGATGAAAGCGGAAAAGATAGTTGGCTTACACTCGCCACGTCACACAATTCATTACATGTCCAAACATCATTCAAAACATCACAACCCGTCTACGGGTAAGATCCAAATGAAAGATACCAAACATAACATAAAACCACAGGTCTGAATCGCCCCTAGTAGAAACCTCTACTGATCGTCGGGATAGTGCACATAGTAACGGCTACGGTCCTCGTCGTACTCCCATAACAGCTCGGTGCCGTCACTTGAATAGATCGCCTGAGTACCTGCATCTGGTGTGGTGTAGAATCTGTGAGCCACAGAGGACTCAGCAATCCTGTTCCCGGGTAACACAACTATCCAAGCCTTGGGTGTGGAACAAGGCTGAAGAATGAATAAGAGGTTGCAGCAGCACTAGCACTAGCTTACGTAAAAGAGAGCGAGAAGAGAAGTGCCTCGGACGAAAAGGTGATCACGAAGTGATCCTAACTAAAGCATGCCAAACATAACCCCACCGTGTTCACTTCCCGAACCCCTTTCGAAAAATGACCATCACGATACTCACGCTGGTAGTGTATTCTGAACATGGTGTCAAGTTTTCTACAACCGGATATTAACAAATTCCCATCTGCCACATAACCGCGGGCACGGCTTTCGAAAGTTCATAACCCTGCAGGGGTGTTCCAACTTGGCCCATGACAAGCCCATGATTCGCGGAGCCGCAACTCCAAGGTGGGAAGGCCCGAGTATCCTCGGAATCCCGTGCTCAAGATACTCCGACTAAGGTAAGGCTAATCCAGCAATTCCTCCTGGCGTGCCGACACCCTGATAGTAGCCGCGTGTATCTAGTCTCAGGCCACGACCGGATGAGCACAGCGTACAGTGACCAAAAACCCAAGTTGCCAAGGGGGGTACCGCACACGACTCTAGTTTGGACCAACACTCAAATCGAGCACTGGCCCGGGGGGGTTGATTAATTAATCCTCGGGTTAATTACTCCCTCGGCAAGTTTTTAGTTGTTTAGGCAAATAGTACCAATGTTGGGACTTGCTGGAAAAGACTTAGCGCTAAGCGGTTTATCGAGGGGGTCCCATAACACCAACCGTGTGAGGAACGCATAATCAAGGAACATAACACCGGTTTATATGGTTCCTAGGGTGGCATGAGTGGAACAAATCACCAAGCAGGAGGCTTAGCCTTCCACCCATTACTAATATATAGATGATTTAATTAAAGAGTTAATATAGTGTGATATCCCAACAAGCTTCAACAAGAAGCAAGAATCTTCAAATCTTCTCCTGCAACTAGCAATGCTATAAGAGGGGCTGAGCGAAGCTTACTTAGCCAATCAAAGGTTTGCATAGGTAGGGTGGTTAGACAGATTCATGGTTACAATAGGAGGCTGACAGGAAAACATGGGCATCGAGGCAAAAGCTATAGAGCGAGACTTCTAGCAATAGGCAAAGATAGTAATGATATCCGGGTCAGGTCACCTTGCCTGTAGAGTCGTCGATGGAATCGTAAGAGAGCTCCTCGTTCTCACCCTCGGTAGTAACCTCGTTCTCGAACTCGTTCTCGGCTTCCGGCTCTACTCAACACAAAACACGCGAGGCACGAAATCAACAAGATGCAATGCGCAAACCACAGGATGCATGACTGATGCACTAAGGAAGCACTACAGAAGCACTTAGGATGCACAGAAAGACAACATAGGAAACACAGAGATACAGCACAAGGAACATGACAATGTGCAACAAGCAAGAAATTTTAAAACATGCTAACAAGAGGATATTATGAATCTACATGCAAAATCACAAAAGTTTCATATAGGACTTGCTCAAAACGGAGCAACGGGCTAAAAGATACACCCGAAACAATAAACATGCAAAAGCTGAAACTAACAGCCACATAGCAACTTCGGAGCAAGAGATATATATTCTACAGCACTCAAACATCATGACAAGAAGCATGGACATAAAGTAGACATATCCTACAGCAAACAATTCCATTGGAGCATCTCCATAGGAGGCATGGATCAATAGCAACAAGCTATAACATTTTGAACATGACAACAAAAACCTGACAGCAGTAATTTATGGCAACTTGGGAGCAAGAGTTAAATATGCTACAGCCAGCCAAATGAGCATGTGAGAGCATGAATGGATAGCCAACAACATATACAACAAGGAATCATCAATAGTCGCCCCAAAACTATCATGGATTTACCTAGAACAACAAGCAAACATGGCATGTGGAAATTACAGATTCCAGACTTAGTGAAATTTCACTAAGTGTTAAAACAGCAGTAATATCATGGCATGTTTGTGAGCAAGTTTAAGTCACCTCAAAGCATAACATGGCAAGTGGTTTGCACCACAGAAAAGTACACATGATGGGGAGTCCAAAACATATAAGCATGCATCAAGGGGCAACCACATCAATAGCAACGAGCTCCTAAACTAGGCATCTCGTAACAAGTTTAACAAACTAACAGCCACAAGCACTATTGCAAAGGAGATAAACATGACAAGATGAATTCTATCATGCAAGCTAAAGCAACCAACATGTAGAGCATGACATGATGAACATGTGGACATATCATTTGCTTCATTTGGATAAACATGCAACAAGTTATCACATTGCAAACATGGCATGAAAACAACTAATAGCAGCAGTTTATAACAAGTAGCACTCTTCCCATGAAGATTAAGACATCTAGATGGACTCAAACATGCATGACACAATGGAACAAAACATAGTACATGTTACCACGATCATTTTGACATATCATACACACAAATCGGACATGCACAGCAAAAGTTATCCTCATCACAAAAATGCATCAGACAACTGAAATCTAAGGACTTAGAGGGAAAAAACGGAGTCAACCTGCTGGACGGTCAAACGGGTCGCGGATCGGGCAGCAGCAGGTCAACGGGTCGCGAATCTGGAAGCGGGTCGCGGGCTACCGGGCAGATCGGGTTAGCGGCGCTGCGGGTCGGGCGGATCGCCCGTTAGGTTTTCCCAGCGCCTGGATCTGGCGAGCTCTGGATCGGAGAGATCCCTCGATCTCCCGAGGGCGGCGGCGGTTGGCTCCTTCGAGGGGCCCGGCCGGCGGCTGGCCTGGGGGTGCTGGCCCGGCGGCGGCGGCGAGGTGGCCGAGGGGGGCCGAGGCGGCGGGGACCTGGGCCGGCTGCGAGGGGGCGGTGAGGCGGCGGCGAGGCGAGGTCCGGCCGGCGGCGGAGGGTGGCGAGGTGGCCGAGGCGGCGGATCTCCGCCGGAGACGAAGAAGACGCGGGGCGGCGCGGATCTGGCCCGGAACGCGGCACGGCGGGCCGGCCTGGTCCCCGCGGGCCCATGCGGCGGGTGTGGAGGCACTGGCGGCGGCTCGCTGGAAGCACTGGCGGCGGTCGGTGGAAGCACGGCGCGGCAACGGTGGAAGCACGGCGCGGCGGAGGTGGAAACACTAGGGTTTTGGACGCAAAAATTGGAGGGGGTGGACGTTTATATAGGCACAAGGAGCTAGGGTTGTCCAAATGAGGAGAGGTTTTCGGCGACGAGATCACAATTGAACGGCCTAGATGAAGGGAAGGGTTTGAGTTGGGTTGGTGGGATGTTGGAGGGGTGTCTTGGGCCTCAAAGAGGAGGTACTTTTAGCCCACGAGGATAACTGTTGGAGCAACAAACGAACTTCAAACGCGACGCAACTTGACAAGCGGGTTACACATAGCAAAACAACATCGCACGACAAGTCTCATGCCAAACCGGAAACGTTACACGGCCAAACACAAAAGAAGGACTCGGGGAAGCCACGGGCACGTGTGAGAGCGTCCGAACTCGAAACGGACAACGGGAACAAACGAGTGGGACTGGATGCAAACAACAACACAAATGCAATGCAATGCACATGACAACATGACATGGATGAATGCACACACGCACACGACAAAACGACAAAACCCCGAAAAGACGAAGAACCCGGAATGGAATTGATGAAGCCAAAGTTATATATTGCCAAAAAGGGAAAGTATTACATCCGGGGCATTACAAACTCTCCTCTTCTACAAAAAGATCTCGTCCCGAGATCTAGGACTGGAAGAAGGAAGGGTACTCAGAACGAAGGTGATCTTCTCGTTCCCACGTAGCTTCTCGGTCGGTATGATGTGACCACTTGACTTTCAAGAACTTGATTGACTTGTTGCGGGTCTTGCGCTCGGTTTCTTCGAGAATAGCAACGGGATGCTCTCGGTAAGACAAGTCTTGTTGAAGATCAATCTCCTCAAATGGAATGATGCGTTCAGGTGTCTTGAAGCACTTGCGGAGTTGAGACACATGAAACACGTCATGAACATTAGCGAAGTTGGAAGGGAGCTCAAGTTGATAGGCTAGATCGCCTCTTTTGCCAAGGATCTTGAAAGGGCCCACGTATCTAGGAGCAAGCTTTCCTTTGATACCGAACCTTTGTGTGCCTTTCATAGGAGAAACACGGAGATAGACATGATCCCCAATGTTGAAGGCCAAATCACGATGCTTGCCGTCATAGTAACTCTTCTGACGCGACTGAGCGGCCTTGAGATTCTCACGTATGACTTTGCACATTTCTTCGGCTTCTGAGATCAAGTCATTGCCAAGAAGTTGACGTTCACCAGTCTCGGACCAGTTGAGAGGGGTACGGCACTTTCTGCCATAGAGGATTTCAAACGGAGCTTTGCCGGCACTTGCTTGGAAGCTGTTGTTGTAAGAGAACTCGGAAAACGGAAGGCAATCTTCCCATTTCATGCCAAAAGATATGACACAGGCTCTAAGCATGTCTTCTAGAATCTGATTCACTCTCTCGACTTGACCACTAGTTTGTGGGTGAAATGCAGTGCTGAAACGGATCTTAGTGCCCATGGCAGACTGAAAGGAGTCCCAGCACTTGGAAGTGAACAAACTTCCACGGTCTGAGGAGATAACTTGAGGAATGCCATGTAAGGACACAATTCTGGAAATGTACAATTCTGCCAGTTGAGCTGCATTGATGGATTCTTTGACTGGAAGAAAGTGAGCGACTTTGGTAAGTTTGTCAATCACCACAAAGATAGAATCATTCCCTTTCTTGGACTTAGGAAAGCCAGTGACGAAATCCATTTCAATGTGGTCGAATTTCCACTCGGGAATAGGAAGAGGTTGGAGAAGACCGGCTGGATGTTGATGCTCTGCCTTCACTCTTCTGCAGACATCACATTCATTCACGAATTGGGTAATCTCCCTTTTCATGTGTGTCCACGAGTAAGATTGCTTGAGGTCTTGGTACATCTTGGAACTTCCAGGATGAATCGAAAGGAGGGAATCATGTGCTTCGTCCATTATGAGCTTCCTGAGATCACCTTTGGGAACCACAAGTCTGTCCTCAAAGAACAAGGTATCTCTCTCATCAACGCGATAGCTCTTGTATTTGGGAGTACCCTTTGCAATACCATGTTTCACTTTCTGCACCATAGCATCACTGAGTTGGGCCTCACGGATCTAATCTTCCAAGGTAGGAGCAACTTGAAAATTTGCAAGAAAGCCTTGTGGAACAACTTGGAGGTTGAGCTTCCTAAATGCTTCGCAAAGCTCAGGCTGGAACGGCTTGATAAGGAGACTGTTGCAATATGCCTTTCTGCTCAAAGCATCTGCAATGACATTTGCCTTGCCAGGTGTGTATTCGATGCTTGGATCATACTATTGGATCATCTCGACCCAATGAGGCTGGCGGAGGTTCAGGTTCGGCTGTGTGAAGATGTACTTCAAGCTCTTGTGATCGGTGAAGATGTCGACTTTTCTACCCAACAGAAGGTGTCTCCACGTAATCAAAGCGTGTACCACAGCTGCTAGTTCGAGATCATGAGTGGGGTAGTTCTTCTCACTTGGCTTCAGTTGACGAGAAGTGTATGCCACAATCTTCTTGTCCTGCATAAGCACACCACCAAGTCCTTGAAGAGAAGCATCACAGAATACTTCGTAGGGCTTGGACTCATCTGGAGGAGTAAGAACTGGAGCAGAGATGAGCTTTTCTTTGAGAGTTTTGAAAGCCACATCACAATCTGGAGACCAGATGTACTTGACATTCTTCTGCAGCAAGTTGGAGAGAGGCTTGGCAATCTTGGAGAAGTTCTCAACGAACCTTCTGCAATAGCTAGCAAGACCAAGGAAGTTTCGGAGTAGCTTGACGTTCTGAGGAGGTTCCCAGTTGACAATCGCTTCAACTTTCCCGGGGTTCACAGCAATACCGTCAGCGGAGATGATATGGCCCAAATACAAGACCTTATCGAGCCAGAATTCGCAGTTGGAGAACTTGGCATAGAACTTATGTTCACGGAGTCTGTCGAGAACCAGACGGAGGTGCTTTTCGTGATCCTCTTCGTTCTTGGAGAATACCAAGATGTCATCCAGATACACAAGCACAAACTCGTTGGTGTAGGGGTTAAAATGTAGTGCATCATTCTCGAGAAGGTAGGTGGAGCATTAGCGAGGCCAAAAGACATGACTGTATACTCATAGGAGCCGTAGCTCGTTCTGAAGGCAGTCTTGTGGATATCTTCTTCACAAATGCGAATTTGGTGATAGCCCATTCGGAGATCGAGCTTTGAGAACCCTTTAGCTCCTTTGAGCTGCTCGAACAATTCATTGATGTTGGGGAGCAGATACTTGTTCTTTATTGTCTTCTTGTTCAATGGCCGGTAATCGACGCAAAGGCGCTCCGTGCCATCCTTCTTCTTGACAAATAAGACACCACAGCCCCAAGGAGACATACTAGGCCTGATCAGACCCATACGCTCCTGTTCATCAAGCTGTTTCTTCAACTCCTTCAACTCTTCAGGGGAGAGCTTGTACGGACGCCGGCATGCTGGCTCAGTACCAGGCTCGAGTTCAATGACGAATTCCACTTGACGATGTGGAGGCATGCCTGGAAGTTCTTCAGGAAAAACGTCTTTGTATTCGTTAACCACCGGAATTTTAGAGATGGCATTAATCTCGCCCTTGTCATTGAGAGAGAAAAGCCTGATTGTGTTATCCCGAGAGGCGAAGATAATCACGTCTTCATTAGGATGAGTAATCTTGACTTCCTTATTTGCACAATCAATGTGAGCATCATGCTGAGAAAGCCAATCCATCCCGAGGATGAGGTCAATGTCGGAATTGCCGAGAATAACCGGATTAGCTAGAAAGCGGTAATTGCCCATGTGAATAGATACATTCGGAGCAAAGTTGTTGGAGTTCATAAGCAAACCCGGAGAAAGCACAGACATCGGACTCGGCAAGGCTTGCCATGGCATATCATGTTTCAATGCAAAAGGTCTTGACATGAAAGAATGTGATGCACCTGAATCAAACAACACTTTTGCAGGAAAAGAGTTAACTGGAAGGTTACCAAGTATCACATCTGAAGAATTCTCTGCTTGAGCTGCATTCATCAGATTCACTCTTGCTGACTTTGGATTATGCTTGACAATAGCAGTGCTGACAGGTGGAGGAGGCGGAAGGCGCCTTGGGTTGGGGCACTTGTTAGCATAATGACCCTTCTGAGTGCACTTGTTGCAAACCACTTCTGAGAGAGGACGGTAGTGAGGAGCACTTGACTTGGAACCTTGAGACTGATTCTTTGACTGGTTGCTTGGGTTGGGTGGGTGGGAGAAAGCACGGCCACCAGAGTTCTTGTTGTTGTTGTAGGGAGCTCGGATCACTGGAGGAGGTGGAAGCCAAAACTTCTGTTGCTTCGCAACCACTTGAGAAGATGAGGAGGAGTGAACGGCATCTCTGATCCTCTTTTTGGAAGCTTCCATCTTGAGCTGGGCTGCCTCTTGCTTAAGTGCTATATTATAGAATTTGTCAAACTCATCAGGCTCGAACAAGGTGAGAGCAAGTTGAAGTTCATCCTTCAGACCACCACGGAACTGATAGATCTTGCTCTTGGCATCTGGGATGTCTTGCTTGGCATAGCGGGCAAGGTTCTGGAACTTGACATTATACTGGTAGACAGTCATTGAGCCTTGCTTCAGGTTGCGGAATTGCTCACGCATACCCTCGATGACACTTGTTGGAATGTGGTGAGAGCGAAAGTCCTTGCAGAAATCATCCCAGGAGATTTCACGCCCTGCTCTGGAGTCTTTGTACTGCTGCCACCAATCAGCTGCTTGGTCCTTGAGTTGGAAGGCTGCAAACTTCACATAGTCCTCGGGCCTTACGTTGCTGCACTCAAAATGCTTCTTGATATCCATTATCCAGTCTTCAGCATCGAGAGGGTCCACGCAGTAACTGAAAGCCTTTGGTTGATTAGCCAAGAACTGGTTGAGCGTAGCAAAGTGCTGTTGGTTGAACAAATTGCATTGGTTCCCCTGAGCACCCTGATTTGCTTGATTTGATTGCATTTGCTGCATCATCTGCATAAGCATCTGGGTGTTCTGATTTGTAGTCTGCATAATTTCTCTCCAGGCCTCAGACAGGGGAGGAGGGGAAGCAGGACGATCAGGAACCTCTTCACCCTCTGGGTTAGCGTTGGCAACCCTTTTAGGAGCCATCCTGTAAGAGATGACCACCATTAGCCATTTGATTGGAAGAAGATATAAGCTGAAACAACGGCTAGAATTGCAACATAGTCTTCACATGAATCATTCGAACAAGAGGAACGAATGAAATTCTCAGTTTAATGATAACAACAATCTTCACGAGAAGCCACTTGGGAGACAAAAGGTAAATAAGAAAAACAACAAGGTGCAGATAGAACAAATACAAGATAGGAGCTTCGTTCGACATATTCGTGCTGAAAGGTTATGGAACGTGTTACGAAAGGGTTTTGCAATCCCCGGATCAGCATAGCCAAGGACCCTTTAAGATGCAACTCCCGATCGGAACATCGGCCATAAAACCACTTCACTCAATGTAGAACCCCGAACTCCATAACCTGCATTCGTTGGAAGAATGCCTATGAGCTACTAGATGAACTCACCTATTAATTTCCGAAAGTTTCCAGTTATGCAATCAGGTGTTGGGGATACAGGGGAAGCATCGCGCACTCAACTCTAATCCTACATCCAGCTGTATCCATCCTTCAACACATAACCAGTTATTTTCGGAAACCGTCTACCTCGGACCTTCGAAACGCATCCACTATGCAAGCTATGGCAATACTCCCGAACTACCTCCCCAGTACTGGGTGATGTCGGGGTTATCTTGCCACTAACCGCATAGGAGAGTTTTCGATGTCGGCCGTCTTAAGTATTCTAGAACTGCCGCGATATGTTTGTGACGACAACACCTCGGAGCTCAACTCCCCGGGACACTGCCACAACCCCTAATGACAGGAGGCATCGAGAACAATGTTCTCGTCACAAAGACATCGGAACAATCCAAACAATACTCGCGAGATTCCTAAAAAAAATTTAGTGCAATTTTGAGAGTAGAAGAGGCAAGAGTAATCGTCAGGAGTCCTCACCAGAGTGAAAAGAGATGAGGAGCAAAAGAAATCCTACTCTCCGATATAAATATAGGACTCAAAACATTTTAAGTGTGTGCCTAGACTCAACCGTCAACGATTCGATCAAATAGTGGGGGCTTCTAGGTCGGAGAAGGCTCTGAATACCAACTTGTAATGCCCGGGATGGGACTATACCTCCTACGTGTCGAGGCACGACTTAAAGGTATAAGCCCATTCTGGAATGATCTCAAGTTTGGTACCTTTGCACATCTCATGTAAAAATAGGGATGAAAGCGGAAAAGATAGTTGGCTTACACTCGCCACGTCACACAATTCATTACATGTCCAAACATCATTTAGAACATCACAACCCGTCTACGGGTAAGATCCAAATGAAAGATACCAAACATAACATAAAACCACAGGTCTGAATCGCCCCTAGTAGAAACCTCTACTGATCGTCGGGATAGTGCACATAGTAACGGCTACGGTCCTCGTCGTACTCCTAGAACAGCTCGGTGCCGTCACTTGAATAGATCGCCTGAGTACCTGCATCTCGTGTGGTGTAGAATCTGTGAGCCACAAAGGACTCAGCAATCCCGTTCCCGGGTAACACAACTATCCAAGCCTTGGGTGTGGAACAAGGCTGAAGAAAGAATAAGAGGTTGCAGCAGCACTAGCACTAGCTTACGTAAAAGAGAGCGAGAAGAGAAGTGCCTCGGACGAAAAGGTGATCACGAAGTGATCCCAACTAAAGCATGCCAAACATAACCCCACCGTGTTCACTTCCCGAACCCCTTTCGGAAAATGACCGTCACGGTACTCACGCTGGTAGTGTATTCTGAACATGGTGTCAAGTTTTCTACAACCGGATATTAACAAATTCCCATCTGCCACATAACTGCGGGCACGACTTTCGAAAGTTCATAACCCTGCAGGGGTGTTCCAACTTGGCCCATGACAAGCCCATGATTCGCGGAGCCGCAACTCCAAGGTGGGAAGGCCCAAGTATCCTCGGAATCCCGTGCTCAAGATACTCCGACTAAGGTAAGGCTAATCCAGCAATTCCTCCCGGCGTGCCGACACCCTGATAGTAGCCGCGCGTATCTAGTCTCAGGCCACGACCGGATGAGCACAGCGTACAGTGACCAAAAACCCAAGTTGCCAAGGGGTTACCGCACACGACTCTAGTTTGGACCAACACTCAAATCGAGCACTGGCCCAGGGGGTTGATTAATTAATCCTCGGGTTAATTACTCCCTCGGCAAGTTTTTAGTTGTTTAGGCAAATAGTACCAATGTTGGGACTTGCTGGAAAAGACTTAGCGCTAAGCGGTTTATCGAGGGGGTCCCATAACCCCAACCGTGTGAGGAACGCATAATCAACGAACATAACACCGGTTTATACGGTTCCTTGGGCGGCATGAGTGGAACAAATCACCAAGCAAGAGGCTTAGCCTTCCACCCATTACCAATATATAGATGATTTAATTAAAGAGTTAATATAGTGTGATATCCCAACAAGCTTCAACAAGAAGCAAGAATCTTCAAATCTTCTCCTGCAACTAGCAATGCTATAAGAGGGGCTGAGCGAAGCTTACTTAGCCAATCAAAGGTTTGCATAGGTAAGGTGGTTAGACAGATTCATGGTTACAATAGGAGGCTGATAGGAAAACATGGGCATCGAGGCAAAAGCTATAGAGCGAGACTTCTAGCAATAGGCAAAGATAGTAATGATATCCGGGTCAGGTCATCTTGCATGTAGAGTCGTCGATGGGATCGTAAGAGAGCTCCTCGTTCTCACCCTCGGTAGTAACCTCGTTCGCGAACTCGTTCTCGGCTTCCGGCTCTACTCAACACAAAACACGCGAGGCACGAAATCAACAAGATGCAATGCGCAAACCATAGGATGCATGACTGATGCACTAAGGAAGCACTACAGAAGCACTTAGGATGCACAGAAAGACAACATAGGAAACACAGAGATATAGGACAAGGAACATGACAATGTGCAACAAGCAAGAAACTTCAAAACATGCTAACAAGAGGATATTATGAATCTACATGCAAAATCACACAAGTTTCATATAGGACTTGCTCAAAACGGAGCAACGGGCTAAAAGATACACCCGAAACAATAAACATGCAAAAGCTGAAACTAACAGCCACATAGCAACTTCGGAGCAAGAGATATATATTCTACAGCACTCAAACATCATGACAAGAAGCATGGACATAAAGTAGACATATCCTACAGCAAACAATTCCATTGGAGCATCTCCATAGGAGGCATGGATCAATAGCAACAAGCTATAACATTTTGAACATGACAACAAAAACCTGATAGCAGTAATTTATAGCAACTTGGGAGCAAGTGTTAAATATGCTACAGCCACCCAAATGAGCATGTGAGAGCATGAATGGATAGCCAACAACATATACAACAAGGAATCATCAATAGTCACCCCAAAACTATCATGGATTTGCCTAGAACAACAAGCAAACATGGCATCTGGAAATTACAGATTCCAGACTTAGTGAAATTTCACTAAGTGTTAAAACGGCAGTAATATCATGGCATGTTTGTGAGCAAGTTTAAGTCACCTCAAAGCATAACATGGCAAGTGGTTTGCACCACAGCAAAGTACACATGATGGGGAGTCCAAAACATATAAGCATGCATCAAGGGGCAACCACATCAATAGCAACGAGCTCCTCAACTAGGCATCTCGTAACAAGTTTAAGAAACTAACAGCCACAAGCACTATTGCAAAGGAGATAAACATGGCAAGATGAATTCTATCATGCAAGCTAAAGCAACCAACATGTAGAGCATGACATGATGAACATGTGGACATATCATTTGCTTCATTTGGATAAACATGCAACAAGTTATCACACTGCAAACATGGCATGAAAACAACTAATAGCAGCAGTTTATAACAAGTAGCACTCTTCCCATGAAGATTAAGACATCTAGATGGACTCAAACATGCATGAAACAATGGAACAAAACATAGTACATGTTACCATGATCATTTTGACATATCATACACACAAATCGGACATGCACAGCAAAAGTTATCCTCATCACAAAAATGCATCAGACAACTGAAATCTAAGGACTTAGAGGAAAAAAACGGAGTCAACCTGCTGGACGGTCAAACGGGTCGTGGTTCGGGCAGCAGCAGGTCAACGGGTCGCGGATCTGGAAGCGGGTCGCGGGCTACCGGGCGGATCGGGTTAGCGGCGCTGCGGGTCGGGCGGATCGCCCGTTAGGTTTTCCCAGCGTCCGGATCTGGCGAGCTCTGGATCGGGGAGATCCCTCGATCTCCCGAAGGCAGAGGCGGCTGGCTCCTTCGAGGGGCCCGGCCGGCGGCTGGCCTGGCGGTGGCCTGGCGGTGTTGGCCCGGCAGCGGCGGCGAGGTGGCCGAGGGGGGCCGAGGTGGCGGAGACCTGGGCCGGCGGCGAGGGGGCGGTGAGGCGGCGGCGAGGCGAGGTCCGGCCGGCGGCGGAGGGTGGCGAGGTGGCCGAGGCGGCGGATCTCCGCTGGAGACGAAGAAGACGCGGGGCGGCGCGGATCTGGCCCGAAACGCGGCGCGGCGGGCCGGCCTGGGCCCCGCAGGCCCACGCGGCGGGTGTGGAGGCACTGGCGGCGGCTCGGTGGAAGCACTGGCGGCGGTCGGTGGAAGCACGGCGCGGCAACGGTGGAAGCACGGCGCGGCGGAGGTGGAAACACTAGGGTTTTGGACGCAAAAATTGGAGGGGGTGGACGTTTATATAGGCACAAGGAGCTAGGGTTGTCCAAATGAGGAGAGATTTTCGGCCACGAGATCACAATTCAACGACCTAGATGAAGGGAAGGGTTTGAGTTGGGTTGGTGAGCTGTTGGAGGGGTATCTTGGGCCTCAAAGAGGAGGTACTTTTAGCCCACGAGGATAACTGTTGGAGCAACAAACGAACTCCAAACGCGACACAACTTGACAGGCGGGTTACACATAACAAAACAACATCGCACGACAAGTCTCACGCCAAACCGGAAACATTACACGGCCAAACACAAAAGAAGGACTCGGGGAAGCCACGGGCACGTGTGAGAGCGTCGGAACTCGAAACGGACAACGGGAAGAAACGAGTGGGACCGGATGCAAACGACAACACAAATGCAATGCAATGCACATGACAACATGACATGGATGAATGCACACACGCACACGACAAAACGACAAAAACCCGAAAAGACGAAGAACCCGGAATGGAATATATGAAGCCAAAGTTATATATTGTCAAAAAGGGAAAGTATTACATCCGGGGCATTACAGTGTCCCATGCACGCCTGCGGACACTTCAAGCGCAGGGATATCTCCCTCCAGAGGATCTAGTCCCCGTCTGGGCTGGACTAACTTCTATCGACAATCAAGCCCTGGCAGAGATCTTTCCCAACCCCTCTGATGGAGAGCGGGTACGTTTTGTCCCCTTCCTTTTAAGAGGCGTAGGGTTCCCCATCCACCCCTTCCTTAGGGGACTCCTGGAGTTCTATGGTCTCCAACTGCACGATCTTACGCCGGGGTCTATCCTGCATATCATGGGTTTTGTCGCTTTATGCGAACTATTTTTGGGCTGCGAGCCTCACTTTGAGCTATGGCGAAAATTCTTCTGCCTTGTCCCTCGCTCGGAAAAGGGACAGGCTACCTGCCCGGTACTCCAAGGAAGACATCCAAAGAGTGGCCTTCAGAGTGGTTCTATATTGAGGATGTTGCCCTGCCGGATCCAGTTTGGTGAGGCTTCCCCAAGTATTACAGTGCCCCGCCAAAGAAGCTTTTCAACTGGTGTCCCCGCAGTCCTTCAAAAGAAGAGAGTGGAGGTTAGCACACTGGTCGGCAAGATCAGATTGCTTGCCAGTTCGGGGTTATCTATAATTGAAGTGATGGCCATTTCAATAAAGCGATGCGTGCAGCCGCTCCAAGCAAGAGAATTTCCAATGTGGCATTATAATGGCCTGGATGATGCCTTGCGCTGCTTACGCCCGGGCCCGGATGACCCTGCCGCTCTAGCCGTTATCCTGGAAGGTCTTTATAAAGGAGAGAAGCAAGACTTCATCAGTTTAACATGCCAGGAGAGCCTTTGAAAGAACATACGGTGCCCCATGTTTGGTTTTGGTAATTGATGACAATCTCTATGGACTAATGGCTGCCTTGAGTTATATTTGAAGGGTTTGTCCATAGGCTTTTCTTCGAGTTCATTTGTTAGTTTCAAGGGGAGTTTGTGATGACCAAGGTGCTATTAAGGAATTATCCAAAGATTGGTCTTGTGAGTGTTGAGCTTATTGCAAGCATGTCTTGAAGAAGAGTGTGTTATCATTCATGTTTACCTTCAAGACATCATCCAAATGAAGAGAGTTGGAAAGATTCAAGGTTGATCAAGACTAAGTGAAGGAGTGAATCAAGTTGATCAACACACAAAGCGTAGAAGATGTACCGAGAGGGATCAAGCAATCCTATGGTATGGTAAGCATTGTCAATCACGCTTTGTGTACTAACTCATGGTCTTCGTGAGAGTTCTTTGTGGGGTTAGGTTGCGGTGTGCAAGTTCAAGTGGAGCATCACAAAGAAATCAAGTGCTTGAAGCTTGCCGTCCATTTTCGTGACAATGGAATTGTGAAGATATGCCGAAGAGTGGCTCACCCATAGAGGAGTATGGGGGAGCAATCTACTAGTCTTCACCGAGACAATGCAATCAAGAAAGGTGGTCCAACTTGAGGAAGTCAAGATCGTCTACATCTAGCTCAAGTGGACTTTGTGCAAAGCAAAGGTTTGCCCTTGATAGGTTTTCTATTTTACCGGTCTCGTGGTGGTAGTTGGGAGACCGGGTTATAGGATCGTTTGCCGTACTATCAAGGGGGGCTCTCAAGTTGGTAGCTTGATTGTATCGTTAGTAGAGAGCTCAAACCATTGCATCCTTGCATCATGTTTCTTGGTTCTTGTTTGGTTCTCTTTGTGAGTCTTAGAGCTTATGGTCATCTTGATGACAAGCTTGAGTTCATCGAAAACGGAGTTCACATGTGTCTTCTATGATGTTTTCGGTGTTGGGTGTTTTACCGGTCTTATCCGAGGAAGGGTTCTCACCATTTTCTTATGGGCCTTTTCTAATTTGCTTCTTATTGGTTTTCTATCAAGATTGTGTTAGCCCTTGTCGCTAGCTTTCCAACAAACTTGGTTTCATCGAATTCGGAGTCCGTATGCTAAAGTTATTGTCGTTTTGGTGTACTGAAAAGGCTGCAGCGGTACTACCGCGGGTTGGAGCGGAAGTAATTTTTTACTACCGCTTTCGGGAGCGGTACTACCGCTTTCGGGAGCGGTACTACCGCTTGGAGCAATACTACCAAGGCTACTTCCGTGGCTACTTCCGCTCGGGACCAAAAACTCGTCACAAGTCCAGCGGTGGTAGGCACGGATGTAATTTTTTAGTACCGCTCGCAAGCAGTAGTACCGCTACCCTTAGCAGTAGTACCGCTACCCGTAGCGGTAGTACCGTGAGGTCAAGCGGTACTACCGCTCCGACGGTTCTTCTGACCTTTTTGCCTCCTCGCTATTGTTTTTCAGGGGTTCTACTGCCCTAGCGGTAGTACCGCTCCTGGAGCGGTAGTACCGCTCTGTGCGGGCTGTGAGCATAACGGTTGGATTTTTTTCCCACCTATAAAAGGGGGTCTTCTTCCCCCAATGAACCTAATCCTTTGAGCTCGTGTTCTTCCCCCATTGTTGACCTTCTTAGAGCTTGCTATCTCTCAATCCATCCATGGATTCTTGCTAGTTTTGGGGGGAAAAGAGAGAGGAGATCTAGATCCACATTTCCACCAATCACTTTCTCCTCTAGGTGAGGGGAACCCCTTGGATCTTGATCTTGGAGTTCTTGGTGTTCTCCTTCTTGTTCTTCCTCTCATTTCCCTCCCTAGCATTAGTTGCTTTGGTGGGATTTGGGAGAGAAGGACTTGGCACTCCGTGTGCCCTTGCCATTGCATTTGGTGCATCGGTTTGAGTTCTCCACGGTGATACGTGGAAGTGAAGTTGAGAAGCTTATTACTCTTGGGTGCTTGGTACCCTTGAGCTTGTTCCTCTTGGGTGCTTGGGCGCCCTAGACGGTTGTGGTCACCTCGGAGCCATATTCCATTGTGGTGAAGCTTCGTGGTGTCGTTGGGGAGATAGCCCCAACCTTGGTGTTCGAAGCTCAATCATTGTGGTGTAAAGCTTCGGGCAAGCGTCGGGGTCTCCAATTAGGTTGTGGAGATCGCCCCGAGCAATTTGACGGGTACCGGTGACCGCCCCCAAGGGTTGCCAAAGGGTACGGGTTCGGTGACCGCCCCCAAGGGTCGCCATTTGTACGGGTTCGGTGACCGCCCTCAAGGGTCCCTTAGTGGAATCACGGCATCTTGCATTGTGCGAGGGCGTGAGGAGATTACGGTGGCCCTAGTGGCTTCTTAGGGAGCATTGTGCCTCCACACCGCTCCAAACGGAGATTAGCATCCGCAAGGGTGTGAACTTCGGGATACATCGTTGTCTCCGCGTTCCTCGGTTATCTCTTACCCGAGCCCTTTACTTATGCACTATACTTTGTGATACCCGTATTGTTTCTTGTCATATATCTTGCTATCACCTAGTTGTTTATCTTGCTTAGCATAAGTCATTGGTGCACATACGTGAGCCTAGTTGTTGTAGGTTTTGTGCTTGACAAATTAACCGCTAGGTTTATTCCGCATTTGTTCAAGCCGAAACCGTAATTATTTTAAAAGCGCCTATTCACCCCCCCCCCCCCTCTAGGCGACATCCACGATCTTTCAATTGGTATCAGAGCCTCGTCTCTCTTTATAGGGCTTAACCGCCTAGAGAGTAAGGATGTCAACTAGGGGTTTAGGATTCTCTGACACTCTTAGTTTCGATGGCACAAATTTTGATGTTTGGGTAATTCGCATGCTTAATCTCTTTAGGGTCATGGACCCAAATTTAGAGCAAATTGTAGATATGGGTTTTTCTCCTCCTAAGGATCCCCAAAGATTAACTTTAGAGGATGAGAGAAACTCTTATCTCAATGCTCAAGCTTCTAATGTGCTTTTCGATGCTTTGAGCAATGTAGTTATATTTCAACTCATGCCGTTCCGGGATGCTCATGAGTTGTGGACAAAGCTTCAAGATAAATATTGTGTGTCCAAGAACTGTAGGAATGATTGTTCTCCCTCCACCTCCGGCCGTGTTGTCTTCTCAACTTCTTCTACTTCACCTACATGTGGTTTGCCACAAGGTAATGATATGGTGAGTAGTGTTGGTCATTGCAATGATGATAGTATGCTTATTGTGGATGATCCTTCATCACTATCTTACTGCAATGCATCTTCTTTGGACTTTAACACTTCGAGCACCCTACATGTTTCACATGCTTGTGTTGATAGTCCTTGCATATCATGTAGAAATTGCTTGACTAAAACTCATGATGATATGCTTGCTATGTCTTGTTGCCATGATAAAAATGCATCTATTTCCTCGAATTGTTGTGCTAACAATGTAGAGGAAACCCAACACCCCATGGAACAAGATGTAGTCTTGAATGGTGCTTCAAGGGATCCTACATCATCATCTATTGCGTTTTGCCTTATGGCTAAGGCTTCAAAGGTATCTCCCACTTTGAACCCCAATATATCTTGTGATGATAGTGATGATGACAATGATGATGATGTAGAAAATGATGAAGAGAATGGTAATGTTGCCTCCTTAAAAATTAAGGGGGAAATGATTTTTAAAGCTCTTCTTAAGAATAAATTAGCTCATTCCAACTTTATGGAAATCATGTCTATTGCCATTGAGGGCAAGAAATATATTGATGAGTTGGAATCTCATCTAGAGGAGCATGAGGTCACCATTGAGAAAATGGAAAGTCATGAGCGTGATTACGCTAATGAGATCGCCGACCTCTCGCAAGCTCTTGAACTTGAACAAACCACCAAGGAATCTCTTGAGGAGACTTTTGCTCTAGAACTATCTAGAATAAAGGAATCCCGTGATAGAGCTCTCGAGGTGGCTAATGATTTTGAAACTAAAAATGAGAAGCTTGAAGTTGCACATGCTAAACTCCTTGAGGATTTTGATCACCTCAAAAATGGCTCAAGGGTCATTAAGAGTGAGCTCATCAAACTCACCGAGTCTCATGCTCAACTTAAAGCTTCATATTCTAAAGAGCTTGCCAAGTTGCCTTCTCCTCTTGCTATTATTGATGATGCTTGTGCTACTAACTCTATTTCTAGTGAAGCATCCATTTTGAAGGAGAATGTTGAGCTAAGGGCTCAACTTGAGTTGCTATCTAGAAATTATGGGAGATTGGAAGAAAGTCATGTAAAGCTCACAAGCTCTCAGGATGATCTTCTAGTATCCCATAATGTGCTAAAGATAGCTCATGAGGCTATGATCATCAAGGTAACATCTAGTGAGTCTCATGTGGTCGCTAGTACTACTTCTAGTCAAAATGATATATTGTCATGTGCTAGTCCTCGCAATTCATCTATGCATAACATTGGTACATCTTGTGATGAATTGCTTTCCTTGCCTTGTTGCTCTAACAATGAAGCCTATACTTCCTCTAGTACTTGTGTTGATACTAACCATGTAGAGGAAATCAAAGAGCTCGTGGCCCAAGTATCTTCCTTGAAGAAAGACTTGGAAGAGTGTCATGAAGGGAAGTCCACACTCAACAATATCTTGAGTGTGCAAAAATCCCCCAATGACAAAGGTGGACTTGGATTCAACTCCAACAAGAAGAAAAGGTCTAAGATCATTAACAACAATAAGGGCCAAGAACAACTCAAGAATTCGGCCAAGATTATTTGCTTCAAGTGCAAAATTGAAGGGCATCATGTTAGATCTTGCCCATTGAAGAAGAAGGCCATTAGTGACAAGCAACAAGGGAAGAGGCCACAAGTTCATTCTCGTGCTCAACCGCAAGTTGGAGAAAGGCCGCTTCCCAAGAAGACTCATGGTAATGCTTCTCATTTTGAGAAATCAAATGATAAGAATGTGAAGAGTAGATGTTGCTACCTATGCCGTGAGAAGGGTCACCTTGCTTCTTCATGCACTAGTGGTAACTTATCCAACCCAATTATTATTGATGATGTCTATTCTCTTGGGAAGGATAAGGTTGGCAATGTGTTTGCCAAGTTTCTTGGGACTCAAAGTGGTGTCAAGAAAAGAACCATTTGGGTAGCCAAGCCTATTGTGACTAACCTCTTAGGACCCAACTTCGTTGGGGACCAACTAGCTCAAACTTGATCAATAGGTGATGTTGGAGGGCATTGGAGACTTGGCTACATTATGAAGATTTGAGGGGTCTTCATCATTCATATTGTCTCAAGCCAAGTCATTCGGATTATCTTTCTATGGTATATCCAATGTTCCTCCTTGCGGTAACTCGTGCTTAAATTGTTTACATTGAAAGTTACTTGCTCCTTAGCATGTTGTGGTTTTGTACCTTGCATGTGCTTGTATATGTTGTGCTTCCAATTTGCTTATCTTGAGAAATCAAGTATGTGTATGTTGGTTTGTACATCATGTACGTGTGTGTCGTGTGTTGAGCCTTTTTGCATCTTGTTTATATCTTAGTTGGCTCTTGTGAGAGATTAATGGAACATCCCATTTTGGGGGAGTGATGTGCTTTGTGCACCTCACAATCCTAAAAATGTGTGTACATGAGGAATACCATCTAGTTTTGATATTACAAGATTATCTAGTCACTATGTGGTATATCTTCTCATGAGAAATCCAAATTCTAAAGTGTCCATTAATTATCTCTTGTTGGTTCCTCTTATTGCCTCTTGTTTAAGTTTTCTTTGGTATCACATTATGGGGGAGTAATGTGCTATGTGCATATTACTAGCCTAGAAAATGTGTACATTTGAGATATTGTCACCTAGAGTTGATATTGTAAATTATCTTGTTCCTAGGTGACATGTTAGCTCTACAAGTTCCAATTTGCTTGTGTTCGGTGTGAAGATGATGTTGGATATCATTGCAATCTATCACCGGGAATTATTCCCAAATACCTCTTGTCTCTTGACAATTGGTAATCATTTATGTGGTAGAAATTGTTGATCATCTTTACATTGGCTTTTGCTTTTGTTCGGCCTATTTCTTTCCAAGGTTGCATCAACTCCCATTGCCTTCCGTGCCACTTGTGGATCTTGTTGTTTTCTTGATCTTGTCTAGTGTTTTATAGATATAGCGAAAGTGGTGATCCCATCGTGTGCATTTCGTATTCAAATGCAAATTCTCTATAATGCACAATTCTTGGGGGAGCTATCCTATTTTCTATAGAACACTCATCTTGTGATCCATTTCAAGTGTGTGTTGATGGAAGGCAAGCCGTTTCTTTTTGGTACTTGTGCCATCATGAAACTTTATAGATGGGTTGGTTTGTTTGGAACCATCCTCTCTTTTGGGAGTCTGATATCTTTCCTTTTGCGTGTATCAATGGATATCTCATTCCTTGATGTATCTTCTAATAGATATCTTCCAAGTGATGATTTCTCCATTTGGTATCCTATTTTCACTTGGTATTTCTTTTTCATTTTGTTTCGTTTCTTGAAAGTCTTGAGCATGCATATTTACTTCATGTATTTTCTTTGGCATGCTTTCTTTCTTTAACCCAATATATAGGGGAAACTCCGCCTAGTCTCAATTTGGATGAGATGTGCATGAAATTCATTTTCATATATAAATGCACATGTGTTTGTGGAGTTTGTCCTATGTATTGGTGTTTCTAACTCTTTGGTCCCAATGAGTTTGGGTACCATTTTGTTTGCGTTGTTGTTCTAGGAACAATTGGAGATGCATTGGATGCTCGGCTCATTCAAAAGGAAGGTGGTGTCACCATGTGCTTATTGGAGTCAAGCTAGGATGATAATTGAACTACTATCTACCTTCAATTGGTATCTACTACATCCTTCCAATGGTATCTCGGTAACAAGTATCACCATCTACTTCATGCACACATTTCTTGCACCAACCTTGTGTAGGTTGTATCATGGCATGTTAGTCATTCCTTCTAATGATACTTGTTTCCTTTCTCAAAGCATCCCAACAATGATCTCTTGTTGCTAGTTGTGATGTCTTTGATGCTCGTGTGGTTGGAACTCATTTATATACAATAAGAACATATCTAGCCATGTGCTATGCCTTCAAGCAAATATCTTATTGGTATATTTATGACTTCCTTGGGGATATCTTATTCATTCCTTTTTGCAACAATTTTGTGTGTACATCCTTCTTTGTGGATTGATATCATCATGATCTTCATCTACCTAGAATCTTATACACTTGAGAGAAGTTGCATACTATTTGATATCCCCTTCTTTCACGTCCACCTTTTTGTTCCTGTTTTATTTCTTTGGTGGCTCCGTGAAGGTGTGTGTCTCGAGTGCGGATCTTATATCGTTTCATCTTGATGCACTCTTTTGTGGTGAAGATCATTCTCTCTTGCTTGTCTTGATGAGGCTCTGCCATTTCTATTGGTATACCTCCTCATGACAAAGCTATCCTTTTTATATCTTCACCACAGGTTGTCACAAGCATAGGTTAATTATATGATTATTAGTGAGCTTGTGAACCCATTTGCTGTTTTGTGGGGGAATGATAGGCCTTGCACTGTGTATCTCATTCATTCAAGAGTATACTGATGCTTAATGTTCATCCATAAATTAATCTTGTCAAGTGCTTTGCCATGACTCACACACATCATTTTGGTTGAGCCTACTCTTAAGTTGACTCTTTTATATATTGCTCAACCAGTTGTTTGTTGCAAGTGCTAGTCTTTGTTTCCTTCATGCTCACATGCACTTGGTGTGAGTGTCTATTGATCTTGGGGGAGTGATGATCCTATTTTGTGCACTTGGTATCCTAATGAAAATATTCTAAGGAGTGCATAAATTATGGGGAGCTTCACTAATGTCTTTAGAACACTCCGTTGCTATGTCGTGAGGTTCTATTGATCTTGGGGGAGCAAGATCCTATTTTGTGCTCGTTGTATCCAAATACAAAACTAAATTGTGCACAAATCATGGGGAGCTTCCCTAGTTTCTATAGAACACTCCTTTGCTCTTATCATAATATCTTTTATTCATTTGGCATGTAGGATCATTGGTCTAGTTGGGTCAATTGGTATCTTTTGATATCTTGATTCAAATGGTATCCTTTGATTGCTTGATTGCGTGTTTTTCTTCCTTTGTTATGCCTTTGTGGCATATCATTCTTTTGCAATCTTTGGGCCTCAATATAGTTTGTCTTCCTCCAAGTATTTACAGTTGGATATATGTATTTCCTTCCACTCTCTATTTTGAGGAATACATAATTTATGGAGGAACACAATTTATATTGACCTTCTAAGCTATTCGCCCATTTTGGCAATCGATGCCAATGGGGGAGAAGTTTCAGAGAGTTTAGTTTTGTGAGGAAGTTTAGAGAGTTGTCTCTTCGCTCTTCTTGCTTTGGTTTTGTTCCTAAGCTTTTGCATCTCATGCGCATACATTATTGTTGCATGGTATGGTGATGCATAATTCCTTATATAAACTCTCTTTAAAGTGATTGTCATCAATTACCAAAATGGGGGAGATTGAAAGAACATGCGGTGCCCCATGTTTGGTTTTGGTAATTGATGACAATCTCTATGGACTAATGGTTGCCTTGAGTTATATTTGAAGGGTTTGTCCATAGGCTTTTCTTCGAGTTCATTTGTTAGTTTCAAGGAGAGTTTGTGATGACCAAGGTGCTATTAAGGAATTATCCAAAGATTGGTCTTGTGAGTGTTGAGCTTATTGCAAGCATGTCTTGAAGAAGAGTGTGTTATCATTCATGTTTATCTTCAAGACATCATCCAAATGAAGAGAGTTGGAAAGATTCAAGGTTGATCAAGACTAAGTGAAGGAGTGAATCAAGTTGATCAACACACAAAGCGTAGAAGATGTACCGAGAGGGATCAAGCAATCCTATGGTATGGTAAGCATTGTCAATCACGCTTTGTGTACTAACTCATGGTCTTCGTGAGAGTTCTTTGTGGGGTTAGGTTGCGGTGTGCAAGTTCAAGTGGAGCATCACGAAGAAATCAAGTGCTTGAAGCTTGCCGTCCATTGTCGTGACAATGGACTTGTGAAGATATGCCGAAGAGTGGCTCACCCATAGAGGAGTATGGGGGAGCAATCTACTAGTCTTCACCGAGACAACGCAATCAAGAAAGGTGGTCCAACTTGAGGAAGTCAAGATCGTCTACATCTAGCTCAAGTGGACTTTGTGCAAAGCAAAGGTTTGCCCTTGATAGGTTTTCTACTTTACCGGTCTCGTGGTGGTAGTTGGGAGACCGGGTTATAGGATCGTGTGTCGTACTATCAAGGGGGGCTCTCAAGTTGGTAGCTTGATTGTATCGTTAGTAGAGAGCTCAAACCATTGCATCCTTGCATCATGTTTCTTGGTTCTTGTTTGGTTCTCTTTGTGAGTCTTAGAGCTTATGGTCATCTTGATGACAAGCTTGAGTTCATCGAAAACGGAGTTCACATGTGTCTTCTATGATGTTTTCGGTGTTGGGTGTTTTACCGGTCTTATCCGAGGAAGGGTTCTCACCATTTTCTTATGGGCCTTTTCTAATTTGCTTCTTATTGGTTTTTCTATCAAGATTGTGTTAGCCCTTGTCGCTAGCTTTCCAACAAACTTGGTTTCATCGAATTCGGAGTCCGTATGCTAAAGTTATTGTCGTTTTGGTGTACTGAAAAGGCTGCAGCGGTACTACGGCGGGTTGGAGCGGAAGTAATTTTTTACTACCGCTTTCGGGAGCGGTACTACCGCTTTCGGGAGCGGTACTACCGCTTGGAGCAATACTACCAAGTCTACTTCCGTGGCTACTTCCACTCGGGACCAAAAACTCGTCACAAGTCCAGCGGTGGTAGGCACGGATGTAATTTTTTAGTACCGCTCGCAAGCAGTAGTACCGCTACCCTTAGCAGTAGTACCGCTACCCGTAGCGGTAGTACCGTGAGGTCAAGCGGTACTACCGCTCCGACGGTTCTTCTGACCTTTTTGCCTCCTCGCTATTGTTTTTCAGGGGTTCTACTGCCCTAGCGGTAGTACCGCTCCTGGAGCGGTAGTACCGCTCTGTGCGGGCTATGAGCATAACGGTTGGATTTTTTTCCCACCTATAAAAGGGGGTCTTCTTCCCCAATGAACCTAATCCTTTGAGCTCGTGTTCTTCCCCCATTGTTGACCTTCTTAGAGCTTGCTATCTCTCAATCCATCCATGGATTCTTGCTAGTTTTTGGGGGGAAAAGAGAGAGGAGATCTAGATCCACATTTCCACCAATCACTTTCTCCTTTAGGTGAGGGGAACCCCTTGGATCTTGATCTTGGAGTTCTTGGTGTTCTCCTTCTTGTTCTTCCTCTCATTTCCCTCCCTAGCATTAGTTGCTTTGGTGGGATTTGGGAGAGAAGGACTTGGCACTCCGTGTGCCCTTGCCATTGCATTCGGTGCATCGGTTTGAGTTCTCCACGGTGATACGTGGAAGTGAAGTTGAGAAGCTTATTACTCTTGGGTGCTTGGTACCCTTGAGCTTGTTCCTCTTGGGTGCTTGGGCGCCCTAGACGGTTGTGGTCACCTCGGAGCCATATTCCATTGTGGTGAAGCTTCGTGGTGTCGTTGGGGAGATAGCCCCAACCTTGGTGTTCGAAGCTCAATCATTGTGGTGTAAAGCTCCGGGCAAGCGTCGGGGTCTCCAATTAGGTTGTGGAGATCGCCCCGAGCAATTTGACGGGTACCGGTGACCGCCCCCAAGGGTTGCCAAAGTGTACGGGTTCGGTGACCGCCCCCAAGGGTCGCCATTTGTACGGGTTCGGTGACCGCCCTCAAGGGTCCCTTAGTGGAATCACGGCATCTTGCATTGTGCGAGGGCGTGAGGAGATTACAGTGGCCCTAGTGGCTTCTTGGGGAGCATTGTGCCTCCACACCGCTCCAAACGGAGATTAGCATCCGCAAGGGTGTGAACTTCGGGATACATCGTCGTCTCCGCGTTCCTCGGTTATCTCTTACCCGAGCCCTTTACTTATGCACTATACTTTGTGATACCCATATTGTTTCTTGTCATATATTTTGCTATCACCTAGTTGTTTATCTTGCTTAGCATAAGTTGTTGGTGCACATACGTGAGCCTAGTTGTTGTAGGTTTTGTGCTTGACAAATTAACCGCTAGGTTTATTCCGCATTTGTTCAAGCCGAAACCGTAATTATTTTAAAAGCGCCTATTCACCCCCCCTCTAGGCGACATCCACGATCTTTCAGCCTTTCTATGTACAATCCTCCTGACTGGGTAAGTCTCTCTCTTGACCGGTATATTTGACCATTTTTCTTTGTTATGATGTCTTGTCCGAACTGAATTTGGTTTCTCCTAGTGGGAGTGGAAGAAGGTGATCGAGGGGATTAATAGTCCCGCCCCACAGCCAGAGGACCGATTTCAGAATGCGGGCCCCGGATACAATGAAGACCCGGACATAGGCATAGAGGTAGAAGAGGGAGTCTTCTATCAAGCCTGTCGCGAGGGTACCCTGGTGGCTATTGTAGCCGATTACCCAGGCCTCATTCCTTCTTCCCATGTAAGTACCTAGGACATATCTCATCAAAGAGAAGATTCCCAGTGCACCTTACCCACCGTATGTTATCATACTGAACAGGGACGGCATTCCTCACGCCGGACTATGCGAAGACCGTCATCCCAGAGGGTGACGCCCGCGTCGGGTGAGGCCTCGAAGCATAAGAGGACCGCGAACACCAGTAGCCCTTCAAAGAGGTATGTTTGTTTTGACACACGCTGGGTGGTGAAGTCGGTATCACAACTTTCCGCTTTGTTTTTACTTTTAGGAGGAATACACACCGGACTGTCTCCGGAGACAATGCAGACCAAGCTCCAGCCAATCCGGCATCCGGTCCGTCAGGGGTTAATGCTGATTCAGTGTCGGATTGTCCTCTCCAGGAGGATTCGGATGGAATGTCAGTTACTAATTCTGAAGTGGAGGTTGCGATGGTTCACCGGCGGCGGAAAGCAGCCATGTGTGACCCAACTTTTACTAAGGAGGTGTTTAACGATCTCAGCTCTGCAAATGCCTATATCCGAGCCGCTCAAGACAGACTCGCTGGAGCCACTCACCGGCTTTCGAAAGATATGCGGGTAAGTGTACATTTTGATGTTCCCATGCTAGTAGCCCCCGAGACTTAAAGTAGTTGGTACAACTGATTTGAGGATCTTTGTGTTTTTATAGGTGCTTCAAGAAAAGAATAACTCCTTATCCAAGGAGCTTGAAGAGTGTCGGACCCAGCTCATGAATACCACCCCCGAATTAGAAAATTCGAAGAAATTTGGAAAGGATGCTGGTGGTAAGAACAATGGTGTCTGGATACTATAATTTTGTGCTGATTACTGGGTCGTTATGTTCATGCTAATTGTAATATGGCAACAGGGTCGACTGACCAACTGGAGAGGGAGCTAAGGGCTGCTTTGGCGAACAATTTTTTTGCCGAAGATGAAACAGTTGCTGGTGAGCGCGTATTGACGCAAGCCATAGATAAAAGGAACCAAGCACATGATAGAAATATTAGGCTCGAACAGGAGCTAAAGGGCGTAAGGGCCCAACTCTCAAGTGCCTTGCAAGAGAACCGAAGGCTAAAAGGCGGCATGTTCAGTATGTCCCTTAAACCTAGCTCTCCTTATAGTCTCTTATTTTGGAAGTTTCTTATAAAACTTTTTCCTGCAGGTTTGTTAACTGGGCAGCCCGAAGGAGGAGTGTCCGGTTTTGAGGGTGACGTGCTACAAGAGCTTTCTAGAGTCCACGAGTGAGCTCGGAAGGCCATGAAGAGAATGGCCAAGGCTTTATGGCCGGGTGATTCGCCTCTAGAAACTATGGAGGACTTGGCGGACTTGTTCAAAGGGGCTCGACGCCGCTTCGAACTATGGAAGGCATCAGCATGTCACATGGGTGCTCGAGAAGCCTGGGTCATGGTGAAGACGCACTACACTCGTCTTGATCCAAATAATATGGCCCGCGTGGGACCTCGAGGGCCCGATGGAAAAGAAATTCCTCCGCATTTGGTATATGACCAAGTAGAGACAGCTGCCAAGCTTTCCCAACAGGACTGTAAACTAGACAGCCTTATAGAGGGAATAGAAAACGAGTAGTTGTTTGATTCTATGTATTAATGTACTTTGACCATCAAACTTATCTCCGGCCGAATTAATAAAAAATGTTGTCATGGCCGACCATCTGCTTCAACCTCCATAAACCCAAAGGCTGGAGTGCTTCCAAATACTATATCTGTGGTAAACACGTGATATGTTCGAAAACCAGGCAATCCGGTCATAATTGCTTGAACAGACAAACTATGTTCAGGGAGTTATGTTATATTACTGCTTAATGTAAGAAACATCTTCCAGAGAGAATAGTTCTGTTAGGGGTTCCTTCCCCTGGGTCAGCGTGCATACAGATGCGGGCCTAGGCTTTTAATCTTATGAAGAGGATTGTAGGATGCCATATCCTGTGTTAGATTGAAATACGCTTTAGAATGCGATATGTCGTGTATCGGCCGACCAATCATTCCCTTAAGAGCGCTAGCTTTCGGCTTCACCTAGTCTGAGGTACATGTCCGGTTTACCCGGTTGTAACAATCGCAGAGGTGCTCCCTTTACACCCTAGCCGAACAATCGGAAACGTAGGGGTAAGCATAGGAGCCAGGTAACCCAGCTTCGCCAGAACTTAAGTCATATTGGTGCATATAATGGCAAGGAAGGACTATAAAACAGATGACATTTTAAGCAATAAGCTTTTATTGGTAATGGGCTTCGTTAAAGAAGCCCCCAAGTATTTTTGAGGTAAATATATTCAAAGATGTACTTATCCTGTGGCAGTTCGGGCTAGCCGAATACTTGCCAACGAGAGAAAAATTTAAAAGGGGAAAGGATAAAAAATAAAAGATAAACGACAATACCTATCTTGAAAGGGGGAAAATTTTCTACCGAACTATCCATAAAATCATCGGAGCCTGGCAGCATTCCATGGGTTTGGCTCAAGGCGGTTGTCTTGTGCATTCCGAAGGCGATAGGCTCCACCGGTGAGTACTTTGTCAATAATGAAGGGGTCCTCCCATTTTGGTTTGAGCTTGTCCTTTTTCTTCTCCGAGAGGCGTAAAACGAGTTCGCCGACATTGTATGTCTTGGCCCGCACTTCTCTGCTCTGGTATCGCCTGGCCTGTTGTTGATAAAATGCGGAACGGGCTTGCGCTGTATCGCGCTCCTCTTCAAGTCCATCTAGGTTGTCCTGCCGATCTAGCTTGGCTTCTCTCTCCTCGTACAGCGCACTTGAGGTGAGTCATGAATAATGTCGCAAGGAAGAACAGCCTCTGCGCCGTACACCATGAAAAAAGGTGTGTATCCGGTCGTCAGATTAGGTGTGGTCCGCAGCCCCCAAAGTACGGAGTCAAGCTCTTCGACCCAGTGTTTATCAGACTCCCGTAGGGAGCGCACTAGTCGGGGTTTAATGCCGCTCATTATCAGACCATTGGCTCTTTCGACTTGACCGTTTGCTTGAGGATGGTATATAGAAGCATAGTCAAGTTTAATACCTAACTTTGCGCACCAATTTTTTACCTCGCCAGCTGTGAAGTTGGTGCCATTATCTGTGATAATACTGTGCGGGACACCGTAATGGTGTACTGCGCCAGATATGAAATATATCACAGGCCCTGCCTCAGTTGTTTTTACTGGCTTGTCTTCTATCCATTTAGTGAATTTATCTACCATCACCAGTAAGTATTTCTTTTTATGGCTTCCTTCTTTAAGGGGTCCGACCATATCAAGCCCCCAGACCGCAAAAGGCCAAGTAATGGGGATTGTTCTCAGAGTGGTGGGAGGCATGTGACTTTGATTTGCAAAGAGCTGGCAGCCAACACGGTGTTGGACTAAGGTTTGGGCATCTGCTCGGGCAGTGGGCCAGAAAAAGCCAGCTCGAAAAGCTTTGCCTGCGAGCGCCCGTGCTGCGGCATGGTGGCTGCCCATTCCAGCGTGTATTCCAGTGAGAATTTGCCTTCCCTCCTCACCTTTGTAGAACACCAGTAGTGCTTTTCTTATATAGTTCACCTTCATGAACTTTGTAGGCTTTAGAGCGCCGGACTATGCGGCGGGCCTCATTTTGGTCATCGGGGAGTTCCTGCCTTTTAAGGTTCCAGCGTACCATGCAATATTATACCAGTCCCCAATCCGGCTAGCATTTTTTAACCGTCAAAGTACATTGTCCAGTGGGAATATGAGTCATACTCTTTAGGGAGTTCAGCTTCAGTCCATTCTGCGACAAAGTCGGCCAGCACCTGGGATTTAATAGTCCGGTGTGGCTTATAGGATATTTCAAACGGCATGAGCTCAATGGCCCATTTGGCTACGCATCCAGTGGCGTCTTTGTTGTTAATAATATCATTGAGTGGCACCTCGGATGCCACTGTGATCGAACACTCTTGAAAGTAGTGTCGAAGTTTGCGAGATGACATGAAGACAGCATAGGCAATTTTCTGATAGTGGGGGTACCGTGACTTGCACGGTGTCAGAACCTCAGATACATAGTATATGGGTTTTTGAATGGGGAATTTATGTCCCTCTTCGGCTCGTTCGACGACGAGCACGACACTCACTACCTGGTGAGTAGCTGATATATACAGCAGCATTGGTTCGCCAACACCGGGGGCGGCTAGGATTGGGTTGCTCGCTAGTAGAGTTTTTATTTCTTCCAGTCTAGTTGTGGCTGCGTCCATCCATTCAAAGTTGTCAGTGCGTCGTATCAATCTATAGAGTGGCAATGCTTTTTTCCTAACCTGGAGATGAAGCGGCTTAAGGCCGCTACGCAGCCTGCTAGTTTTTGCACTTGTTTGAGATCGGTTGGTATTTTGAGTTCTGACAAGGCTCAGATTTTAGTTGGGTTAGCTTCGATTCCTCTATGGGATACGATGAACCCTAGTAGTTTTCCGGCTGGAACGCCGAAAACACATTTTTCCGGATTGAGCCTTATGTCATATTCTCGAAGGTTTGCAAACGTAAGGTGGAGATCTTCCACCAAAGTCTCGACGTGTTTAGTCTTAACGACTACGTTGTCAACATATGCCTCCACTGTTTTGCCAATTTGTTTTTCTAAGCATGTTTGAATCATGCGTTGATATGTGGCGTCAGCGTTTTTAAGTCCAAAGGGCATAGTGTTGAAACAGAAAGGACTGTACGGGGTGATAAATGCCATTGCGGCCTGGTCGGATTCCTTCATCTTTATCTGATGGTATCAGGAGTAAGCATCAAGGAAGCATAACAAGTCGTGTCCGGCCGTTGCATCGATAATTTGATCAATGTGAGGCAAAGGAAAGGGATCCTTGGGGCAGGCCTTATTTAGGTCAGTGAAGTCGACGTAGAGGCGCCAGCATTTATCCTTCTTCGGTACCATGACTAGGTTGGCTAGCCAATCTGGGTGTTTAATTTCTCTGATGAGTCCCGCTTCCAATAGCTTGGCTAGCTCTTCACCTATTGATTGTCTTTTGGGTTCGGAAAACCATCGCAGTGACTGCTTGACCGGTTTGAACCCTTTGATAATATTGAGGTTGTGTTCGGCTAGCCTGCGTGGGATTCCCGACATTTCTGAAGGGTGCCAGGCAAATATATCCCAATTTTCCCGAAGGAAGGCGCGTAACGCGCTATCTACCGCCAGATCCAGCTGTGCCTCGATAGCCGGTGTCTTATTAGGGTCCGTTGGGTGCACTTGGAATTTGATGATTTCATCTGCTGGCTTGAAGGAGGTAGACTTCAATCTTTTAGCGAGGATAGTTAATTATTCGGCCGCGAGGGCTTTGGATAATGCCTCTAAGGCTAAGGATGTCGTCTTGTTCTCGGCACAGAGTGCTCTATCTAGATCACTTGTTAATGTGATCACTCCATTGGGCCCTCGCATTTTAAGCTTCATGTACCCGTAATGAGGTATAGCTTGAAAGCATGAGAAAGCGGCCAGTCCTAGAAGGACGTGGTATCCGCTATGAAAGGGTACAATGTGGAAGAGCAGTTCCTCTGATCTGTAGTTATCGGGTGTGCCGAATACTACATCGAGCTTAATGCTTCTCGAACACAGGGCTTCGTTGCTGGGTATAATTCCTCTAAAGGTTGTGTTGGTGTGCTCAATGCGGGATTTTTCGACCTGCATTTTTGCAGGCGTTTCCTCATATATGAGGTTTAGTCCACTTCCTCCGTCCATAAGTACTTTAGTGAGGCGGAAGCCGTCCACTATTGGATCTAGTACAAGAGTTGTTGATGCTTGGATCGGCCAGACTCGGGGTGCGTCTTCGACAGAAAAACTAATTGTCGCGTCGCTCCATGGGCTTGCAAAGCTGATTTGGTAGACCTCGGCAAGTTCGTGATTCGCTCTCTTGCGGCGGTTATTTGAGGAGAACGTCTCGAAGACAGGGAAGACATCGACGTCTTTCTCCCTTGATACAGTGGTGGCAAGTATTGCCACACCGCTCTTTTCTACCTGCCGGAGTACCCAACACGCTCTAAGGCAATGGGTTGGGACATTGTCCGGGGTTGCGTGTATTTGGCAAGGTTTATCGAACAGTTCGTCTAGTACGGACATGTGCCTTAAAAAGGGTTTGTTCTTCTTGCCAGTAGGCATATTATCGGATGACCTGCTAGGGTATGTCCGTTTAGCCTTGATAGTGTACTGTCCGAACTATTCGAGAGGTGTATTCTGGGCTTTCCAAGTGTTTTCCATTGCCCAAAACTTTTGTACTAAATGTGATAGTTCTATGAAACTCAAAAAATGACGTCGGTTGAGGGAATTCAAGACTCCCTCGTCCGTGCAGTTGCGGTAGAATAGAGAGACGGCCTCATCATCGGAGCAGTCCTTGATCTTGTTTTTAACAAGCAGGAATCTGGCCCAGAAGTGGTTGACCGTTTCCTCGGGCTGCTGATGTATGTTCGCAAGATCATCTATGTCCGGAAATCCAGATTTACTTGGAGAGTTTTTCCCAGGGTGGGTGGGTGTTGGTAATTTTAGGTCCCGACCCGAAGTGGTATTCGGGGTTTTGACAACCTCAGATGGGGACGATCCGGGTTTGACAGGATCTAATCGTCTCACGGGCCCGGCGTCAGTCCCAGAGATCAAATAACATAAAGTGCCTCCCGACAAGGATGTGTTCGGCTCGGTGGTTCGGAGATCCAAACTGTAACGGTCTCCGTCTTGAGAGGAGAAGTCTCTTCGGCTCCGTCCTCGACTCCTGCCACTAGATGAGTGATCGGGAAGGGATCGATCTCATCATGACCGGATTTAAGTCCGATCTGATCTCCTGGCGACGAAAGCCCCAGGGGGGGTATGCAATCCAACAGCTCGTTTAAGGGCGAGAGATCTGCCGAGGTCGCGTCATCGGAGTGGTTGGAGTCAACATAGGGGAGGTGCTTGATGACCGTGGGGAGTGCGGCCGGCCCTAAGGCCATATGGGCGCATATAGCGAATCCGCCAAGCTGGAGAACCTGGCCAATGGCCAAGTTGTTTCCGAGGGTGATCCTGTCACTGATGACGAGACGAGCCATCGATCGCTCATCACGAGCGCACAGTGGAGCTCTCAATGAAAGCACCATTGTCGGTGTCAAAACCGGCAGATCTCGGGTAGGGGGGCCCAAGCTATGCGTTTAGAGGATCGTTGGTAACAGGAGGCTAGGGACACGATGTTTACCCAAGTTTAGGCCCTCTCGATCGAGGTAATACCCTACTTCCTGCTATATTAATATGGATGAATATGAATACAAGAGTTGATCTACCTTGAGATCGTAGTGGCTAAACCCTAAAACCTAGCCTATGAGGGCATTGTGATGTTGATGATCCCCTCTACAGACTAAACCCCCCGGCTTATATACACGCCAGAGGGGACCTAGGGTTACAAGGGTGACTTGGGGAGGAAGTAACTGATAAATACGGACTCTACGCTTGCCTTTCTACGTACTTAGGAGTCCTGACCGAATATGGGGGAGAGTCTTCTGCTTCTTCTTTCCATGGCCCACTAATACGGCCCAGCTTCATCGACCCGGATGCCTGAGGACCCCTGAATAGAGGACTACCTCACTGAGATATAATGTTTTATCCGTTTCCCATTAACAACCTTCGGGTCAGTACCTTCCGCATTATTTATTTTGATAACTCCAGACTGATAAACCTCCTCGATAACATAGGGTCCTTCCCATTTGGAGAGGGGTTTTCCTGCAAAGAATCTGAAATGAGAGTTGTATAATAAAACATATTCTCCAACTTTGAACTCATGCTTTTGGATTCTTTTATCATGCCATCTTTTTAGCTTTTTCTTTGAATAACTTGGCATTATCATAAGCTTGGGTTCTTCATTCATCTAGCGAGCTAATATCAAATAACCTCTTTTCATCGGCAAGTTTGAAATCATAATTCAGTTCTTTAATTGCCCAATATGCTTTATGTTCTAATTCAAGAGGCAAATGACAAGCTTTTCCATAAACCATTTTATAAGGAGACATACCCATAGGATTTTTGTAGGTTGTTCTATAAGCCCAAAGTGCATCATCCAATTTCTTGGACCAATTCTTTCGAGATCTATTGACAGTCTTTTGCAATATCAATTTTATTTCCCTATTGCTAAGTTCAACTTGACCACTAGACTGAGGATGATAGGGTGAAGCAATTCTATGGTTAACATCATACTTGGCAAGCATTTTACGGAAAGCACCATCAATAAAGTGTGAACCACCGCCAGTCATTAAATATCTAGGGACTCCAAACCATGGGAAAATATCTTCCTTAAGCATTTTAATAGAGGTGTTGTGATCAGCACTACTAGTTGGAATAGCTTCTACCCACTTAGTAACATAATCAACAGCAAGAAAAATATGTGTATACCCATTAGAAGAAGGAAAAGGTCCCATGTAATCAAAGCCACAAACATCAAATGGTTCAACAGCAAGAGAATAATTCATAGGCATTTCTTTACGCTTGCCGATATTACCTATTCTTTGGCATTCATCACAATATAAGATGAACTTACGAGCATCCTTGAAGAGAGTAGGCCAATAAAAACCAGATTGCAATACCTTATGAGCAGTTCTGTCTCCCGCATGATGTCCTCCATAAGCTTCAAAGTGACATTTCTGTAGGATTTGTTCCTTTTCATGCTCAGGTACACAACGTCTAATAATACCATCTACTCCTTCTTTATAAAGATGTGGGTCATCCCAAAAGTAGTGTCTTAAATCATAGAAGATTTTTTTCTTTTGTTGGTAAGTAAAGCTAGGTGGTAAATATTCAACAACAATATAATTAGCATAGTCAGTGCACCAAGGAGTGTTATGAGAAACATTTATTGCAGCTAACTGCTCATCAGGAAAACTATCATCAATAGGCAGTGGGTCATCAAGCATATTTTCAAGCCTAGAAAAATTATCAGCAACGAGGTTCTCTGCTCCTTTCCTATCAATGATATGTAAATCAAATTCTTGTAGCAAGAGAACCCATCGAATAAGTCTAGGTTTAGCATCTTTCTTTTCCATAAGATATTTTATAGTAGCATGGTCGGTGTGAACAATTACTTTTGAATCAACAATGTAAGATCTAAACTTATCACAAGCAAACACCACTGCTAGAAATTCTTTTTTAGTGGTAGCATAATTTCTTTGAGCATTGTATAGAGTTTCACTAGCATAATGGATAACATTTAGTTTCTTATCAACTCTTTGTCCTAGAACAGCACCAACAGCATAATCACTAGCATCACACATAATTCCAAAAGGTAGGTTCCAATCAGGTGGTTGAACAATAGGTGCAGAAATTAAGGCTTTCTTGAGTGTTTCAAAGGCTTCTAAAAAATCATCATAAAAACAAAAGGATTATCCTTTTGCAAAAGATTTGTAAGGGGCCTAGAATTTTTAGAGAAGTCTTTGATAAATCTCCTATAGAAACCAACATGACTTAGGAAACTACGAATACTTTTGATATCTTTAGGACATGGCATTTTCTCAATGGCATCAACCTTAGCTTTGTCCACTTCAATACCCTTTTCATAAATTTTATGGTCCAAAACAATACCTCCGTTAACCATAAAGTGGCACTTCTCCCAATTCAAGACAAGATTAGTTTGCTCACATCTCTGCAAAACTCGATCAAGATTTCTTAAACAAACATCAAAACACTTCCAATAAACAGAAAAGTCATCCATGAAAACCTCAATAATATTTTCACAAAAATCAGAGAATATAGCAGCCATGCATCTTTGAAAGGTAGCAGGTGCATTACATAAACCAAAAGGCATACATCTATAAGCATAAGTTCCAAAAGGACAAGTAAAAGTGGTCTTTTCTTGATCAGGTTGAGAAACATGTATTTGTGAAGAACCAGAATATCCATCAAGGAAGAAAAAAATGTGTGTGCTTAGATAATCTTTCTAGTATTTCACCAATAAAAGGCAGAGGGTAATGATCTTTCCTAGTAGCTTTGTTTAATTTTCTAAAATCTATTACCATTCTATAGCCTGTAACAATTCTTTGTGGAATAAATTCATTCTTATCATTGGGAACAACAGTAATACCTCCTTTCTTAGGGACACAATGAACATGACTTACCCATCTACTATTAGTTATATGAAAGATTATACCTGCTTCCAAAAGTTTTAATATTTCCGTTCATACCAATTCTTTCATCTTCGGATTCAACCGACGTTGGTGATCAACAACGGGTTTAGCATCAGGTTCCATATTAATCTTGTGCTGACATAGAGTGGGACTTAATGCCATTTAAATCATCAATAGTATATCCAATAGCAGCTCAGTGCTTCCTTAGAACTTTCAATAATCTTTCTTCTTCATGTTCTGAAAGGTTAGCACTAATAATAACAGTATATATCTTCTTCTCATCAAGATAAGCATATTTCAAAGTGTCTGGCAATTGTTTTAATTCAAACACATGATCACCTTTAGGCGGAGGAGGACCTCCTAGAGTTTCAATAGGCAAATTGTGTTTAAGCAGAGGACGTTGTTCAAAGAAAATATTATCTATTTAATTTCTTTCATGCATATGTAACTCATTTTCATGGTCTAGCAGATATTGTTCTAGTGGATCAGTAGGAGGCACATCAATGGAAGCAAGACCAATTATTTCATCCTTACTAGGCAATTCTTTTTTATGAGGTTTTCTACTAAACTTGGAGAAATTAAACTCATGAGACTCATCACCAAAGCTAACACCAACAGTTTGTTTCTCACAATCTATTTTAGCATTAACGGTGTTCAAGAAAGGTCTACCAAAGATAATGGGACAAAAATCATCTGTGGGGAACCAAGAACAAGAAAATCAGTAGGGTATTTTATTTTCCCACACAAGACTTCAACAACCTTAACAATCCCAATTGGTAAAATAGTGTCTCTATTAGCAAGTTTAATAGTAACATCTATGTCTTCTATCTTTGTGGGTGCTATGTCGTTCATAATTTCTTGGTATAAGGTAAAGGGAATAGCACTCACGCTAGGTCCTATGTCACATAAACCATGATAACAGTGATCTCCTATTTTAACTGAGATAACGGGCATGCCAACAGCAGGTCTATGTTTATCCTTTTTATCGGGTTTGGCAATTCTAGCAGCTTCTTCACAGAAGTAAATAACATGCCCATATATACTTTCTTCCAAGAGATCCTTAACCATAGAAACACTAGGTTCTACCTTGATTTGTTCATCAAGTCTAGGTGTTCTAATGTAGCTTTTGTTGACCATGGTTGAAACTTTAGCATGTTCCTTAATCCTAGCTGGGAAAGGTGGTTTCTCAGTATAAGCGGTAGGAATAACTAGATCAACATTATAAATAATAGTTTCCTCTTTAGCTAGTATCAGTTCTTTAATTTCTTGTTTAATAGGTGGGTCATATTTACAGCACTTCTCCTTAGGGATATCGACATGAGTACCAAATGATTCACAAAAGGAGGCTACTATCTCAGAGTCAAGTCCATATTTAGTGCTAAACTTTTGAAAAGCATCGGTATTCATAAAAGATTTAACACAATCAAACTTAAGCTTAATACCTTACTCTTTACCTTTGTCGAGTTCCCAATCTGAAGAGTTGCGTTTAATTCTTTCCAAAAGATCCCACTGGAATTCAATAGTCTTATTCATAAAAGAACCAGCACAAGAAGTATCAAGCATGGATCGATCATTATGAGAAAGCCGAGCATAAAAATTATGTATAATAATTTCTCGGGATAGCTCATGATTGGGGCATGAATATAACATTGAATTAAGCCTCCCCCAAGCTAGAGGGATACTTCCTCCTTCACGAGGCCAAAAATTATATATGTAATTCCGATCACGATGAACTAGATGCATAGGATATTTTTTTTTGTGAAACTCCAATTTCAATCGATTCCAATTCCAAGATCCAATATCATCGCATAGCCTATACCATGCCAATGCTTTTCCCTTCAAAGATAAAGGGAAAACCTTCTTATTAACTTCATCTTCGGGTAAACCTGCAAGCTTAAACAATCCACAAATTTCTTCCACATATATCAAGTGCATATCAGGATGTTCGGTTCCATCTCTTGCGTAAGGATTAGCTAGCAGTTGTTCTATCATACCCGAAGGAATTTCACATTCAATTTTTTAGTAGGTGCACTAGTTTGAGGGGTAACTAATTGTGGTTCCGGTCGACTTGAAGAAACCCCAAACAAACCCCTCAAAGGATTGTTCTCCATAGTAACAAATGACAATAAATTTCAGCATGTAGTAATAATTTTTTCCTTACCAATTTCCACTTACCAAGAGAGCTTCACTCCCCGGCAACGGTGCCAGAAAATAGCCTTGATGACCCACAAGTATATGGGATCAATTGTAGCCTTTTCGATAAGTAAGAGTCTCGAACCCAACGAGGAGCAGAAGGAATTGATAATTGGTTTTAGCAAGGTAATGTCTGCAAGTGCTGAAATTGTAAGTAACGGAGTAGTTTGATAGCAAGATAATTTGTAACGAGCCAGTAACGATAGTAGTAACAAAAGTGCAGCAAGGTATCCCAATCCTTTTGAGGCAAAGTACAGGCCAAGATGGTCCCTTATATTAAGCAAAAGCGTTCTTGAGGGTACACTGGAATTTCATCTAGTCACTTTCATCATGTTGATTCGATTCGTGTTCGCTACTTTGATAATTTGGTATGTGGGTGGACCGGTGCTTAGGTGTTGTTCTTACTTGAACAAACCTCCTACTTATGATTAACCCCCTCGCAAGCATCCGCAACTACAAGAAAAGTATTAATAATAAATTCTAACCATAGCATTAAACTTTTGGATCCAATCGGTCCCTTACGGAATAGCGCATAAACTAGGGTTTAATCTTCTGTCACTCTCGCAACCCATCATCTCATTCCCTTAGGCCCAAATTTGGTGAAGTGTCATGTAGTCGACGTTCACATGACACCACTAAGGGAATCACAACATACATACTATCAAAATATCGAACACATATCAAGTTCACATGATTACTTGCAACATGATTTCTCCTGTGACCTCAAGAACAAAAGTAACTACTCACAAGTAATAATCATGCTCAAGATCAGAGGGGTATTAAATAGCGTAATGGATCTGAACATAGAATCGTCCACCAAATAAACCATATAGTGATCAACTACAATATGTAATCAACACTACTAGTCACCCACAGGTACCAATCTGAGGTTCCAGTACAAAGATTGAACACAAGAGATGAACTAGGGTTTGAGAGGAGATGGTGTTGGTGAAGATGTTGATGGAGATTGTCCTCCCCAAGATGGAGAGTTGCTGGTGATGATGATGATGATGATTTCCCCCTCCAGGAGGGAAGTTCCCCCAGCAGAATTGCTCTACCGGAGGGCAAAAGTGCTCCTGCCCAAGTTCCACCTTGAGACGGCGGCGCTCCGTCCCAAAAGTCCTCCCCTTATTTGTATTTCTAGGTCAAAATGACTTATATACCAGAAGATGGGCACGGGAGGTGGGCGGGGTTGAGCACAACCCACCAGGACACGCCTGGGGGGCCTGGCGCGCTCTCGTGTCTTGTGCTCACCAGGTAGCCCCCTCTGGTAGTTATTTTCTCTAGTATTTCTTATTTATTATATAAAAAATCCTCGTGAAGTTTCAGCTGTTTTGGAGTTGTGCAGAATAGATGGCCTGACGTATCTTTTCCAGGTCCAGAATTCTAGCTGCCGGAATTCTCCCTCTTTGCGTGAACCTTGCATAATATGAGAGAAAAGGCATTAGAATTACTCCAAAAAGTATTATTATGCAAAACATCATAAATAACAGTAGGTAAACATGATGCAAAATGGACGTATCAACGCCCAGTGGTCGCACCATGCTCCACGCTAGTGAGAAGACTAGCATAGGCGCCGGACATAGTTGTTTTTAGAGACTCTCTTGTATTCGAATCTGCTATTTCTTGAATGAAGTTTGAAGTTTTGCATCTTTGTTTGGAAAAAGGGGGGAATTTTTTGTTGCGATCTTTCTTTGCTCTCTCTCTCTCTTCATGTCCGTATCTTTGGAGGCTCGTTGCCTGCTGCCTCCTCCCGAGCTCCTCACGAGCGGGGGTTGGGCACGGCATGCGCCTGCACGGCCAAGGACACGGTAGCCATGGCCCCGCCCATCCGCACACCTCGCCAAAACTTTGGTGTCCGGCTCCTCGCGCAGCGCTCTCAGACAAGTCAGCAAACGAACATGACACCATACCGCGGGCGTTACCTCGGGAGCATCTTGCGTTATGGTCTATGGTGCAGGACGGACTCCGAAGGGGGTCTCCGGAGACATAGGCGCTCGCAAGTCCCCATGGGGGCTTCGGGGTCAACCGACCCGGGAGTGCACGTTGGATCAAAATCTCCGGAAGGGCGCACCTTTGCAACGCCGCAAGCCACCATCTACAAACAAGAGCGATAAGCTAAGTATCCTAATCATGCTGGGCAGGAGCCCTTAAAGTAACACTAGCGCAAAGGGAAAATTTTGAGCAGGAAATACTAATAAAAGGCGCAAGCGCCACAATTCATTACATGGCCCCACGTGGCCCTTGTTGTTTCTTGATGCAGAGGAAATAAAAAGAGAGGAGGAGCCTCCTGAAGACCGAAGCTCCTGAAGCTGGGCCTCGGCTCCACCCACACTCAGTCGGAGTCCTTCTCCTTTACGGGGGCACAGTGGTTCGGGATCCTCATGAGTCCTGGCACGACGGCGAGGCGGCTCGCTGTAGTCATCGTTGCTGGAGCTCTGGCTGGACGAGGTGCTGCTGCTGCTAAAGAACTCGCAATCGTCGCCAAGGGCAAGTTCACTACCGAGGACGTCACGGCCGCGGTGGGCGGCGCCATTGGATGGGTGGTCGTCGTCACTGTCGCCGTCCTTAGGGCAGCACCCCCAGGAGCTTGCCACCCCCCAAAGATCTTGATGTAAAGCGTCACTGCTCCGTCGTACTTGAAGTGCAGAGTGCGCCTCCCCACCAAGCCATAGGCGCGGGCGAATTCCTGCCTGTCGTGGTTCAAGAACACATACCCCATGAGGGTGACCTTGACCTCCGCCCATGAGGCCTTGCTGCAGCAGCCGTCGACCTGCAACCATAGACCGCCCGGCCCTCCGGCTGGCAGCTCCTGTGCGAAGAAGTTCGGGAGGCGGAGCCAGGGGTCCTCAAGCCTCTCCACCCACACCACAAATTCCCGAGTCGCATCGGCCGAGTGAAGTTGTGGGTGCGGCGGCCGGGCAACCCCCGATGGCCCCTTGCCCAGACCACGATCGCCGCAACCTGTGGCGCGCCCACCGCAGTGGCGGCCCTTCCCACGACTGGCAGGGGTAATGCAGATGCTGGTGGAGGCGCGCTCGCGCCCTGAAATGGCGACCGCTGGCGTGGCAGAGTTCTTGTGAGGACGACCACGCCCCCACTTTGGTGGGGGTGACTCTGGCCTGTCCACCGGAGCCTTCCCCTTCTCGACGGCTGAAAACCTCCTCACCGGCGCTATGAGTGTTGCTGCAGGGGAGTGAGGTGGAGAAGCCAGCGGATGAAGGTGAACTGTGACTCTGCCCCTTCGCCCCTTCTTATAGGCGACCGAAGGCCAACCGACGCCCCTTCACATTTGGGCACCACAACGTGGAAGGGCTGTTTCCGAGGTGACGTTGGGAAGTGGAGGCGCCAACGACCCGTCGCGCGCCACGCGTCAAGCCAGGACCACTGGTGTTTGGGGCCCGTGGTGCTTCACTCTTCCCTCTTCGGCTCCGCCCAAGTACCAGATCAAGCGTGCCTTGGGCCCGAGGGCTACTGTCGGCGTTCTGGGAACTGGGGTCCCCAAACTTGCCTGCCTACGCCCACGCGGCCCTGCAACGGACGACAAGACCTGGTCCAAGACAAATCAAGGAGAACCCTCGCGAGGGGCCCCTTCCCTCGCGAGGAGAAGCTCGCCAAGACCTCCTAGGGAGTGGCTCCGTAGGACACCTCCCGAGGAGCGGAGATTCGTATGCAGCACCCCTCTCAGGAGGGTGCGATGACGTGAGCCATGATGACCGACGCCAGGCGGGCGCCAGCAGGCGCGGAGGAGGTAGTTCCTCTTCTGTGCTAAGGAGTCAAGGACAGGCGTGGGTTCTCGAGAAATCTCGCAAAGGTTTTCATTCCAGTGCAACGAGACCAAGACCACGGGCGCGGCAGGACAGATGTCATCGCTCAGCCCACCGTCGCGTCACGGTAGGAACCTTTGCAAACAAAGGCCACCTTTCGTCAGGATAAGATGTACTACTTGTCCCCCTTCAAAATTGGCCGTCGTGGGATCCCTTCCCGCCCAAATGATGCGGGAAGAGGACCGAGGCCACTATAAATAGAGACTAGCATCCACCATAGAAGGGGATCGATCCATCGAGTCCTCCTTCTTCTCAAGATCCCTCCTGAGGCCATTTCCCCACTGTAGCAAGTTCATATTCTGCCCCTTGTGAGGACAATCCAACACAAAAGCAGCAGTAGGGTTTTACACCGCAAGGTGGCCCGAACCTGGGTAAACTATCGTGTTCATCTTCTTCCCTTCTCACGTGAATCTAGCTTCATAAGGTTGCGGGACAGCGAGTTGTGGGCGAGGATCTTCGCGCACACCCCAGTGTTAGAACCTTCTTGGGTCCGCGGAGCCCTAAATCCAACAAGATGCGGAAAAAAAGAGATGCCATATCTGTTTGGCTACTTCTAGATACTTCCACTCTAGTGATGCATTTATTTTTTCTTTAACCTACCTGTTGTTTCAAGGGTTCTCTAGCTACAAGTAGCCGTGAGTAGAGAGGTGAAACCTAAATAATACTTTCTAGAGTGTTCCAGCTATAAGTAGAAGTATGCGAAGGCTTCTCAAAGCCATATGAATAGAGGTCCTCACCTCTACTTTGTAACCCAGATTATGTACCCACTACCTATAATAAGACTTATTATTCTTATCTAAGTTATTGGAGTAGATCTTGTCCTCTAGGAGTTTTGGATTGAACTCTTGCTGCCATATCGACTACATTCGCCTCTAGAGCGATATCTAGCGCATCACGTTGAAGTTGTTCCTTCAACACTTGTGATGTACACATTGTGGCAGCAAAGTTGAGTTGCTCCTCCGCAACCTTTGTGCTGCTTCAGTTTATGATCAGATTATCTATACATATTATTTGAGTCTTCTCTAAACACTTTTATGCGTGATTGTTATAACTTTCCATTTCTCTTCGATGAGCGGCATGTCGTGGAGCTACTCTGTTTGGCTTGTGTTTTCTAGAGTGGAGCTAAATGTCAAGGAGCGGAGGAGTTTCAAACAACTCCCTATTACTCCCTCCGTCCGAAAATACTTGTCATCAAAATGGACAAAAGGGGATGTATCTAGAACTAAAACACATCTAGATTGATACGTCTCCAACGTATCTACTTTTCCAAACACTTTTGCCCTTGTTTTGAACTCTAACTTGCATGATTTGAATGGAACTAACCCGGACTGACGCTGTTTTCAGCAGAACTGCCATGGTGTTGTTTTTGTGCAGAAATAAAAAGTTCTCGGAATCGCGTGAAAATCAACGGAGAATTATTTCAGAAAATATTAAAAAAATACCTGCAAGAAGATCCACACCGGGGGGCCCACGGGCTGTCCTCGGGGGTGGGGGGCGCGCCCCCTTCCCACGGCGCGCCCCCTGCCTCGAGGGCCCCCCCAATGCTCCACCGACGTATCCCCGGGTCCTATATATTCTGTTTCGTGGAGAAAAAACCAGGGAGAAAGAATTATTGCGTTTTACGAGACGGAGCCGCCGCCAAGCCCTAATCTCTCTCGGGAGGGCTGGTCTGGAGTCCGTTCGGGGCTCCGGTGAGTGGAGATCGTCGCCATCGTCATCATCAACCTTCCTCCATCACCAATTCCATGATGCTCACCGTCGTGTGTGAGTAATTCCATCGTAGGCTTGCTGGACGGTGATGGGTTGGATGGGATCTATCATGTAATCGAGTTAGTTTTGTTAGGGTTTGATCCCTAATATCCACTATGTTCTGAGATTGATGTTGCTATGCTTAATGCTTGTCAGTAGGGCCCGAGTGCCATGATTTCATATCTAAACCTATTATGTTTTCATGAATATATGTGTGTTCTTGATCCTATCTTGCAAGTCTATAATCACCTACTATGTGTTATGATCCGGCAACCCCGAAGTGACAATAATCGGGACCACTCCCGGTGATGACCATAGTTTGAGGAGTTCATGTATTCACTATGTGTTAATGCTTTGGTCCGGTACTCTATTAAAAGGAGGCCTTAATATCCCTTAGTTTCCAATAGGACCCCGCTGCCACGGGAGGGTAGGACAAAAGATGTCATGCAAGTTCTTTTCCATAAGCATGTATGACTATATTTGGAATACATGCCTACATTGCATTAATGAACTGGAGCTAGTTCTGTGTCACCCTAGGTTATAACTTCTACATGATGAATTGCATCCAATGTAATTTCCCATCACCGATCCAATGCCTACGAGCTTTACCTATATTGCTTGCCGCTTATTTACTTTTCCGTTGCTATTATCACAAAAACTACAAAAACACTATCTTTACTTTATTTGCTGATACCGCCACTATCATATTACTTTGCTACTAAACTATCTTGCTGCAGATACTAAGTTTCCAGGTATGGTTGAATTGACAACTCGGCTGTTAATACTTAAGAGTATTCTTTGGCTCCCCTTGTGTCGAATCAACAAATTTGGGTTTAATACTTTGCCCTCGAAAACTGTTGCGATCCCCTACACTTGTGGGTTATCAAGACTATTTTCTGGCGCCGTTGCCGGGGAGCATAGCTCTATTCTTTAAGTCGCATAGCTCTATTCTTTAAGTCACTTGGGATTTATATCTATTTATCACTATGAAGAATTTGAAGGACTCAAAAACCAAGATCTTACCCTCAACTACGAGGGGAGGTAAAGAACTGACATCTAGCTCTGCACTAGATTCTCCTTCTGTTATGAGTAAACTTGCAATACCTACTCCTGCTATTGAATCTGATATGTCGTATGTTCTTGATGATGCTACTTCTGCTATGTATGATGAAACTATCTCTATGCCTGATACTGTGCCACTAGGTGAATTTCTAGACGAACAAATTGCTAAGGTTAGGGAGAGTGCAAATGTTGATGATATTTATGAAAGTGATGATGAAACTGCTCCCAATAGATATGAATTGCCTGTTGTGCCTGAGGGTTATGTTATGGATGAAGAAACTGCTAGAGACTTTCTTGCTTGCAATGATAGATATGATCTTAAGAAGTTATTAGCTAAGCTGAAAGAAAAGTCCTTGAATGCTAGAATGAAACATGACCCTGCTTTTGCTACTTCACCTATATGTGTCACTGATAAGGATTATGAATTCTCTGTTGATCCTGAGTTAATTACTTTGGTTGAATCTGATCCTTTCCATGGCTATGAGTCTGAAACTGTTGTGGCACATCTTACCAAGTTGAATGATATAGCCACCCTGTTTACCAATGATGAAAAGATTCGCTACTACTATATCCTTAAGTTGTTTCCGTTCTCGTTAAAGGGTGATGCTAAGACTTGGTTTAATTCTCTTGATCCTGGTTGTGTGCGTAGTCCCCAGGATATGATGTATTACTTTTCTGCTAAATATTTGTCTGCTCATAAGAAACAAGCTGCATTACGGGAAATATATAACTTTGCTCAAACTGAAGAAGAGAGTCTCCCACAAGCTTGGGGGAGGCTTCTCCAGTTACTTAATGCTTTGCCTAGTCATCCTCTTGAGATGCATGCTATACTTGATGTCTTTTATAATGGACTAACCGATGCTTCCAGAGACCACCTGGATAGTTGTGCTGGTTGTGTTTTTAGGGAAAGAACAGTGGAACAAGCTGAATTACTATTGAATAATATGCTAGCCAATGAAAATAATTGGACACTTCCTGAACCAGCCCCTAGGCCAACTCCGAAGAAGAGAGGTGTTTTATTTCTCAGTCCTGAAGACATGCAAGAGGCAAAGAAATCTATGAAAGAAAAAGGTATTAAAGCTGAAGATGTTAAGAATTTACCACCTATTGAAGAAATACATGGTCTTGATAAGCCGACACAGGTAGTAAAGGTAAATTCTCTTTATAGATTTGATGAAGGTGATATTCCTCGTTATAAGTCCGCCAGCCAATACTTAGATGAGTTTGACAATTTCATTATGAAACAAGAAAACTTCAATTCTTATGTTGATAGACAATTACAACACAATGCTTATATGATTGAACGCTTGAGTGATTATCTATCTAATGCTAAGGATGAACTGAAACTTATTAGTATACATGATTCTATGGTCACCACTCAACTAGAACAAGTACTTAAGGCTCAGAATGATTTGATCAATGAATTAAATAGTAAGAACAATGACTATGCTGTTAGAGTTGCAACTGGAGGTGGTAAAATGACTCAGGAACCTCTGTATCCTGAAGCCACCCTAAGAGAATTGAGCAAGATTCTCAGAGAGCTAATATAGATGCACCTAGTTCTTCTAAGAAGAAGAAAAAGAAAAATGATCGAAATTTGCATGCTTCTAGTGAACCTGTAGCTCACCCACCTGAGAATCCCAATGATATATCTGTTTCTGATGCTGAGACACAATCTGGTAATGAGCATGAACCTAGTGATAATATTAATAATGATGTTCATGATGATGCTCAACCTAGCAATGATAATGATGTAGAGATTGAACCTGATGTTGATCTTGATAACCCACAATCAAAGAATTAACGTTATGATAAGAGATACTTTGTTGCTAGGAAGCACGGTAGGGAAAGAGAACCATGGGTTCAGAAACCCATGCCTTTTCCTCCGAAACCATCCAAGAAAAATGATGATGAAGATTCTGAGCGCTTTGATGAAATGATTAGACCTATCTTTTTGCGTATGCGTTTGACTGATGTACTTAAAACAAATCCTTATGCCAAGTACATGAAAGATATTATTACCAACAAAAGAAAGATACCTGAAGTAGAAATTTCCACCATGCTTGCCAATTACACTTTTGAGGGTGGAAAGCCTAAGAAATTAGGAGATCCAAGAGTACCTACTATACCTTGCTCCATTATGAGAAACTATGTTAAAACTGCTTTGTGTGATCTTGGAGCAGGTGTTAGTGTTATGCCTCTCTCTTTATATCGTAGACTTGACTTGAGTAAGTTGACACCTACTGAAATGTTAAAAAGATTATTGAGGGGATCTTCCAGCAAGAGCTCAGAGGAGAAGAAGAAAGAAGAGAATAAGAAGCCCAAGTATCATCTTCCTCGCATGGCGGAAGTTCGACCGTGTGAATGGCCTTGTAATAACTTCATGATGTCCGCAGGTATTTACGAAGACTTTTATTGGATGGTGAATAATGCAGGCATCACCGACCAAAAAGAACAGTACCTCTTACTCATCAATATTTTTACGCAAAGCTTTCATTTTCATTCGAGGAAAACACCACCTACAGTGAAGTTTCGCTTATATGATATGGTTAAGGAGATATCACTATTAGACTTTTGTGAAATATGCAAAGTATCCTTTGAAGGTAGACTTTATGAACCACGTCATGAAGACGTTGAAGGGTTTATTGATATGATAGCCAAAGGTGAAACTAGACAAGTTGCAGGGACAAAAATCACTAGTATACACTTTCATATTCTGCGCTACTTTGCCTTATTTGCTAGTAGGTGTTTAATTGGTCGCGGGAATAGTGGAAATCTTAGTGCCCCTGATATTATCATTTTACGCTATGCTTTGTTTCGCGACACAACTTTTAGCTTGGGCGCCATCGTTGCCAAACGATTGAGTCTTAACCGCTCAAGGGGGCCCGTCTTTGGAGGCATCTTTGCTTCTCGCCTTGTTGAACATTTTAATATACCCATTAGGCATCATGAGAAGGAAGAAAATTTGCTTGCCCCTGTTTATCTAGACTACAAGAGCATGGTAGCTCATGACTTTATTGTTAAAGACAAAAATATGCGGCTCCATTATAAATTGAGGTTTGATGAAATATACTGTGAAATTGTTACCTTGTCTGCACCTTCTTTGTTTGATCTGTCTACAGGCGTATTCCTCATCACCTCAGATGTCTTCTACCAATACCAAGGCCAGACACAAGCTTCCGAGCCTGAGCCAGAACCACCACTTGATCCTTCCCGTCAATCTGTTTATGGGTGGGATCTGGACGAGCTCGCCAACCAGTGGCATCCAGAGGACACATCTCAGTACACTAGAGGGAGTGGCTTCGATCCGTGGCCATAGACCAACTTAGGCCAAAAGCCTAAGCTTGGGGGAGTACGTGTTTCTCACCGACTTACTTTCATGTTCACACTTATTCTAGTTGTCGGTGCTCACACTCTTTCACTGTACCATCCATGTTTAGTTAAATTTCTTTTTCTTAGTCCTTTTCTTGTGTCCTAGAAAAACCCAGAAAAACAAAAAAACATTAGTTGTAGCTTCTAGCTCGTTTACTTTCCTTGCTTGTAGTAGTAACTAATAATGAAAACCCAAAAATATTTCCCTTTCTTCTTCTGCTTGTTGGGAGCTTTCCCGTGTAAATAGTTTCTTTTCTTTTCTTTAGGGGTTAAGAGTAGAAGACCATGATGAAAATGCTTAGTGGCTCTCATACGCTTTGTTGTTGATTTAATCTTGAACCATATTACCTTGTCTTCTCTCTTGTATTGAATGCCTGCAGATTCCAGCCTAGTCCAATGCACGTGCACTATTATTATTTTTCACACCGTTCTGTCGTGCGAGTGAAAGGCAATAAGGATGATATATTGTGAACTAATTGAGATGAGAAAAGCTGGTATGAACTCGAACTTTTTTGTTTTTTTAAATATGATTGCTCGTCGTTCTTGATTCAACTTGTTATGAATGAAACATGTTTGCAATGACAATTAAAGATCATAGCTGCTTATGTCATGCTTAATTAGGTGAGAGTTTGTAATGGTCTATCTTGCGTGCCAACATGATATTAAAATGGTTGTGATGTGGTATGATGGGTGGTATCCTCCTCTGAACGATTTAAGTGACTTGACTTGGCACATGTTCACGCATGTAGTTGAAACAAATCAACATAGCCTCCATGATATTTATGTTCATGGTGATTTATATCCTACTCATGCTTGCATTTATTGTTGATTAAATTTAATGCATGTTCATGACCGTTGTTGCTCTCTAGCTGGTCGCTTCCCAGTCTCTTTCTAGCCTTCACCTGCACTAAGCGGGAATACTGCTTGTGCATCAACTTCCATAAACCCCAAAAGTCATTTCATATGAGTCCACCATACCTTCTTATATGCGGTATTTACCTGCCGTTCCAAGTAAATTTGTATGTGCCAAACTCTAAACCTTCAAATGAAATTCTGTTTTGTATGCTCGAACAGCTCATGTATCAATTATGGTTGTCTATATCTTCCATGCTAGGTGGGTTATTCTCACGATGAGTGGACTCCGCTCATCATTCACGAGAAAATGGCTGGCAATCGGGATGCCCAGTCCCATGCTCAAAATCATAATAATTAAACAAAACTCCCCCAGGGCTGTTGCTTGTTTGGACGGTAACCCGTAGATTCGGCTTGCCGTGGAGTGTGCTTGTTGGTGGTTGGGGGAGTATAAACTTTACCATTCTGTTTGGGAACCGCCTATAATGTGCGTAGCATTGGAGATATCGAGATTTTTGGTTGTTATTTTTTTTTCTCGAATACGCACGAGTGTGCGTACTATATATTAAAGGAGATGATGGGGATTAAGAAGCCCCTCCACATTGTAGCTACATGAATTACATAGCCCAACTCCACCGTACCCACGCTAGATTAACTATTGCCGTGAGTACCCACCTCTAAGGCCGCAAAAACCCTACTCATGTCCGATTTGAAGAGGCGTGCGGCACTCCAAGTCCTACCTTCTACCGTGATCTGGTTAATTACATAAGCTGCTGATGGAGTGTCCCCATCGAAGACCACCCTATTCCTATGCTTCCAAATTTCCCAGAGGGCCAGCAAAACCATAGCTCTTGCATCCTTGCCTCCTCCGGCCCTGCCCGTGATTTGCAGGCACCAATCACCCAAGGTAGAAGTGGAAATTGGAGCCCAGTTCGGTCTGCCCCAAGCCATGCACAAGCGCGTCCAGACCTCCCTCGCTAAGACGCATTGGAGTAGCAGGTGGTTGATGCTCTCCTCTGTCTGGTCACAGAACGGGCAAGCATCCTGATGATCAAGCCCTCGTCTAGCCAATCTGTCTGAAGTCCAGCAGCGATCCTGCAGGGCCAGCCAAGCGAAGAAGCGGCATCTGAGTGGTGCTTTGGATTTCCAAGTGAAATCCGCCGTTGGAATGGTCTCTCTTGCCCAAAACTTTGCCTTATATGCCGAACTCGTGGAGTAGGAGCCTCCAACTTCCCAGGCCCAACGGACTATGTCCAGCACATCCGGTTGGAGGTTCACCGTGGTAAGTTTATCCCACAGTCTCAAGTACTCCTGGATCATTTGCAAGTTCATCTCCGGTGAGATGTCCAGCGCCCAAGCTCCGTTTGTCAACCCTTGGCAGACAGTGCGAGTCTCCCGAGTCTTCTTCCTCACAAGGCCATAGAGTGAGGGTGCCAATTCTTCAACCCTGAAGCCGTCCAACCAACGGTCTTCCCAGAATAGGGTACCCTCACCATTACCCAGCAGAATATGTGTGGCAGCCTAAAACAGTTGCATCGATTTCCTTGGGACATCTATGTCAAACTCCGCCCAAGGCCTTTCCTGATCCACCCGTTTCAGCCAAGGCCATCTTGCTTGCATGGCCGTGTTTAACCACTTTAGATTAGTGATGCCGAGGCCGCCTGCCCATCTTGGCGAACAAACAGAATCCCACGCCACACGACACTGCCCTCCGTTCGCCTGATTCTTGGCACACCACAAGAAACCTCTGCAAATTTTGTTCATGGCAGTAATCGTCTTCCTGGGGACGTCGAGCGCCATCATCGTATGTATAGGTATCGCACATAGAACTGACTGCACCAGAGTCATTCTCCCGCTCATAGGCATCAGCGCCGCCCTCCACCTAGGCAAGCAATGGGCCAGCAGGTCCACCATGCCCGATAGTTGCGCTGCCGTTGGTTTGCGAAGGGTGACTGGGAGGCCGAGGTACTTGCAAGGGAAGGAGCCAGCTGGGCAACCGAGGACTTGGGTCACCTCCGCCATCACATCCAGGTTACAACGGATCGGAATGGCCGCGCTCTTCTGGAGATTAGCCTTAAGGCCCGAGGCCTCCCCAAACAGCCTCAGGATAGAGGCACAAGTGCTGAGATTATTGGCCTCCGGCTTCAAGAAGATCATGACGTCGTCAGCAAACATTGAGACCCTCTTTGAGAGGCCAGAGCGAGCCAGCGGGGAGAGGGCCCCACGCTCCGCCGCAAGCATAATCATCCGCTGCAAGGGCTCCATGGCGAGGATGAAGATCATTGGGGATAACGGATCACCCTGGCGTAGACCTTTGCAGTTTAGGATTGGTTCCCCAGGTAGATGACAATGAAAATATACCGCTCAAAATATTATACAATCTCTATTTAAAAATCGAGCTCTGGCACCTCTATAGATTTTATTATTTTTTGCTAATAAAATCTATGATCAAAATTTTAACATAAAATCCTTGGGTGATTATGAATCCGGACGTGGGGAAGAAGAGGTGTGCATCATCCATCGAGAGAGAGAACAAAACTAACTCGGGACCCCACCGCCGATCTTATCCTCGTCTAGTGAGCTCGGGCGGCTTGGATTCAACTCCAAATGTAGAATGGACGGCCACGGCCCCTCCAGCGTCCCGTTCGAAAACAACCGTCCGAGCTGTGTATTGCATCCCCAAAATATCTACTTTCATTGGCCCACAGATCCACAAGGAAACCAAAACTCCCCACAAATTTGATCTGATCATTTCAAAATCACACACCACCTCTTCCAGAATCGCGTTATCACACCGAGAAACTCTCGGAATTTCGATTTCTCCTCCCATTTTTCCTGTCACCGGGCGCGCAGATTTTGACCAGTTATCAGCTGTTCTTCTCCAGTCCCTCGAAGCGCAGAATTTCGTTCCCTTTTCCGGCTGTTTTGATCCTACAGTTCTTCCGAATCACTCTCTCCGCAGCTGACGTCCCTTTTCCGGGTTTTGCTATTGCTGGGGGCGTAAAATCCCTCAAGCTGGCGAATTCGGCGTGCCCATGGACCAGCCCGAGAGCTCTCTCCCCCATGCCGCGGCCCAGAAGGGGCAGACCCCACGCCGCGAGGAGCTCGTGCGGCTCATCGCGCAATCGCTCTACTCCCTCGGTTACCGGAAGGCGGCAGCCACACTCGAGGCGGAGTCCGGTGTGCCGCTGTACCCCCCGGAGCACGACCGCCTCCTGCTCGACGTAATGTCTGGCCGGTGGGATGCGTGCGCGGCGACCATTGACTCCCTTACCGGCATTACCGAAAGGAACCGTGCGGTCGCGGAGTTTCTGGTGTGGAGAGGGCACTTCTTGGAGCTCCTGGGCACTGGGGACGCTGGTCTACGCCTTGCAACGGAGGTGCTCTCGCGTCGGATCGCCCCTCTTGCCATCGACAGAAGATGTGTGCACTGGCTGGCACGCGCAGTGATCACGTCCGAGGGCGCGGTTGCACCAGAGGCTGTGGCTGAGTGCAGGATTGGGCTTTTCTTGGATTTGGTTGAGGCGTTGCCCCCATGGTTCCGGGTGCCAAGTGGGCGGCTTGAGCATTTGGTGGAGACTGCGGTTATTCAGCAGGTTGCTTCGTGTATATACCATAATCTGCCGGATGAGGTCACTCTATTTGAGGATCACAAGTGTCATGAAGAGCAGATCCCTTCTGACTGTACGCAGGTGTGAGTTTTTGTAATTCTTGGTTTTCCTTACTAGCTTCTCGATAAATTTCATAGCCTGTCAGGTTTGTAAGAATGGGAAACTGAACGCCACATAGAAACTAGAGTTATCAAAGCAGAAATTTGAATGCATCAACTTCTTCTGAGTAGTTGGCAGAGCACACTTCAGCATGTCTATTTACATAAGGGCTTTATATTTCTGTCCCATGATGTTGCTATATCTGCAGCTTCATCCCTCCCTGTGTTGGCTATTGGAAGCATATATAATTATCATTCAACCGGAACTTGTACTTCAGAAGTACCACGTGCTCCTTTTCCATCGGCGAGGCAGGACTTGTATCATTTTGTAATCTTTACACTTGAAGTGTAGATTAATCTGCTTCATTCGCTTGCATGCTTCCCATAGCCACCATGCTAATTCACATAAAACTTACTATTCAGTACAGGTTTCCCGTGGGTTTCAAACATTGCTCAATCCTCAGTGACATGGTTATGATTTATGATATTTCAAAACCGATATCCACACAACTATTAATTTGTTTATCAAAAGGGGATGACTATTTACGTACTGTTATGACCGGCATATTAGGGGTTTAGCCCAGTGGGTTGTGGCGCAAGTTATCTTATCATTATTAGGGGCTTAGCCCAATTATCTTATCGTTATTAGGATCGTTTGCTTAGGAGTCAAGTAAACCTCTCTATATAAGGAGAGGAGATGTATCAATCTAATCAAGCAAGAAGCAATCATAATTGCTCGGCTTCCTTAGGGAGCCGGGAGACCTAACCCTAGCCGCCTCTTCTCAGCCACCACCGCCTCCTCCCACGCGCACGACGACGCCCAGCCACGCCCAACTCCCTCCTTTCCCTACGATCTCCGCCCTAGACCCGGCAGAACCCTAGCTCCTAACACGTACACTATTTATGTATCGTAAATTAATAGACATAGTCCATGCTTGGGTGCTGGGGCCGTATTGCAGAGATGGATACTTGAAATTTCTATGCTTGTTTGCAGATACTGTGTGCTCATAAAAACGAAGTTTGGTTTGTAAGGTTCTCAAATGATGGGAACTACCTGGCATCATCTTCAAGTGATTGTACTGCCATCATATGGAAGGTATAGTTTTACACACCCTAACATTGACCTGAAAAGTAATGTGCCCTGTTACTTGCATAAATAATGCTAAGATTGTATCGAATTTTCCTGGCACTTTAGAATTTTGAAGCAGAACCATCAGATTCAGGGCACAATAGAATAGTCTTTTTTTTCTGCTCCCAGCTATACCTGACATCATTAAATAACATATAAAGTGAATAAACTGTTTCACTCTGACAGTACTATTTAACTCTTCGAACATTGCTCAAACAAGCAGTGCAACACGGTATATTTATCAGTACAGAGCTTGCTCCAAACTGCCAGAGTTGTAGATAAGCTGACTGCATTAAGTACTATCCGCAGTGAGATACTCTTTCAGTTGAAGTCTTGGAGGTGTAGTATTCACCGTGACACGTTTATATTAAGGACGCTCTTTACCTCTGCTGAATCTGACTATGAATGTGTTAGAGTACGTCATGGGCCTGGGCTGGCGGTATAGCCCGCTAGTTTTAGGGTTAATTAGAGATAAGGGTCGCTTGCTTAGGGGTCAAGTAAGCCTTGCTTGGGAGTCAAGTAAACCTCTCTATATAAAGAGAGGAGTTGTATCAATCTAATCAAGCAAGAATTAAGAAGGAAATCCCTTCCCTCTTGCCCGGCCGTGGGCAAAAGGCCCCCGGCCGGCCCTCTCGCGCCCTCCTTCTAGCAGCGCCATAACAATTTGGTATCAGCTAGCTTCGGTTCGATCATGTCTTCATCCCCGTCCAACCCATCTCTTCCGCTGCCGGCCACCACGACCGTCACCCCGCTCCTGCCCGCGTCGGGATCCTCCGTCGTGCCCGCCCCCGCCATCCTCACCCCGGAGGAGGTGTCCAGGGCACTGTGGGACCTAACCCAGGCGGTCCAGGAGATCAGCCTGTTCTTGGCCGGGTCCTATGGGCCGCACCCGGCTGCGCCGTCCATTGCCGTCATCGTGCCGCCGTGGCTGCCGCCGCACCCGGCTGCGCCGCCGTGGCAGCCGCCGCACTAGGCGGCCTCCGCCGCACTCGCCGGGCCGCTGCAGCTGCCATCCACCGCCCCGCCCTAGCTGCCGTGGCAGCCGCCGCACCAGGGGGCCTCCGCCGCGCTCGTTGGTCCGCTGCAGCTGCCATCCACCGCCATCACCGCCCCGCCCTGGCAGCCGTGGCAGCCGCCGCACCAGGCGGCCTCCGCCGCGCTCGCCGGGCCGCTGCAGCTGCCATCCACCGCCACCATCGCCCCGCCCTGGCAGCCGCTGCTCCTGGCGGCCTCCGCCGCGCCCGGCGCTCCGCCGCTACAGCTGGAGCTGCCATCCACCGCCACCACCGCCCCGCCCTGGCTGCAGTGGCAACCGCCGTTCCTGGCGGCCTCCGCCGCTACCCGGCGCGGCACCGCAGCAGCCGCTGCAGCTACAGCAGCCACCGCCGGTCAGCTCCGGCCCCGCATCGACCGCGCCGGCGGGAGTCCCGATCCACCATATCAAGTTCCCGCCGTCACCATCACCGCTTCCCCAGGGCGTCCCCATCCAGCAGATCAAATTTCCGCCGTCGCCGTCATCGCTTCCGGCTTGGATCTCTACCCGCCACGTGGCGGCGGCGGTGAGGCTGCAGGCTGCTGTGCGCGGCCTCCTAGCGCGTAGGCGTGTGCGGGAGATGCGTGGTCTGCAGCTTCCGCTCCTCCCAGTTGCGCTTCGCTGCGCAAAGGACCTCGATCTCGCCATTCTCCATCGAAAGCCGTCCACTCTTCTTTGTGCCGTGCAGACCAACAGCCGTCCAGCAGGGAGAAGGCATGGTATCACCGATAGGAGCGCACCGCGTAGCACCACTGCATTCCGCCACCGGCTGCCGCTAGGGCGCCTCTGCTGGTCGCTCTTGCGACCACTTCCAGGTGGCCATACACATGCACTCCTTTGGTCCAGATGGTTTCCATGGGATCCAGGTGGCTGTACACATTCATGTCTGACGTGCGGATGGTGTCCACTTTTTGTTAAGGGTTCCAAAATAAAGCGTCCCAATCCATTTCAGGTTGAGAGTAATAAAACAAGCCGAGATGTAAAAGGCTTGTTTTTAGGTGTTAGGTTTGTGTTGCATCGAGTCATGGTTATAAGTTGGTTAGGCTGCAGCTCAAGGACAAGCTGCATGTCCGGGTGGGGTGTAGTGTTAGAGTACGTCATGGGCCTGGGCTGGCGGTATAGCCCGCTAGTTTTAGGGTTAATTAGAGATAAGGGTCGCTTGCTTAGGGGTCAAGTAAGCCTTGCTTGGGAGTCAAGTAAACCTCTCTATATAAAGAGAGGAGTTGTATCAATCTAATCAAGCAAGAATTAAGAAGGAAATCCCTTCCCTCTTGCCCGGCCGTGGGCAAAAGGCCCCCGGCCGGCCCTCTCGCGCCCTCCTTCTAGCAGTGCCATAACAGAATGGAAGTTCCACACTCTGTCAACCCAATCAGATATCCTTGTTACATATGATCGTTGGCTGATCATTACTAAAAACTTCATTCATGATGGATAAATTTTATTCAAGGAAGTGTATAGGAGAAATATGCATCTTTCTCTTGCTTCTGGTTTGCCTAGTAAGCACCCAGCCACCTAGAATGGTTGTTATGCCATCCTTCAGGCAAAGGGGCCATGAGCCCTCACCCTTGATTGGCCACCTGGGAACTCATCTCCCATGTCTGCCATTGCTCTGGGGTCTGGTTGAAGAAAAGTGGGATTCTAGAGAGCTTCTGATTATTTTTATTCTTTGCTTAAGGAAGGATAACTGTGCTGTGCCTAAGAAAAGTTTTGCCATTTCCCTGATAATTTTTTTCCTGAATAAAGTATGCATTTAATTATTTTCCAAATTAATTAGTTAGTTTCAGAGTTTTCCCTGAATAAGAAAGTTTTGCCATTTTGATGGTACCAGGCTGGGCCACCCATGAACAAGTCAAAATACATGATGTTTTGAGTACATGTAGTCAAGCCTTTTTGAATTTTAGCCACTAATTTGTTCAATCTTTTGTATTATTACTTGTATGAAATAACACTGAATTACTTCCATAGTATAGTAGTATTTTATAGTTTCATTATTTTATATTGCTATGGATATCATTGAGAAAAGATGATTGTTGGACACCATACTGATTTCCACCTACGACTGGCAGTAGTTTTTCCTGTTCATACTTTCATTGCTTTTGTAAACTGCCTTTTCTGCCGCCCTCTTGTATCATATTCCCATCATTCATCATTGGCATATGCATATTACCACGATATCTCTCTTCAGATGATTAATGTCGTCTTCTCTTCCAATTTTTATGCTATGATAGGAAGATGGGACTATATTCAACTGAGTAGTGATACAAACCTGGGCTTGGGAAGATCATGCTTCTCATGTGAGATCTTGGTCTTCTTTCTGGTTTGTTCATATGCTTCATTTTAACTGGACCTGTGAAGACTTAGGCTCAGTTTGCGGTTGCTGAACTGTGCTGTGATGTGCTTATTCTATAATTTGGGAAAATAGTCATGAAACTAGAGACAAGTTGGTTAAATAAACACTAAATACGGTCACGTGCATTTGTGTTGTTATGAAGGCCACTGCATAAGTTAACGGGGTTCATGAAAGATCATATAAGCTGGTCTATTTATGCTAATTGAACTTCGTTTGTACTAGGGGTGCATGGAAAACGTACATCTTAAGTGAACTAGATGACATTTCATAGCTCTCATGTACGCACTGTAAGATGTGTCAAAAGCCTAGCACTGTTGCCTATGTTCCCTTTTCTGTTGATCATCATTGATGTTTCCCATTCGAAGCTAGTGGAGAGATGAGGGTGTAAGTATGCTAAGTGAAATATACATGTGTGAAAACACCATAAGGTGTGAGGTTACGAGTTATGACTATGCATCCTTTTGATTTTATTTTATTTTTAACTTTCACAGCTCGTTTGAAGGTAATAAGCGCGATTTGTAATATGAATATTGTAACCACCCTTTTGCGAAATCACATGTTTTCATCCACAAGAACATTTTCTGTTTTTTATTGGCATTCACGTTTAGTCTTTCTACAATTTATCTGCTATGTTAACTCATTTTCCCGCTTTGTATTACAACTTCAAATTGTTGTCATGTCTAACCCCTGGAGATGGTGTAGGTGGAAGAAGATGATACATTAACCAAGAAGTACTGCCTCGAGGGTCACAAAAGTCCTATTTCTTTTGTTGCGTGGAGCCCAAATGATAGAATGCTTCTCACTTGTGGTAATGGGGAATCTTTAAAACTGTGGAATGTTGATACTGGTGAATGCAATCTTAAATTTGGTGCTTCAGTAAAACACATCATTGCGTCATGTGCATGGTTTCCAAATTCGGAGAAAATAGTATGTGCCAGCTCTGAACCTGAAAGTTCTCCAAATATGATTTTCACTTGTGACCTAGAAGGCCAAGAACTGGAAATGTGGGCTGGAGAGAGAATACCCAAAGTTAGTGATCTTGCTGTGACACCTGATGGCAAACATCTAATCTGTGTATGTCCCAACGAAATTTGGATCCGGGAACTTCGGAAGGGGCGGGAATGGAAAATTCCTGAACGGCAGACAATTTCATCTCTTTCTCTTTCAGGTGATGGACAGTCAATGATTGTCAACCTTAATAGTCAGGAAATTCATTTGTGGAAAACCAATGGAAGTTCTAGAGTGCCCGATAAATTCAAGGGGCACAAGCAAGGGAAGTTTGTGATTAGATCATGCTTTGGGGGATCAGATTATCATTTCATTGCTAGCGGCAGTGAGGATTCACAGGTACACCCTCTTGAACCCTCTTGAAGAAATTTAACCTTCCCTTTGAAGAAATCTTAGCCTGCTTCCATTTCAACTTCTTGCTTAGATTCCATTCTGGGGCCTGCTTATGCAATATAATCAACCTCTCGTACCTGACATTTGTTTAGAATAAAGCAGTACCATGCGTTTGGATGTTTTATGGTCTTGCACTATACCTTTTCCGTGAGGAGCCAAACATTGCAGACTCGCATAGCCAGAAGTAGTATTCTTTCATACCTGAAATGCCAGTATTCTTGCTGATCATTACAGACTCACCAAGTTTGTAGTGAAGACGGCTTGCTTTGGTTTGCAGTTTTGCTAAATTAGCACTATTAACTAGTGGACGCAGACACATTAGTTGGCATGCACTCCAACGCATGCAGACAAACTTGGTGATACTAGTACTCCCTCCGTCCCAAAATTCTTGTCTTAGATTTGTCTAGGTAGGGAAGTATCTAACACTAAATTGTGACTAGATACATCCATTTGTAGACAAATCGAAGACAAGAATTTTGGGACGGAGGGAGTAGAATTTTAGAGGGCCGCTGCAGACAAACCAACACAAACTTTTGTGATCAATCACACTAATGTTTAAATCAACCTTCTTTATGACCTTTACTATCTATAGAAATGCAGGATACAGATAGCAAAACTCGTATCGAATGCAAAACAATGGGAAGAGCTCACATCTGTTTTCTTGTGCTCTTGTTGAGCGTTACTGTTTTGCTGATGCGCAGAGATAATGGGCAGGTGTACATTTGGCAAAGATGCATGGAGATGCCGATAAAGGTCCTATATGGGCACTCAATGACTGTGAATTGTGTCAGCTGGAACCCCGCGAGGCCCCAGATGCTGGCTTCCGCAAGTGATGACCGTACAGTTCGAATATGGCTAGCGCGCAAACCCCACAGTTTGACTTGAAAAGTTTTGTATGTTTTCCCTGTGAATAGTTGTACATTTTGACTGTATGCACAAACTAGTTGGGGATCTTTCTCCCTCGTAAAGAGCTTTTAGCTACTTGAGAGGTAAACTTTGAGCAGCCAGAGATAGCAGGATACGGGTTATGTTGTTTATGCGATGTCGATGCCGGTTGGAGGTTTGCCCGCCCACTCTGTAAAAAATCACAGTTGCATCAGAGCCTTTTACGCGTGAGTGCTGTTCTTTCGTTTGGATGCCTTGTGCTCGGAGCAGATGCAAATAGTGGTTTGTGTCGGAAGACAGTGGACCGTGTGTTGGATTCATGGTTGTCGGCTAGTAGGTTCCAGACAAGATAATAATAATCATATCGATGCTCCCACGCCTTCGTCAACCGAGGTGCCGCCAGACACCATAGCACCCGCCCATGAACACCACGTCCCGCACTGCCAGGGCAGCCGCGCTGCATGCAGACAACCCCGAGACCAACCAAGGAACAACCCCAAGAGGCCAAGACCAACCAAGGAACCGGCACCCCAACCACAGGTGGAGCCGCCAGCGACCGCCCCACCCCAACGAACGTCAGATCTGGCTTGGTAGTACCAGCCGGGTAAAATAGGAGGAGGAGTGGATCGAATCCACGACCAACACCCTCAGCGTTGGAGATGGGAGCCAACACTCAAGCCGCGCACTCTGCCCACGAACGCCACACCCCCACGCCAACACTCAAAGAGCTGTGCTGCATCCAGATAACCCTAAGAGCAAAGCAAGGCACATGCTTCTAGGCACTTTGTGAGAATGAAAAATGGGCCACATAATAAAAACTAGTATACTCTTTTGATCTATTATTGTACATGTTGTCTATAAGATGGGCTGTAGATGACATGGCACTGGCTTATAGCCAGCAGCTGGCTATACTATTAAGAGAAGTACAATAGAGCTTAGTCAGCGGGCTATAATGAATAAACTAGTATATTTCTGCTTAGTTGGAGGAAGAGAAGAGGAGAGAGAAGGTAAGCGGGCTCTTCGTGAAGAGCCATCTCTAGCACGTGCTTCTAGACACTTTGTGAGAATGAAAAGTGGGCCACATAATAAAAAACTAGTACACTCTTTTGATCTACTATTGTACATGTTGGCTATAAGATGAGCTGTAGATGACATGTCACTGGCTTATCGCCAGCAGCTGGGGCAACCAAGGAACCGTCACCCCAACCGTTGGTGGAGCCGCCAGCGACCGCCCTACCTCGAAGAACGCCAGATCTGACCTGGCAGTACCAACCGGGTAAAAGGAAAGGGGGAGGAGTGGATCGAATCCACGACCAACGCCCTCAGCGTTGGAGATGGGAGGGCAGACCATGTCGAAGCCCTCCATCCAACCACCCCACCGGACACTGCTTGTGTTTCCCGACTACGACCACCGTCTAAGATCAACGCAGGGCCACTAACCACCCGGCGACGAGAGAACCAGATCAGCCGCCACCTGTTGCCGAGAACGAGCCTCAGAGTCGCCATCCCGCGCCGCCCGCCGACCTCCAGGCTACAACCGGGAAGGTTCATTGTGTCGAGGCGGGCACGTCCCGATCTGAAGCCACACAGCCACCGTGTTGCCAGCCAATGCCCAAGTCGATATCATGCCGAAACTAGACGTAAGCACCGACGTCTCGAGCACTTGTCGTTGTGCCGCCAGCCCCACATGAGGACGGCGCTGGCGCTCACTCCGGTCGTCTGCGTCAGCCACCAAGAGAGAATGCAGAGGAGGGGAAGGCTCCGCTGCCGTCGACGTCAATCGGGCATCGTCTGACGACGTGAGCCACCGACAACGGAAGGGGACGGGGAAGGAGGACGGTCTTGCTGGTTGCTAGGATTCCCCCAGGTTGCTCGCTAGAGCAACTCGGGAGGGGAGGAGAATTTTTTCAGTCCTCGATAAATTAGAAAAAGAAAAAATTGAATTAAACTTAACATGACACCATCTGGCAAAAATGTGAAGCATGAACTATATCTTTTTTGCTCCAGGCGTCTAAAATTTTATATTTTCCATGACCATACAAAAATTAAGGTAACTTTTTTAAACTTGTGATTGACATGCATGACGATTCTCCTGAAAAAAATCATGCGTAACTTGATCTGAGCCGGGCACTCGGTTCCGAAAAGAGGAGGCGACCCAATATGACCAAAATTATGGGTATTTTGTTTCCAGGTTTCGGTCCTCCATCTAGCGTTGTTCGGTGTCATTTGGACATGGAGTATTTGAGCTCGAGCTCACATACACCCTTTGCTATAATAAAACCTGGAAAAAATACTAAAAATAATATTATTTTTTGACAATAGACATTAGTTTCATATGCGTGAATATTTTCACGACCGCATGACATCGTGGATGTCTAGGAAAATCAAATAAAATTGTTGCTCCAAAAAGAATGTTTTAAAAAGCATATTGAAGCATCTATTTTGTTTTTTGCCAAGACATCCATGGATGTCATTGTAATACCCGACTATGTCTCCTACGTGTCGAGGCACGACTTAAATACATAAGCGCATTTTGGAATGATCTCAAGTATGGTATCTTTGCACATCTCATGTAAAAGTTCAGGGATGAAAAGGAAAAGATAGTTGGCTTACACTTGTCACGTCACACAATGAACACAATAACATACAATCATCCACATAACACAGGGTCCGACTATGGACGAAATCCAAATGAGAAAGATACCATAAACACAAGCCCGGATCCTCCTAGTAAGAACCACTACTGATCGTCGGGATACAAAACATAGTAACGACCACGCTCTTCATCGAACTCCCACTGAAGTTCTGAACCATCTCCTGCATTGTTCTCAGCGGTACCTGCATCGGGTGTGTGTTGAATCTGTGAGCCACAAGGACTCAGCAATCCCGTACCCGGGTATCAAAACTACCAAAGCCTTAGGTGTGGAAAGGCTTGCTACTTCTCGAGCTTGCGTTGTATTCCCTTTAAGAGGAAAGGGAGATGCAGCACAGTAGCGTAAGTATTTCCCTCAGTTTTTGAGAACCAAGGTATCAATCCAGTAGGAGACCACGCGCGAGTCCCTCGCACCTGCACAAAGAAATAAGAACTTCGCAGCAACGCGATAAGGGGTTGTCAATCCCTTTACGGTCACTTACGAAAGTGAGATCTGATAGATAGGATAGTTTGATATTTTTGGTATTTTTGGATATAAGAACAGAAAGTAAAAGCGGAAAAGTAAAGTAGATTGTAGATTGATATGTTGAGAATAGACGTCATATGTTTCTCTAGTGGCTTCTCTCATGATAGCATAATTCTACGGTGGGTGAACGAATTACTATCGAGCAATTGATAGAAAAGCGAATACTTATGAGACTATCTAGGCATGATCATTATATATAGGCATCACGTCTGAAACAAGTAGACCGAAACAATTCTGCATCTACTACTATTACTCCACACATCGACCGCTATCCAGTATGCATCTAGAGTATTAAGTTCATAAGAACAGAGTAACGCCTTAAGCAAGATGACATGATGTAGAGGGATAAACTCAAACAATATGATATAAACCCCATATTTTTATCCTCGATGGCAACAATACAATACGTGCCTTGCTGCCCCTACTGTCACTGGGAAATGACACCACAAGATTGAACCCAAAGTCAAGCACTTCTCCCATTGCAAGAACTATAGATCTAGTAGGCCAAACCAAACCAATAATTCGAAGAGACTTACAAGGATATTATAATAATACATAAAAGAGTTCAGAAAAGAACCAAATATTTCTCATAGATAATCTTGATCATAAACCCACAATTCATCGGATCTCGACAAACACACCGCAAAAAGAGATTACATCGAATAGATCTCCTCGAAGACCGAGGAAAACTTGGTATTGAGATCCAAAGAGAGAGAAGAAGCCATCTAGATACTAGCTATGGACCCGAAGGTCTGTGGTAGACTACTCACAACTCATGGTGAGGCGATGATGATGATGTAGAAGCACTCCGTGGTAGATCCCCCCTCCGGCGGAGCTCCGGAACAGGCCCCAAGATGGGATCTCACGGGTACAGAAGGTTGCAGCGGTGGAACTAGGGTTTTCTCTCCGTCCTGATGGTTTCAGGGTACGTAGGTATATATAGGAGGAAGGAGGGCACCAGGGGCCAGACGTGGGGCCCACGAGGCAAGGGGCGCACCCTGTAGGGGGGGAGGCGCCCCCACCCTCGTGGACGCCACGTGTGCCCTACTCCATGGTTCTCAAGTCTCCCGTGTGTATTTTGATCCAAAAATATATCTCCCGAAGTTTCATTCCGTTTGGACTCCGTTTGATATTCCTTTTCTGTAAAACCCTGAAATAGGCAAAAAAACAACAATCTGGACTGGGCCTTTGGGTTAATAGGTTAGTACCAAAAATAATATAAAAGTGTATGATAAAGCCCATTAAACATCCAAAACATCATAAATAATAGCATGGAACAATAAAAAATTATAGATACGTTGGAGACGTATCAAGCATCCCCATGCTTAATTCCTGCTCGTCCTCGAGTAGGTAAATGATAAAAACAGAATTTTTGATGTGGAATGCTAACCAACATAGTTCTCAATGTAATTCTCTTAATTGTGGCATGAATGTTCAGATCTGAAAGATTCAAGACAAAAGTCTACATTGACATAAGAAATAACAATACTTCAAGCATACTAAAAAAGAATCATGTCTTCTCAAAATACTATGGCTAAAGAAAGTTATCCCTACAAAATCATATAGTCTGGCTATGCTCCCTCTTCATCACACAAAATATTCATATCATGCACAACCCCGGTTTCAGCCAAGCACTTGTTTTCATACTCTATTCTTTCAAACATTTCAACTTTCACGCAATACATGAGCATGAGCCATGGATATAGCACTATGTGCAATAGAGCGGTGGTTGTGGAGAAGACAAAAAGGAGGGAGATAGTCTCACATCAACTAGGCGTATCAACGGGCTAAGGAGATGCCCATCAATAGATATCAATGTCAGTGAGTAGGGATTGCCATGCAACGGATGCACTAGAGCTAAATATGTATGAAAGCTCAACAAAAGAAACTAAGTGGGTGTGCATCCAACTTGCTTGCTCACGAAGACCTAGAGCATTTGAGGAAGGCCATCGTTGGAATATACAAGCCAAGTTTTATAATGAAAATTCCCACTAGTATATGAAAGTGACTAAACATGAGACTCTCTATCATGAAGAACATGGTGCTACTTTGAAGCACAAGTGTGAAAAAAGATAGTAGCAATTGTCCCTTTTTCTTTTTCTTTTTCTTTTTCTTTTTTTGGAGGGGCCTTTTCTTTTGTTTGGCCTTTCCTCGCATGGGACAATGCTCTAATAATGATGATCATCACACTTATATTGAATTACAACTCGATACTTGAAAAAAGTATGACTCGTATGAATGCCTCCAGCGGTGTACCGGGATGTGCAATGAATCAAGAGTGAAATGTATGAAAAGTTATGCATGGTGGCTTTGCCACAGATACGATGTCAACTACATGATCATGCATGGCAATGTGACAATATGAAGCGTGTCATATGAATGGAACGGTGGAAAGTTGCATGGCAATATATCTCGGAATGGCTATGGAAATGCCATGATAGGTAGATATGGTGGCTGTTTTGAGGAAGATATATGGTGCCTGTTTTGACGAAGGTATATAGTGGGTGTATGGTACCGGCAAAAGTTGCGCGGTACAAGAGAGGTTAGCAATGGTGGAAGGGTGAGAGTGTGATGAGGACATGACTACCTTGTATACGACCAAAAATATTGCATACATGTATATTTGTGAGGTGATTTCTAATGCAAACTACGCAACAATTTATTTATGTCATCCAGGACAAAAATACTTCACAGACTTTTGTGCCATGTCTAATTCCAGGTGTATGGGACATTTGTACAATCCACATATGAAGATAAGGGAAAAAGAGAAGTTTAGGTGCTGTTCAAAAAGTTCTCTCACGTCACTTTTGGGCCAAGAGAAGATAGAGTCCAAGTCTTTCACGTTCTGCATCCAGATTCGGACTGCACAGACATACCTGACTCAAAACGGCAAGAAGTCCTTCATACGGACTCCGAATCGGGTGTTTCGTTTTTTTGTTGGAAACTAGATTTCGTACACTTTCCAACCCAATTGGATTCACCTTCAAATTCATCCGGAGCATTGAGATATCGACGAAACAATCTGATGCTGCAGCAAAATCCGAGTCAAACTACAAGTCCAAAGGTGTTGCATCACCTCCACTTGGGCCCATGAGCCTTGTACAACCTAGGGTTAGTTTTAGGATGCCTTGGGACGTCCTTCCACCTCCTTGGCCGCCACCCATTGCTCCTATATAAGTAGATCCATCTACTAGCTTTTTCTTTGGGATTTGTTTAGTCAAAAGTTAGCCATTGCAACTTCGTGTACTTCGTTTGTGTCCAACGACCAGACCAAGACCGCTTACGGATTCCCACCTTTATCAATACTTCATCTATATTTGCAATATTCAGATTGCTTTATCATATTCTTGCTTGTTCTTCGATTGCATCTAGGAATAGACCTTCGTGGTCAGGCTGATCGTGCTTCTGGCATTGTCAGTAACCCCTGGAGATTGGTTTAGCGATTGCTAAGGCGCAACGTCGTGCACGTTCATAGTTGGATCGTCAAAGTCGTCTCCATCAAATCGATAGTTATCATCTCATCGAAAGATCGGGCCCCTCGCCGCCACCCCTTGCTCCTATATAAATAGATCCATCTAGTAGCTTTTTCTTTGGGATTTGTTTAGTCAAAAGTTAGCCATTGCAACTTCGTGTACTTCGTTCGTGTCCAGCGACCAGACCAAGACCGCTTACGGATCCCCACCTTTATCAATACTTCATCTATACTTCCAATATTCGGATTGCTTTATCATATTCTTGCTTGTTCTTCGATTGCATGCAGGAATAGACCTTCGTGGTCAGGCTGATCATGCTTCTGGCATTGTCAGTAACCCCTGAAGATTGGTTTAGCGATTGCTAAGGCGCAACGTCGTGCACGTTTGTAGTCGGATCGTCAAAGTCGTCTCCACCAAATCGATAGTTATCATCTCATCAAAAGATCGGGCCCCTCGCCTCTATCAAGTGGTATCAGTTTTCAGGTTGCTCGGTGAGAATTTCCAGTTATTCCTAGATTAGATTTATTTTCTTACCTATTGTCCATGGAAAAGCCACAAAAAAGTTAGATCCATTCATCCTTTTGTCCTAGCCAGTCTGAGCCTTTGAAATTTTCTTTTCATTGTTTGCATTATTGAATTATCGGTTGCATCGTCGTGTCAAGTTGCTGGTCTTAGTGTCTAGTTCATTAGAGTTTCGAGTTCTGTTCACATTAGTCACGTCGCCGCTGCATCGTTACCCCTTCCGCTGTCCACCACCTCATCCATCAATTTCCACCTCGTGCTACCCATAGTTCATTGTCACAATCATACTTGAAGTCGTTCGCATCTTTGCTTGATCCAATCTGCATCTTATCTAGTTTGTCTTGGAAAGAGGGAGAAAGAAAAAAAAGACAGAGAAAAAAAAGTAAAAAAAAGAGGAGAGAAAGAAAAAGAAAAAAATGTGTGAGAAAAAAAGAAAAAGAAAAAAAAGAAAAAGTAAGTTGGAGAGAGAGAGTTGTTGTATATTCTGCTTGGCAGTTGTTTTCATCATTATCTTTACTGCCGTTGTGATCTTCACTTATATCTTGCTATCCAGAGCTACTTCCTATCCTTTATTGATGCTAGTTATGCTACACCGTGACCTCATTAGTGTTCTAGGCTCGCGTCTCTAGTCCGGTCTAGCCTAGGACCAGCACAGTACCGTCGTTGAGCGTTTATTCAACATTGCATCTCTGAATTGATTATTGCTAATCTTTTGCTACCATATATAAAGCCAACCCAGCTCCACATATTTCTACACCGTATTTACGTACGTTCAGCTGGCAATCGCTTTACTCAATCTTTGGAGTTATTTGACACCGCTGGTTGCCTATCACCACCTGCTGCATGGTAAGAACTTGTAAGATATTGATATTTGCTTTACTGTGAGCGCTTTACCACCACATCCTAGTAGTTCATAGGAACATTATTTTTGGATTTTGTTTCTTGTTTCTACTAATCGTGGCAGGTTCAAGAGTCAGTTGGGCTTCATCGATCGTGGGAGACGTGTCATCACCTCAGAAAATACAACCACCATCACAAGAGGTACAAGGACATCAGAATGCGCACAAACAAGTTCTTATTTCCATGCCACCTTTTCATGGTCGTTTTAAACCTAATTTATATATTGAATGGGAGTTCAACATCAATAATATATTTTCTTCCCATAGTTTTGATGAACGTAAAAAAGTTAAGGTTGCGGTTGGTTCTTTCACTGGTTACGCTTTAGTTTGGTGGAGTGAATATTGTCTGTTATACCCTAATCATGTACCTACTAATTGGGATGATTTAAAACTTGTGATGAGAGATAGATTTGTCGACGTTTATTATACTCGTGGCATGATTAAAAAACTACAACATTTGAAACAAGGTAGTGACACCGTAACAAAATATTACGATGATTTACGAACTACCTTGTTGCACTCCTTTTTAGAGGAAAGTGAAGATGATTTTATGGATAGATTTTGGGGAGGATTAAACCGTGATATTCAGGAGATGCTAATTCATGAAGAGTGTTATCCTATGGACCATTTGTTCCGTCTTGCTTGTAGTGCTGAACAGGAAATAAAACGACGTATTGTCCATAAGGAGAATAAGCGCCAGGTGCACATTCCAAGAGATGATACGGTTGTTCCTTCCACTACTAGGCGTACTATGACAGACACATCCGTTGTTGTGAGGACTACATCACCTCCACCATGTGACACATCACCTCCGACAGTGCCTACATCATCTGAGTTGATCATAAGAGGTAATGACAAAGGTACCGATCTTCCACCTCCACATGAGTATGATGAATGCCTTGTCAATTTAAATGAACCATGCGATGAGCTATCCACTACTTTGATCACACCAACTATTTTAGAGGAATATGTTCGTGTTTTGACTTTGCCATGTGATCAAACAATTGTGAGTGAACCAATTGAATTAACTATTGATGCGAAAGAACCATTTGAATCAGGGAATAAATCAGATTTGGATCAAATACGTGTGAAAATAGTTGTGCCAATGTTTAATCATTTTGATACGACCTCTAATCTTGGTCATGGTTCATCAAGGTTGGGATGGTTTAATGATGAGCATTGCCAATATTTTGTAACGATGAAGAGCTTCACTTATATGTGCAAATTGAGTTGCAATATTTTCATGCCTTCTACTTCTTGTGATAATATTTTGGCGTTATATTTTATGAACTACGAAAGTTACTCATCTATACATGTGTCATATGTGCGAAAATTAAGGGAAGTAAAAATGGATGACATATACATATACAACATGTACACCTTGTCTATTTTCTTACCCACATTTCAGATTAAGCAACGCCGAGGACGGCTTTATTTTCAAAAAAGAGAGGATGATGAGGACATGACTACCTTGGATACGACCAAAAATATTGCATACATGTATATTTGTGAGGTGATTTCTAATGCAAACTACGCAACAATTTATTTATGTCATCCAGGACAAAAATACTTCACAGACTTTTGTGCCATGTCTAATTCCAGGTGTATGGGACATTTGTACAATCCACATATGAAGATAAGGGAAAAAGAGAAGTTTAGGTGCTGTTCAAAAAGTTCTCTCATGTCACTTTTGGGCCAAGAGAAGATAGAGTCCAAGTCTTTCACGTTCTGCATCCAGATTCGGACTGCACAGACATACCTGACTCAAAACGGCAAGAAGTCCTTCATACGGACTCCGAATTGGGTGTTTCTTTTTTGTTGGAAACTAGATTTCATACACTTTCCAACCCAATTGGATTCACCTTCAAATTCGTCCGGAGCGTTGAGATATCGACGAAACAATCTGACGCTGCAGCAAAATCCGAGTCAAACTACAAGTCCAAAGGTGTTGCATCACCTCCACTTGGGCCCATGAGCCTTGTACGACCTAGGGTTAGTTTTAGGATGCCTTGGGACGTCCTTCCACCTCCTTGGCCGCCACCCCTTGATCCTATATAAGTAGATCCATCTAGTAGCTTTTTCTTTGGGATTTGTTTAGTCAAAAGTTAGCCATTGCAACTTCGTGTACTTCGTTTGTGTCCAACGACCAGACCAAGACCGCTTACGGATCCCCACCTTTATCAATACTTCATCTATATTTGCAATATTCAGATTGCTTTATCATATTCTTGCTTGTTCTTCGATTGCATGCAGGAATAGACCTTCGTGGTCAGGCTGATCATGCTTCTGGCATTGTCAGTAACCCCTGAAGATTGGTTTAGCGATTGCTAAGGCGCAACGTCGTGCACGTTTGTAGTCGGATCGTCAAAGTCGTCTCCACCAAATCGATAGTTATCATCTCATCGAAAGATCGGGCCCCTCGCCTCTATCAGAGTGCGTATAATCCATGGACTCAACATTAGTCATAAGAACTCATATACTTATTGCAAAAATTTACGAGTCATCAAAACAAAGCAATCAATGCATGCTCCTAGGGGGGAGGTTGGTAGGAGTTAACCATCGCGCGCCCCCGACCTCCACACAAAGGATGGCACTCTACAAATACCTCATGCTCTAACTTCGTCACATAGCGATTCACCATACGTGCATGCTACGTGAATCACTAACTTTAACACAAGTATTTCTCGATTTCAGAATAACTCCACTAGCATGACTCTAATATCACTATCCTCATATCTCAAAACAATTATCAAGCATCCTACTTCTCATCATATTCATTGCACTTAGTATGAAAGTTTTTACTACATTGATCTTGGATGCCTATCATGTAAAGGCTAGTTTTATAGCGAAAGCACATTACCATGCTGTTTTAATAGACTCTCAAAAGGATATAAGTGAAGCATGAGAGATCAAAAATTTCTACAAAATATAATTACCACCGTGCTCTAAAAGATATAAGTGAAGCACTAGAGCAAAAACTATTCAACTCAAAAGATATAAGTGAAGCATATAGAGCGTTCTAACTATTCCTAGGTCATATTTATCTCTCTCAAAAAGGTGTGTCCAGCAAGGATGATTGTGTCAAACCAAAAAGCAAAGACTCAAATAATACATGATGCTCCAACTAAAACACATATCATGTGGTGAATAAAAATATAGTCCCGAGTATGGTTATCGATAGATGAAGACGAAAGAGGGGATGCCTTCCCGGGGCATCCCCAAGCTTAGGCTTTTGGTTGTCCTTGAATTTTACCTTGGGGTGCCTTGGGCATCCCCAAGTTTAGGCTCTTGCCACTCTTTGTTTCATAGTCCATCAAAGCAATACTCAAAACTTGAAAACTTCACAACACAAAACTTAGACAAAAATCTCGTGAGCTCCGTTAGTATAAGAAAACAAACCACCACTCAAAGGTACTGTAATGAACTCATTCTTTGTTTATATTGGTGTTAAACCTACTGTATTCCAACTTCTCTATGATTCATACTCCCCAATACTACTCATAGATTCATCAAAATAAGCAAACAACACACGAAAAACAGATTCTGTCAAAAACAGAACATTCTGTAGTAATCTGTAACTTTCGTATACTTCTGTAACTCCAAAAAAATTTGAAAAAATTGGTAAACGTGAGGAATTTGTCTATTAATCATCTGCAAAAAGAATCAACTAAATAGCACGCTCTAGTAAAATCTGGTGACCATTCTAGTGAGCGCTAACGATTCTGTCTTTCACACCAAGATCATATAAACTTCACACGAGTCTTCCCATAGGTTCTACTTGGCACAAACACTAATTAAAACACAAAACCACATCTAAACAGAAACTAGATGCAATATTTATTCCTAAACAGAAGCAAAAAAAAAAAAATTGGGTTGCCTCCCAACAAGTGCTATCGTTTACGCCCCTAACTAGGCAAGATACATGGATAGATCTACGTATTGCCATCTTTGGAAGGCAATACATAAGTGGCTCTCATAATAGATTCATATGGTAATTTGATTTTCTTTCTAGGAAAGTGTTCCATGCCTTTCCTTAACGGAAATTGGAATCTAATATTTCCTTCTTTCATATCAATAATTGCACCAATCGTTCTAAGGAAAGGTCTACCAAGAATAATAGGACATGAGGGATTGCAATCTATATCAAGAACAATGAAATCTATGGGCACATAATTCCTATTGTCAACAATAAGAACATCATTAATCCTTCCCATAGGTTTCTTAATGGTAGAATCCGCAAGATGCAAATTTAAAGAACAATCATCAAGCTCATGGAAGCCCAACAAATCACACAAAGTTTATGGGATAGTGGAAACAATTGCACCCAAATCACACAAAGCAAAGCATTCATGATATTTAATTTTAATTTTAATAATAGGTTCCCACTCATCATAAAGCTTTCTAGGGATAGAAACTTCTAATTCAAGTTTTTCTTCATAAGATTGCATCAAAGCATCAACTATGTATTTGGTAAAAGCTTTATTTTGGCTATAAGCATGCGGAGAGTTTAGTACGAATTGCAACAAGGAAATACAATCGATCAAAGAGAAATTATCATAATTTAATCCCTTGAAATCCAAAGTAGTGGGTTTATCACTATGCAAAGTTTTAATATCTTCACTCCCACTTTTAACAATTTTAGCATCAATATATAAAAACTCCGAATCATTGGGACACCTTTTAATTAAAGTAGACTCATATCTAATCCCATCTTTATCAAGATTCATACTAGAAAACAAGGATCTAATAGGAGACACATCAATAACTTTCAGATCTTCATCTTTATTTTCATGTTCTTCCGGTTTAGCAGCCATCTTATTAACTAAGGTGGACTGTTTATCCGCAATTTGAGCTATTAAGTTCTCAAGATGAGCAAACTGAGATTTCAACCCATAAAATTCCTTAGACATGTCATCAAGGTCTTTATTCATATATTCCATAATTTTTTTATGTTCTTTAAGCTCATTTATGAAGAAATCATTGTGCTCAAATTTTATAGTCATAAAATGTCTAACATTGTTTTCAATCTCCTCCAGCCTCTTGAGGTGGGGGTCAACACTGATAGGGAGAGCCATAGAGACAAGCAAGCAATCCAACACACAAGCAAGCAATCCAACACACAAGCAAGCAAGAAGCAAGCGAACGATAAACACATGACAAAAGAAGGGCAAATAAAACGGCAAGGGTGGAGTGGGGGAGAGGAAAACGAGAGGCAAAAAATGTAATACGAAGGATAAGGGTTTGTGATAGGTACTTGGTATATGACTTTTTCGTAAGCCTCCCCGGCAACGGCGCCGGAAATTCTTCTTGCTACTTCTCGAGCTTGCGTTGTATTCCCTCGAAGAGGAAAGGGAGATGCAGCACAGTAGCGTAAGTATTTCCCTCAGTTTTTGAGAACCAAGGTATCAATCCAGTAGGAGACCACGCGCGAGTCCCTCGCACCTGCACAAACAAATAAGAACTTCGCAGCCAACGCGATAAGGGGTTGTCAATCCCTTTACGGTCACTTACGAAAGTGAGATCTGATAGATAGGATAGTTTGATATTTTTGGTATTTTTGGATATAAGAACAGAAAGTAAAAGCGGAAAAGTAAAGTAGATTGTAGATTGATATGTTGAGATTAGACCCGGGGGCCATAGGTTTCTCTAGTGGCTTCTCTCACGATAGCATAATTCTATGGTGGGTGAACGAATTACTGTCGAGCAATTGATAGAAAAGCGAATACTTACGAGACTATCCAGGCATGATCGTTATATATAGGCATCACGTCTGAAACAAGTAGATCGAAACGATTCTGCATCTACTACTATTACTCCACACATCGACCGCTATCCAACATGCATCTAGAGTATTAAGTTCATAAGAACAGAGCAACGCCTTAAGCAAGATGACATGGTGTAGAGGGATAAACTCAAACAATATGATATAAACCCCATCTTTTTATCCTCGATGGCAACAATACAATACGTGCCTTGCTGCCCCTACTGTCACTGGGAAAGGACACCGCAAGATTGAACCCAAAGCCAAGCACTTCTCCCGTTGCAAGAACTATAGATCTAATAGGCCAAACCAAACCAATAATTCGAAGAGACTTGCAAGGATATTATAATAATACATAAAAGAGTTCAGAAAAGAACCAAATATTTCTCATAGATAATCTTGATCATAAACCCACAATTCATCGGATCTCGACAAACACACCGCAAAAAGAGATTACATCGAATAGATCTCCTCGAAGACCGATGAAAACTTGGTAGTGAGATCCAAAGAGAGAGAAGAAGCCATCTAGATACTAGCTATGGACCCGAAGGTCTGTGGTAAACTACTCACAACTCATGGTGAGGCGATGATGATGATGCAGAAGCACTATTTGGTAGATCCCCCCTCCAGCGGAGCTCTGGAACAGGCCCCAAGATGGGATCTCACAGGTACAGAAGGTTCGTGGCGGTGGAACTAGGGTTTTCTCTTTGTCCTGATGGTTTCGGGATACATAGGTATATATTGGAGGAAGGAGGGCACCGGGGGCCAGACGTGGGGCCCATGAGGTAGGGGGCGCGCCCCCACCCTCGTGGACGACACGTGTGCCTTACTCCATGGTTCTCAAGTCTCCCGTGTGTATTTTGCTACAAAAATATCTCTCCCGAAGTTTCATTCCGTTTGGACTTCGTTTGATATTCCTTTTCTGTAAAACCCTGAAATAGGCAAAAAAAAAACAACAATCTGGACTGGGCCTTTGGGTTAATAGGTTAGTCCCAAAAATAATATAAAAGTGTATGATAAAGACCATTAAACATCCAAAACATCATAAATAATAGCATGGAACAATCAAAAATTATAGATACGTTGGAGACGTATCAAGAATATACAAGTGGTTGCAGCAAGCACTAAGCACTAGCTTACGAGTTGAGAGCGAGATGAGAACAAGTGCCAACGGTCGCCAAGTTGATCAAGAAGTGATCCTAGCTACTCACGATCAAACATAACCCCACCGTGTTCACTTCCCGAAGCCCTTCGGAAAGAGAGCATCACGGTTACTCACACAGGTAGTGTATTCTTATGAATATGGTGTCAAGTTATCTACAACCGAATATTAACAAATTCCTATCTGCCATATAACCGCGAGCATGGCTTTCGAAAGATCAAACCCTGCAGGGGTGTCCCAACTTAGCCCATCACAAGCTCACGATCTGCGGAGTCGCAACTCCAAAGTGGGAAGACCCGAGTATTCTCGGAATCCCGTGCTCAAGATATTTCGACAAAGGTAAAACTAATCCAGCAAGACCTCCCGGTGTGCCGACACCCTGATAGTAGCCGCGCGTATCTCGTCTCAGGCCACGACCGGATGGGCAATCCTACGGGTAAAACCAGCCCTCGGGTTTCCCCAAGGTGGCCCCACATAACCCCCAGTTTGGACCAACACTCATGAGGAGCACTGGCCCGGGTTGTTGATTAAGAACTCGGGTTTGCAACGCCCTATGCAAATTTTTAGTTGTTAGGCAAATGTAAAACCAATGTTGGGCCTTGCTGGAAAAGCTTTAAGCAGAGCGAATTATCAAGGGGGGCCCATAAACCCCAACCGTGTTAGGAACGCAAAAATCAAGGAACATAACACCGGTTTATTGGGTCCTAAGGTGCCATGAGTGGAACAAAACACCAAGCAGAAGGCCAAGCCTTCCACCCATTACCAATATATATGTGCATTAATTTAAGTAAGATATATATTGTGTTATCCCAATAACAAGTCCGACGTGGAGCAATCTTCAAACTTTACCTGCAACTAACAATGCTATAAGAGGGGCTGCACAAAAGCGTACTTAGCCAATCAACGGTTTGCAAGGAAGGCGGTTAGAGTGTTTCATGGCAACAATAGGAGGCTGACAAACAGGAATAGGCATCAAGGCATATCTAAAGAGAGAGACAACTAGCATAGGCAAAGATAAAGATGATATCGGGGAATGGTCATCTTGCCTGTTAAGTCCACTGAGGGATCGTAACCTTGCTCCTCAAACTCAGCCTCGATAGGAACCTCGAACTCTGAATCGTCACCGGGCTCTAACCAACACAACAATACAAACACCGGAACAACCATCAATCATCATGCAATGCTTAAACACATGATGCAAGATATGATGCATATGGATATGGGCAGGATATGATGCATCTCAAGAAACAAGATGGGTGCACAAGTGACATGGCAATAAGCAAGATCACAACACAAGTAGGGACACATCATGCAAAAGGAAACAAGATAAACTTAGTCACAAGTGGTTATGTACTTGAATTAAACAAGCACCCAACAAGTTTTATAAGTTGCTTAACATGGCAAGGGGTGCAACTAGGATCAAGAACATCATGCTAGCATTTTAAATGGACCGGAAAGATCAAACAACAATTTCTGGAAACTCCCATGTTCATAACAACACATATAGGATAGAACTGTAGCAACCAAGTTTTACAGTTGTTAAACATGAAAGTAACAACACCATCTTAATCTATACATTTTCCACCCCAAATACATATAAAGTTCATCAAATTTGGAGCTATGGTTATTTAGTTATGAATTTAACAAGTTTGAGCATATTTTAAACACAAAATAATTCAAACAACAATTTAAATGTTTTTAACATGGCACCAAACTGCATATAATTATTCTACACTAAAAACTAGGCAATTTTCATATATAAAGTATTTTGAACAGATGCACAAATCAAAAGATATGAATTATGTAAAAGAAAAATGCAAAAATTGAATTTAAAACAAAAACAAAAAAGAAAAGGGGCTACGCAGACCCTGCCTAGACTAGCCCTAGCCATTGACTAGTGGGTCTAGGGGAACTGACGTGGCGCCTGCGGGTGTGGGAGTGGGTGTGAGTGCGCTGGGAGGCTGACAGTGGGGCCATCTTGTCAAAGAAACAAAGAAAACAAAAAGGGGCCGAATACTACTGGCCGTGCGGGGACTCGAACCCAGGCTGCTGGTTAACTGAACGAGAGACATACCACTGGGCTAACTGCGTGTGTCTGACAGAGAAGAGGAATGCTACCACTTGACTAAATTGCAGATGCAGAACAGAGGGAGAAGCAGGGGCGGTCGGAGGAGCTCGTCAGAGCTACTCCGGCGTCCAATTGGAGCGGCGGAGGTGTGCGATGTGTTCCTGGAGGAATACCGCACCTCTGGGTGCCACTGGACGGCCAGACGACGACGGAGTCGACGCCGACGAGCTGTGATAGAAGCGGCGCGACGGAGATGAACGCGGCGAGGCCAGGGCTCTAATCGCAACTACGCAGGGGGAAAACGACTAAGATGAGCACGACAAAGCTAACGGGCATCTAAACGAGGCGGAAGGTGGTCGGAGCACTCGTCCGCGACGAGGTCCGAAGGCGACGAGCTCGGGCGCTCGGCGAACTAGCCTCTAGACGGCGCAAAGGAAGGGGAAAAGGGCACAGGCAGAAGCAGAGGCTCACCACGAACACGGTGGTGTGTTCGGCTGGCCGGGAGGTGGTTGGAGTCGACGGCGACGACGATCGAGCACTTGCGGTGGCCGGAGTCGACGTCGAGGAGGAAGAATAAGAAGCCGGGGCCTTCAGCTCCGTGTAGCAGGCGTAGGGGACGTAGTCGACGTTGGGGAGGAAGGACACGTTTGGCGAGGCAGCAGAGGACGAGGATCTCATCAGCGACAAGCCCGTGCGCTCAGATGCGCTCGGGACGACGATGGCGCGGCAGATCTGGTGGTTCTCAGCTCACCTGGCGGCGGGAGGAGGAAGAGGTGATCCCTAGGGGTCTAAAGGGCAAGGCGAGAGGGTTTAAAAGAGGCTAGAACGACGACGGTGGACGACGACATGCTCGCTCGCGGTCCCCATGGCGCGAACGGAGGAAGAAGAAAAGGTGGGTGCGGCGCTGTGTGTGGTCGCTGACATATGGGGTCGTCTCGTCCATGTGGAGACGCAGCAGAGGGGGCGAGTGGGTGTGTGGGTGAGAAATGGCGTGAGGGACGCGCGGGCCGGCTGGCGCTGGTTTGCTGGGCCGAGGGGGAGGCCAAGCCCATGCGGCTGCTGCTGGCTATTGGGCTGCGCTGCTGCTGGCTGCTGCTGATGGTTTCTTTTCTTTTTCTATTTTCTTCAGACGGAAAACAAAAGAAAAACCCAGGCCAAAAGAAAAAGAATTATGAGAGAAATAAAATATTCCCTAGCTCCTGGAATTATGCCCTATTTTATAAAAATGACTTGGCATTTTTAGAGGTAGAAAAATAAAACAAGTTTGAATATGGTTCAAACTTCTGTCATTTTTGAACCTGACCAAATCATTTCAAAATAAGGCAAGGTTTTGCAAGGTGACTTAGGTAAAGGTACCAAAGAAGTAGGGAGTAGATGAACATTTAAAAGGAAGAGGTTAAGCCACTTGCAAAATTTAAAGAATGGAGAAGAAAGGAAGGGAAGTGGTGCTAGATGAAAGGGTTTAAGGATGGGCATGCTTGCATCCACCACCACAACAAGAACAAGATGAACTCACTTAACATACTAGGAATGAGCCATGCACAATGAGAAGTGAAATGCCATGATGATCATGATGCAATGATGATGATGAAGTAATGCATGAATGCATAAAGAAAAAGAAAATATGACAATGAAATGACAAATGAGAAGGCATAATTGAAAAGAACCCCCAAGGAAAGGACAAGGATCAAATGGTAAACGTTTTATTGCCATATAAGGAAGGTATCACATATGGGGTGTTACAAACTCTCCTCCACTACAAAAAGATCTCATCCCGAGATCTAGGACCGAAAGAAGGCGGGATACTCGGAACGGAGATGATCTTCTCGTTCCCATGTAGCTTCTCGGTCGGTATGGTGTGACCACTTCACTTTCAAGAATTTGATGGACTTGTTGCGGGCCTTGCGCTCAGTTTCTTCAAGAATAGCAATGGGGTGCTCACGATAAGACAAATCTTGCTAAAGATCAATCTCTTCGAAAGGAATAGTGCGTTCAGGCATCTTGAAGCAGTTGCGGAGTTGTGACACGTGAAACACATCGTGCACATTTGCAAAGTTGGAGGGAAGCTCGAGTTGGTAGGCTAGATCGCCTCTCTTGCCAAGAATCTTGAAAGCGCCCACATATCTTGTAGCAATCTTGCCCTTGATACCAAACCTCTGAGTGCCATTCATGGGAGAAACACGGAGATAGACATGATCACCAATGTCGAAAGCCAAGTCACGATGCTTGTCGTGATAGTAGCTCTTTTGACGCGATTGCGCGGCCTTGAGATTCTCACATATGACTTTGCATATTTCTTCGGCTTTTGAGATCAAATCATTTCCAAGGAGTTGACGTTCACCAGTCTCGGACCAGTTGAGAGGGGTACGACACTTTCTGCCATAGAGGATTTCAAACGGAGCTTTGCCGGCACTTGCTTGGAAGCTGTTGTTGTAGGAGAATTTGGCATATGGAAGGCAATCTTCCCATTTCATACCGAAGGAGATGACACAAGCTCTGAGCATATCTTCAAGGATTTGGTTCACTCTTTCAACTTGACCACTAGTCTGAGGGTGAAAGGCTGTGCTGAAGCGAATCTTGGTGCCCATGGCTGACTGAAAGGAATCCCAGAACTTGGAAGTGAACAAGCTTCCACGGTCTGAGGAGATCACTTGAGGGATGCCATGCAAATAAACAATTCTGGAGGTGTACAACTCTGCCAGCTAAGCTGCGTTGATGGATTCTTTGACTGGAAGAAAATGAGCCACTTTAGTTAGCTTGTCAATCACCACAAAGATAGCATCATTTCCTCTCTTGGACTTGGGAAAATCGGTGACGAAATCCATCTCAATGTGATCGAATTTCCACTCGGGAATAGGTAGAGGTTGAAGGAGTCCGGCTGGACGTTGATGCTCTGCCTTCACTCTTCTGCAGACATCACACCCGTTGACGAATTGAGCAATCTCTCTTTTCATGCGAGTCCACCAATATGATTGCTTGAGGTCATGGTACATCTTGGAGCTTCCTGGATGTATCGAGAGGAGTGAGTCATGTGCTTCGTTCATTATGAGCTTTCTGAGATCACCTTTGGTAACCACAATTCTGTCCTCAAAGAACAAAGTGTCTCTGTCATCAATGCGATTGCACTTGTACTTGGGAGTACCCTTAGCAATACCATGTTTCACTTTCTACACCATAGCATCACTGAGTTGGGCCTCACGAATTTGATCTTCCAAGGTAGGAGCAACTTGAAGGTTGACAAGAAATCCTTGCGGAACAACTTGGAGGTTGATCTTCCTGAATGATTCACAAAGTTCAGGTTGGAACGGTTTGAGAAGGAGACTATTGCAATAAGCCTTTCTACTCAAGGCATCTGCAATGACATTGGCCTTGCCAGGAGTATACTCAATGCTTGGATTGTACTCTTGAATCATTTCAACCCAACGAGTCTGGCGAAGGTTAAGGTTTGGCTGAGTGAAGATGTACTTCAAGCTCTTGTGATCGGTGAAGATGTCCACTTTTCTGCCCAACAGAAGGTGTCTCCACGTGATCAAGGCATGAACAACTGCTGCTAGCTCAAGATCATGTGTGGGGTAATTCTTCTCATTTGGTTTAAGCTGACGCGAAGTGTATGCGACGATCTTCTTGTCTTCCACGAGAACACCACCAAGACCTTGCAATGAAGCATCGCAAAAGACTTCATAAGGCTTGGACTCATCCGGAGGAGTAAGAACCGGAGCAGAAATGAACTTCTCTTTGAGTGTCTTCAATGCCACATCACAATCAGGAGTCCACGAGTACTTGACATTCTTCTGCAGCAAGTTGGAAAGAGGCTTGGCAATCTTGGAGAAGTTCTCAACGAACCTTCTGCAATAGCTTGCGAGACCGAGGAAACTTCGGAGTTGTTTGACATTCTGAGGAGGTTCCCAATTGACAATAGCTTCAACCTTCTCGGGGTTAACAGAAATGCCCTCGGCATATATAATATGGCCAAGATAGAGGACTTTATCCAGCCAGAATTCACATTTGGAGAACTTCGCATAGAACCGGTGCTCACGGAGCCTGTCAAGGACCAAACGGAGGTGCTTGGCATGGTCTTCTTTATTCTTAGAGAATACCAAGATATCATCAAGGTAGACAAGCACAAATTCATTGGTGTAGGGGTTGAATATGAAGTGCATCATCCGAGAGAAAGTGGGTGGAGCATTTGCAAGGCCGAAAGACATGACCGTGTATTCATAGGAGCCATAACTCATTCTGAATGTGGTCTTGGGAATATCCTCTTCACCGATACGAATCTGATGGTAACCCATCTAGAGATCAAGTTTCAAGAAACCTTGGCTCCTTTGAGCTGCTCAAACAATTCATTGATATTGGGGAGCGGGTACTTATTCTTTATTGTCTTCTTGTTCAATGGCCGGTAATCAACGCAAAGGCGTTTCGTGCCATCCTTCTTCTTGACAAATAGAACACCACAACCCCAAGGAGAAGTACTTGGTCTGATTAGACCCATACATTCTTGCTCATCGAGTTGTTTCTTCAGCTCCTTCAACTCTTTAGGAGAAAGCTTGTACGGACGCCGACAGGCTGGCTCGGTACCAGGTTCAAGTTCAATGACGAATTCAACTGGACGGTTGGGAGGCATGCCTGGAAGCTCTTCAGGGAATACATCCTCATATTCACAAACCACCGGAATATGAAAACTGGCATTAATCTCGCCCTTGTCACTGAGAGAGAATAGCCTGATTGTGTTATCTCGAGATGCGAAGATAATCACATCTTTGGAAGGATGAGTTAGATTGACCTCCTTGTTTGCACAATCAATAAGAGCGTCATGCTTAGAAAGCCAATCCATCCCAAGAATAAGATCAATGTCCGAGTTACCGAGAATAACCAGGGAAACCAGGAAACTGTGATCACCCATATGAATAGATATATCCGGAGTAAACATGCTAGAATGCATTAGTTTTCCCGGAGAAACAATTGATAACTCCATTGGCAAAGCTTCGGTTTGAAAATTGTGCATCGATGCAAATGGGTGAGATATGAAAGAGCATGATGCACCCGAATCAAACAAGACTTTAGCAAGTATTGAGTTAACTGGAAGATTACCAATTATCACATCTAAAGAATTCTCTGCTTGAGGTGCATTCATCAGGTTCACTCTTGCTAACTTGGGATTGTGCTTGATAATAGCATTGCTGACAGGTGGAGGAGGCGGAAGGCGCCTTGGGTTGGGACACTTGTTGGCATAGTGACCCTTCTGAGAACACTTGTTGCAAGTAACTTCTGAAAGAGGCTGATGATAAGGACCACTTGGTCTTGGAGCTTGGAACTGAGGCTTGGACTGGTTGCTTGGGTTGGGTGGGTGGGAGAATCCACGACCACCTGAGTGCTTGTTGTTTCTTGGAGGACGGAGCACTGGAGGAGGCGGTAGCCAGAACTTCTGCTGCTTGGCAACCACTTGAGAGGAAGAGGAGGAGTGAAGAACATCTCTTATCCTCTTTTTGGAAGCTTCACACTTGAACTGAGCTGCCTCTTACTTGAGAGCCATATTGTAGAATTGGTCAAATTCATCCGGCTCGAACAAGGTGAGAGCAAGTTGGAGTTCATCTTTCAGACCACCTCGGAACTAGTAGATTTTGCTCTTGGCATCGGGGATGTCTTGCTTCGCATAACGGGCAAGATTCTGGAACTTGACATTGTATTGATAGACAGACATGGTGCCTTGCTTCAGGTTGCGGAATTGCTCACGCATGCCTTCAATGACACTGGTTGGAATGCGATGAGAACGGAAATCTCTGCAGAAATCAGTCCACGAGATCTCACGACCACCTCTGGAGTCTTTGTACTGTTGCCACCAATCTGCAGCTTGATCTTTGAGTTGGAAAGTGGCAAACTTGACATAATATTCAGTTCTGACGTTACTTCATTCAAAGTGCTTTTTGATGTCTGTGATCCAATCTTCAACATCTAGCGGGTCCACACAGTAACTGAAAGACTTTGGTTGGTTGTCGAAGAATTGGTTCAGTGTCGCAAAGTGAGGTTGATTGAACAGATTTCCTTGGCCTTGGTTCCCTTGATTGCCTTGATTTGCTTGATTGGCTTGGAAATTCTGCATCATTTGCATGAGCATCTGAGTGTTCTGGTTGGTTGCCTGCATAATCGCTCTCCATGCCTTAGACGGAGGAGGAGGGGAAGGAGGACGCTCTTCTTCACCCTCTTGGTTTGGGTTAGGAACCTTCTTAGGTGCCATCCTAAAGATGATGACAACCGATAGCCATTGATGCAAAATATATAAGCTGAATCAACGGCTAGATATTTGCAACATATAGTCTTCACAATGAACATTCGAACAAAATGAACGAATGAATTCCATAGCTTAATGGTACAACAACTTGTCGAGAAGCCACTTGGGAGAACAAAATGATAGAATAAAACAACAAGGTACAGATGGAACAAATACATGATAGAAGTTCCGTCCCACATGTTCGTGCTGAATGCCCCATGGTACGTGTTACAAAGGATCTTGCAATCCCCGGATCAGCATAGCCAAGGATCCTTTAAGATGCAACTCCCAATTGGAACAGTGCCCATGAAACCTCTTCACTAGATGGTGAACCCCAAACCTCATACCATGCACCCGTTGGAAGATTACCTACAAGCTAATTGAAACCCACCTATTAATTCCCGAAGCTTTCCGGTTATGCAATCTGGTGTTGGGGATACAGGGGAAGCACCGCGCACTCAACTCTAAACCTACATCCAGCTGTATCCATCCGTCAACACATAACCAGTCATCTTCGGAAACTGTTTACCTGGGACCTTCGAAATGCATCCGCTATACTAGCTGTGGCAATACTCTCGAACTATCTCCCCAGTACTGGGTGACGTCGGGGTTATCTCACCACAAGACATACATAGAAGAGTTTTCGATGTCGGCCGCCTCTGGTATTCTAGAACCGCTATGATACATTCGTGACGACAACACCTCGGAGCTCAACTCCCCGGGACACTGCCACAACCCCTAAATGATAGGAGGCATCGAGAACAATGATCTTGTCACAAAGATATCGGAACAATCCAAACAATACCCGCGTGAGCCTAAAAAATTTTTTGGTGAAATTTTGAGAGTAGAGGAGATAGAACAACGTCAGGAGTCCTCACCAGAGCGATGAAGGGGACGAGGAGTAAAAAGAAATCCTACTCTCCAATATATATATACACACACACCCTATATATATATAGGGTAGGTCTATTCTCATAACACCCCTTAAGACCTTATTCTCCTAACAAAACCCTTATTCTCATAACACCCCTCCCCTCCCCGCCTCCTAGCGTGGGAGCGCCCCGGCGGCCGACGGAAAGCGGCGTCCCCCTCCCTCCCCGCCTCCTAGCGCAGGAGCACCCCGGCGGCCGGCGGCCAGCGACGTCCCCCTCCCTCCCCGCCTCCTAGCGCGGGAGCGCCCCGGCGGCCGGAGCACCAATCTCCAGGCCGCTGCCGCGCCGCCCCTCTCCGTGCGGCCAGGGCGTCCCCGAGCCACCTTCTTCTCCACGCGCGACCAGGGTTCCCCATGGCAGTGCGCCGCCGCACCCTCCCCACCGAATCCACTTCGGTCCCAACCTGACCACCACTGGATCTCGGCTGGATCCACCACACCCGATGGCCTTCGACCGTGGTAGCACCGTCGGGGTCCCGGGTCGTCCTCTACCTCTCCCTCTCCGCTGGATCCACCACTGTTCGAGAACAGCCACAACGATGCCGGTATGGGGCAGGAGGGTTAGGGCCACCACCGCGGCAGCAGCTTCGGGCCCAGGTCCCGCTCTAGCTCCGGCGGTTCCCGCATCTACGCCGCCCAGCAGAGTCTTGGAGGAGCAACCTCCTCTCTGGTATCCCTCAGGTTTCGTCCCTTGCGCGCGGCGGTTCTCTACTCCCCACCTCGTAGTTCACCTTGCTCACCTACCCACGCGCCGGACCCGTGCTCTGCCGTCGCCGGCAGTGTAGTCCGCTCCATGGGCATTGCAGTCCACATTGGTGGTCGATGCCGACGAGGTGACGACGAGGAGCGAGCCAACGTGGCAGCTGTAGCAGCTTTCGCCGGCAGCAGCGGGGAGGCCCCACCTACCTTTTGTTGGCAAGCATGGCCCTGCAAAAAATGGAGCGTGTGTGCGTACAATTCATTCTTGTTAGTTTTCTTTAGTTTCTAGTCTTGCAGTGCAATTTTCTTCAGGGAGACGTCTAGTGATTTGTAACTTGCAGTGCGGTTTTCTTCTAGGAAATTTCACTCGTTTTGTTGTGCGATGGGAGTATACACATCTATATGTATAATATTATTGCAGTTTCCTGATGGCGCGCTTGCAGCCCGGTGCGTGTGTGCAGGAAGTGCTTGTGGTTCAATCTATAAAAAACCATTGATGCAGTACACTTGCTTTGTCTCAGCAGCCAGGATGCAGTACACTTGCTTTGTTTTTGGTCTAAAAAAAGTCCATTGCAAAGGACTCTTTGAAGCTCACTTTGTTCTCTCACGAAGTTGGCCATAAAAAAACCTTTGTGGTTCACTTGGTGATCCAAAAACAAAAACACATCAGAAAGCAGCTCACTTCTCAACACTTCTCAACGCGCGTAAAAAATTAATTAGTACGAAAAAAAGACAAACAACAAATCATGAGGTTCACTTTTGGTAGTGTTCCGCTTCATTTTCGGGAGTGTTGCGGTCCACTTTCCTTCGAAAAAAAGTTGGAAAAAAGACAACAAAACTCCTCTGAGAAAATCTACGTCCAACAAAATAAAACATGAGGTTCGATTGACTGTCTGATGCAGTGCGTTTTTCAGTTTGAAGCAGTGCGCTTTTCTGTCCGATGCAGTGCACGCGTCGATTTTGTTGTCGCGAAAAACAGAGTTTCCGCGTTTTTGTAATTTCAAAACTGCTCTTAAACCGTAATGAATTAGAGAGAGTGTTCTATATGAAAAAGTAGCGTCTCGACGATATCTTTCCAATGGTGTATCATTTGGATCATTTCGACCAACGTTTTGTAAAAATTTCACGAAAAAACGGCCGCTACCCTTCGTAGTCAGCCGCACGATTTTCAAATTTAACTAAAAACCGTAAGGAATCTCAAAAACATTTCAACATATGAAAGTTGCGCCTCGTTCGTAGCTTTCCGACGGTATATTACACGCCTTGTTTCGACAAATGGTTAGAAAACTGGAGTGAAAACAGTACTGAAAATTTGAAAAACACAATTCCGCGATTTAGTAAATTCAAAACCGCTCTTAAACCGTAGCGAAGTAGAAAAAATAATAGATATGAAAAAGATGCGCGCCGACGATATCTTTCCAATGATGTATCATATGTTTCATTCCGACGAGCGGTTTAGAAAAAAACGCGAAAAAACTTTCGCTGCCATTCGTTGTGAGCCGCATGATTTTCGAAACTGCTCTTAAACTATGATGAATTTCGAAAAGTGTTCAACATGGCGAAATTGCGTCTACTCCATAGCTTTTCAACGGTATATTACACGCATAATTCCGATAAACGGTTAAAAACCTAGAGCAAAAAAGGTACCGAAAAAACAACACGTACAGTTTTTTCAAATATGAAGTTCGCTGGTCTCTGTGGTGCGGTGCGTATAGCTTTCCAATGCAGTATTACAATGCAGTTCGGAAGTGTTATGAGAATATTATTCTCATAATGTTATGAGAATAGACCGGCTGTATATATATAGGGTGGGTCTAGACTCAACCGTCAGCGGTTCGATCAATCAGGGGGCTCCTAGGTCGGACAAGGCTCTGAATACCAACTTGTAATGCCCAGAATGCGACTATGTCTCCTACGTGTCGAGGCACGACTTAAAGACATAAGCGCATTCTGGAATGATCTCAAGTATGGTATCTTTGCACATCTCATGTAAAAGTTCAGGGATGAAAATGAAAAGATAGTTGGCTTACACTCGCCACGTCACACAATGAATACAATAACATACAATCATCCACATATCACAGGGTCCGACTACGGACGAAATCCAAACGAGAAAGATACTATAAACACAAGCCGGATCCTCCTAGTAAGAACCACTACTGATCGTCGGGATACGAAACATAGTAACGACCATGCTCTTCATCGAACTCCCACGGAAGTTCTGAACCATCTCCTGCATTGTTCTCAGCGGTACCTGCATCTGGTGTGTGTTGAATCTATGAGCCAAAAGGACTCAGCAATCCCGTTATCGGGTATCAAAACTACCAAAGCCTTAGGTGTGGAAAGGCTATACAAGTGGTTGCAGCAAGCACTAAGCACTAGCTTACGAGTTTAGAGCGAGATGAGAACAAGTGCCAACGGTCGCCAAGTTGATCAAGAAGTGATCTTAGCTACTCATGATCAAACATAACCCCACCATGTTCACTTCCCGAAGCCCTTCGGAAAGAGACCATCACGATTACTCACACAGGTAGTGTATTCTTATGAATATAGTGTCAAGTTATCTACAACCGGATATTAACAAATTCCCATCTGCCACGTAACCGCGGGCACGGCTTTCGAAAGATCAAACCCTGCAGGGGTGTCCCAACTTAGCCCATCACAAGCTCACGATCTGCGGAGTCGCAACTCCAAAGTGGGAAGACCCGAGTATTCTCGGAATCCCGTGCTCAAGATATTTCGACAAAGGTAAAACTAATCCAGCAAGACCTCCCGGTGTGCCGATACCCTGATAGTAGCCGCGCGTATCTCGTCTCAGGCCACGACCGGATGGGCGATCCTACGGGTAAAACCAGCCCTCGGGTTTCCCCAAGGTGGCCCCACATAACCCCCAGTTTGGACCAACACTCGTGAGGAGCACTGGCCCGGGTTGTTGATTAAGAACTCGGGTTTGCAACGCCCTATGCAAATTTTTAGTTGTTAGGCAAATGTAAAACGAATGTTGGGCCTTGCTGGAAAAGTTTTAAGTAGAGCGAATTATCAAGGGGGGCCCATAAACCCCAACCGTGTTAGGAACGCAAAATCAAGGATCATAACACCGGTTTATCGGGTCCTAAGGTGGCATGAGTGGAACAAAACACCAAGCAGAAGGCCAAGCCTTCCACCCATTGCCCATATATAGGTGCATTAAGTTTAAATAAGATATATATTATGTTATCCCAATAACAAGTCCGACGTGGCGCAATCTTCAAACTTTACCTGCAACTAACAACGCTATAAGAGGGGCTCAAACATAGTAACGACCACGCAACTAACATTTTTGTGTGTGCCTAGACTCAACCGTCAGCGGTTTGATCAATCAGGGGGCTCCTAGGTCGGAGAAGGCTCTGAATAGCAACTTGTAATGCCCAGAATGCGACTATGTCTCCTACGTGTCGAGGCACGACTTAAAGACATAAGCGCATTCTGGAATGATCTCAAGTATGGTATCTTAGCACATCTCATGTAAAAGTTCAGGGATGAAAATGAAAAGATAGTTGGCTTACACTCGCCACGTCACACAATGAATACAATAACATACAATCATCCACATATCACAGGGTCAGACTACGAACGAAATCCAAACGAGAAAGATACTATAAACACAAGCCGGATCCTCCTAGTAAGAACCACTACTGATCGTCGGCATACGAAACATAGTATCGACCACGCTCTTCATCGAACTCCCACTGAAGTTCTGAACCATCTCCTGCATTGTTCTCAGCGGTACCTGCATCTGGTGTGTGTTGAATCTATGAGCCAAAAGGACTCAGCAATCCCGTTATCGGGTATCAAAACTACCAAAGCCTTAGGTGTGGAAAGGCTATACAAGTGGTTGCAGCAAGCACTAAGCACTAGCTTACGAGTTTAGAGCGAGATGAGAACAAGTGCCAACGGTCGCCAAGTTGATCAAGAAGTGATCTTAGCTACTCATGATCAAACATAACCCCACCATGTTCACTTCCCGAAGCCCTTCGGAAAGAGACCATCACGATTACTCACACAGGTAGTGTATTCTTATGAATATAGTGTCAAGTTATCTCGGATATTAACAAATTCCCATCTGCCACGTAACCGCGGGCACGGCTTTCGAAAGATCAAACCCTGCAGGGGTGTCCCAACTTAGCCCATCACAAGCTCACGATCTGCGGAGTTGCAACTCCAAAGTGGGAAGACCCGAGTATTCTCGGAATCCCGTGCTCAAGATATTTCGACAAAGGTAAAACTAATCCAGCAAGACCTCACGGTGTGCCGACACCCTGATAGTAGCCGCGCATATCTCGTCTCAGGCCACGACCGGATGGGCGATCCTACGGGTAAAACCAGCCCTCGGGTTTTGGACCAACACTCGTGAGGAGCACTGGCCCGGGTTGTTGATTAAGAACTCGGGTTTGCAACGCCCTATGCAAATTTTTAGTTGTTAGGCAAATGTAAAACGAATGTTGGGCCTTGCTGGAAAAGTTTTAAGTAGAGCGAATTATCAAGGGGGGCCCATAAACCCCAACCGTGTTAGGAACGCAAAATCAAGGATCATAACACCGGTTTATCGGGTCCTAAGGTGGCATGAGTGGAACAAAACACCAAGTAGAAGGCCAAGCCTTCCACCCATTGCCCATATATAGGTGCATTAAGTTTAAATAAGATATATATTGTGTTATCCCAATAACAAGTCCTACATGGCGCAATCTTCAAACTTTACCTGCAACTAACAACGCTATAAGAGGGGCTGAGCAAAAGCGTACTTAGACAATCAACGATTTGTTAGGAAGGCGGTTAGAGTGTTTCATGGCAACAATAGGAGGCTGGTGATAACCCTCAACCGTAAGGGATCGAGATAGTCTTCGCGGGTAAGAATAACCCAATTTATTGATTCGACACACGGGGAGCCAAAGAGTATTTATAAGCTTTGACAGTTGAGTTGTCAATTCAACCGCACCTGAAATATACTTACTTGCAACAAAAGATAAGTGGTAACAGTGATATGATAGTGATGATAGTAATAGTAAAAGTAAACAGCAAAAGTAAATAGCAGTAGTAAACGGCAAAAGTAGCAACTAGTGAGAAGCAGGATTTAAAACACTGTAGGCTAGGGAGATGGATGGTTGAGCGCTGCATGGATGAGATAGATTCTAACTTGGGGCATGGCACATGGAAAAGTAATGATCATCTAGGCAAATATCAAACATTAGGCATGTATCCCGTAGGTAATTGTACGTGCTTGCAATAAGAACTTGCACAACATCTTTTGTCCTACCATCCCGCTACGAACGGGGCCAAAAGGAACTTATGGAGATTAAGGTGCTCCTGTCAAAGAGCACCGAAACAAAGCAATGAACTCAATGGATACATGTAATCCTCAAACTACGGACCATCCCCTTTGGTGTCCCAAGCTGTCACTTTTGGGATCGCCGCTTCCGGACCGTAACAGGTGCAAACAACTCATAGATAGGATCACGAACACAAATATATTCATGCAAACACATATGGTTCAGATCTGAAATCATGGCACTCGGGCCCTAAGTGTCAAGCATTAAGAGTAATAAGTTGAAGCAAAGATGATAGACACCATAGTAGATGATAGGCAACATGCCCCCAACAATCTGATAAACTATTACATGATCTAACTCATCCAATCCCTACCATCCCCTTCGCCTACAGCGGGGGAATTACTCACACATGGAGGGAGAAGTCATGGAGGGATGATGGAGTGGTGATGATGATGACGATGGCGACGATCTCCCCTCTCCGGAGGCCAATTCAGCCTCCAGATTAGCCCTCCCGAGGAAGAACAGAGGGTGGCGGCGGCTCCGCGACGAAAAACTACGAAAGAACTTCCGATCTGGGGTTTCTGCGTCGGGAGTAAAAATACGGGGTAAAGTAGGGCACCAGGGGGCGTGGGACCTGCCCAGGCGCCCCCCCGGCGCGGCCCAGGGGGGGGGGGGGCGCCCACAGGGCGCCTGGGCACCCCCTGGCCCCCCTCTGGCCCCACTTCCGGTTCCTGGTTCCTTCGGGTGCGTGGATTTTCTGTGATTTTTCGTGGATTTTTCTGAGGTACCTAAAAATCCGTTTTCCTGCACATAAATAAACCATACAGGCAGCTCTGCTGAAAACATCGTCAGTCCGGGTTAGTTTAGTCCAAATCATGCAAGAATGAGGCCGAAACAATATCAAAAGTGTTTGGAAAAGTAGATACGTTTGAGACGTATCAGTTGGCAAACAGGAATAGGCATCGAGGCAAATCTAAAGAGCGAGACAACTAGCATAGGCAAAGATAGAGGTGATATCAGGGAATGGTCATCTTGCCTGTTAAGTCCACGAAGGGATTGTAACCTTGCTCCTCAAACTCAGTCTCGATAGGAACCTCGAACTCCGAATCGTCACCGGGCTCTAACCAACACAACAATACAAACACCGGAACAACAATCAATCATCATGCAATGCTCAAACACATGATGCAAGATATGATGCATATGGATATGGGCAGCATATGATGCATCTCAAGAAACAAGATGGGTGCACAAGTGACATGGCAATAAGCAAGATCACAACACAAGTAGGGACACATCATGCAAAAGGAAACAAGACAAACTAAGTCACAAGTGGTTATGTTGTTGAATTAAACAAGCACCCAACAAGTTTTATAAGTTGGTTAACATGGCAAGGGGTGTAACTAGTATCAACAACATCATGCTAGCATTTTAAATGGGCCGGAAAGATCAAACAACAATTTTCGGAAACTCCCATGTTCATAACAACACATATAGGACATAACTGTAGCAACCAACTTTTAGAGTTGTTAAACATGAAAGTAACAGCACCATCTTAATCTATATATTTTTCCACCCCAAATACATATAAAGTTTGTCAAATTTGGAGCTATGGTTATTTAGTTATGAATTTAACAAGTTTGAGCATATTTTAAACACAAAATATTTCAAACAGCAATTTAAATGTTTTTAACATGGCAACAGAATGCATATAATTATTTCACACTAAAAACTAGGCAGTTTTCATATATAAAGTATTTTGAACAGATGCACAAATCAAAAGATATGAATTATGCAAAAGAAAAATGCAAAAACTGAATTTAAAACAAAAACAGAAAAGAAAAGGGGCTACGTAGACCCAGCCTGGACTAGCCCTAGCCACTGACTAGTGGGTCCAGGGGAACTGACGTGGCGCCTGCGGGTGTGGGAGTGGGTGTGAGTGCGCTGGGAGGCTGACAGTGGGGCCAGCTTGTGAGAGAATGAAATAAAACAAAAAGGGGCCAAATACCACTGGCCGTGCGGGGACTCGAACCCAGGCTGCTGGTTAACTGAACGAGAGACACACCACTGGGCTAACGGCGTGTATCTGACAGAGCAGAGGAGCGCTACCACTTGACTAAACTGCAGATGCAGAACAGAGGGAGAAGCAGGGGCGGTCGGCGGAGCTCGTCGGAGCTGCTCCGGCGACCAATTGGAGCGGCGGAGGTGTGCGATGTGTTCCTGGAGGAATACCACACCTCTGGCTGCCACTGGACGGCCAGACCATGACGGAGTCGACGCCGGCGAGCTGTGACAGAAGCGGCGCGGCGGAGATGAACGCGGCGAGGCCAGGGCTCTAATCGCAACTACGCAGGGGGGAAATGACTAAGCTGAGCACGGCGAAGCTAACAGGCATCTAAACGAGGCGGAAGGGGGTCGGAGCACTCGTCGGCGACGAGTTCCGACGGTGATGAGCTCGGGCGCTCGGCGAACTAGCCTCTAGACGGCGCAAAGGAAGAGGAAAAGGGCACAGGGAGAAGCAGAAGCTCACCACGAACACTGTGGTGTGTTCGGCTGGCCGGGAGGTGGTCGGAGTCGACGACAACGATGATCGAGCACTTGCGGTGGCCAGAGTCTACGTCGAGGTGGAAGAAGAAGAAGCCGTGGGCTTCAGCACCATGTAGTAGGTGTAGGGGACGTAGTCGACATCGGGGAGGAAGAAGGACACGTTTGGCGAGGCAGCGGAGGACGAGGAGCTCGTCGTCGACGAGCCCGTGCGCTTAGATGCGCTCGGGACGATGATGGCGCGGCGGATCTGGTGGCTCTCAGCTCCCCTGACGGCGGGAGGAGGAAGAGGTGAACCCTAGGGGTCTAAAGGGCAAGGCGAGAGGGTTTAAAAGAGGCTAGAACGATGACGGTGCACGACGGCGTGCTCGCTCGCGGTCCCCTTGGCGCGAACGGAGGAAGAAGAAATGGTGGGTGCGGCGCTGTGTGTGGTCGCTGACATATGGGCCCGTCTCGTCCACGTGGAGACGTAGCAGAGGGGGCGAGTGGATGTGTGGGTGAGAAATGGCGTGAGGGACGCGCGGGCTGGCTGGCGCTGGTTTGCTGGGCCGAGGCGGGAGGCCAAGCCCATGCGTCTGCTGCTGGCTGCTGGGTTGCGCTGCTCCTGGCTGCTGCTGCTGGTTTCTTTTATTTTTCTATTTTCTTTAGACAGAAAACAAAAGAAAAACCCAGGCAAAAGAAAAGGAAATAGGAGAGAAATGAAATATTCCCTAGCTCATGGAATTATGCCCTATTTTATAAAAATGACTCTCATAACAGTATAGTCAAGGAAAGTAGGTCAAATTTGCACGATTCTTTTATTTTCCTATCTCATTCACACTCCGGTGGTTATTTTTTTCTCTTTCTATTCATTCTTTTAACAGTTCCTTTCTACTCACATTGACTTTAGACGTGTTTGGTTCGTCAATTTGTTTCATCACATTTGATATTGCTAGTTTGTCGTTTTTATTTTCAGGGCCACTAGTGTTGCTTATTTATGTCTACATCAAGTGTTTGCCACAAGGGAAACCTCTAGGACGTGATGCATACTTTTGTAGGGCTACATGTGTTGGTACTTGCACCAAAACTGCACATGCACTTATTTGGTTGCTCATATCTATAAATGGATTTAATTAGCCAGTTAAGATTTCAAACATGTTTTCTTTCTCTCTACTCTGATGTATCATTTCGTCTGAAGACGTTTATAACATTGGCCTGATATCATTTATGTGATTAGATAAGATGTTAATAGTATATGCTCATGCATCTTCTTGGGGACAATCAAATGTTCATGCCCCATTTCTAATGTTTCTTCGGCTTGCTATGCAGGCTACATCGAAGGTACCAACAAAGCCACTAATTGGTTACCGACTGTAATAATGTGTACTATTTTGAGAGATCTTCCTATTCTAGTGGTTCCCATGGGTGATTGGTAAACTAAATTTCTCTGCAGTGACATCTCGTTGTGTCTTCTTGAATTTTATCATAGGATTGACAAACTATTTTAGGGATGTCATGGACTAAAGTTATGAATTATGGCACTATGTTTGTTTCATGAAGGTATTGAAGAAAAAGGAGCTGGAAGACTTTGCCGCCATCATTTCTATAAATGGTTCCAAACAAGCATTTTTTGCAAAGCGACTCTCCATTATGCAAATGTGCAATGTATTGGGTCAAGATACATATGCCACTGAGAGTTTGTTAATCTATATTCCTTCTGAATAACCATACATTTTAATTAGCTCTAATTGGTTGTCATGCATGTTTCAATGCAATACTCATTTGCATACTTCCTCACTATAATGTGTATCGACCCTCATTTGTTTGTTAGGTTTGCTACTGTTCATAGGACAAGAACGTGTTTATGTGTCAAGGGAGTAATATTCTTATATATTCTAATTTTATTCCCTATAATTTATTACTAGAAATTGCCGCAGCAACGCTCGGGGTATTATCTAGTTATGTAAATGAATAAATTCTCGCTCCCAAGCGATAGTTGATGCACCATATGGGATAACCATGTCTCCATGTTTTTCTGTAGCAAGAGAGTTAGAAAAGGATATGTAAAGTTTGAATTTTTACCTTGGTTGCCGCTGTGAGTGAACACAATGCACCCTTCTCTGGTTGGATTTCCTGCACCATATTTGCGTGACAAAATGCATAGCAAAGAATGACTTGAGATGCGCAAGGCTTCACTTCTAGTTCATCATGATTTCTAATACTAGAATCCTTAAATAAGATATATAGTGACTCGTAACAATCGAGGTCCCTGTTTTGAGGGTGATATTCCTGCATGTGAATATGATTAGCATAACATTCATCCGAAGTAGAGTTATCAATAAAATCTTGCTCTTCAATATCGAAGAGTTTATTAGGAAGATGCTATATGCAATACCTGTATATGGAATTCACCATATCATGCATCTAATTGATTATGAATGTTTTGTTGTAGAGCCGAACACAGGGCCGGCCCTAAGGGGGGGAGGGGGGCAGGGGGGCGGCCGCCCCGGGCCCCCAAGATCTAGGGGCCCCCTCCCAGGTGTAATTGTACGTATAAAGGTAGTAGCCCATTTGCCATAACTTCACGTTGAAAAAAAGAAGTAGCCAAGCCCCAGGAAGGAAGGGACGGCTGGTACTAGCATACGCACGTAAATCAGCAGACAATCGTGAGGTAACAAATCAACGTACGCACGTAAATCACGCCTGCTCATTCTCTTTATTAATTCTTCCTCCAAAGAAAAAAATAATGATCGTGTGACGTGAGTTCATCCCTAATTCCCTATATTCTCTGTTCTCGCTTCAAACACCAGATCCCAAATCGTTGAGAGGTAACTCTACGTGCTGACGACGCAACACGAACATCACCTGCCCCTGAAAATTGAGATTGGCAGTGTTGGGCGCACATGTACATCACCGAGTGCCTGCCACCAAAAATACACATCACATCATCGCCGAGCATCCAATTACTGACGCCGATCTAATCAATCTCAGGTATATCGTATTACTATTCCCTACAATTTAATGTAAAACTTTGTGCTTTGAGAAAGAAACAGTTTGATAAAAGTAGTTGCCAAGAAGAAATACTAGAAGCGAAGAAGTATATTTTATGTTAATTATTTGTCTGTTTTGATTGATATGAAATCACTTCATTGAAGAAAGGATTTAACTCACGGTGTTTAAGGATTTACTTATTCAGATTTACTGTGCATGTGTTGCTGAAAGAAGCTTTTCAAATTTAAAATCATTGAAGAACCTTTTGGGATAAACAATTACCTCTTTTTTTTGCAAAAATAATAAACAATGACCTCCAACAGAGCTTAAATGGGTACGCAACATTATCCATTGGGAAGAAACCGATAGATGATATTGATATTGACATTGACACAATCACAAAGTAACATTGCATCGAAGAGTCTTACAAGAAAATTTGGAGATAATACACATATCATGTTTATAACAAGGGGCCCCAAATTATACTTTCGCCCCGGGCCCCCAAAATTTTAGGACCGGCCCTGGCCGAACAACCTGGATCTCATCAAATAATCCATGTACTTTTCTGTAGTACATATTGTCTGACTTCCTCGGTGGTTTTTATTCGATGAGTGTTATAAACTTCTATCACCTTGTCATAAGTATTCACGCACTGGAAATAAATGTGCTCATGAGGACCGCAACATAAACAAGAAATTTGGTACAAAGAACATATCATATATGTGCATGCATTGATTATGTGTCGTAGCTCATTAGTATTCAAGGAAGTTATACTCTTTTTGAGAGTCACATCTTCGACAAACATATTAAGAGTGTGCGAAAGGTTACTTTCATAGGTGGAAGGTGAGGGTGGGTGATCAATCCATTCCTCCTCCTCTTCCTTGTTGCACATTTCCTTCTTTGCACACATTTGTTCATGTCAGATATGTTGTTCTTTGTAGACCTTCTCTCTACCAACCTTTGGAGCTATATCAATCTTGCAAACATCAACTGTTCTTGGACTGGTGTAGCCATGTTTTTTCGGATGTCACTTCGTCTACACATTTCTTCTTGTGTCTCCTTGTCAGATTAATTTTTTCTCACTATCTCACACCAACCCGTTTCCTAACGGGGAGGTTGAGAATTTGTTGGTGCATCCCAAGAAGTGTTTATGGATGCGAACAAAATTTCCATTTGCTTGGTGAAATGCTCCCATCCTTCCTTTGGCACCTGCAAATGCTCAGTATAATTTTTGACAATATGCAAGATTATGTCAAGATCGAGATGAAAATTTTCGCTTGGGTTTTTGACATTTTTGGACTTGGAGTAAGTTTTAACACAATCATGTTCAAATTCCAGTCCTCCGTCGCCTCCTATATCTAATTCCAATTGCTAGCATTCTCACCAATTTCATCTAATAATTTCCAACATTATTCAACAGTTTCATCCACAAAAGCTACTTTGGAAGTAAGATCTAATCTCTCCTTACATCCATTATCTAGTCCTCCATAAAATATACTTATCAGCAACGATCATGACAAATTATGATGAGGACAAACAACCAGTATGGTACCTTTGATAATCCTAAACAATACTTTCTTCTAGTTTTTGGTTGAAGTTCACCATGCGCCTCGCTCCATAAGCTGTCCATTGCGAGTAAAAGAGATCCAAGAATGTGCAAGCCAATTTTTCCCAAGTGTCAAAATTACCTGCATGGTGAGTTACTAGCCATTTCTTTGCTTAGACATACAATGAATGAATGGAAAGCTTAAGTTTCATTTTGTCATAAGTGAAGACTTTTAATTTAAACATCTCGCATAAATCTTCAAATTGTTGTAAATGTTTATACAGATCCTCTATACAGATCCACCATAAACATACAATAATTAAGCTATAGTAAATCCCTGCTAATGATGCCATGCACCTCAGTTACTGTTGATAATCTCGCGTTAGTTCAAAACTATTTAAATTCAAATTTGAATTAAAAGCAAACAACAAAAGTTTTCAAACAATAAAACTAAAAGGTTTGGGTTGTGCCAAATAATTTGTAGGTAATTATGGTGGAGAAACCACACTGTTATAGTATGTCTAGATGCACTAAAATAATAGAACCAACATAAAAAACAATTATTTAAATACCTTTTGTAATTAATAAAATATCAAACTAATCTATTTGAGGACTAGACTTTTTGTGACTATGAACTAAGTTGAAATACTAATTTAGATGCTAAGTGTATATTTTACTAAAACTAAAATAAAACAGAGAAGAATAAATAAAAAGAAAGGAAATAAAACAAAGCAAACAAAGAAAATCAAACCCCTTGGCCCACTGGGCCACGGCCCAGCAGGCCACCAGACCGTCAGGCTGGCCCACCAGCCTCGCCTACCCCCCTATTCCCGTGGCGCTGTCACAACAGGGGCGGCACCTCGCCGAACCACCTCGTCGGCGTCGACGTCGGTGAGGGGATAAGGCAGGCACCCCCCTCTCGGCCTCGTCAGCTCCACTCCCCCAGCGCGCAGATAATTTCCCTCGCCCCCTCTCTCCCTCGTCACTCTTGCTCGCGTCCAGATCCACCTCGTCGTGTGCCCGCGTCGCCGGCCATCTCGTCCTATCGCGACCACCATGCCCCCCACCGCCTAGGACCGCGTTCGTCTGCTTCATTGTCATCCTCTGCATCCACTGGTGCCACCCATTGGAGCTCCTCACGCAGCAGGGCCGGATCGAAGCTTCTTCCTCCTTGGGTCACCGACGAACCACGATGACGCCGACCACCTCTGCTGCTCCTAAGCCACTCGGCGAGCCTCCTTGCGCCTGCTCGGTGAGCGCCACTCCCTGTCTCCCCTTCTTCCCACCTTGGAACGAAGTCCTAGGCCATTATCACCCTGCGCCTGCAGCCACCGCAGCTCGCGGTCGCCGCAGTTCCGCCCGTGCTCCCCATGCCCCTTGTCGGCTGCCCCGACCGTCGCTGCTCCTGCTTGCGCCGGCCTCGCACCCGGCCACCCTCGCACCCGGCCACCCTCTCCTCGCTCCTGCTCGGTGCCTGCGCAAGCTCTCCGTAGCTACCACCCCGCGCCCCGCTGCTCCACGCCTCTGCGTCCGCCGCTCCCTGCTATGCGCCTGCGACGTGCCTGCTCTACTCCTACTGCCGTTGCAGCGTTGGTGCTGCTCGCCGTAAGGCCGCGACAAGCCGCGTTGCTGCTGCCCGACTCCGCATCTCCCCGCCCGCTCCGGCTACTCCTACAGTCGCCCAGTGCCGCGGCCGCCGTGTGCCCTGAACCCCCGCTCGTTCCTACTGCTGTGGCTGTGCCCTCGCGGCCGCGCCTCACGCCGAGCGGCGCTCGCCGTGCTACCGAGCACCGCCTCTGCGCTCCACCCTCGCGCCGCCGAGCCTCGCGCACTGCGTGCCCATGTCCAGCCACCACTCGCCGGCGCCGCCTCGCAACGGCCACACACCCGCGCGGCCCCATAGCGGCACCGCGCCTGCGCAGTCCGCTCGCCGCCTGCATCCCGGCTACCGCTGGCCCCAGCCCACGCCTTGCTCGTTGGCGCCACGTCGTGGCCGCGGCCACGCCTCGGACGTGTGCGCGCGAGCCTAGGCGGGTTTGCCCCGCCCCGCCACCTGTTACGCCCATCGCCCGCTAACCCCCTGGGTCACTTCCCAGTGGGCCCCCAGCCCCCTTTCCTTGTGAAAAAAGGTTTTTAAAACAATATTAATTAACTAGTAAATTAATTAAGAAGTTGATTAACCTGTAATTAGTTAAATGTTCCAATGAGAGGGGCCCACCCCTGTTGACCAGTCAAACGTTCACTGGTCAAGTGGGACCCCCTGGCCCACCTGTCAGTCATGGTGTACACTTTGTGTACACTATGTTGGGTGCATCTAGCATTTTCGCAATTATTTTCGAATTAAAAATGAAATCATAAATTATTTTAAACTTCAAAAACTCTTAGAAATTAATCCGTAACTCGGGTGAAAATAATTTATATAAGAAAATTGCTCAGAAAAATTCAACGAATCCTAATACGTGGTCTGTACATCTGTCACATGCCCCTAGCATGCTGAACATGGAATTGTTCCATATCTTTCATTGTTTATAAATGCCAAACATACTACTGCAGGATACTGCTAACGCGACATTACAATTAGAGACCATTCGAGAAAATGTGTGCGATGCAATCATCGCAAACGGTGGTGCATGAAAACCATAAAAAATGTGTAAAACATTTGCAAAGACGGATGCATCAAACACGGTTCAGATTTTAGTTGCGTGTGCGATGAAGGGCATACAGTTCAGTTTAATTAACTGTTTGCGATGAGGAGGAACAAAAGAAATGGGCAGCCAGATGAAGGCGTGTGCGATACGTAGCATATGGTTCACTCTGATGAACTGTTTGTGATTAGGCAACACAAAAGAAACGGGCAGCCAGATGAAGGTGTGTGCGATATACATCATACGGTTCACTCGGATGAACTGTTTGTGATTAGGCAACACAAAAGAAACGGTCAGCCAGATCAACGTGTGTGCGATATACGACATGCGGTTCACTCGACCTTGTCGTCAGTGTGTGACCTCTGTGGCAACCGTTCGCTCCCAAGTAGCCTCTTCTTGTACCGTGGCAACCGTCCACCGCCTCTTCGCCTTTCCCTCTCGATTTGGAACTACTGTCGCACGCTCTTCCTCCCTCCATTTTCCTTCACCCTTCCTTCTACCATTGTTTGATCGTCTTCTCCATGGAGGGAACATGCCGGAAACAACCCCATTATACTTGCCCTGGTTTGAAAGATGATGTGGTGGAGGAATTCATTGATCGGTGCGACGTCATCACCTCGGCTAGCATGGCAGGTTCGTACAAGACCATTCTCGACTCAACAAATATGATCATTACAAAGAACCCAAGGGTTCAGGAGCGGTTTGATCTCCCCTATCTTCTTCGCCATGAAACTGCTCGCTGTCGCGAGGACGACGGAAGCCTTCCCTTCTGCAAGTTGATGCCGCTTGATAATGATACGTGTGATGTTAAGATGCCATTGCTTAAGGGGAAGGCCTGGGTAGACGCAAATGGAGATTGGGTTGTTTATATTGGGAACAACTACGAGTGGGAACTTGTGAATGTGTACACTCGTCACCGGGTTCCACTTCTAAAAATCTCAGACTGCATGAGGTTCAGCACACAGATAGTCTACGTACGTTCAGATATGATCATCATGATGGTCATCTATAGAAGATAGTAAATTCTCGCGTTCCTACCGCTCTTGGGATTACAAGAACTATGTTGTTGTTGCTATCTTCGACAAGCTTGTTGCCATCTCTGCTTACATGGATGGATGGATATTACTCAAAAATCAATTTCTGGACACGAATGAGTACTACGATGCAATTCAATACGAGCGTCTTGTATTTGTTGTCACCACTCGTGGCACTGTTTTTGCATGGGATCCTTATTGTTTCAATATGTTTGTCTTCCATCGTAATTATAATTGTTTCATCCACATGCATGCTAGTTAGTATCACCGTACTAATTAACCTTCTTGTGTTTCCAAGGTCCTGTGAACATTCCATCACCAATATTTGAAAAAATTTATAACCAAGGGGGAGATGACGATGGTGATGATCACGAGCATGAGGACGAGCAGGACCCATATACTCAATGGCGCTTGGAAACTTATTGCGATGGATCACCTCTTCTTGTATGTATACAGGGCACTGCTGATGTTACTAACGAAGCAGGTGTTGTCTCCCATGGTTGCACTATCCGGACCTATTCCAACATCCGTAGCAGGGTATTCTGGATGGATACTAGTGTACTAGCGCCAGCACCTCTTCCTCCCTGGTACAGTATTGATAGTATTGGAGAAAACTCGCTCTTCCTTGGACAAAACTATCCAATGATGGTGAAAGGCGATCCAACTGCTGTCGACACAACATCACTACCATTTATGAGAAGCAATTGTATCTATACCTTGGACATTGCTATGGTTCCCTACCCTGGCTATCACAATATGCGTCCTGATATAGGCCGCTGTCAGATTCAGGGCTCCGCAAAACCCAAGAAGTTCGAACACAGGGGCGTGAACGAAAATCTCTCCCACTAATGTCTACCTAGCGTCTCGCTCTCGTCTCAGTGGAAGAATTCAAGCAAACAACATATAGAACACACAATATTTTACCCAGGTTCGGGCCACCGTGTGGCGTAAGACCCTACTTCCTGCTTTGGTGGATTAGCCTCGGGCGGGCTGGAATATGAGCTAGTACAGCGGTTCCTGAGCTCAGGAGGTGAGCTCAGGAGTGTTAGGAGGCAAGTGTTCTTGCTCCTTGCGTGGTGGCAGAGTGTATGGATCTGCTCTACTTGGCTAGACTTGGTTCGACTTGTCTTAGCTTGTTCGACCTCCTACTTATATAGGCGGCCAGGGTCCTCTTCCCCCGAAATGTTTAGGCGGGAAGGGATCCCACAACAGCCATTTTTGAGAGGGAACACAAGGACATTCCTACCCTGACAAAAGCAGTCTTCGCCTGCAAAAGGACCAGGCGGTGACGCGGTGGTGGGCTCGACGGTGACATATTCCTTGTCTTCCTTGCGGTCTTCAGTCTTGTTGCACCAATGGGTAAACCTTTGCCCCGCTCCTTGGAAACCAGCGGCTGCGCTGTCCCCTTTCACCGAAATGGCAACTGTGCCGCTGGCGGACACTGGCACCCGCTGGCGTGGTGCCTCACTGCTGACATCACTGCCTCCTCCTGAGGCAGGCTTGGCCTTGGATTCTCCGCCCCTCCGGAGCACCTTGCCGAGGCCGCTCCTGAGGGGGTCTTGATGTCGTTCTCCTCGCGAGGCTTAGCCCCCTCGCGAGGGTCTTGGACAGCTGGTCGATCAGCTGGGCCGTACCAGGCCGTTTGTTGGAGCGCGTCGCGGCCCGCAGATAGGCGAGTCTGGGTACCCTAGTTCCCAGGACGCCGACAGTAGCCCTCGGGCCCAAGGCGCGTGCGGAGTTGGCTTTAGGGCGAAGCCTTAGTCGAGGACGAAGCGCCGCGGGCCCCAAAAGGTTGCGGGCTAGGCTGGTGCGTGACGGTTGGATGGGACGCGGGCGACCCCGCTCCCTATGCCGTCTCAGCAACCGTGTGTCTTGACAAAAAGGGCCAGTCTCCACTGGGGGAGTTGTCGCTCTCCTTCCTCCCTGCGCAGATTTCTCCCCCTTACGCCTCCTGCCTTCCTGAATCGCCTGCGTCTTTTGGCTCCCTCAACCATGGCGAAGAGGAACATGAGTGTCCCGCCGGCGTCTGGATCTGCTTCTTCCCTCGATGCAGCGCTCCAGGAGTCCTCCATCACTAGGGAGGAGGACTACTCAGAGGTCCAACCTTTCTTGTCGAGCACCCACAACGAGCACGGCCCGACGCGGATCTAGGCCGGATCCACCATGGCGCGGACCCTGTCGAAGTCATGCTACCCCTTCTTCCTCCACAGCATCTCCGTGGGGCTCGTGCCACCTTTCTCCGAGTTCTTCTACGCCATCCTGGAACATTACCAGGTGCATGCTCTACACATCCAGCCTCGCTCCATATTCGTCCCGTCGCTCTTCGCCTTTTACTGTGAGGCGCTCATGGGGGTGAGGCCGACCGTCGCCCTCTTCCGCCATTTCTTCTCCATGCGCCGGTACGACGATGGCCCGTGCTCGGGCTACATCTCCTTTGTCTTCCAGCGCCAGGGCCGTCGGCTAATGATGGCCGAGAAGAAGATAGAGTCCCACCGGAAGAGGTGGGTCTATCTGGATGCCCAACGCGTCCACCCTTTGTTGGCGCTGCCTACTGCCCGTCCGGCCAAGCACGCCGACTGGAGCTACGCGAAACTCATCGACCCCCTTGCCGGGCCTGTCCTGGCAAGGATTGAGGCCGACCTGAGCTCGAGGCTCGAAGGGGGCCAGATCGTGAAGGAGTTCTTGAGGCAGCGTCTGGCTCTGCTGCAGGCTCACTCGCGCCCCATGTGGGAGCTGATGGGCAACGACGATAGGCTCCGGCTGCACCTAGGGGTGCTGGCCGAGGACGATCTGGACTTCACCTCGAGAACTCTCCTGGGGATGGCTCCGGAGGATCTCCCTGGGGCCTACCTGCCGCTGTACAGTCGCCCTGACAAGGCCGGTCTGTTGAAGGCCGTGTCGGGTTTTGGTGCGCCCGTGGGCGCTCCGCCCACGTTCGACGTGTCTTCTGGTGCTGACGACGAGAGCGACGAGGGGGGCTCGGAGGAGACCTCGGACGATGAGGGGGACTCCTCCGAGGCGTTCGCTGGAGCAATGACGCCAGGCGCTGGTGCCGCTGGACTGGCCGAGGTGGCCATTCCACGTCGATTTGGACGCGTTGCGACCGGGGGAAGCAATCTGGCGACTCCGCCGAGGAGTACTGTGCCAGCGAATCTGGCGACCGCGGCCGCGCCCAGAACCGTGGCCTCACGCCTCGCCCAGATCCGGGCTATCGGCACGCCCAGGGCGCCAGCGGCTGCTGTTGACTTGCTGGCGAAGAGAAGGACGCGCCTCGCCTCTGACGAGTAAGTGTGCAATTACTCGCTTATCCTTAGTTGTCGTGTCCCTAATGCACTTTCCCTGACGCAGCAGCCTGGGAGGTGTGATGAATAAGGCGAACGGGGAGGTCACGCCACGATGCCCTTCCCCTCCGGCTGCTGATGCAACCTCGGGGAAGGGTTCTGCGGTGCTGGGTGCCTCGGTCAACCAGGCCACCGAGCATGCGACGGTGGTGTCGCTCGAGGGCGTCCCCGCCTCCTGCGAGGTTGCGGTGGCTTCTGGTCCGGCTGCTCTGGCGAGGGGGGCCGGAGCCCCTGAGCCCCTGGTCGAGCAGTCGGTCTTGTCGGTGCCCGTGCGCCAGCCGGCGCAGCCTCGTGCTGAGACCTTGGAGGCTGCCTCCGCCGCGCTGGGTTGTCTTCGCGTCGATCTGCAAGATGGTGATGGCCACCTGATAGAATGGTGCCTGAGGCTGATCCGTGGGTGGCTCCTGGCAGACGAGTCTGCGTGGACCTCCTGGGACCAGGCCTGGGCGGTTGCTGCCAAGGGTCGAGAGGAAGCTGTGGCGGCCACGCCGGCTCACGACGCCGTGCGAGCCGACGCCACGTCCTTCGAGAAGCGCTGCCTCGAGGCGGAGAGCGAGCTGGGGGCCCTCCACGAGGAAGGCACTGGGCGCGCCCTGGAGCTCAAGAGGTTGGAGAAGGAGCTCGAGGCGTAGAAGACTGAGACGTCCCGGCTCCAACAGGAACAGCTTGCTGACCGCGCAGCCCTGGAGAAGCTGAAGGTTGAAGTTGAGCAGGCCAGGGCGACCCAAGCAGCTCGCGATAAGGAGGAAGCCCTTGCGGCCTCGGCAGCGGTGAGTCCCGAGGCCCTTGCCGCCTTTGACCTTGAGGACCGCAAGGCACTGCATGCCGCCTACGGGGAAGGGTTCAAGGAACCGCTGGCCGCCCCGGAGGGAGGCCCCGCCGGGCTCCTTGCTGCGCTCGTGGAGTGCCTGCGCGATGTTGCGACCGCAATTGGCCAGGTAGCCGACGTCGAGAGCCGCACGCTCCTTACCTTGGTCCCGACGCAGGTGTGCAGCCACCTAAGTCTTCGCGACCCTACCCTTGACCTGGCCTCGTTGTCCGAGCCCGTGACCGAAGCCCTGAAGGGCGCGGCTACCGAGGCCCTGGGGCGAAGGTCATGACGTTGGTGGAGGCGTTCCTCCAGGCCACTTCTACTGCAGCCGAGGAGGTGGAGACCGGTGACGATGCGCTTGGCAATGCCTGATCCATTCTTGTTCAGAGAGAGAAGCGCGAGTGCCTCGGGGAGGCATAAGAACTTTGCTTGAATTTGAAAAACTTGGTGTTATTGTAATAGCTAGATGATTTCCATGCTTGCTTCCTTTCATGTTTGCTTAGGTGCTCTGCATCGTCAGGGCCCAACCCCGCGCATACCTCGATCGCCATTGAGCCCTCCGGATGACCGGGGTTACCGTAGTAACTAGACTCAAGGGATGAGGGGCTACGTGGATAGTGAGGCCATTGGGTCGCGATGCCCAAGGGTCCCCCTTGACGTTCAAGAAATCCCATTTGCGTTCTAAGTCGGCAGGGCCCAACCCCGCACATACCTCGATCGCCATTGAGCCCTCCGGGTGACCGGGGTTATCGTCATAACTAGACTCAAGGGATGAGGGGCTACGTGGCCAGTTAGGCCCCTGGATCGCGATGCCCAGGGGTCCCCTTTGACGTATGAACGACTCTCATGAAGGAGAACGAGCACCATACCTTGCCCACGAGCCTTCGCCTGGGATGGGGGCACGAGAAGGCCAGGTGTCTGGGCACCTGGTAGGGTGGCGTCTGCCAGGCGTGACCTGAGCATAACCCCCGTGCCTAGCCCCCCTCGTGACACCCATCCAAGGAGAAGATGTGAGCGTCGTGAGCTGAAAAGCTCCCTGAGGTTGGTGTGACCACTGGGGGCCGCCCTCAGTTGTTTATAACTAGCGCGGAGCATAGAGCTACCACACTTGCGCGGAGTGTGGGCATAACCGCGCCTTGGTCGTAGCGGCCAGCGCGGAGCTTGGTGCTTCCATTTGTTCGTGGGCATAACTGCTCCTCGGTTGGATCTGCCAGCGCTGAGCTTGGTACTTCCACTGGATCGTGGGAGGGAGCCTCCCACCGGGAGAGACTCCGGGGCGTGTACAACCCCGTCCTGACACGTGGCTTGCACGGTAGGACAGCCAAGGTGTATATGGGCCCTCCTTATGATGAGTTGAATGACTCTGAGGAAGTTCTCGTGAGCTTATGCATCACTCATGAGACCCTACCCTGAGGCGGGTTGCCCTGAGTCTTCTTCTGCAAAATGTGAAAAGAGAGGTATTGTGTCGACCCGTGCCGAGTGCATCTCTAGAGGGTATCGCATGAGAAGGCCGCAGCACCATCAACCCCAGGAGGTGACGTCACGGGAATGGCTCGCGAGACAGAGCTCAGCCACTGGATTTGTCGACGCTGCAGGGACGGACCCGAGCACAGACGTCGTGCCCGGTCTTGTCATGCAACGATCCAAAAGAAAAACAACCGGCGCACGGTTCCCGCGTGAGCGAGGCACCTGCCACGGGCCTCTACTTAACCATCCACGATTAGCCCATGCGAGAACAAGGCACCAAGGACCATGGGAGATGACGTCACGGGAATGGCCCGCGAGACAAAGCTCAGCCCTTGGGTTTAGCGACGCTGCAGGAACGGACCCGAGCACAGACACCGTGCCAGTCCTTAATCATAGGGCGGTCGCGAGAGGGCTCACAAGGGCTCATGACCTTAGTGGCGGTGAGGACGCCAAGCATGTAGATAATGCGAATGGAAAGAAACAACTAGCCTTGATCATGCAAAAAGGAAGAAAACTACGGGGGGACAGCCCCCAGCAGTCCGAGGATGATGCAGCCCGAGAGGCGCCCTCGATTGGATACCTGAAGTGTCACCTGATACTTGTTGGAGAAGAGTTGGGGTAGCTGAAGACGCGAGCCATGCGGGTCGCTCCTGAGGATCGTCGGGCTCCTGAGGCCTAGGGGCTCTGAAGGCTCTCAGTGGTCGCGCAGATCCGGTTCTCGCTCCATCCGGCCTGCCTGCCACTGAGCCTCCCGAGCCCCCAAGGCCTGCTGCGCGAGATGCTGGAACATGGCAGCTATGTTGCGGAAGCCGAAGAGTGTGCAGACGTAGCTGCAGGGGAGGGCCCTCCTCCGGCCGACCGCCGTCGGCCAGAAGGGCTCCTGAGAGGCGGCTCGGTTGAGACCCGCGATGTTGACGTAGACACGGAAGTGGTCGCTCGGGCTGCGAGCACGTGAACTTGGGGTTGTGCGGTTACGCCCACCGCGGATGAGTCTTGCATACTGAAGTTCCTTGGTAACTTGGTTGATGAAGTCCTGAGCCCCCAGCGCTGAACGGTTCACGCTGGGCTCACAAAAACGCGCGTCAAGACACGCTTGCAGGTGGTGCCTGAACACCTCACTCGAGACGTCGGTCAGTCCGGAGACATTCCAGAGGAGAGCCCCCGAGTCGAGGACGAGAGGGGCATTGGGCGCGCCCCCCTACGCGAGGGTGGAGGGCGCCTCGTTAGTACGCGCAAGTCCTGAGGCCAGGCCGTCAGGAGCCCCTGCGTTCTGAGGTCCGTTGACGGGTAGGTTCTTCTTCTTCTTGGGGGCGGTCTGCAGGGCGAGGATGGCTCCATCCTCATCGAAGCATTCGACCGCCGCGGTCTGGTAGGTGCGCTCCAGGGAACGCACCGCTTCCTTCTCGCCGGAGGCGATCGTGATGACTCCGCCGCTCCCGGGCATCTTGAGGACGTTGTAGCCGTGATGGGTCGCTGCCATGAACTTGGCGAGGGCAGGATATCCAAGGATGGCGTTGTACGGGAGGTGGAGGTTGGCGACGTCGAAGCCGATGAGCTCGGTGTGGTAGTTGTCGCGGTCACCAAAGGTGACGGGGAGGCGGACCTGCCCCATCGGGAGAGTGGAGCCTCCCGTGACTCCGTAGAATGGCTTGGTCGGGTGGAGCTGATCGTAGGGAACCTGGAGCGTCTCGAAGGTCTGGACGAAGAGGACGTTGAGTCCTGCTCCGCCATCGATGAGGGTCTTGGTCACGAGGACATTGCTGATGGTTGGGGTGCAGAGCATCGGGAGGGCGCCTGGGGCCCCAGTGCACTTGAGCTGGTCCTTGGGGTCGAAGGCGATGACTTGCTTGGTCCAGCTGAGGTTGCGCACGGCGTCAGGCCTGGGAAGCGCCGCGTTCACCTCGCGGGCAAACTGCTTGAAGATGCGATGGGAAGCCGGGGCATGGGCTCCTCCCAAGATGCATGAAACTACACGTGGCTCCTGGAAGCCCCCTGCCCCGTCTCTCTGGCGGTCGTCGTCATTCCTTCTTGGCGGTGGTGGCAGCAGGCAGGCCTCACGAGGCTGGTCGCGCCAGGGGGCGTCACGAGGCTGCTCCTGCCAGTGGTCCTCACGATGCTGCTCGCGCCACCCTTGGCGCGAGTTCCTGCCGTCCCAACGTCCTCCTCCCCGGCCTCCTCCATGGCCATAGCCGCGGTTGTCGTGCTCAGGGCGCTACCCGCCGCGCATCGCCCTGAGCTCCTGGCAGTCGTTGGTGTTGTGGCTGTGGACGTTGTGGAAGACGCAGTATGGTCAGTTGTCTTTGGGGAGGTCATCATAGTCGCAGCCACGCTTCACTTCTGGCTCCGCAGCCAGCACGGTGGGTCCCTTGCACTTTGATTCCTTGGCCTTGGTCTTCTTGTCGTCCGCCTCTGCCTCAGGCAGCTCCTGGAGGGAGAGGCGTCCTTCCTCCGCCTTGGCGCACTTCGCCGCGAGCTTGAACATCTAGAGGGCTATGCATAGGTCCTCGTGAATGGCGAGCTCCTCCCTCATCCTGAGTCGCGGACGCCGTCAGAGAACGCCGAGATGATGGCCTCGTCCGAGACCCTAGGGATCCGGAGGCGCATGGTGTTGAATCGTTGGATGTACTTTTGTAGGGTCTCTCCCGGCTGCTGCCTCACGCGGCGCAAATCAGCAGCTGCCGGGGCTCGGTCGCGGGTGCCTTGGAATTTGGCGACGAAACACTCACGAAGCTCTTCCCAGGTAGAGATGGATCCCACGGGGAGGTTCAGGAGCCAGGAGCGTGCGCCATCTTTCAAAGCCATGGGGAACCAGTTCGCCATGACCTGCTCGGTGCCGTTGGATGCCTCGATGCTCAGCTCGTAGAGTTGGAGGAACTCTGTGGTGTCGATGGTGCTGTCGTAGCGCGGAGGCAGGACCGGCTTGAACTTGCCGAGCCAGACGAGGCGCCGTAGCTCAGGAGCTAGGGCCCGACACCCAGCCACGCTCATGATCGCAGGTGCCCCCTGCGCGTGCGATGCTGGTTCTTGAGGTGCTGGCGCCACCACCTCCAGTGGCGCGCGGTCTGGGCGCTGCGGGCCAGGGGGCCCGCGAGCCCCTGCATGGGGATGCGGGATCACCTGGCAGCTCTCCTCGTCGTGCGCATGAGCTCTGCGGGGTTGCTCACGTCGAGGAGCCTCGCGTCGGACCTCCTGGCCGGCGCGGTGGAGTGGAGGCGGAGCCGAGACCCCGTGGCCTTCGTTCCCCGCCGGGGGCGACGGAGGACGTGAGGAGTGTGTCGGTGCAGGTGCTTCTCCAGCGGCGTTGAAGAGCTCGGTGATGCGGTGGAGCCACTCGTCGTAGAGGTCATCTGCCGGGCGGTAGCGCAAGAGCTCCCGCGCCATCAGCAGCACAGGCTGCTGGTAGACCGGCCCGCGGCGGACCAGCGAGGACGACGCCACGGCCGGTGAGGTTGAGGGCGTTGCCGTGCGGCCATCCCGCCGCACGGAAGGTGGCAGCGACGAGTCCTACTGCTCGTGGACGGCCGGGTCGGTGGCGGCGTTGGCGACCGGTGAGTTGGGGCGGAGCGGTGCACCATTGCCGGCGGGCGCCGTCTGTGCGACGTTCGCGGCACGGTGGGCGGCGCGAACTCGGCATGTGTCCACCATGGCTGTGGAGCGGAGTCGGCGACGAGAATGCGACGAGGTCGTCGGAGAGGTGAGATTTCGACACGCCCCCTACCTGGCGCGCCAAATGTCGGATTCAAGGCTCCGCAAAACCCAAGAAGTTCAAACACAGGGGCGTGAATGAAGATCTCTCCCACTCACGTCTACCTAGCGTCTCGCTCTCATCTCGGTGAAAGGATTCAAGCAAACAACAGATAGAACACACAAGAGTACCCAGGTTCGGGCCACCGTGTGGTGTAAGACCCTACTTCCTGCTTTGGTGGATTAGCCTCGGGCAGGCTGGAATATGAGCTAGTACAGCGGTTCCTGTGCTCAGGAGGTGAGCCCAGGAGGGTTAGAAGGCAAGTGTTCTTGCTCCTTGCGTGGTGGCAGAGTGTATGGATCTGCTCTACTTGGCTAGACTTGGTTCGACTTGTCTTAGCTTGTTCGACCTCCTACTTATATAGGCGGCCAGGGTCCTCTTCCCCCGAAATGTTTAGGCGGGAATGGATCCCACAACGGCCATTTTTGATCGGGAACACAAGGACGTTCCTACCCTGACAAAAGCAGTCTTCGCCTACAAAAGGACCACGCGGTGACGCGGTGGTGGGCTCGACGGTGACATCCTCCTTGTCGTCCTTGCGGTCTTCGGTCTTGTTGCACCAATGGGGAAACCTTTGCCCCGCTCCTTGGAAACCAGCGGCTGCGCTGTCCCCTTTGCACCGAAATGGCAACTGTCCTGCTGACGGACGCTCGCGCCCGCTGGCGTGGTGCGTCACTGCTGACATCACTACCTCCTCCTGAGGCAGGCTCGGCCTTGGATTCTCCGCCCCTCCGGAGCACCTTGCCGAGGCTGCTCCTTAGGGGGTCTTGACGTCGTTCTCCTCGCGAGGCTTAGCCCCCTCGCGAGGATCTTGGACAGCTGGTCGATCAGCTGGGCCATACCAGGCCGTTTGTTGGAGCGCGTCGCGGCCCACAGACAGGCAAGTCTGGGTACCCTGGTTCCCAGGACGCCGACAGCCGCTTCAGCCTGGATGATCAGTCCTGCGTTGGTCTCGAGATTGACAATAGTTGGCCCTTCCCAGAGAATCAGTTATGGTTCAAAGCAAGCATTTCCCACGCCGAGGATTGGTTGAGCTGAAGTTCATTTCATCGCTTGGTTATTGTTGTGTGATAAAAACTTTACTACACTAGAATGATTTTGTGGAAATAATCTACAATCCAACATGTATCCTCGTTGTTGTTGTGTGTTGATTTACTTGTTGTATGTAATGAATGGTACATTTGTATGCGTCCCATCAACTCACGCATGCTCGCACGTCACACGGGTCGCGTGGCGGCACATATATTATTTTTCTATTTGGATAAAAAAAGTACAATGCCACTTTGTATTGGTGTCCATATCAACAGTGCTAGTGATTTTAGTTGCAAAAAATAGATAGTGCTAGTGATTTTTAGCTGCATATTTTGACAAATCGCAGTGTTACAAGGTTGACAAATGGCAATGTTACTAGATAAACAAATGTCAATCTTTCCAATTTGAAAAATGGTAACATACCCAAAATGGCACATATGCAAATCTTACCCAATTGTTTGTATGTGGTTGCACACGGGTCATGCAAAACAACCGTTTGCGTTGTAGGGGTGCAGAAATCCTGATCGACACATTTTCCCTTGGCTTCCTGGGGAAGCTGTCGGTTTGCATCCGGGTGTTCTAACTAAAACGTTTGCGATGAGTATTTTATATTTGAAAACCATTGATGTTTTTTTCAAAAGAAAATCATTTGATAAGTCTGTACATTAAGAGAGAAAAACGCAAGTTCGTTCAAACCATATCTTTCATTCAGTCACCCTCCGAATTTATATTCATATGATCGAGAATTCGAGATACGGTATTAAACCCCAAAAAAACTATTTCCGACGGCGGCGGAGGCGGCGTGCCGCGCCGTCGTTGTCGTTGTCGTCCTTCAGGACGCCGTTGTTGAAGTCTTCAAGGCAGCACAAAATGTTCTTCACTTGTAAATCAAACATCATATCGTCGCGCGATCGACGGGCGGGGCGCGGGAGGACGGCAACTAGCGCCGCTGAGAGGTAGCGGTCGACGGCAGCGTCCCATGCCGCTGAGGAGGGG
>LR738709.1:311473550-311490314 GCA_902687465.1 Secale cereale | reverse complement strand
CGGGGGGGGGGGGGGGGGGGGCGCATGCATGGGCACGGGCACGGGAGCCGCGGGTGCAGCCAAACGCACGGGGCCGGCGCCACGATGGGTAGAGGGGTGCGTACGGGCACGAGCACGGGCGCTGGCGCTGGCATGTACACGAGTTTGCGCGGGTCCGAGGAGACCTCGCTGACGCCCGCGGCTTCCAGCTCTGCGATAGTGCTCGGCTACCAGCCTGTCAATGCTACGGGGATGGTCGCTGGCGCGGCCGCGGGGAAGGGAGTTGGGACGGGAGCGGGGGCAGCAACCGCCACGGCCAGCTCATTCTGAGCCATGCCATGAGGCCCCATTCCTCCTTATTTTCTATCTCCTTCGGCTCGGAGTCGACTTCACCAAACTTGAAGACTAGTGGCAGATGATCGTTTTGCGCCATGGCATTGGTGGAGGTCTGCAGGAGGGAGGGTAATGGGAGGCGAACAGTAAGGCCGCCCATATTAAACAACAGCCCGGGCGCCATTAATGGAGAGCAAGGCGGGCGGCCATGGAAGCCAAAGGGCTCGCTTCCCAGTGAGCCTGCACAACGTACAGCTCGCACGCTTCCCGGTGAGCCCACGCATTGGAGGACATCTTGCACGCCTCTCGGTCAGCCTGCGCACCAGACTGCGCTCGCACGCCTCCCGTTCAGTCAAGGTCAAGCAGCTGTCCGCAGGGCACCTCCTACAACCATTAAAACCAAGACACGTGGCGTCACGTGAATGGTTAACAGAACGTACACGGTTTGAATTCTACAAACGTTTGAGATATTAAAGTGGCAGCTATTTTTTCAAAATGCATCTGTTGGCTGTCATTATTCGAGTGCGCCTACTCACAAAATGGACACAAAAAATGCCACAGCATGTCGGGTGCCATTCCATGATAGCATGCCAAGTTTCATGAATTTCAGACGAGTTTTGGATTTACTAGAATTTAAAAACCAGGCATCTCAATGTTTTGCCGGCAATCAACGGTGCCCTGGTGTTTGAAATTCATTCACATTTCTTGCATGGGGCCTAAGCATGCACCCAAGGTCACAGATTTAATTTTTCAACCAATTTATATGCACTGGAGCATGTGCATGTAGTTCAAACTTGAATTATGCACATAAATGCACTGAAAACTCATTTAATGCATAAAAATATCCAAACACTTCAAATGAACTCCGAAAAGGTTGAAAGTTGGCATGGTATCATCATTTCACCCACATAGCATGTGCAAAAAAGTAGAGAGGGTTACAGCAAAAACTGGATGCACTTCGTGTACAAAATGGACAATCTCTTTCGATGTATTAGGGTTTGGGACGAAAACTCATCTGTTACAAAGGCATTTCATATTTTGTACTTATTTGAAGTCCCTACTTTTTGTGTGTTCAAAATGCACCATTAAAATCCACATCATCAATTATCAACCCTTTCTGAATTCATTTGGTATTTTTCATGCATTTACTGAATTTTTTTAGAGCTAAATGACCCTGAAATTGAAAAACACTTCGAATGAACTCTGAAAAGGTTGAAAGTTGGCATGGTATCATCATTTCACCCACATAGCATGTGCAAAAAAGTAGAGAGGGTTACGACAAAAAATGGACGCACTTCGCGTACAAAATGGACAATCTCTTTCGTAGTATCCGGGTTTAGGACAAAAACTCATCTGTTACAAAGGCAGTTCAATTTTTTGAACTTATTTGAAGTACAGACTTTTGGTGTATTCAAAATGCACCATTCAAATCCACATCATCAATTATCAACCCTTTCTGAATTTATTTGGTATTTTTCATGCATTTACAAAAATTTTTTAGAGCTAAATGATCCTGAAATTGAAAAACACTTCAAATGAACTCTGAAAAGGTTAAAAGTTGGCGTGGTATCATCATTTCACCACATAGCATGTGCAAAAAAGTAGAGAGGGTTGCCGCAAAAACTGGATGCACTTCGTGTACAAAATGGACAATCTCTTTCGAAGTATTAGGGTTTCGGACGAAAACTCATCTGTTACAAAGGCATTTCATTTTTTGGAACTTATTTGAAATCCAGACTTTTCGTGTGTTTAAAATGCACCATTTAAATCCACATCATCAATTATCAATCCTTTCTGAATTCATTTGGTATTTTCCATGCATTTACAGAATGTTTTTAGAGCTAAACGACCCTGAAATTGAAAAACACATCAAATGAACTCTGAAAAGGTTGAAAGTTGGCATGGTATCATCATTTCACCCACATAGCATGTGGAAAAAAGTAGAGAGGGTTACGACAAAAACTGGATGCACTTCATATACAAAATGGACAATCGCTTTCGAAGTATTAGGGTTTCGGACGAAAACTCATCTGTTACAAAGGCATTTCATGTTTTTGAACTTATTTGAAGTCCAGACTTTTTGTGTGCTCAAAATGCAGCATTGAAATCCACATCATCAATTATAAACCCTTCCTGAGTTCATTTGGTATTTTTCATGCATTTACTCAATTTGTTTAGAGGTAAATGCCCCTGAAATTGAAAAACACTTCAAATGAACTTTGAAAAGGTTGAAAGTTGGCATGGTATCATCATTTCACCCAAATAGCATATGCAAAAAAGTAGAGAGGGTTACGACAAAAAGTGGATGCACTTCATGTACAAAATAAACAGTCTCTTTCGAAGTATCAGGGTTTCGGACGAAAACTCATCTGTTACAAAGGCATTTCATTTTTTTGAACTTATTTGAAGTCCAAACTTTTTGTGTGTTCAAAATGCACCATTCAAATCCACATCATCAATTATAAACCCTTTCTGAGGTCATTTGGTATTTTTCATGTATTTACTGTTTTTTAGAGCTAAATGCCCTGAAATTGAAAAACACTTCAAATGAACTCTCAAAAGGTTGAAAGTTGGCATGGTATCATCATTTCACCCACATAGCATGTGCAAAAAAGTAGAGAGGGTTACGACAAAAACTGGATGGACTTCGTGTACAAAATGGACAATCTCTTTCGAAGTATCCGGGTTTGAGACGAAAACTCATCTGTTACAAAGGCATTTCATTTTTTTGAACTTATTTGAAGTACATACTTTTGGTGTGTTCAAAATGCACCATTCAAATCCACATCATCAATTATAAACACTTTCCGTGTTCATTTGGTATTTTTCATGCATTTACTGATTTGTTTAGAGCTAAATGCCCCTGAAATTGAAAAACACTTCAAATGAACTCTGAAAAGGTTGAAAGTTGGCGTGGTATCATCATTTCACCCACATAGCATGTGCAAAAAAGTAGAGAGGGTTGCCGCAAAAACTGGATGCACTTCGTGTACAAAATGGACAATCTCTTTCGAAGTATTAGGGTTTCGGACGAAAACTCATCTGTTACCAGGCATCTCAATGTTTTGCTGGCAATCAACAGTTACCTGGTGTTTGAATTTCATTCCCATCTCTTGCATGGGACCTAGAAATTCACCCAAGGACAGACATGTGATTTTTCAACCAACTTTGGTGCATTGGAGCATGTGCTTGTAGTTCAAGTTTGAATTATGCACATAAAATGCTTAGAAAACCCAGTTAATGTATAAAAAAGTCCAAACGAAACCCAAAAAATTCATTCCCATTTATTGCATGGGACCAAAGCATGCACTGAAGGACACATATTTGATTTTTCAACCAATTTGTATGCACCGGAGCATGTGCATGTAGTTTAATTTTGAATTGTGCATTTGAAATGGCTAGAAAACCAGTTTAATGTATAAAATGTCCAAACGAACCCTGAATAAATCCAATTCTTTTACGACACACATATAGTTGCATGTTCACTGCAGATAAATGGTCTAGAGTTTCAAACAGCGTCCATTGCCGATGTGACCCCATTTTGCAATTCAAATCAAGTAGATCCCTAACAGTTTATTATCACGAACCATGTGAGATGTAGTACAAAATATCTTGGAGCACCATTGGTGTATTGTACGCGAGAAGGTGCGTCGGCCACAATCCACAGCCGGCGTGTCAAGCACACTAGCTCACTCCCCAAAAACTCCCGCCTCTACATCCCTCGCAATCTCGAAAATATCTATCGCCTGGAAGGTTTTAATGTTTGATAGCACACAATTAGTATGTGCGGACCGTGTGCGATGTCTATTACTCCCGCTCTGCTTTAGTCCCTTGAATCAAATTTTCGGCAGCCCTGGCATTTTACTCCCGCCTCTGTATCCCTCGCAATCTCAAAAATATCTGCTCGCCCTTGATCCAAATTTTCAGTAGCCCCGCCTTGTTACTCCCGCCTAGTAAAAATTTTCAGTTGCCGCAGTATTTCCTCAAACACAACCTTGCCCCCCGCCACACACACCCCAAAACCTCCGCTTACACAGACACACACAACCCTCGAATCCATTGGTAGGTCGCCGCCATTACCGGCTCCTCCGTCCTGAACCTCTGCCTGTGTGCCGGGGAGCTCGAGGAGCCAATGGCCAAAAAGAGGTTTATCCCGGCCTTTTCGCCCGACGCCGGCGAGGTGGTCGCCGAGGTGTCCTCATCGTCCTCTACGGGCCCAATCTGCCGTCGTCGGTCCCCCGATCCGCCCGCTGCCGTGCCCCTACGCCGGTTCGAGGACTTCCCCGTCCTCCCTCGGACCCGGCATCCGACGAAGTCCTACCTCAGGGTCCGGCAGCGGCGGTGGGGGACGTGTGTCGCCGAGATTACAGATCGAGAGACCCACACCCGCCGGTGGCTCGATAGCTTCCACACGGCCGAGCTTGCGGCCATGGAGTACGATCGCTGGCAGGTCCGCTACCACGGCGCGGCGGCTAGGCTTCCCCTTCGGCACACGTTCGATCCACCTCATTTCGTCGGAGCCAGGGGTGGTGAGCTCGGCTATGGCGCAGGAGGACCGCGAGGCGTGGGAGCGCCTCGAGGCCGAGGACGCCGATGAGGCCTACATGCAAGAGCTCCGCCGCCAGCACCCGGAGCTCGTGGAGGCGGAGCAGGCAATCTTTGCTGGTACGGTGGGCAGCGAGGTTATCGCGCTCTCCTCCGATGACATGGTCGAAGGCGGCGAGGAAGGCGGCATGGAGGGCGGCGAGGTTATCGCGCTCTCCTCTGATGACGAGGTCGAAGGCGGCGGCAACGACAGAGCGGAGGGCGTCGAGGTGGGCCCCAAGGACGAGGAGATCGACGTCGACGAGTGGAGGAGTGCCTTCCCCAACGACCCCGGCAACGGTACTGGCCTGGACCCGGCTCACGGCACACCGTACATGACGAGCATGGTTTGGCTCGACCTCTACTTCGACCGAAAGTAGTTTAGCTTAGTTTAAATTTATGTTTTATGGGGTTATGCAAAACTATCTATGTTTATGTTTGAATGCATGCTACTTTTGGTTGAAACTGCTTTGAACTTGATCAAATTGAAGTTTACAACCTTAAGTTTAGGGTATTGACTAGAAAAGGCCAAAAATTGCTGGAATATATATATATATATATATATATATATATATATATATATATATATATATATATATATATATATATATATATATATATATATATATATATATATATATATATATATATATATCCACTAAGGGTTTTAGTCCTTTAACTTTTTAAGGATCGCCTAGAGATGTCCTTATGACTTGTTTATTTCAGTTCTTCACACTGTGATGCTCTATATGTGCAACTATTTGCTGTGCAGTTCAATTTCATCAATAACAGTTTCAACAATACCACTATGAATTACGATATTTGATTGGTGCTAAGGATATTGCAGTTAACATGCCTTTTCGTTTTCCAATTGTTGTTTAGCAACATGCATTGTACTGAATGACTAAATATGCAATCCAAGGCTACATAGCAACAAGGAAGAGTGTTACCTTAATGTTCTGATGATGTCTAGATATACATGTAATAAAAACTTATATAATGGGATGGATGGAGTGTTGCACTACATCATATTTCAATTGTTGTTTAGATTCTAATATTAACTTGGTGCTTTTAGGTATATATATCATTGCCAAATATTCACACTTCGACCCTTTCTGCGTATGGGGCAATGAGATATTCATGAACCAACATCAAGTGAGGAAACTGACAAAGATTGTTACTAAAATGGGTGAAAAGATGTTAATCAAACTATTTGTTTACACTTTATGCAGGACAACAATGAACTGCAGGATGGTAAGTAAGAACCATGTACCCTTCTTTTTACTGCCCGTAATGAGTTGTGTTAGATGACAATATCTGAATCTTTTTTCTTTTGTAGTGGATCCTGAAGCAGTTTACTCAAGATTACCTATCAAACTACATGATTGGCGGCCGGCCATCACAAGGGGTTGGACTAGAGTCCTGCATGCCTTCTACATCCAGGAGAGCACAATAGGGCCATTCCACTTCACCTTGTTAAGCAACTGGAATGTCTGTCGCCTCTTTCTTTACCATCTGTAATAGTACAGGTATAGAACCCTGGTACATCATTCTTTATTTGGTGCTTCTGTAATGCTTAAACATATGTACGTGTGAATCGAATAATGCATTGGTTGTTTGAACCTGATGGATATGAATAAAGCTATAGCCTACTTTCTAGTTTAAATTAGGTACAATTTTAAATAGCAGCAATTAAATTAGGGCGAAATTACGTTGTGCAGGTCATCACGGCACACACGGTTGGTAAAACAAATTTTTTTGCGATATACACCATATTACGACACGGTTCATAGAGAGGAAATGTGTGCAAGCATGCACACAGTTGCCGTTCGCAAAGCGTGTGTGATGTCAGACACTTTCACATACGGTGCGGGAAAACTAAATGTATGTGATTGTCTACCTATCATACACGGTTTATAATCATGAACTGTTTGTGATGTGCTAGGCATCATAAAACCTCCCGTGCCTGGAATCTGCCTGGAAAGCTCCTGTGCCTAGAATCTGCCTAGTTTTAGCCAGGACCACAAAACTTCGACTGCGATGGCAATGCGAGCACAAACGAGTAGCAAAGATGAAGCGTTTGGGATATTCGAGATATCAGAAACGGTTATATAGGGACAACTATATGCATCAAGGCGGCCTATCCCTGACGGTTTATGGGTCGTGCGGGAAGGTCCTCCCTATCGCCCACACTCACTTGGTGACGGTTCCAAATGCCGTCGCGGAAAGGGGTTAAAACCCATTTGTCTAGGACCGACGCGCACCAGTGACACCGGGAAAACCCCTCCGGATGTTTTCCCTCTCCGTCTGCAACGTGTAGTACTACGTTAGAACACCCCTAGCTCTGCATATCGTCATGTCGTGCTTAGTGGTGCATCTGTTTGCAATCTATTTACTGTTTCTTCCTCCCTCTTCTCTCCGGTAGACTTCGAGAGTGACGCCACTGCTGTCGCCCCGATCGACTACGGTGTTGACGACCCGTCCTTCTCTGCCGAGCTTCCAGACAATCCAACCCCCTTTAATCAACCAGATTTCGCCCACTCTCCTATCTCTTATTCTTGCATTAGGTTTGCTACTGTTGTTGATTCGATAGCTCATATTCTACTGCATAGCCTGTCACTATTGCTACCACTGTTGATACATTTACCTGCTATCCTAAATGCTTAGTATAGGATTCTAGTATTCCATCAGTGGCCCTACATTCTTGTCCGTCTGCCATGCTATACTATCGGGTCGTGATGACTTCGGGAGGTGATCATGGGTATATACTATATACATATTATACATGATACATGTCATGACTAAAGTTGGGACGACTCATAGAGTACTCGCAGGTGATTCACATAGTGGAGGCTAGAGGGACAAGTGGTTCCATCCAGGTAGTGATGGGCCTGGGTTCCCGATGGCCCCCATTGGATTCTTTGTGGTGGAGCGACATGGCAGGTTGCGACCACCTAGGAGACAGGTGGGTCTGGTCCCTGGTCGTTGTCCGTGATTATTTCATAATAAAACGATTAACGAGTTTGGATATTTGAACTGAGTCTGGCTACGAGCCTACATGCACTAACTAGCTACGGGGGAACAATTCTGGGCTCTCGACATCGTGTTATCAGCCAAAGCCTGTTTGACGTTAGCGACTGAGCGGCGCGTGCCGGATTGGACCAGAACACCTACTCTGGTATTAAGAGGGGATAGGTATATTTCCGTCCGCCCATGCAACGTGCAGGAGTGCAATGGGCGATGGGCCCAGACACCTGCACGCTTAGGATTTAGACCGGCGTGCTGACCTCTCTGTTGAGCCTAGGTAGGGCTGTGACGTGTTGATCTTCCGAGGCCGGGCATGACCCATGAAAGTGTGTCCGGCCAGAGGATCGAGTGTGTTGGGTTATGTGGTGCACCCCTGTAGGGCAGTTAATCTATTCGAATAGTCCTGTCCCTCGGTAAAAGGATGACCCGGAGTTGTATTCCGACCTCATGACAACTAGAACTGGATACTTAATAAAACACACCCTTTCAAGTGCCAGATACAACCTGGTGATCGCTTTCACACTGGGCGACGAGGGGAGGATCGCCGGGGTAGGATTATGCTATATGTTGTTACTTGGTGAACTTTCCAACTACTCTCCTCTACTGCTGCAAGATGGAGGCTGCCAGAAGCGATGATACTTGTTACTTTCCATCTACTCTCTTCTACTACTACAAGATGGAGGCTGCCAGAAGCATAGTCTTCGATAGGCCTAGATTTCCCCCTCTTATTCTGGCATTCTGAAGTTTAGCCCACAGATATTACCCCTTTATATAGATACCATTGCATATGTAGTGTAGATCCTTGCTTGCGAGTACTTTGGATGAGTACTCACGGTTGCTTTGCTCCCCCTTTTCCCTTCTTCTCGGATGATGCAACTAGATGGTTGAGCCCACGCCAGATGTCTTCACCGACAACTACTACTACCCTACCGGAGCCTACTACTATGTGGAGTCTGCCGACTACCAGGAGTAGTTTAGGAGGATCCCAGGCAGGAGGCCCGCGCCTCTTCAATCTGCATCCATCTTTGTGCTAGCCATCTTATGGCACCTTATTTAACTTATGTCTGTACTCAGATATTTTTGCTTCCGCTGACTCGTTTATGATCGAGCATATGTATTCGAGACCTCGAGGCCCCTGGCTTGTAATATGAAGCTTGTATGATCTTTAATTTGTGTCTAGAGTTGTGTTGTGATATCTACCCGTGAGTCCCTGATCTTGGTCATACACATTTGCGTGTATGATTAGTGTACGGTCAAATCAGAGGCGTCACAATTTGGTATCAGAGCCGACTGCCTGTAGTAATCCCCCTTTCCAACTCCTTGGCCGAAGTTGAGTCTAGTCATTGCAAAACTTTTACTAACATGGCTGTGTGGCTTACGGGCCCATGTCACCATTGGGTGGTATTAGGTTCTTTTATTCCTCGTCTATACTCTGGGACTCTAATCTCTATTTTATTTGGGTTAAATGATTTTACTAACTCTAACTCTAGGTTCTCGTAATTACTTCCTCCCGGAGAGTCCCTCACTCCAGATGATTACTTGGTTCACCGAAGGATTCCGAAGATACTCTCCGATGTTCTCTCCAGACTTTGTGCCCGTTGCTTTAGCAATTCCCTACCACCGAAATATCCCTATGGATAAATACATACACATGACATTCTTACTTTTGTTCCCAATTGATCTTGTTATTACAAGGTACCCAAAAATTCTCTCTATTGATCCAAGAATACTTTGTGCCTACTGCTTTGAAGTTCTTGCCACATGAATACCCTCTATGGATAATTCCTCGCACTCACCGAGTATCCGCTCTTCCCCCGTTGTTCATATGATTCACAAGACACATTGAAATACTATCTGATCTTTCGGTAATCCTCTGCCCGCTATTACTCTGCAAATACTTGTCTGCTTGCATTATGGTTGTGTTCCATATGGCTAGCAATATTCATTAGTATCCTTTGTCATTATCATTTCGAATCCCTTGATTCAATATGTTGCGAATGCTCGCAATCGTCAATCAGATCCTAGAATTCATCCTTCCGGCTCAGACGTCATTTTAAACATGAGTTGGATCTCGACCAATCAAATTTCCATCGATTGTACCCCTAAGCCTGCTCAGCTTATCCATCCTTAATCAGAGCGTTGCTTCTGATCCCTTGATTTGGAAATCATAATTCTTTTGCATTTGAGGTTTGAATTAGTCAGTTGTTTCTACATTATGATCTCATTACGTTCCTTCTCCTCTGGTTGAGTAACGGTGCTCACATTAGATCCCTCGAGGATCATCGGATCCTTTGTTGGATTTTATCCGACAACGTCCTTCATATTCAATCACTTTGGAAGTTCTTTCCCTGATACATACTGCCATTGCTAAATCCTATTCTCTGATTTGGCCAACCATGCTCTGCTTTCAAGCTAGTGATATTTACTCTTGAAGCTTGTGGTATATGTTTCTAATATAACCAATGGGTTGAACCTATGCCTTCCTTAATCTATGTGAACCCAAAAGTTTTCATGGGTCATACTTCTCTGGTAATTCACCAGGTAGGTTTTCACACATAAATCATTTTTATTAGAGAAGTGAATGAATGGTCATGCATTGGAGAAGTGAGAGTCGACCTTGAACTTTGTGTTCATTCCCATGGACACGATGTAGATCTTAGAATGGAAGCTTCGCTTAAATTAATTATTCCCTTGATATAAGTTCATCTTATATTTGGGATCCAGTCTTTTGCAATCGTGGTTCTGACCATATTGTTCTTCCTTGATCTCATTTCTCGGGTGTCGGGGGAAACTGTCCACCACGAACACCTATGGGACCGGAGCCCCTTGTTTGTGCGGTAAGAGGGCGGAGGGAGCACGAAGAGCAGATCGTGGAGATCACGCAGGCAGTTTACCCAGGTTCGGGCCACGATGGACGCGTAAAACCCTACTCCTGCTTTGTTTGTATTGAGTTGGAGAGCTCGGGAGCTTGAAGAACTAGCTACACCGAGCGTATGAGCGATCAAGGTTCCGAACCCCCTCTACGTTGTGCATGGGCCTCCTTTTATAGTGCAAGGGGTCACCGACAGGTGTCAACGTAAGAGAAAGGGTAAAAACGTAATAGTGGTGGTAGTTGTAACAGTGCGGGAATAGTGGAGCTACAGTGGATGAACAGTGGTCGCTACCTACTTTGACAGTGGGGGACAAGAGCATTTAATGCCCGTCACCGTCGACCCCAAAAGCGCCCGCCCTTGCGTCTCCGTTTGCCACGGCGATAGCTTTACCACCGTGGAGTGCCACCGTGTCCCCCAGGCTGCACAGCCATCCGCCACGCGTCCCTGGAATGGCCCCAGGGCGACGCGTGGTTCGATGAGCTGGAGCGCGGGCACACAGCGTAACTCTCCCCGGCAAGCACCTTGCCGGGGTCTTGACCTTGCCGGGCCCGGGAGCTTGTCGGGCTCTGAAGCTTGTCGCTCCCCGGGCCCTGCCGGGGCGCACGTTGCGCCGAGGCATGTCTTCTGTAACGTAATCTTCTAGTCTTCCTGGCAAGCTCCTCTTGCCAGGGCCTTGTGTGAGTGAGGTAATCTTGAGCCTGGAACGGCCTTCCCGGCAAGCTCCACTTGCCGGGGTCTTGATCTTCTGTCTTGTATACTTTGTTTTTGAATGGTTTTATATGGAGCAGGAAGGTCTCCGGCAAGCACGTGGTAGGCCCTGCCGCGGGAAGCTGCTACTGCCCGTGCACAAGTTGGGGTACTGAGGTACCCCTACCTTAGTACACCGACAGGAGCCCCCGTGCCTGGGCCACACACGGTGCCGAGCGCTGTTGGGCCAAGCCCAAAACAGTGCACGGGCACGCGCGGCCCACGGCACGCCGAATCCACTTCCGCATCCGCCGCGTCCCTCCGCAACGGCACGCGTCGATTGCGGCGTCGTGGGATGGGACGTGGCCACGTTCTTTTAATGGAAAGAGCGAAACGCCCCCCCACTTCCCCATAAAAGCAGAGGAAGCAGGAGCGGTTCCCCTCCTACGCCTTCATTGCTTCTTCTTCCCTCTCCAGAGATCCCCCTTGCGCTCCGCCTCCACATCTTCTCCGCCGTCTTTCGCATCTGCGGCGCCGCCGGACTCTTCGTCCCCCTTCCCTCGCCGCCTCCGCCATGGCCCCGAAGACCGAGAAGGCGAAGGCGGAGAAGACCAAGAAGGAGAAATCCGAGCAGGCGGCGAGGCTTACTCTGCTGCGGAAGCGGAACGTCGTCTTCTCGCCGCGGCTCAGCGCGCGGGAACTCTGGAACAAGTACTACTTGTTCTGGGCCAAGGAGACCAAGGCGCATCCTCGGACCAGAGCTTATCCTTCCGCCGCCAAGGACAATTATCCCGGCGGGTACTTCTTCTTCGCAGCTTTCTTCCATTGCGGCCTTTGTCCCCCTTTTTCCGACTTTTTCTGCGACATCATGCACACCTACGGCCTCCACCTTCTTGACTTCACCCCCAACGCCATCCTTACGATGGCGGTTTTCGCACATCTGTGCGAAAACTATATAGGGATCTATCCGAACGTAGCGCTGTTTAGGCACTTCTTTACCCCTAGAGCAGAGGCCGGCGCTCCCCTCTCCGGAGGAATATCTTGGGTCTTCCGCTTGAACAAGAAGGAGTCCTACTTGTCGGGGGAGCTCCGCGGCAAGTGGGAGGAGTGGCGTGCAGACTGGTGTTGGATAGTCGAGGACGAGCTGCAACCTTTCACTGCACCGCGCACAACACCTATCGTGCGCGGCAGGGACTGGAGCGAGCTGGATTCGGACGACATCAAGCTCAACGTCGCCCTCGTCCGGATTCTTCGTCTTTGGGTAGCAAAGTTGTCTGTCGGAGAAGTAGGCACAGATTTCCTCCGCCGCCGCATTGCCCCTCTGCAAGATAGGAAGAGGCCGGCATGGGAGTACGGCAACGCGGCGGACATAATGAGGCTGCGCCCAGGGCTAAACTTCAACTTCACGGCGCTCGAGCTGAAGGGGATGGTACGGGAACTCTTTAAACATGACCCGGCCCACCCAGAGTGGTTCAGAGCTCCCCGGGGAGTGGTGCCCCTCTGCAACAGCACGGCCCGGGATCCTCTTCGCGCCATGATGCCCGCGTGTGACTCGCATGGCGTGGACCGCACATGGATTCCGCCCAAGTCATCGGACATCATAAGCTTCTTCGACAACCTGGTGGAGGTGGCGAAGAACAAGGATGAGATCAAGGGGCTCACACGGGACACCACCGACCAGAAGATTGCTTATATAGCTTCTCGGGTTGAAGAGGCCGCTGCAGCCGCAGCGGCAGGAGAATTTGGCTTTACACCCGACGAGGCAGAGGCTGCGGACGCGTCCTGCCAAGCAGAGGAGGCGGAGATCCGCAGGCTGCTGCAGCTTCCTCCCGACGCGCTCGCCGGGGTCCCTTCTTTGAGGCACTCCGGGATCCCCGGGATCGTGACCGAGGCCGCGGCAAGAGGCGGTGCTGCCAGAGGAAACAGAGGCGCCGCAGGGAGCGGAGGCGCCGGAGGGGGCGGAGGCGCCGGAGGGAGAACAGCCGCGGTGCAGGGCGCTGGGCCCAGCAAGCCTGCCGGGGAGGAGGAGGAGGAGGAGGACGTCGGGGCCGACGAGGACTCCGACGGGTCTCTGGGGCTCTACGCCGACGACGTCTCCTCGTCATCGGAGACCTCCCCGCCCCGGGCAAGTCCCAAGCGGTCTCCGCTGAAACGTCTCCGCAAGGCGACGACGGGGACGAGGGCGCAGGCGCCCCGACAACAACCAACTCGCCGGGCAGCGCGAGCTTCCCGGGGGAGTCAAGCTGCGAAGGGGGCGCCCGGCGCACCAACCACGGCGGGGGCGACCCGCACACAGGCCACGGCGGAGGCGACCCGCACACAGGCCACGGCGGAGGAGCCCCGCACGTCTGCGCCAAGCGGAGGAGGGTCTTCGCAGGGCGGAACAGCTGCTCCGCCTGCTCCCCGGGCCTCGGCGCCCACAGGGGCCTGGTCCTCGCAGCCCCCAGCCCCGGGGACCGCCAAGCGCCCGAGGGAGTCTTCACCTCCTGCTCCTCGCGCGGACGCGCCTCAGGTGGCGTTCGACTTCTCCGCCCTGAGCGACGACGACGACGAGGAGGAACAGGAGTAAGAACTCGAGGCTTTGTATCTTCTTTAACTTTGTCTTGATTCTTGTTGATTCTGATCTTTCTTCTTGCTTTGATTTCAGGACCCTGGCCCAGCGAGTGGCGAAGAAGGCCAAGGTTCCCGTCGTCGAGGTCGCGGACGACTCGCCCGTCGCGGCGACTGGAGACGCGCCGGAGACGAGCCTGCCGGACCCGAGCGCTGCTCCGAGGAGCAGCCCCCAGCGCAGCCCCCAGCGTAAGTTTGGGTTCATCCTTTCCGCTCGCCGGGCGTGCTTGAGGAACTTGCTTATATTGACACCTTGCTGTTCTTGTTGTTGTCTTGATTGTTTTGTGCAGAGGTGGAGCCGCAGCCACAGGAGCATCCGGAGACTGCTCCCGAAGAGCCGCAGGCCCAGCCGTCCCCGCCAAGGACGAGCTCTCCGGCAAGGGAGAGTGCTCCGCCAAGGGCGGGTACTCCGCCAAGGGCGAGTACCCCGCCAAGGGCGAGCAGCCCGGCGAGGGCGGCCACTCCGCCAAGGCAGAGCTCCCCGGCGAGGGAGCCCGCCGTCGACGAAGTCCGCCAAGGTAAGCCTTGTAATCTTGTCTTCTTGGATTCGTCTTTTTTGGATATTTGCTTGAACTTCTTCTTCTTTTTCTTCTTCTTCTAGATCCTCCTCCCCCAGAAGAAATGGAGATGGAAACCATCGTCGTGGAGGAGGACGCGCAGGGCGACGGCGGCAACGCCCCTGTCGCTGAGGACACGGCGGGAGCCGCCGAGCCGGCTGCGGAGGAGACTGCTCCGCCCACAGACGCAGCGGCCGGGGAGGGGGACGGCGACCGCACTGCCGGCCCGGAGGCGGCAGGAGCATCGAGTGCTACACCAGCCGCCGACCCCTCCGCCGGAAAGGAGCAGTCTGGCTACTATCTTGAGGCTCCCAACGGCGTCTTCATCCAGGTGCCGTGGGGTTCTTCATCGCGAGCCCCCGCGGAGGGCGAGGCCTTTGATGGAGAGGTTCTCGCCTCCGCGGGACTGAAGATCGTCGAGGCGCCCGGCGGAAGCGACGGGCCCGAGGAGGAGAAGCTGCTTCATCAGCTCCTGGCCCTTTACCGGGCCAGGCAGGCGAAGCTTGCGTCTCGGGAGGCCCTTGCCGCCAAGGCCGCCGCCGACATGGAGAAGCGCGCGGCGGAGCTCCGCGCCGCCAACCAGGCCGCCCTCCGCGATGTGGCGGAGGAGTGCGAGAGGCTCGCCGGGGAGTACCAGGAGTAGCTCCTGGAGAAAGCTGAAGCCGAGGAGCAGCAGCGACTCGCCGGGGAGGAGCTGTCCCGGCGAGAAGGGGAGCTCACCCAACGGAAGGTCAACCTCGACTCCCACGAGGAAGACCTTGCCGCCCGGGAGCAGGCCCTTGGCGGAGAGCTGAAGGAGGCGAAGGCCGCCACGGCTGTCGTGGAGACCGCCAAGGAGGAGCTCTCGGCCAAGGTTGCGCAGCTGGAGGAGTCCCTTAAGGCGAGCGCGGAGAGGGTCACCGCGCTCAACTCAGAGCGCGAGAAGGACGCGCACACCAACTCTGAACTCCAGGTGCGCCTCTCCAAGCAGGGCGACGAGCTGAAGGCCGCCAAGGATTCGATTGAGGATCTGGAGCTGAAGGTATCCACGCTGAAGGACTCGCTCGACGCCGTCCGGGACCGGGAAACCAAGCTGAAGGAAGAGCTCCGTAGGGAGCGAGGCTTGGTGGAGAGCGCCACCACTGCGGCTGAGAACTTCCGTCGTACCGTCGAGGTATGGACCGATGACCTGGTGGCCTCCGCATCCAACATCGACCAGGAGCTGTTGGCGCTGAAGGTTGAGCATCTTATATACTCTCCGGATCCAAACCTCCCCCACAGCGCCAAGCTTAGCCTCTTCTTCAGAGGGATCGCGCCGGCTCTTGCAGGTCTTCGGAAGAAGCTCCCCGCGCAACTGGCCGAGGAGTCGCGCCAGCTCTGCGCGGGAACCTTGGAGCGCGTTCTGACGAAGATTGTGTACCGCAACCCCGGTATAAACCTCTCCAACGTTCTCCGCAGCCTGCCGGCCGACGCGAATATGGAGGCGCTGAAGGCGCAGGTCGCCCACATTATCGCCAAAGTGAACAAGATCTCCAGGATCGAAGGCGACCGCGTAGACTAGGCCTCCTTTTCCTTTATTTCTTTTGTTGCTGCATAGTGTGCTATGAACTCATTAGTCATTGCGACAAGTTATCCTTTGTAAGATATTTATCTTTATTTTGATCAGTCAGTGCAATGTTATCTTCCTTGTCTTGGTCCTTTACTTTGTATGTTTTTCACCCTACGCTTCCAGGGAGCTTGCCGGCAAGGGGCCTTTGCCGCGAGCGCTGAGTGCTGGACTCTGAGCAGCCTGCTGGCCAAGGTCTTACCGGCAAGCAACCTTGCCGCAACTAGTCGCGACACACTTAGCTTGCTGAGCGAACTCGAAAACGAAGCAAGGGCGCGACACTTGTCGCAGCTCACTTAAGTCGTTGAGCGTACTCGAAAACAAGATAAGGGTGCGGCTAGCTACGGGTAGGTTCCTCCGCGCACAGGTTTTCCATACAAAGTGTGGTTGTTCAAGGAAGACAACTAAAATTTAAAAATTTGAACTGGTCAAATTCTAATAACTTAGCTTTCATATATTGCTTGATTCCCGGTAAAGCTTCTCTTTCTTGAACAGCACTTGGTTCATCTTCCATCTCCTTCCCCCCCCC
>LR738709.1:311425416-311473423 GCA_902687465.1 Secale cereale | reverse complement strand
CCCCCCCCCCCCGGCAAACTTGTGCGCGAGGAACATTCCTTCTGCTTAAGAGGCAAGGAAAAAGAAGAGGGAAACAGGTATATCGCCTTTCGGCGTGCTAATGCTTACCGGATTTGTAGGTTGCACAAGATGCCAAATAACGCATGCAAATAGCGAAGAAAAGCATGGAAAAGGCAAATAGCACAAAACACAAAGCTTTACTGATGCACGGGGTCTGCGCCCGGCTTTGTACAAAGGGTTACATGCAACAGCGGCAAAGCTCGTACAAAAGGTGGTTGCCGGAGCGGATCACGGCAACCGCGCCTTATGGGTGAAACTTGCGAAGATGCTCTATGTTCCAGGAGTTGCTCACCGGTAAGCCTTCTTCGGTCTCAAGGCGGACAGCGCCGGGCCTTGTGACTTGTCTCACCCGATAAGGGCCTTCCCACTTCGGCGTCAACTTGTTGGAATTCTTGGCGGACTGAACACGCCGAAGAACAAGGTCACCTTCCTCGAGACTCCTGGCCTTGACCTTGCGGCTATGGTAGCGACGCAAGGCTTGCTGGTATCGAGCAGCTCGTACAGCAGCCTGGAGACGTTCCTCCTCGAGGAGCAATGCATCATCTTGTCGCAGTTGCTCTTGCTCGAGCTCATCATAAGCGAGCACTCGAGGAGATCCGTATACGAGTTCCGTGGGGAGAACTGCCTCTGCCCCATAGAATAGGGCAAAGGGTGTCTGCCCGGTGGCTCGACTTGGTGTCGTTCTGATTGACCAAAGAGCCGCCGGTAGCTCCTCTATCCAGTTTCTTCCGCACTTGCGCAGCCTGTCAAAGGTCCTTGTCTTGAGTCCGCGCAGCACTTCAGCATTTGCCCTCCCCGCTTGACCGTTGCTCCTCGGGTGAGCAACAGAAGCGAAACAGACCTTGGCGCCAAGGTCTTGGACGTATTGCATGAAGGTGCGACTAGTAAATTGCGTACCGTTGTCGGTGATGATCCTGTTAGGGATTCCGAAACGGCAAACAATCGACCTGAAGAACCTGACCGCTGACTGTGCTGTCACCTTTCTCACTGGTTCCACTTCTGGCCACTTTGTGAACTTGTCGATTGCAACGTACAAGTACTCAAAGCCCCCGACAGCACGGGGGAAGGGGCCGAGGATATCGAGCCCCCAGACCGAGAAGGGCCAGGACAAAGGAATCGTCTGGAGAGCTTGAGCTGGCTGATGAATTTGCTTCGCATGGAACTGGCACGCTTCACACTTGGTTACTAGTGCAGTTGCATCTTGGAGGGCTTCTTGCCAGAAGAACCCTTGCCGGAAAGCTTTCCCGGCAAGTGCCCTTGCGCCAATGTGGTGGCCACATATGCCTCCATGTATTTCTGCCAACAGCTTCTGTCCATCTTCTCTGGAAATGCACTTCAACCCGACACCATTGAGTCTTCTTCTGTACAGCTCATTGTCCACGAACTGGTACATACTTGACTGCCTGGTTATTTTCTCTATCTCTTCTGGGTCGTTGGGAAGTTCTCCAGTTTGCAGAAAACGGACGATCTGCTGCGCCCATGCCGGAGCCAGAGGCTCAACGGCAAGGACTAAAGGCTCGAGGGCCGCTGCGGGAACCTCAGCTTCTACGGCAAGAACCTCTGGTTCCGCCGGAGCTGATGGTCCCCCGGCAAGCTCGCCGGGGCTAGGCTTGCCGGGAACACTTGCTTCAACTGTACAGATCCGAGGATCTGCAGGAGCAATCTGTTCCTCAGCGTTCTGATTGTTGATCTTGGGGACTTTGGCGGCGGCTTCGGGGAGGTCCGTCGGCAAGTAGTCGCCGGAGACCAACTTTCTCTTCTTGGACTGCCCAATTGATGGTGTAACGGATGGTTGATTCAGCTTGAGCAAGAAGGTCCCTGGTTCCGCAGGTAACTTCATCGCAGCACACTTTGAAAGGCCATCTGCAATTTCATTCTGAGCTCTCGGGACGTGCTCCATTTGCAGACCTTCAAAGTGTTCTTCAAGCTTCCTCACTTCATCTACATAAGCTTCCATCAAAGGGCTCTGGTAACTCTTGTTGACTTGTCGGACCACCAACTGAGAATCTCCCCGCACAATCAGCTTCCTGATCCCAAGCTCGGCCGCAATCCTGAGGCCGGCAAGCAAGCCTTCATATTCAGCAGTGTTGTTTGTCGCTTGCTCCCTGGGAAAGTGCATCTGGATAACATACTTGAGGTGCTCTCCGGTGGGCGCGATGAGTACCACGCCGGCACCGGCGCCTTGTAGCGAGAAGGCACCATCAAAGTACATCACCCATTCACTTGTCGCTTCTTGTACGGGTACACTTGTCTCTGGAACTTCCTCATCGGGCGTCGGGGTCCATTCAGCTATGAATTCTGCCAAAGCTCGGCTCTGTATGGTTGAAGTACTTTCAAACTTGAGTCCAAAGCTCAACAGCTCCAGTGCCCACTCAACGATCCTGCCTGTTGCTTCTGGATTGTGCAATATCCTCTTCAGCGGAAAGCGAGTGACCACTGTTATCTCATGTGCTTGGAAGTAATGGCGCAGCTTTCTCGAGGCCATGAGGAGGCCGAAAAGCAACTTCTGCACCCCGGAGTATCTTGATCTAGCCCCCTGCAAGAGGGAACTCACAAAATACACCGGGCGCTGCACCATCCTTCTTCGCACTTCTCCTTGATCCTGCGCAGAGTTGTCCTTATCGGGGCCAGAGCTTGTCGGAGCAGCCCCCTGCTTGCCGCTGGATTCGCTTGCCGGTGGTGCTGACTCCTCATCGGCCTCCCTCTCCGCTACTAACGCAGCACTAACCACCTGGTTGGTTGCCGCTAGATATAGCAGCAACTTCTCCTGTGGCCTAGGTGCGACAAGTATTGGAGTAGAGGATAGGTACCGTTTCAAGTCTTGCAGCGCTGCCTCCGCTTCCGGAGTCCATTTCATAGGACCTGCCTTCTTCAAGATCTTAAAGAAAGGCAAGGCGCGTTCTGCAGACTTTGAAATGAACCTACTGAGGGCAGCCACACAACCTGCAAGCCTCCTGACATCCTTGACTCGCTTCGGGGCTTCTATCTGCTCGATGGCTTTTATCTTGTCGGGGTTGGCTTCAATCCCCCTCTGTGACACGAAGAACCCGAGAAGCTTGCCGGAGGGGACTCCAAAGACGCACTTCTCGGGGTTCAACTTAAGCTGTATCTTGCGCAGATTCTGAAATGTCTCTTCCAAATCTTGGACCAGGGTATCCTTGCTCTTGCTCTTCACCACGATGTCATCCATGTAAGCCTCTACATTTCTGTGGATCTGTGGCTCGAAAGCAGTGGGCACTACCCTTGCAAATGTTGATCCTGCATTCTTCAGTCCAAATGGCATGCGTATGAAGCAATAAGTGCCACATGGAGTGATAAATGCAGTCTTCTCTTCATCTTCCTTGGCCATGAAAATCTGATGGTAGCCTGAATATGCATCGAGAAAAGAGAGTAGCTCACATCCGGCAGTGGAGTCAACGATCTGGTCAATGCGCGGCAAGGGGAATGGATCTTTGGGACATGCTTTATTCACATCGGTGAAGTCTATACACAGTCTCCACTTCCCATTGTCCTTGCGCACGACGACTGGGTTTGCTAACCACGTCGGATGGATCACACCTCTAACTAGGCCTGCTGCCTCTAGCTTCTTGATCTCTTCGTTGATGAATTCTTGGCGCTCCACGGCTTGCTTCCTGACCTTCTGCTTGATGGGCCGCGCATGAGGACAAACAGCAAGCTTGTGCTCAATTACCTTCCTGGGAACACCGGGGATGTCAGATGGCTGCCATGCAAACACATCGACATTCGCCCGCAGGAAGGCAACGAGCGCGCTTTCCTATTTGCTGTCAAGTGTGGCACTGATGGTGAAGGCACCACCAGTGCCGTCCTCCTTGGCGGACACCTTCTTGGTTGCCGGAGGAGCAGCCATTCCTTTCTTACACTTGCCGGTGGAGCTCGATGGAACGTCCTCGACGGCAGCGCAGCACTCCGAAGAGGTGCGGTTGCCGGAGTGGGCCCCAGAGCACTTGCCGGACTTGGTCTTGGTCTTCTTCCCCCCCGGGAGCTTCAGCGGCAAGTGTATCCTTCTTTGTTGCGGCTGCTGCGTCCCGGTAGATCTTGTCGGCGCAGACAAGCGCATCTTTCTTGTCGCCATGGACAGTGATGACGCTTATCGGCCCCGGCATCTTGAGTACGTTGTAAGCGTGGTGGGAAGCTGCCATGAACTTGGCGAGGGCGGGACGGCCGAGTATCCCATTATATGGTAATGGGATATCGGCGACGTCGAATGTGATGCGCTCAGTTCTAAAGTTGAGCTCCCCGCCAAAGGTCACCGGCAGAGTTATCTTCCCCTTGGGCTTGCTCCTCCCCGGGTTGATTCCTTGGAAAGAACCGGTCTCTTCGAGCTCGCCATCTGGGATCTGGAGTTTCTTGATCACAGCAGAGGAGATCAAGTTCAGCCCGGCCCCGCCGTCAACCAACATTTTAGTGACCTTGAGGTTGCGGATGGTGGGTGAGACCAGCATCGGCAAACACCCTACCGCAGTGGTGCGGTCAGGGTGATCCTCAAGATCAAAAATGATGGGCGTGCCGGACCATTTGAGGAGCCTGCGCGACTCCACGGGCGGCTCCGCTGCATTCACTTCCCGCACCCATTGCTTGAGTTGGTGGTGGGAAGTGTGCAGAGAGGCGCCACCATCGACGCACAGGACCTCCGTGGCCTTCTGGAACTCCTGCTCGCTGTTATCTTCATCCTCCATGTCATCGTCTTCGTCTTCTTCGTCCTTGTCGCGGCCCCGGGGAGGTCGGTCACCTTGCCGCTGCTTGGCCTTGCCGCGGCGTCCTCCCCGGCCATTGAACGGCCGCTTCTTGCTTGGCTCTCCTCCGCCACCTTGGGCCTTCTCCTTGTCGCGCCTCTCGTACTCAGCTTTCTGCTGCTCGACGAGGTACTCGACGCGTTTGCAGTTGGAGAGGTCGTGGCCCTTGGTGCGGTGGATCTTGCAGTATTGCTTGTCGGAGCCGTCCTGTTTGTCGGCTGCCGCTACAGGGGCAGGCTCCTTGCCGGAGCCGCCAGCCTGTGTTTGCTTGGCGGGAGCCTCCTTGCCGGACTTCTCGACGGCAAGCACTTCCTTCTTGTTCTTCCTTCTGTTGTTCCGCCGCCGGCTCTTCTTTGCCGGGGCGGCGTCGTCGCTGTCGCTTCCCCCTGCGCCAGCATCCTCTCCGGGGAGTTTCCTCCCCTCTTCTGCGCGCGCGCACTTATCAGCCAGAGCATAGAGCTCGCTGACATCTCGTATCTTGGTCATGGCCATTTCTTCACGCATGCGGCGGTTACGCACGTTCTGGTGGAACGCGCTGATAACCGCAGCAGGGTGGACGTCGGGGATGTTGTGCTGCACACGACTGAAGCGTTGGATGTACTTGCGCAGGGGTTCTCCTTCCTTCTGGGCCAGAATGTGGAGATCGCTCTCCTGGCCGTGGGGTTTGTGGCCGCCCGTGAAGGCGCCAACAAACTGATGGCAAAGGTCCGCCCAAGAAGAAATGGAGCCTTCCGGCAAGTGCATAAGCCAAGAACGGACGTTCGGCTTAAGCACTAGCGGGAAGTAATTCGCCAGTATCTTCTCGTCGCGCCCCCCGGCAGCCTGCACCGCGATGGTGCAAATGCTGAGGAATTCCGAGGGGTGCGTCTTGCCGTCGTACTTCTCCGGTACGTCGGGCTTGAAATTCTTCATGCTGGGCCACTGGACGCGCCGCAGCTCACGGGTAAACGCAGGGCAACCTGCCGCGTACGGCAAGTCGCCTGGTTCACCGGGCGCGCGCGTGTCGACAGCGTTCCCAGCTCTCTGATCTGATTGTCGCCGAGCTTCTCGGCGGCGCTCGATCGTTGTCCGAGCGTCTTCTTGTCGCCGGTCGTCAAGGACCTGGCGCTGGTCCCGACGAGCCCGCGGATCCGACGACGCCGTGGAGCCGTCGTCGGCATTGTTCCGGCGGGGCGGCGTCTTCTGCTTCCGCGGCGGGGAGTGCACGGTGGTTGCACCCCCGGCGGTCTTGTCGCCGTCGGCCTTCGTCTTCTCGGCTTGCTGCGGCCGCGAGGTCGCCGGCTGCTGTGGAGAGTCGTTGTTGGCGAAGGCGATCAGGCTCTGGATGGTTGCCCTCCAGTCTTCGGCCTTGTCTGCCGCTGGAGGGAAGTCGAGGAGCAGTTGCGCTCTTGCGAGCGCTTCTGCTGGAGAGGAGGGGAGCGGGGGCGAGCGGCGCGAGGAGCGGGATATGCTCGGACTCCTATCTGGGTTAGAAGGAGCAGGGTCCCGCCCCGGCGACCGCGCCTTGCTCGTGCCAGGACGATGGCCCGGAGCGTCCCGCGAGCCTCCGGTTTGCCCTTGGCCCAGCAAGCGGATGCCACCTCCTGTGGCATGGCGCTGCTGAGTTGTCGTTTGCTGAGATGGACGCGGCGCGTCCACGGAGACCGAGGCTCGGTCGTCCGTCTTGTCCTTGGATTTGGTGGCGCCGCGAGTTTCCTCGCCGGCGACCACCCTTCCGACGGCGTCTCCCCGCCCACCATTGGCTCCGGTGGCGGCGGATGAGACGCAGACGGGCCTGCGACCTCCGAAACTTTCTTCTTCGGGGCCATGGCGCAGTTGTTGATGAAGCTGACGAATTTGGAGAGGTTGATGAAGAATGCGCCCGCGTGAACGCCGGATCAGGTTCGCACAACCTCGACGCCCCCTACCTGGCGCGCCAAAGATGTCGGGGGAAACTGTCCACCACGAACACCTATGGGACCGGAGCCCCTTGTTTGTGCGGTAAGAGGGCGGAGGGAGCACGAAGAGCAGATCGTGGAGATCACGCAGGCAGTTTACCCAGGTTCGGGCCGCGATGGACGCGTAAAACCCTACTCCTGCTTTGTTTGTATTGAGTTGGAGAGCTCGGGAGCTTGAAGAACTAGCTACACCGAGCGTATGAGCGATCAAGGTTCCGAACCCCCTCTACGTTGTGCATGGGCCTCCTTTTATAGTGCAAGGGGTCACCGACAGGTGTCAACGTAAGAGAAAGGGTAAAAACGTAATAGTGGTGGTAGTTGTAACAGTGCGGGAATAGTGGAGCTACAGTGGATGAACAGTGGTCGCTACCTACTTTGACAGTGGGGGACAAGAGCATTTAATGCCCGTCGCCGTCGACCCCAAAAGCGCCCGCCCTTGCGTCTCCGTTTGCCACGGCGATAGCTTTACCACCATGGAGTGCCACCGTGTCCCCCAGGCTGCATAGCCATCCGCCACGCGTCCCTGGAATGGCCCCAGGGCGACGCGTGGTTCAATGAGCTGGAGCGCGGGCACACAGCGTAACTCTCCCCGGCAGGCACCTTGCCGGGGTCTTGACCTTGCCGGGCCCGGGAGCTTGTCGGGCTCTGAAGCTTGTCGCTCCCCGGGCCCTGCCGGGGCGCACGTTGCGCCGAGGCATGTCTTCTGTAACGTAATCTTCTAGTCTTCCTGGCAAGCTCCTCTTGCCAGGGCCTTGTGTGAGTGAGGTAATCTTGAGCCTGGAACGGCCTTCCCGGCAAGCTCCACTTGCCGGGGTCTTGATCTTCTGTCTTGTATACTTTGTTTTTGAATGGTTTTATATGGAGCAGGAAGGTCTCCGGCAAGCACGTGGTAGGCCCTGCCGCGGGAAGCTGCTACTGCCCGTGCACAAGTTGGGGTACTGAGGTACCCCTACCTTAGTACACCGACATCGGGCAAGTTGAAGTACTTGTCTTCTACAAATCAATACCCTATCCAACCTCTATTTTGCTCTACCTTTGAGTATACCCTCTGGTATCTCTATAATTTCACGGAACTACATAACTTCTTATGAGTTCATCAAATATTATTCTCGTCGTTTCCAATTTTCCCCCGAGTTCTGAGTTATTAGTCACTCGAGAACACCGATAAGTGAATCGATTCCACACTCCAAGTCAATAACTCTAAGTAATTTTCGTTGCTTATGAGTTTAATAATCCTTCAAGTCATTCCTAGCCTGATTGGCTATATCATTATCATGCTAAATTTTAACTGTGCTAAATTTTAACTTTCAAAGGTGAGCTAAGCTTATGTCGATCTTCCTCGTCATATAATTTCACCTTGAACAACAAGCTTGATTTTGAGTTTTTGTCGTACCCGGTGTTCCAATAACTTTTTACTTCACCCTTCCTTTTCCTTGATGTCGTCGATGATCGACTATATCCTCATGAAACCCCTCGACAAATGTGTCATGATCATCATCAACAACATTCTGAGCTCTTCAAGGATATCGATCGAAATTCATGTTGAGAAATACCATCCTTGCCCCTCGATGATTTGTGTTATCATCAACAACATTATTGCCTTCTCTCCAACACAAACTTGTTCCTGTTGTGGAGCTCCTTGCTATCCAGCTTATGTTATGTTCTACCTTGGAGTATTACCATCTTTTACGTCAAGAATGTCGTGAGAATTTCACCACCTCTTAAGGATTCTTGATATAGTAATACTTCTAGACATCTTCGTTCATATCTTGGTTCTCGGGTTGTTTCTAACCGGAATACCGACCATTGAACTGTGATATGTGAATTCAAAATTTCTTGCAAACCTATTGCTTTGAAGTGAATGGCTGATAGTTTCATTCTAGGTCTTCTGGTTATCAAGTCACCACTCTAACATTGATCATGCTACCTAGTTCATCTTTCCAGGTGCACGTTTTGATCAATGTTTACTCGTGGATGTTCTCCTCGAACATACTATTGGGAACGTAGCATGCAATTTCAAAAAAATTCCCACGCTCACGCAAGATCTATCGAGGAGATGCATAGAAACGAGAGGGGGAGAGTGTGTCCACGTACCCTCGTAGACCGAAAGCAGAAGCGTTGGTCCAACACGGTTGATGTAGTCAAACGTCTTCACGATTCAACCGATCAAGTACCGAACGTATGACACCTCCGAGTTCAGCACACGTTCAGCTCGATGACGTCCCTCGAACTCTTGATCTAGCAAAGTGTCGAGGGAGAGTTTTGTCAACACAATGGCGTGGTGACGGTGATGGTGATGTGATTCGTGCAAGGCTTCGCCTAAGCACTACGCCAACATGACTTGAGGAGCAAGCTGTGGAAGGGGGTGCCACACACGGCTAGGAACAATTGATGTGTGTTATAGGTGCTCCCTCCCCACGTATATAAAGGAGGGAGGGGGAGGGAGCCAGCCCTAGGCACGCCCCAAGTGGGGGGGGGGGTCCTACTTGGACTCCCAGTCCTAGTAGGATTCGCCCCCCTGATTGCTTCTATTGGAGAGAGAAAGGAGGAAGGAGAGGGAGTAGGAGAGGAAAGGGGGGCGCCGCCCCCTTCCCCTAGTCCAATTCGGACTCCCCATGGGGGGGGGGGGCGCCAACCCTTGTGGGATGCCTTGCCTACCTCCTATGACCCATGTGGCCCATATCTTTCCCCCGAGGGGTTCCGATAACCCCCGACACTCCGATATGTAGCCGGTACTCCTCGGAACTCTTCCGTTGTCCAAATACTATCATCCAATATATTAATCTTTACCTCTTGACCATTTTGAGACTCCTCGTCATGTCCATGATCTCATCCGGGACTCCGAACAATGTTATGTCACCAAATCACATAACTCATAATACAAATCGTCATCGAATGTTAAGCATGCGAACCCTACGGGTTCGAGAACTATGTAGACATGACCGAGACACATCTCTAGTAAATAACCAATAGCGGAACCTGGATGCTCATATCGATTCCTACATATTCTACAAAGATCTTTATCGGTCAGACCGTAATGACAACATACTTTATTCCCTTTGTCATCGATATGTTACTTGGCCGAAATTCGATCGTCGGTATCTTCATACCTAGTTCAATCTCGTTACCGACAAGTCTCTTTACTCGTTCAGTAATGCATCATCCCGCAACTAACTCATTAGTCACATTGCTTGCAAGGCTTCTTATGATGTGCATTACCGAGAGGGCCCAGAGATACCTCTCCGATACTCGAAGTGACAAATCCTAATCTGGATCTATGCCAACTCAACAAATACCTTCGGAGATGCCTGTAGAGCATGTTTACAATCACCTAGTTACATTGTGACGTTTGATAGCACACAAGGCGTTCCTCCGGTATTCGGGAGTTGCATAATCTCATAGTCAGAGGAACATATATAAGTCATGAAGAAAGCAATAGCAATAAAACTAAATGATCATTATGCTAAGCTAACAGATGGGTCTTGGCCATCACATCATTCTCCTAATGATGCGATCCTGTTTATCAAATGACAACACATGTCTATGGTTAGGAAACTTAACCATCTTTGATTAACAAGCTAGTCTAGTAGAGGCGTACCAGGGACTTGGTCTTTTGTCTATGTATTCACACATGTATCAAGTTTCCGGTTAATACAATTCTAGCATGAATAATAAACATTTATCATGACATAAGGAAATATAAAATAACAACTTTATTATTGCCTCTAGGGCATATTTCCTCCAGTCCCCCACTTGCACTAGAGTCAATAATCTAGATTACATAGTAATGATTCTAACACCCATGGAGTATTGGTGTTGATCATGTCTTGCTCGTAGAAGAGGCTTAGTTAACGGGTCTGCCACATTCAGATCCATATGTATTTTGCATATCTGTATGTCTCTCTCCTTAACTTGATCGCGGATGGAGTTGAAGCGTCTCTTGATGTGTTTGGTTCTCTTGTGAAACCTGGATCCCTTCGTCAAGGCAATTGCACCAGTGTTGTCACAAAAGATTTTCATTGGACCCGATGCACTAGGTATTGCACCTAGATCGGATATGAACTCCTTCATCCAGACTCCTTCATTTGCTGCTTCCGAAGCAGCTATGTACTCCGCTTCACACGTAGATCCTGCCACGGCACTCTGCTTGGAACTCAACCAACTGACGGCTCCACCATTCAACAAAAATACGTATTCGGTTTGTGACTTAGAGTCATCCAGATCAGTGTTAAAGCTAGCTTCTATGTAACCATTTACGACGAGCTCTTTGTCACCTCCATAAATGAGAAACATATCCTTAGTCCTTTTCAGGTACTTCAGGATGTTCTTTACCGCTGTCCAGTGATCCACTCCTGGATTACTTTGGTACCTCCCTGCTAGACTTATAGCAAGGCAAACATTAGGTCTGGTACACAACATTGCATACATGATAGAACCTATAGCTGAGGCATAGGGAATGACTTTCATTTTCTCTCTATCTTCTGCAGTGGTTAGGCATTGAGTCTGACTCAACTTCACACCTTGTAATACAGGCAAGAGCCCTTTCTTTGACTTATCCATTTTGAACTTCTTCAAAACTTTATCAAGGTATGTGATTTGTGAAGGTCCTATCAAGCGTCTTGATCTACCTCTACAAATCTTGATGCCCAATATGTAAGCAGGTTCACCGAGGTCTTTCAATGAAAAATTCTTATTCAAGTATCCTTTTATGCTATCCAGCAATTCTACATTATTTCCAATCAATAATATGTCATCTAGATATAATATCAGAAATGCTACAGAGCTCCCACTCATTTTCTTGTAAATACAAGCTTCTCCAAAAGTCTATATAAAACCATATGCTTTAATCACCTCATGAAAGCATATATTCCAACTCCGAGATGCTTGCACCAGTCCATAGATGGATCGCTGGAGCTTGCACACTTTGTTAGCACATTTAGGATCGACAAAACCTTATGGTTGCATCATATACAAATCTTCTTTAAGAAATCCATTAAGGAATGCAGTTTTGACGTCCATTTGCGAGATTTCATAATCATAAAATGTGTCAATTGCTAACATGATTCGGATAGACTTAAGCATCGCTACGGGTGAGAAGGTTACATCGTAGTCAACTCCTTGAACTTGTCGAAAACCTTTTGCAACATGTCGAGCTTTGTAGAGAGTAACATTACCATTAGCGTCAATCTTCTTCTTGAAGATCCATTTATTCTCTATGGCTTGCTGATCATCAGGCAAGTCAACCAAAGTCCATACTTTGTTCTCATACATGGAACCCATCTCAGATTTCATGGCCTCAAGCCATTTCGCGGAATCTGGGCTCATCATTGCTTCCTCATAGTTCGTAGGTTCGTCATGGTCTAGTAACATGACTTCTAGAATAGGATTATCGTACCACTCTGGTGTGGAACATGCTCTGTTTGACTTACGAGGTTCGGTAGTAACTTATTCTGAAGTTTCATGATCATCATCGTTAGCTTCCTCACTAGTTGGTGTAGGCATCACGGGAACAATTTTCCGTGATGAGCTACTTTCCAATTTGAGAGAAGGTACAATTACCTCATCAAGTTCTACTTTTCTCCCACTCACTTCTTTCGAGAGAAACTCGTAAAAGGATCCATTCTTAGCAACAAAGATCTTGCCTTCGGATCTATGATAGAAGTTGTACCCAACAGTTTGTTTTGGGTATCCTATGAAGACGCACTTTTCCGATTTGGGTTCGAGCTTATCAGGCTGAAGCTTTTTCACATAAGCATCGCAACCCCAAACTTTAAGAAACGACAACTTAGGCTTCTTGCCAAACCACAGTTCATACGATGTCGTCTCAACGGATTAAGACGGTGCCCTATTTAACGTGAATGCAGCTGTCTCTAATGCATAACCCCAAAACGATAGTGGTAAATTGGTAAGAGACATCATAGATCGCACTATATGTAATAAAGTACAGTTACGATGTTCGGACACACCATTACGCTGTGGTGTTCTAGGTGGCATGAATTGCAAAACTATTCCACATTGTTTTAAATGAAGACCAAACTCATAACTCAAATATTCACCTCCATGTTCAGATCGTAGAAACTTTATTTTCTTGTTACGATGATTCTCTACTTCACTCTGAAATTCTTTGAACTTTTCAAATGTTTCAGACTTGTGTTTCATTAAGTAGATATACCCATATCTACTCAAATCATCTATGAAGGTCAGAAAATAACGATACCCGCCGCGAGCCTCAACACTCATCGGACCGCATACATCGGTATGTATTATTTCCAATAAGTCAGTTGTTCGCTCCATTGTTCCGGGGAACGGAGTCTTAGTCATCTTGCCCACAAGGCATGGTTTGTAAGTATCAAATGATTCATAATCAAGTGATTCCAAAAGCCCATCTGCATGGAGTATCTTCATGCGCTTTACACGAATATGACCTAAACGACAGTGCCACAAATATGTTGCACCATCATTATCAATTTTGCATCTTTTGGCATCAATATTATGAATATGTGTATCACCACGATAGAGATTCAACAAAAATAGACCACTCTTCAAGGGTGCATGACCATAAAAGATATTACTCATAAAAATAGAACAACCATTATTCTCTGATTTAAATGAATAATCATCTCGCATCAAACAAGATCCAGATATAATGTTCATGCTCAACGCTGGAACCAAATAACAATTATTTAGGTCTAAAACTAATCCCGAAGGTAGATGTAGAGGTAGCGTGCCGACGGCGATCACATCGACTTTGGAACCATTTCCCACGCACATCGTCACCTCGTCCTTAGCCAATCTTCATCTAATCCGTAGCCCATGTTTCGAGTTACAAATATGAGCAACCGAATCAGTATCAACTACCCAGGCGCTACTATGAGCATTAGTAAGGTACACATTAATAACATGTATATCAAATATACCTTTGTTCACTTTGCCATCCTTCTTATCCGGCAAATACTTGGGGCAGTTCCGCTTCCAGGGAACAGTCCATTTCCAGTAGAAGCACTCAGTTTCAAGCTTGGCTCCAGACTTGGGTTTCTTCCCGGGAGTAGCAACTTGCTTGCTATTCTTCTTGAAGTTCCCCTTCTTTCCCTTGCCTTTTTTCTTGAAACTAGTGGTCCTATTAACCATCAACACTTGTTGCTCCTTTTTGATTTCTACCTCCGCAGCTTTGAGCATTGGGAAGAGCTCGGGAATTGGCTTCTCCATCCCTTGCATATTATAGTTCATCACGAAGCCTTTATAGCTTTTTGGAAGCGATTGAAGAACTCTGTCAATAACACTATCATCCGAAAGATTAACTCCCAGCTGAGTCAAGTGGTTATGGTACCCAGATATTCGGAGTATGTTTTCACTCACAGAACCGTTCTCCTCCATCTTGCAGCTATAGAACTTGTTGGAGACTTCATATCTCTCAACTCGGGCATTTGCTTGAAATATTAACTGCAACTCTTGGAACATCTCATATGCTCCATGAAGTTCAAAATGTCTTTGAAGTCCTGATTCTAAGCCGTAAAGCATGGCACACTGAACTATAGAGTAGTCATCAGACCGTGTCTGCCATACATTCAAAGCGTCCACGTTAGCGGGAGGGGGATTGTCACCTAGCAGTGCGCACTACAAAAAAAACACTTCCGTGATGATACATGTTTGTCAAAGTAGGTCACGTTTTCTGTCATGTATGTACATCCATGACGATTTTATGATAGAATCAAGATAGTCATACATGTGTTGTCGTAGAAGTGTTCCATGACAATACCAAAATTATCATCACGGAAGTGTTCACTTCCATGACGATAAATGATGTGTCATGGAATTGCTTTCATCAAGGGTAACCAACACGTGGCATCCACCATAACGGGTCGCCGTAAAGCTACCGGGTCATGTTTTTTATCCAATAACCGTTAACAGCCCGGACCAATGGGATTTTCCACTTGTAAAATTCTCATTAGCCGAAGGAAACACGTGTCAGCTCGTCATTGGGTCAGATAGGCGCCTATGCTATGCCGACACGTGCGATGGCCCAACAGTGGCCCATTTAGCTTACAAAGGCCGGCCCATTTAACTTGGTCAAAACTTAGCGGGGTGGCCCATGAAAAGCCTGTTAACGGTCTGTTCGCATATAGCCCATTTTATGGCCCGGTAACTCACAGCCCGTTAGGGCCTTTCCTGAAATCGGCCCAACATCGTCATGTGGACCGTCGAATATAACACCAGCCTATTTCACTTTCGGCCCATGTATAGCCCAAGACGTCTTTCGGCCCATATGAGGCCTTTTGTATCTTTAGGCCCTTTGGTGGCGCATGGTGACTTTGCCCATAATGAACAATAAATTTCTTTGTATCCATTAATGACCCATGGTTCACATAGGCCATTTCCAGCCCGTGTTAGCTTTTGGCCTACTGAAGGCCCATACTTTCTTGAGCTCCTTTCCAGCCCTCGATTATTTCTGGCCCATTACTGGCCTGTTCCCCTAATGGGACAAATTCGGCCGGTGGTTAGAATTGGTCCATCAGTGGCATGTTAACCCGTTGCACCGTTTCGAGCCCGTCCTATATTCTGGCCCAATAATGACCCATTATGCCTGTGACCGAATTAAGCCTTTGTTGTCTTCCGGCCTGTTAACGACTCGTTAAGGTGCTGCCTCGATACCATTTACGCCCATTTACGGCCCATGTGGACCCATTTATTCGTCGGCCCAAGGCCCACCGATTATATGGCCCATTGGAGGCTCATTTATCCAACAGCCCGTTGGAGGCCCATTTATCCAACGACCCGTGGGAGGCCCATGGATCCTAGGGCCTATAGTAGGCTCAAGGGTACCACGGTCCGTATATGGCCCATGGTTGTTGCGGCCACTAGCAGACAAGGGAAAAAAGAATACTAGGAAATAAATAAGCCCAAAACTAATGCTAGGCTATTAAGGCGATTGCATAGATTAAATCCACTGGGTATCAAAGTTCGCCACCAGTGAAAATATAGGAACATCCTACACTATACAAAAATGGCTTGCTGTTTTCTTCAGCCGATGGCCCCACATTAAGAACAAATTTTGTATCGCAACAAAACAAATTACAACCATAAAACAAAAGGAAGGTTGGCATAAAAGTCAACAGTCTGGCAGATAAATGCACCACCAGAAGTTCAGAAGCTCAGTTCATTTGACCTAGCTGTTACATTTTCATGCTGTTGTGTCCGATGGAGCACCATATGAGGGAGTCCTGGATTAAGGGGTCCTCAGGTGACCGGATCATTCATTATGGGCCAGACTGGTGGGCCATGAAGATTATCGATGAAGACTATCTCCCGTATCTAGATAGGACTCCCCATGTGTAAAATAGCAAGTTTAGAGTCCGGATGTAATACTTTCCTTCCTCTGCAAGGTGATCATGTACAAACCCTAGGTCCCTCCGGTGCATATATAAACTGGAGGGTTTAGTCCGTAGAGACGACAACAGAATCATAGCAATCACATAGACTAGACTTTTAGGGTTTAGCCATTACGATCTCGAGGTAGATCAACTCTTGTAACCCTTATTCATCAAGATCAATCAAGCAGGAAGTAGGGTATTACCTCGATCGAGAGAGCCTGAACCTAGGTAAACATCGTGTCACCTGTTACCATCGATCCTCAGACGCATAGTTCGGGACCCCCTACTTGAGATCTGCCAGTTTCGACACCAACATTGGTGCTTTCATTTAGAGTTCCACTGTGTCGTCGGCGGAAGGATCAATGGCTTGCTTCAACATCAACGACGCCACCACCAAGGGAGTTTTCCTTCCCGGCCAGCTCTTTGTGCTCGGCGGCTTCGTGCTTCATGCCAACACTGAAGGCCACTTTGAGCAGGTTGACAGCTATGCCCCTGATCACCAGATTAGGTTTGGAAGCTTAAACTACGTTGCTGACATCTGCGGAGATTTGATCTTCAACGGATTCACACCCATGGCAGCTGCTCCCTGCCACCATGGTGAACACAACTTAGATCTGTCATCAGACCCCGTATAGGGAGTAACTCTTACAATAGCTCTAGCCTTAGATTCGAAGCAGATCACTTCATCTGAGGACGGGAAGATTAACCCCGCCACAGAGATCGCAGACTCAGTGGTGCTTGAGCCGCACACATGCCCGACCTTTAGCAGGACTTCCCTCATCGGATCTCTGGACTCATCTCAGTCTTTAAGTTCCAAATATTCAGGATCTACATCTTGTGGGCTCGATCGAGCGCCTGTTGCCGAACTTAGCCCTACATATTTCCGGACAAATATCCAGCGCTCGCCTTTAGATGAAGCGCTAGACTTACTAAAATCTCTCTCCCTAGCGGAGGACTCCCAGCCGAACTATGCCCAGTTCGAATTGGGGGCTGAGGACAGGGAATTGTGCTTCCCACCCAACACCCACTTGGTAGCCACGGTCGAGGACTTAACCAACCTGTTAGATTACGCTTCCGAAGACATCGACGGGATGGATCACGATGCCAAAGACGATCTAAGTACAAACCTGCCTGCAACTTGGCGATAGACAACTATTTCTACATACGATGTATACATGGTGGACACACCCAATGAAAAGGAGGGCGATGGCGATATCAATCCGGATCATGACAAGCCCATCAATGAACCTCCCAAACGCCGGTGTCAGAAGCGTTGATCTCGACCCCGTAAAGGGAAAGAGAGCAACACTGTCACTGAAGACAATGATGATCCAGAACAAGCCGATGACAACGTGGAGCCGGTGATAGAGGAGGACGAACGGGAGGACGGCGAACATAGTCCAAACGAACTGCTGACCAATCACAACGACGCGGATGACAACAGCTATCAACCTGTCTCCGAAGAGGACATCAGTCCGGGAGACGAAGAATACATCATCCCAGAAGAACCGCTCGAACAGAAGCGTTTCCAACAACAACTCATTGCCACTGCAAGGAGCCTGAAGAAGTAGCAACACCGGCTTAGAGCCAAACAGGATATGCTCAACCATAGATGGAATGATGTGCTAGACGCTGAAGAACGATATGCCTCTAAAGGCCAAACAAAGAGATATACTAAGCGTCAACTGCTGCCCCAATTCGATGATGAGGCCCCAGTGCCAATTCCGCCGAAGTATGATCAGGCCAATCAACCAGACCGACCACCCCATGGACGGGACAAAGCGGCCAGTAACGCCGTACACAAGCCCGCACCTCCTCACCGTAAAGGCAAGGATACATCGGCTTAGGCCGATAAGTATGACCTATGCCAGAACTTGAATAAAAATGCTGGCCAGACTAGATCAATCTATGGACCAAGGGAACGTACACACACGGGGCCGTGGCTATCAAGCCAGACAGACCAGTCACATTCCAGTTCAGAGTCAACACCGAACACCAATACCATCCGAACTACGCCACGAAATCGCAAAATACAGGGGTGCCTCACACCCTCTGAGCTTCACCGATGAGGTGATGGATCATGAATTTCCAGAAGGGTTTAAACCCGTAAACATCGAGGCATACGATGGAACAATAGATCCAGCTATATGTATAGAAGACTTAATTCTTCACATACACATGGCTCGGGGAGATGATGTCCACGCCATTAAATACTTACCCCTCAAGCTGAAAGGGCCAGCTCGGCACTGGCTAAATAGCCTCCCAGAGAACTCTATAGGAAGGTGGGAAGAACTTGAGGATGCTTTTCGGGCAAACTTTCTGGGGACTTATGTCCGCCTCGCAGATGCTGATGATTTTAGTCATATAATCCAGCAACTCGGGGAGTTAGCCCGCAAGCTTTGGAATCGGTTCTTAACTAAAAAGAACCAGATTGTAGACTGTCCGGACACCAAAGCCTTAGCGGCATTCAAACACAGTGCCCGGGATGAATGGCTGGCTAGACACCTTGGTCATGAGAAGCTAAGAAAAATGGCAGCCCTAACCACACTCATGACCCGCTTTTGCGTGGGCGAGGACAGCTGGCTGGCTCATAGCAATAACAATACCTGCGATCCTGGCACATCTCTTGTCAGGGACAGCAATGGGAAGCCACGTCGCAATAAAAATAAGCGCCGAAACAACACTGGAAACACACAGGATACATAGGTAAATGCCGGATTCAGTGGCTCCAAACCCGGTCAACGGAAGAAGCCATTTAAAGGCAACAGGGATAGTCCATCTAGCTTGGACAAGATATTAGACAGGTCCTGCCGAATCCATGGCACCCTTGACAAGCCTGCAAATCACACCAACCCTAGTTGTTGGGTTTTCAAGCAGGCCGGCAAGCTGAACGCCGAACACAAGGGAAAAGGACCACAGAGCGAAGACGAGGATGAACCTCTCCAGCCGAACACAGGGGGGCAGAAAAAATTTCCACCGAAGGTAAAAACTGTGAACATGATCTACGTCACCCACATCCCCAAGAGGGAGCGCAAGCGTGCACTCCGGGACATATACGCCGTCAAGCCTATCGCCCCCAAGTTCAACCCATGGTCGGCTTGCCCGATCACTTTTGATCGTAGGGATCACCCAACAAGTATCCGTCACGGAGGTTCGGCGGCCTTAGTGCTCGACCCCATAATAGACGGATACCATCTTACTCGAGTCCTTATGGACTGCGCTAGCAGTCTCAATCTAATATATCAGGACAATTTCTGCAAGATGGGGATCGACCCGTCAAGAATTAAGCCCAGCAGAACTACCTTTAAAGGAGTGATTCCAGGCGTAGAAGCCCGCTGCACAGGTTCATTAACATTGGAAGTCATATTCGGTTCCCCCGATAACTTCCGAAGCGAAGAGTTAATCTTAGACATCACTCCATTCCGAAGTGGTTATCACACACTACTCGGAAGAACGGCCTTCGCCCGCTTTAACGCAGTCCCGCATTATGCCTACTTAAAGCTCAAAATGCCTGGACCACGTGGCATTATCACGGTCAATGGAAACATGTAGCGTTCCCTCCGCACGGAGGAAGACACTGCGGCCCTAGCGGCTGAGGTCCAAAGCGGCTTATTCACGCCGAATAGCTCATCAGTCGTCAAGACCACGAACACGACTAAACATGCCCGGTCCGCACTAGAATGCGGCAGCTCAGAAGAACCTGAGCTTGATTAGCAGTTGTGCCCCTGTTGACTGCCCCATAAGGTAGCAGCATACGTACCTCGCGTACACAATTATGCCCTTCAAATACCTTGGGCGGTGGTAGTGGCACACATCATATAAATAGTCCATAGTTCGGATTGACCCTATTCGGACTCTCAAATATATCTTCTTCAGGTTCGATTAAAAACCTAAATTGTTTGCGGCCGTAATCCTATAGGGAACAATTTGGTGTCCCGGATATTTGGTGTCCCGGATATTACGTTATATGCATCGGCTCCAAATCATGTCTTTGGTCAATAGTTGGGTTGCCCGACTCCTGTGCTTGCTACCTTACGTTCCGCATTGTTCGACTAAGGTAGCAAAGGGAGAGCTGTTGTGATTGTAGTTCTGGTTCGTCCGGTCAAGTACCTCAGTAGAGAAAGCCGAAAACTGACTGTCATGATGAGGAGAGAGCTGGTCAAGCTATTCGGTGACCTAGTGTTATACTATGATCGACAGCGATCCAATCCATGTTATACGAGGGCTGGTCTTCGCTCAGCCGCGTCAAAAAGGGACTATAATTCAAAAAGCCTGGTATGCACCAGGGGCTAGTACTTAGCCCCACTAGTCAAGCTCCTATGACTAAGTGAAAGTAATAAAGCCGCATAGTTTGATTGCCTGGTTCGCCACGCAAACACCTCCTATACGGACCAAGACGTTGGATAAAGAGTGTTTCCGTGTGTTATTGAACATCCTTGTAATATTTACATGGGGGCTGAAGACGACGACTAGAAACTTTTAGATTTACATAAATAGCCGCATAGGAGGGAAAAGTCGCTCATTAATATAAAAGCGCAAAATTTATATACATCGACAGATTGGCTAAGTCTTTATAACCCGAATACAAATCACTCAAAGATTATATCCTTTGAGCATTGGCCCTCTAGAAGGCGAGCTCCTTCTAGGACGTCGTCAAAGTACCGTTCTGGTTTGCGATGATCCTTGCCTTCTGGCGGGCCAGCAGTGGCTATTTCGGCGGCCTTCATCTTCGCCCAATGCACCTTCATGCGGGCAAAGGCCATCCGAGCACCCTCTATGCAGGCCAAGCGCTTGACAGCATCGACCCGTGGACCCACTTCGACGAGCTTCCTCACCAACCCGAGGTAACTACTCGGGATCAGATCAGCGGGCCATAGTCGGACTATCAAGTTCTTCAAGGCCGAACTCGCCATGTTGTGCAGCTCGACCAGCTGCTTCATCTGGTCATTGAGGGGCACCAAATGGCTGTGTGCAAGGAACTGCGACCAAAATAGCTTCTCCGTGTTGTTCCCCTCCCGAGCTCGAAAGAATTGGGCGGCGTCGGCGATGCTCCTCGGGAGATCCGCAAACACACCTAGAGAACTCCACAATCGTGTCAGCCCAAGATACCTCTGACCTCCGAAGATGCTCTGCAAGAGAAAAACCTTACTAGCTACCATTTGACACGCTTGTTTTATCTCCTCCCGAGCACTGCGTGACTCACTCCGCGCCTACTTGGCAGCATTAATTGCTGTAGTGAGTTCGGCTGCTTGGTTCGAATTCTCCTTCTCCAATGCGTCGCTTTAGCAAATTGCAGCTTGAAGCTCAGCCTCGACTTCCGCCACCCGAGCCTCGTGCCATTGACGCTGGGACTTTCCGGCCTGCAGGTCGGCAATCGCTTTATCAGCGGCCGCCTTGCTCACTCTGGCCTCTTCATTGGCCGCCACAAGCTTGCCCTTCAGAGCTCGACCGCAGCTGCGTCAGCTGTTTCACGAGAACATATAACAGAAGTTAGCTTACATTCTCACATATAGTGTGACAGAATTTAGATTTCCTAAACCCGCATACCTTGCATTTCGTCAAAACGCTTGTTGACGCGGTCGGGATCTTCATCAGCTAGTTTAAGTTTCCGATTTAACTCAGAAATCTCTGCGGCTCAGGCAGATGCCGCAACTAGCGAAGCCTGCTCAAGAACCAAATTCACAGTTCAGCTCTATCATATGCTATAACATGGATGCTTTGTCTGATTCTGTTTAGAATCAAACAAAGCATTAGGGGCTACTGTCCATATATATAGAGCTGAACTGTGAATTATATATATATATATATATATTTATAATAAAAAGGTTCTCTTTGAAGAAACATTATGTCGCATACCTCGTAGCCTGTTAATAGGCTGTTGAAAGCTTTGTTCAGTCCGCCTTTGACGGACTGAATTTTCTCCATGACCGCACTCATCAGAGTGCGGTGTTCTTCTATGATGGAAGCACTTTGCAGTGCTTCCACCAAAGTGTTAGGCCCCTCCGGATTGACTCTAGGCACCGCAGGAGCAGTTGCTCCCTCCCCCATTACGGGGGCTGTTCCCTTGATTCTGGAGCCATACTGGACTTTGGAACAGTGTTCGGCGGGGCCCCGGATTTTTTGGATCCCCCGTCTTCGGTCGCCATGGGGATCGCTCCCCCCTGGTCGGCCGCGGCCGAGGGATTGACCTCGGTCGCCCTTTCGTCGGCCCCACTGCCACCTACTGGGACATGGGGAGTTTGTAGAGAGGATACCTCGGTATCCCCCACGGTGGGCGATGAGCCCCGCGGAGGCGTATCGCTCTCCGTCTCTCGGACGCTAGAGAATTCCCCTAGGACAGTGAAGCCACGGGGAGGTCGTGCGAAGGGCTACATAAAGATAAAATAAATACTAGATGCTCAAAAGGAAAATATCCAAATATAAGCAGCTTAAATACTTACGATTCGGCGAGGGGCTTGATCCTGGGCTTGATACATATCCATCGTATCTATAATTTTGGATTGTTCCATGCCAATATTCTTCAACTTTCATATACTTTTGGCAACTTTTTATACTATTTTTGGGACTAATATATTGATCCAGTGCCCAGTCCAGTTCCTGTTTGTTGCACGTTTTTTGTTTCGCAGAATATCCATATCAAACGGAGTCCAAACTGGATAAAAACGGACGGAGATTTTTTTTAGAATATATGTGAATTTTGCGAAGCGGAACCAACGTGAGATGATGCCCGAGTGGCCCATGAGGGTGGGGGCATGCCCAGGGGGCAGGCGCGCCCTGGGCCCTCATGGCCACTCCGTAAGGTGGTTGATGCCCTTCTTTCGCCGCAAGAAAGCTAATATCCGGATAAAAATCCTATCCAAAATTCAGCCCAATCGAAGTTACGGATTTCCGAGAATATAAGAAACAGTGAAGGGCCAGAATCTGGGAATGCAGAAACAGAGAGAGACAGAGAGACAGATCCAATCTCGGAGGGGCTCTCGCCCCTCCCACACCATGGAGACCATGGACTAGAGGGGAAACCCTTCTCCCATCCAGGGAGAAGGTCAAGGAAGAAGAAGAAGGAGGAGGGCTCTCTCCCCCTCGCTTCCGGTGGTACCGGAGTGCCATCGGGGCCATCATCGTCACCGCAATCTACACCAACAACTTCACCGTCGTCATCACCAACTGTCCCCCCCCTCTATGCAGCGGTGTAACCCCTCTTCTACCCGCTGCAATCTCTACTTCAACATGGTGCTCAACACAATATATTATTTCCCAATGATGTATGGCTATCCTATGATGTTTGCGTAGATCTGTTTTGTCCTATGGGTTAATTGATGATCGTGATTTGTTTGAGTTGCATGTTTGTGCTATCCTAAGGTGCTCTCCATGTCATGCAAGCGTGAGGGATCCTTGCTGTAGGGTTTGCAATATGTTCATGATTTGCTTATGGTGGGTGGCGTGAGTGACAGAAGCACATACTCGAGTAAGTAGGTTGTTTGCGTATGAGAATAAAGAGGACTTGATACTTTAATGCTTTGGTTGGGTTTTACCTTAATGATCTTTAGTAGTTGCGGATGCTTTCTAGAGTTCCAATCATAAGTGCATATGATCCAAGAAGAGAAAGTATGTTAGCTTATGCCTCTCCCTCAAATAAAATTGCAATAGTGATTACCGGTCTAGTTATCGATTGCCTAGGGACAAATAACTTTCTTGTGACAAAAAGCTCTCTACTAAAACTAATTTAGTTGCGTCTTTATCTTAACAACCCCTACATTTTATTCACGCGCTCTTTATTATCTTGCAAACCTATCCCACAAAAACTACAAAGTACTTCTCGTTTCATACATGTTCTAGTAAAGTAAACGTCAAGCGTGCGTAGAGTTGTATCGGTGGTCGATAGAACTTGAGGGAATATTTGTTCTACCTTTAGCTCCTCATTGGGTTCGACACTCTTACTTATCAAAAGAGGCTACAACTGATCCCCTACATTTGTGGGTTACCAAGACCTTTTTCTGGCGCAGTTGCCAGGGAGCAATATCGTGGGGGTGAATATTCTCGTGTGTGCTTGTTCAACAAGTTCAAGAATTTGTTGCTTACAGGGGTACTTGTGAAATTGCTTCCTTTATTGAAGAATGTGATGGTACTCTCTACAAATCTGAAAATTTGGCCATACTTGATAATTTTGCTTCTAATCCTTATATTAAACCATATATTTAGGACTCCTCTGCTGTCCAAGAAGATACTAATATTTTGCAGGAGTCTAGGGAAGAAAAAATTAATGACATTGTGAGTTCATTGGATGAAAAAGATGAGGAGGAGAGCGAAGAACAAAAGGAGGAAGAGCGGATTAGCTACCTGTGCCCACCTTCTAATGAGACTAACTCTTTATCTCATACATTGTTTAATTTCCCTTCGTGCTTACCGAAGGATGAATGTTATCGTGATTGGTATGATCCCGTTGATTCTTTTGAAATATCCCTTTTTGATGATTGCTGTGCTTGTGGCCAAGATGCAAATATGAATTATTCTTATGGAGACGAACTTGCTATAGTTCCTTATGTTAAACATGAGATAGTTGCTATTGCACCCACACATGATAGTCCTATTATCTTTTTGAATTCTCCAAACTACACTATATTGGAGGAGTTTGCACTTATTAAGGATTATATTGATGGGTTGCCTTTTTCCATTGCACATGATGTTTTTGATGAATATAATATGCATGTGCTTGCTGCTCCTACTTGCAATTATTATGAGAGAGGAACTACATCTCCGCCTCTCTAAGTTTCCAACACGATAAAATTGCAAGAAACTGCTTATACTATGCATTAGCCTTTACTTGATGTGCCTGAATTGTTCTTGTATGACATGCCTATGCATAGGAAGAGAAATAGACTTCGTTGTTTCATGACACATATCACTCTGTGATCACTACTAAATGCCAGATCATTGTTAATTAAAATAGGCTTTGATATACCTTGGGATCCGGGTGGATCCATTACTTGAGCACTATATGCCTAGCTTAATGGCCTTAAAGAAAGCACTGCCAGAGAGACAACCCGGAAGTTTTAGAGACTCATTTATTTCTGTTGTGTGCTTTTATAAAGTTTAAAAACAAAAAAAATGAAGACGGGAACCTAAAACTTTTTCAAAATGAAAAGCGAAAGTGAAAAGAAATTTTCAATAAAAATAATTACGCCCTTGTACAATTCCATTGTATTATAAAAATAATGTGCCAAGAGTTTCCTTTAGGATGATTAAACTGCTTGTTGGTTTGTGCGGTGCAAAAACAGAAACTTTGGCTGTAGTGCGCGATTTTACATTTTTTACTAGAACGTCGAAAGGATTTGAAACGTTTTGCGAAGTCTTTCTATACAAATTGTTGATTTTTACTAATTTTTCCATGATTTGTAGAGTTACCGAAGTATGGTTAATGTTCAGATTACTATAGACTGTCCTGTTTTCACATATTGCTATTATAGCTTCATTATTTGCATATGTTTGAATTCTTGTTGATGCCTCCTTGACTTTGGGCCATAGAATTATGATATCATACAGTGGGAATGTTTTTTTATAATTATAAAATAATGTTAGAGCAGCACATGATGGGATTTTATTAATCATATGCACTAACCCCGCCACTAAAAGTTCGGTTAAGTTTTGTGTGGATGAAATGTTTGAAGATGGAGGAGGTCTCGATATGAGGAGAAGGAGGAGAGGCAAGAGATCAAGCTTGGGGATGCCCAAGGCACCCCAAGTAAATATTCAAGGAGACTCAAGCGTCTAAGCTTGGGGATGCCCCGGAAGGCATCCCATCTTTCTTCAACAAGTATCGGTATGTTTTCGGATTTGTTTCATTCACATTGTATGCGTAAACTCTTGGAGCATCGTGTGCTTTTTATTTTTCTTTTAATAAATGCACCATTCTGGTATGAGATAGTCCTTGGTTGATTTATAGAATGCTCTTTGCACTTCACTTATATCTTTTGAGTATGGCTTTATAGTATGCTTCATGTGCTTCACTTATATCATTTGAAGTTTGGATTGCCTATTTCTCTTCACATAGAAAACCACCATTTGTAGAACGCTCTATTGCTTCACTTATATTTGTTAGAGCACGGGCATATCTTTTGTAGAAAGAATTTAAACTCTCTTGCTTCACTTATATCCATTTAGAGAGTTGACAGGAATTGGTCATTCGCATGGTTAGTCATAAAATCCTACATAAAACTTGTAGATCGCTGAATATGATATGTTTGATTCCTTGCAATAGTTTTGCGATATAAAGATGGTGATATTAGAGTCATGCTAGTGGGTAGTTGTGGATTGTATAAATACTTGTGTTGAGGTTTGTGATTCCCGAAGCATGCACGTAAGGTGAACCGTTATGTGATGAAGTCGGAGCATGATTTATTTTTTGATTGTCATCCTTTGTGTGGATATCGGGATTGCACGATGGTTAACTCCTACCAACCCTTCCCCTAGGAGCATGCGTGTAGTACTTTGTTTCAATGGCTAATAAATTTTTGCAATAAGTATGTGAGTTCTTTATGACTAATGTTGAGTCCATGGATTATACACACTCTCACCCTTCCACCATTGCTAGCCTCTCTTGTACCGTGCAACTTTCGCCGGTACCATACACCCACCATATACCTTCCTCAGAACAGTCACCATATCTACCTATCATGGCATTTCCATAGCCATTTCGAGATATATTGCCATGTAACTCCACCGTTCTGTTTATTATGACACGCACTATCATTGTCATATTGCCTTGCATGATTGTAAGATAGCTACCATGATGTTTCCATGGCTTGTCCATTTTTTGATGTCATTGCTACGCTAGATCATTGCACATCCCGGTACACCGCCGGAGGCATTCACATAGAGTCATATTTTGTTCTAGCTTCGAGTTGTAATCTTTGAGTTGTAAGTAAATAAAAGTGTGATGATCTTCATTATTAGAGCATTGTCCCGTGTGAGAAAAAAAGAGAAAGGCCAAAAAAAAGAGATGGCCCAAAAAAAAGGAGGGGGGCTAAAAACTAATAAAAGTAAATAAAACAAAAGCCCCTCCAAAAAATGAGAGAAAATAAGAGAAGGGACAATGTTACTATCCTTTTACCACACTTGTGCTTCATCATAGCACCATGTTCTTCATGATAGAGAGTCTCATATGTTGTCACTTCCATATACTAGTGGGAATTTTCATTATAGAACTTAGCTTGTATTCCAATGACGGGCTTCCTCAAATGCCCTAGGTCTTCATGAGCAAGCAAGTTGATGCACACCCACTAGTTTTCTTTTTGAGCTTTCATACACTTATAGCTCTAGTGCATCCGTTACATGGCAATCCCTACTCACTCACATTGATATCGATTAATGGACATCTACATAGTCCATTGATTTGCCTAGTTGATGTGATACTTTCTCCCTCCTTTTGTCTATCACCACCTTCTATTCCACCCATAGTGTTATGTCCATGGCTCATGCTCATGTATTGTGTGAAAGTTGAAAAAGTTTGAGAATACAAAAGTATGAAACAATTGCTTGGCTAAAACCGGGGTTGTCAATGATTTAAATACTTTGTGTGGTTAAGATGGAGCATAGCCAGACCATATGATTTTGTAGGGATAACTTTCTTTGGCCATGTTATTTTGAAAATACATGATTGCTTTATTAGTATGCTTGAAGTACTATTGCCTTAATGTCAAATGATAGACTATTGCTTTGAATCAGTCGTGTCTTAATATTCATGCCATGATTAGATTACATGATGAAGATTATGCTAGGTAGCATTCCACATAAAAAAATATCTTTTTTATTATTTACCTACTCGAGGACGAGCAGGAATTAAGCTTGGGGATGCTGATACGTCTCCGTCGTATCTATAATTTTTGATTGTTCCATGCCAATTTTCTTCAACTTTCATATACTTCTGGCAACTTTTATACTATTTTTGGGACTAACATATTGATGTAGTGCCCAGTGCCAGTTCCTATTTGTTGCACATTTTTTGTTTCGCAGAATATCCATATCAAACGGAGTCCAAACGGGATAAAAACGGAAGAAGATTTTTTTTAGAATATATGTGAATTTTGCGAAGCGGAACCAACGTGAGAAGATGCCCGAGTGGCCCACGAGGGTGGGGGGCGCACCTGGGGGGCAGGCGTGCCCTGGGCCCTCGTGGCCACTCCGTGAGGCGGTTGATGCATTCTTTCGCCGCAAGAAAGCTAATATCCGGATAAAAAGCGTATCCGAAATTCAGCCCAATCGGAGTTACGAATCTCCGGGAATATAAGAAACGGTGAAGGGCCAACATCTGGGAACGCAGAAACAGAGAGAGACAGAGAGACATAGCCAATCTCGGAGGGGCTCTGGCCCCTCCCATGACATGGAGACCATGTACCAAAGGGGAAACCCTTCTCCCATCTAGGGAGAAGGTCGAGGAAGAAGAAGAAGGAGGGGGGCTCTCTTCCCATCGCTTCCGGTGGTACCGGAGTGCCACCGAGGCCATCATCGTCACCGCAATCTACACCAACAACTTCACCGCCGTCATCACCAACTCTTCCCCCCTCTATGCAGTGGTGTAACCCCTCTTGTACCCGCTGTAATCTCTACTTAAACATGGTGCTCAACACTATATATTATTTCCCAATGATGTATGGCTATCCTATGATGTTTGAGTAGATCCGTTTTGTCCTATGGGTTAATTGATGATTGTGATTGGTTTGAGTTGCATGTTTTATTGTTGGTGCTATCCTATGGTGCTCTTCGTGTCGCGCATGCGTGAGGGATCCTTGATGTAGGGTTTGCAATATGTTCATGATTTGCTTATGGTGGGTGGCGTGAGTGACAGAAGCACATACCCGAGTAAGTAGGTTGTTTGCGTATGGGAATAAAGAGGACTTGATACTCTATGCTATGGTTGGGTTTTACCTTAATGATCTTTAGTAGTTGCGGATGCTTGCTAGAGTTCCAATCATAAGTGCATATGATCCAAGAAGATAAAGTATGTTAGCTTATGCCTCTCCCTCAAATAAAATTGCAATAGTGATTACCGGTCTAGTTGTCAATTGCCTAGGGACAAATAACTTTCTTGTGACAAAAAGCTCTCTACTAAAACTAATTTAGTTGTGTCTTTATCTTAACAGCCCCTACTTTTTATTTATGCGCACTTTATTATCTTGCAAACCTATCCCACAAAAACTACAAAGTACTTCTAGTTTCATACTTGTTCTAGTAAAGTAAATGTCTAGCGTGCATAAAGTTGTATCGGTGGTCGATAGAACTTGAGGGAATATTTGTTCTACCTTTAGCTCCTCATTGGGTTCGACACTCTTACTTATCGAAAGAGGCTACAACTGATCCCCTACACTTGTGGGTTATCAGGGCTGAACCTGATAGCTGTCTTTGGACGATGAGTCCGAACTAACAGGAGGAGTTGGCTTCTTCCTGGGCATGGCCGTTCCTGCGTCAGCAGCGGCCGCTCTTTTCCTCCCCTTGGCCAATATGGGGGAGTCTTCTTCTTCCTCCTCCTCCTCTTCTTCTTCGGGAGAGAGTTGGGAGCCCGTTTCCTCGGACCTTATGTCCGCAGGGCCGGCAGGCGGGGGTCGCTCTTGACCTCTTTGCCCTTATTCTTGGCCTTCTTCTCTGGCGCCTTGTACGGTGACGGCATCAACATCACCATCACCCGAGGCATTTCTGGGTCTTCTGGTTGGGGAGCTGGACAGTTGATCTGCTCCGCCTTTTTCATCCATGCCTGGATTGAACGCAAAAACTCCAACTCATGTTATAATTAAAGCAGGGAAGGAATATATATTCGGCAGAAATCTCAATAACCTTTCTGGGCCGACTGCGAGCACAATATTGAAGCTCCTGTCCTCAGTCTCTGACGGTCACCCTTTCTGGGCCTTGAAGAGGTGCTTCCAGATGTCTTCGTGCGTAGAGCCGAAGAGGTACTTCAAGGGCCGGGACCCTTCCGGATTGAACTCCCAAAGATAGGAGTCCCGGTGTTGGCAGGGGAGGACGAGACGGGCAAGCATTACTTGGACCACGTTGGTGAGTTGGGTGCCCTTGGAAATCATGTCAGAGATGCGTTTCTGGAGGGCTAGCACCTCCGCCTGAGACCCCCCCAATTCAGACCCTTATCGATCCAGGAGGTTAGCCTCTCTGGGGGTCCAGATCTGAATGCAGGAGCTGCCGCCCACTTGGTATCGTGGGGCTCAGTGATGTAAAACCACTCCTGCTGCGAAATTTTGTTCGTCTCCACGAACACTTCCTTTGGCTAGGTGGCGTTGGGGAGTTTGCTTATCATAGCACCTCCGCACTCAGCGTGCTGTCCGTCGACCACCTTCGGCTTCAAATTGACGGTTTTCAGCCAAAGGCTGAAGTGTGTGGGGACTCAGAGGAATGCTTCACATACCACTATGAAAGCGGATATGTGAATAATTGAATTCGGGGCTAGATCATGGAAATCTAACCCGTAGAAAAATAGAAGACCCCGTACAATGGGGTGGAGAGGAAATCCCAGCCCCCGAATGAAGTGCGAGAGGAATAAAACCCTCTCACCCGCCTTAGAGACGGGGGTCACTTGGTCCCTCTCGGGGACTCGATGCGCCACATCGTCGGCGAGATAGCCCATGCTTCAGAGGCTCTTCACGGTCTTCTCTGTGATCGAGGATGCCTCCCACTTGCCATTGGAGCCGGAGCCAACAATTGCTGGAGACGGCGGCGGTGGTGGAGTTGAGGATTGAGGGCGCAAGAGATGTGGGCGTTGGGGGCTGAGGAGATTGGAGATCTAGGGCTCGAGGAGAGCGTGGGGATAAAGGGTAAAACTTTGGGTCTTTTTATAAGCAGTGAATGCGAAACGCCCCCCACTCCAGCCGTAAACCTCTCGAGTTCCCAACAAGGTCGTGCGTAAGGTGCGGTTAAGATGCTCACATCACATTGATAAGGATCCCGTAATATGTGGGCACGATCTCTCTTTTTACAAGACGTGCCAATGAGGCTATACCTTGAAACGCGAAACCAGGGGAAAGAAAATGGTTCGATATATGGACGTGACGCTTCACTGAAAGGTTGTTAGTAAAAGACATAGTATCCGGTTTTTGATACCTTGCCTTTGAGGCTAAGGGTTGTACTAACCATGCAGAGACGGACACATTACCTTTTGTAGGGAATAGTTCTTCAATATGTTCGGAAGGAGGAGCCCGCCTTGCAATGCCGAATATAGTGTGTCAGCCGAACTCGTCGTCATCAAATACTGGTTCATGGGTTACTGAGGGAGTCCTGGATTAAGGGGTCCTTAGGTGACCAGATCATCCATTATGGGCCGGACTGGTGGGCCGTGAAGATTATCGATGAAAACTATCTCCCATAACCGGATAGGACTCCCATGTGTAAAATAGCAAGTTTAGAGTCCGGGTGTAATACTTTCCTTCCTCTGCAAGGTGATCATGTACAAACCCTAGGTCCCTCCGGTGCATATATAAACCAGAGGGTTTAGTCAGACTAGACGACAACAGAGTCATAACAATCACATAGGCTATACTTTTAGGGTCTAGCCATTACGATCTCGAGGTAGATCAACTCTTGTAACCCATATTCATCAAGATCAATCAAGCAGGAAGTAGGGTATTACCTCGATTGATAGGGCCTGAACCTGGGTAAACATCGTGTCCCCTATCTCCTGTTACCATCGATTCTCAGACACATAGTTTAGGACCCCCTACCCGAGATCTGCCGGTTTTGACACCGACACCATAACCTTTGCCTTCATTTGTCCTAGGTTCCTGAACAACATAGAAAATGTCTGATAGTCTGGTTTCATAACCATGCATATCTTGACGATATCGAACAATGTCTCTCGTTGTTTCACAAAGCGTCTCTGTTAGGGAATGGACTTGTGTCTGGAGCGCAGATATAACATTGTTTTGAGCTTGCATATCTTGATCATGAGACAGCTTGGATGAGATTGCCTTAAAAACCAATCCAGTATTACACAGGAACGTGCTTTTGGCACTGTTAGTGGACAGGTACTGACCCACTACAGCAAGAGGTGACATTGCGGTTATATTTGCCTCGTCACCTTCAGAAGGTGTCGGCTCCACCATTTTTTCCATAGCTTGTGGAAAAGTTGATTTTTACATTAGTAGTACCAGAACAGAAGAAATTAAGGAGGCAACAAAACCAAACAAAATAGCTTTGGTCTATATACAAAACTTATTCTGGTGAATCCGTGTAAAATATTAGTTGTATTTTACTGCAAAGTACATAATAAAACCAGGTTCCAAACATATGACCATGTACCATGGCTAATGTATTGTCTATTTCTTCACATTGTATTGACAGCGAAGGATAAAGAGACAAAGTTTATAATACGGTAAGCATAGTATGACATCATTCATATCACAAAACAACTGAGAATAGACAAACAAGCAATTGTAACATTGTATGGGCAAGTCCAGCACGGAACTAGATTACAGATCAAGATCAAAGGAACACCACTCCTCTCTTTTAACCCTGGTAAAGTGCAATGATACACTAAGACAATTGTGTATAAAATTGAAAAGAGTAATAGACATTGGCTACAAACCTTGCAGTTCAATGCGCGAATCAGAGTAAGTAGTAGTTAAAAGGCATGAGGATTAAGGACTTACAACAGCGGCTTTGACTAGTGTAGTCATGCCCTTCGTCTTGCTGGTGTGACAGTCCTTGAAGATTTCCACAGCATTTGGTTCATGTACTTTTTGGTCCTTACGGGCTTTCCTCTGCATTTGGAACAAGTCAATATAGATATGATAATATGGCACAACGAAAAGAGTGAAACATCAGCTAATTACAAGAGCCTCGCAGTGTGCAATATAGCTACGAGATCCTGTTATCTGTTGGAACTTCACTTTCGTACGGTTGGCCTTGTACTTTGAACAGTTCACCTACAAGAAGATAGATTTGTGAGACACATGCGTAAATAGGAGTTCAACATGTGATTTGATCACATACATATAACATACTTGATACTTTGGATCAGACCAGCGTTTAACGAGGCCTCTCCAGTCTTCATCTGATGTATATTTCCACTGGAGATGTTTGGGCAAGTTCACTATTATCCTTGCCTTCAAAGTTTGTTTTCCTCAAGTTATACCGATATTGTCGCAGAGCAGACTTGAAAACATGGGTGCAAGCTTGTTTGGTTGCATCATCTTGGCTATCCAACTTGAACCCCATCTGTTGAACATTATGGGAGTCTCATTATCAGCAACCTAGAAAGTATGAGACAAAGCAAGACGATCTTACTAGTTTCCATACATAACCATACTTACAGATAAATGGTCGAGGAAGGTGTTGAACTGGGTTTTGTCTTTGTCATTCCTGTACTGAATCCATGTTGGGAGGATACATGCATGACACCTAACAGCAACCGCTGCCTCTGATACTAACTTGGCTGACTCTGTAGCATCATGTGGCCTTTTTAAACCTGCCTCAAAACGGATCTCCATTCTTCCTCCTCTAGATTTACTTAACCTATCGAGCATTATCCCTGATGTTTGTTTCTTCTTGCGCCTAGGTACTAGTCCAACAATGAACATAGAAAGTGTTAGTGTACATCAAACTGTGAGTCTACATATAAAGAAGCATGCAACTGTAACTTGACTCCAGCAACTACCTTCTAGCTGTTGAAGCTCACAAGGTTCATCTGATCTTGCCAACTCGTCTTGTGTCAAGAGTGCTTTGGAAGTAGTGTCAGGTGGCAATGGAGCTTGGGAAGTTGTCCCTAGCAGAGTTATCGAACGAGTAACTCGTGGAGCTGGTGGTACTGTGGAAGGTGTTGCAACAACTAGGGCTGTCTCTGCTTGTTTGGTGCAAGCTATTAGTTTCCGTTTGGCTTGTTTTGCGGCTCGTGTAGCAAGGGATACCGCGTTTGTACAATTTTCCGCTGGACTTTGACCTTCTATTGCACCATCAGTACCAGCAGAATCAGCATAATTGTTCCGCTTCCGTTTCCATGTGCCCTTAGTACTAACACCATCCCCTGTCTTTTTGTGTTCCTTCCTCTTTCTCTGTGCCATGTTAAGTCAAGCCGACAAGAAAAAGGAATAAAAATTTAGTTCTTCAGAACAAATGATGTATGATACAAACGAACTAAACTTTGATGTTAGAAAACCACATGATAGGTGGATGTAATATGTACGGAAAATCGGACGGCGTGAGATAATCAGAACTATTATGTGTAATATCCACTTCCTTGCTAATTTCCTTCTGCTTTATTGATTTTGCATTGTCAAGTAAAACCGACAAGAAAAAGCAATAAAATTCACTCTTCAGAACTCATTCATGCATGATACTGACAATCACTACCTTCATGTAAGGCAAACACATGATACGAGGATGGAATATGTAGGAAAAACAAGACATCATGGCATATTCACAACTATTTAAGCATAAGCAATTTAATGAACTTACAAGCAATATAAGTGAGACACCGTATGCAACATGCAAGACAATACCACACTGCCAAGCTAGAGAAAGCACCTGGGATGCCGGTTTCGCCGGAAGACCGCCATCAATCCGTGCCTTAATTTTTTTTCATTCCTATTTCTTAATTGTATTACCTTATCAAGTCAAACCCACAAGAAAAATGAATCAAAATTTGCTTTTCAGAACTCATTGATGCATGATGCTGACGAGCACTACTTTATTGTAAGGCGACCATATGATAGTACGATTGAATGTGTAAGAAAAAAAGACAACATTGCATATTCACAGCTATGATGTGTAAACTAAGTAGAAGGCATTTCAATAAATTAGAAGCAGTGAAAGCTAGACACCATATGAAAGATGCAATGGATATCACTCTACCAAGTTAAAACTGTCTCGTCATAAGTGCCATTTCAACAAATTAGAAGTTGTACAAGCTAGAAAAGAATGCGAGATGTAACCTATATCACACTCCCAAGTCAAACGTGTCTTGTGATATGTGATTGTTGCAGGTTACACAACAGTAGTACTTTGATGTAAGAACATGGTGTGATAGACAGATATTGTATGTTCTAGAAACAGGAACACGTATCTTATTCACAAGTATAATGTCTAAAGTAAGGAGATGGAATTCAACAAAATTAGAAGCAATACAAGCTAGACATCATACATAACATGCAACCACATATAACAGTGCCAAGTTAGAGGGAGCACCTGTGATGGTGCACTATGGGAGACGTGCTCATCATCAACACAACTATGTTGAGTGTCTATGCATGTGTTGTGTTGCAAATCTTCTTGGGGGGGGAGTAGAATCTGTAGAGGGCCTCTTTTTGGAAGGAGCACCTTTCTCCACTGCCTTGCTAATTTCCTTCCGCTTTATTGGTTTTAAATTGTCAAGTAAAACCGACAAGAAAAAGCAATAAAATTCACTCTTCAGAACTCATTCGTGCAAGATACTGACAATCACTACTTTGATGTAACGCAAACACATGATACCAGGATGGAATATGTACAAAAACAGGACGACGTGGCATATTCACAACTATTTGTGCAAACTAAGCAAAAGCCATTTCAACAAATAAGAAGCAATGCATGCTAGACACCACATGAAAGATGCAACCAATATGACTCTGCCAAGTTAAAAGCGTTCCATCATAAATGGCGTTTCAACAAATTAGAAGCAACACATGCTATAAATCATATGAAAGATGCAACTAATATCACACTACATATTGATTGATGTGGGATACAAAAAAACGATAGTTTTATGTAAGGAAATGCTTAATAGACAGATGTACTATGTACTAAAAACAGGAAGGCATGTTACATTAACAGGTATAATGTATAAACTAAGCAGAATAGCTCATGCAATTTAACCATATTGGAAGAATTACAATCTAGACACCATATGCAACATGCAACACGCTGCCAAGTTAGAGCAAGCACCTGCGATGCTGGTGTAGGGGACATGCGGTCATCAACTACAGAGGTACGTTCACTATCTTCATCTAGCCTTGCTGTTTCTTGAGAATCATGTGGGGAGACTGACACCACATTCTTTACATGAGCATATTTTCCCACAGTAACCAACTAGCGTGACTGTCTCATCCTAAGTGATTGATGAGGGATACACAAGAACATTAGTTTGATGTAAGAACATGGTTAATAAACAGATGTACTAGTATGTACCAAAAACAGGAAGACATGTCATATTCAAAGGTATAATGTGTAAGCTAAGCATATGCATTTTAACCAAATAGGAAGCAATACAAGCTAGACGTCTGGCTGGAGTGGTGAGCATGATCATCGAGGGCCTGAGAGCCTGGTGGGAGGCGGGCTGCTTCGCCACCATCGTGGCTTTTTAGTTGGCTTCCAGGTGATGCATGTCTGTGTTGGGCCTGTCACTGGCTCGGCCAGTGCCCTAACTAGCTATTTGTCTTATGGTGCTCCCGGGATGGTGGTTCATGTAAAAAATATCTTTCCTTCTCTTAATCAAGACCGAATTCAGCCTTTCGAATACAAACTAGACACCATATGCAACATGCAACCACATATGACACAGCAAAGTTAAAGCAAGCACCTGGGATGGTGGTTCATGGCGGGCGAGGTCATCAACTCCAGAGCAACGTTTACCGTCTCCATCTGCTGGCACTGCACCCTTTATAACGTTGAGACGTGTCTTGCCTGCTCGCGAAGAAAACATGAGCGACTTTTCTCTTTTATGTCGTGCTTCTGTCAAGGCTGAGTTTGAAATACCCATGCATAAAAACACAATAGTAAGAGTATGGGTGAAGTGTGTGCAGAACTAGTGCACTGGAAAAGTAGCAGATAGCAGGTGGCTGAAATATAGATGACAGGAAACATATGGTAGTTCTACACCATTGCATGGAAAACAAAATTAGATTCTACTCCAGGTATGGCTGCGAAATGCAGGTACTCCTCCAGCACACCACCACATGTTGTCCTATCAAAATAACAGGCGACTGAAAATAAATAGGTCAGTTGATTTTTTTATGAACCGTCCGATCTATAAAGAATGGGGAGATGGCCTTCGTCTACCTCCTGCCAGTTACTGTTGACGATCTTTCTCGAACCACCAGCGACCACCGGCCCAGACCCCTCCCTCCGCCGCCCCAGCCTCCCCTCGACCTCACACCACCGTCGTGCTTGGCAGCGCCCCCCGGCCATCCCTTTAATCCCGCCCGACCTCCAGATCTGGCGCCAGGAGCTCCTAGGACCCACACAACCCTAAGATAAACACCGAGGCGATGCTTCCCCGGTGTAATAGGCGGACTAGCGCCTGTTACGCCGGGGAATGCTTCCTTTAATTGGGAATCAATTGACCAGAAATTGAAATCCAAGGGGGCGACGGACCTCTAGCTAAGGTGAAATAGTATATGAGGAGAAACCTTGTGCACCGCGAGTTACTTGGGACATCTACTGTCAGGAAGAAGTTGTCAACAAGTGTCTTCTGTGGGATGAATACCGTGCAAGCAGACACGCAAGATGTTCACGAATAAGGGAAGAGGAGTTCCATTTCCGATTGCCAGTGTTGTGTCCTCCAGATGTCGTGGCGATTTCTTTTTTTTACCGGGGAACCGATGTTTTGGAGGAGGGTGGAGCCTTGGATGAACCCATGGAAAAATTGTTGACTATGTTGTGGTGGCCATCTATCGGTAGAGGGGAAGCAGATCCGAGGTGGCGAAGGACGGTGTAGCGGGAACAACTCCGGTACGATGGACGGTGGCGAAGCTGGAGCGACAACGATGAGGCGCAGGAAAGCGTGGTTGAACTAGCTCGGGTACGACACACGTCGGCATCCTGGAGGCAGCTCGGCCTCGGCTTCAACTACTACCCGTGGAGGGTGTTGCGGTTGCGGTTGCGGTGAACGATGATGTCAGGGTATCGGCTCTGGCATGATTGAGGAGGGCGGCGGTTGATCGGTGGGATGGGGTGGTGGATGGAGGACGCCGGGGTTTCGCAGCTGGTGGAAAGGTAGTTTTGGCGCCCACGGAGTACAAATGGGGAATCAGATGGGGGGGAGCTAAGGGGGGATGATGTTTTGGTCTAGGACGCGCTTGTTTTTGTTTTTTGTTTTTTTGAACCGATGGGACGCGCTTGTTTGAAATTTGGGGAAAGTACAAACTTTGCCCCCTCTTAAATTTTGGACCTACCGCGGGTCGGCGGTAGTGAGGGAGTCCTGGATTAAGGGGTCCTCAGGTGACTGGATCGTTCATTATGGGCCGGACTGGTGGGCCGTGAAGATTATCGATGAAGAATATCTCCCATATCCAGATAGGACTCCCCATGTGTAAAATAGCAAGTTTAGAGTCTAGGTGTAATACTTTCCTTCCTCTGCAAGCTGCTTGTGTACAAACCCTAGGTCCCTCCGGTGCATATATAAACTAGAGGGTTAGTCCGTATAGACGAGAGCAGAATCATAGCAATCACATAGGCTAGACTTTTAGGGTTTAGCCATTACGATCTCGAGGTAGATCAACTCTTGTAACCTATATTCATCAAGATGAATCAAGCAGGAAGTAGGGTATTACCTCAATCGAGAGGGCCTGAACCTGGGTAAAACATTGTGTCCCCAGTATCCTGTTACCATCGATCCTCAGACGCATAGTTCGGGACCCCCTACCCGAGATCTGCCAGTTTTGACACCGACATTGGTGCTTTCATTGAGAGTTCCACTGTGTCATGGGCGGAAGGATCAATGGCTTGCATTGTCATTAGCGACGATGCCACAGCCGAGGCAGTTTTTCTCCCCAGCCAGCTCTTCGTGTTCGGCGGCTTCATGCTTCATGCCAACACTGAAGGCCACTTTGAGCAGGTTGACAGCTATGCCCCTGGTCACCAGATCAGGTTTGGAAGCTTAAACTACGTTGCTGACGTCCGCGGAGATTTGATCTTCAACGGATTCACACCCATGGCAGCTGCTCCCTGCCACCATGGTGAACACAACTTAGGTCTGTCATCAGACCCCGTATAGGGAGTAACTCTTACAATAGTTCTAGCCTTAGATCCGAAGCAGATCACTTCATCTGAGGACGGGAAGATTAACCCCGCCACAGAGATCGCAGACTCAGCGGTGCTTGAGCCGCACACATGCCTGACCTTTAGCAGGACTTCCCTCATCGGATCTCTGGACTCATCTCAGTCTTTAAGTTCCAAATATTCAGGATCTACATCTTGTGGGATCGATCGAGTGCCTGTTGCCGAACTCAGCCCTGCAGATATCCGAACACATGTCCGACACTCGCAGTTAGACGAAGTGTCGGGGTTTTGGTGCGACATATGCCAAGGGATGGCTTATCATGCATGGGGACAAGAGTATGTCGCCGATCCCTGGAAGCGGGATAAGGCGGTACTTAGGACGCCTACGAATCTTACCCAGGTTCGGGGCTCTCCGGGGAGATAACACCCCTAGTCCTGCTCTACGGGGACTCCGCGTCATGAATAATGTCAATATGGTAGCTATAAGGTTGCTCCTTGAGCTGTGTCGTCTAGAGGAGGAAGAAGGGCAAGGCTAGCTCTCTACCTTCGCTCTAGGGAACGGGAATGGTCGCTAGGGTTTCTCCCTCTCGATTTCTCTCTTTCTCTCTGTGTCTCTTAGAGTCCAACCCCTCCACATGGAGGACCCTGGGGGGTTTATATAGGCCTACCCCCAGGGTACAATGGTAATCTGGGTAGAGTGGCCTCCGGCCGTCAGCGTCTTTGGGTGTCGGCTTCTCCGCCTGTGTGCTGGGGCCCGCCGTCTGTGGGCCCTCGTGATTGCCTTTTACTGTGAGCATCCTTCTGCTGTCGGCAGCATCGTCAGGAGGGGAATGGCTACGGTGCTGCCGCCTCCTGTCGTACACTGCCATCACGTCCTGTCTTGTCATCTTGATGGGGTCCAGACTCCTAGGGCATGGTTAGCCGCCTGCTACCAGGCGGCCCGTCCCACAGGCCGCCTGCTAAAGGTCGCTTGCTTCTGGGTGACTCACTGGCTGGTGGGGCCTGCCGCCTGCTGCTCCGCCGCCTGTGGGTGGTGGGATCATGGCTTCCTCTGACCAGGGCTAGGTCATCGGTAACATGGCTACAGTGATACGCCGCTTAAGGAGTGTCTGTGAGGTACACTCTCACTGTAGCCACGCCCTTATAGATTCTCTAAGGACAGGTTCAACTGCAGCCATGCCTTAGTCTCATCGTGGTTCCCCAGCACACGTCCTGATGGGGGGGCACGGGGCCATCTTCTGGACGCTGGTCGTTAGGCTGCCACCTGCTGGCAGCCGGCTCCTGGGCGTTGCGGCCTTAGGAGGCGGCCCGATGCGCAGGCGGCCGGAGGATGACAGGCGGCCCCTATTTGTCTTGAAACGCCATGGGTGGTCGATGAAGACACCCATGGTCAATATCTCCGACACGAAATGTTGGACTTACTAAAATCACTCTCCCTAGTGGAGGATTCCCAGCCGCATTATGCCCAGTTTGAACTGGGGGCTGAGGACAGGGAATTTCGCTTGCCACCCACCACCCACTTGGTAGCCATAGCCGAGGACTTAATCGACCTATTAGATTACGCTTTCGAAGACATCGATGGGATGGGCCACGATGCAAAGCCGATCTAAATACAAACCCGCCCGCAACCGGGCGATGGACGGCTACTTCTACATACGATATATACATGGTGGACACACCCAACGAAGAGGAGGGCGATGGCGATACCAATCCAGAATAGGACAAGCCCGTCGATGAACCTCCCAAACGCCGGCGTCAGAAGCGTCGATCTCGACCCCATAAAGGGAAGGAGAGCAACACTATCACTGAAGACGATGACGATCCGGAACAAGCCGACGACCCGACAAAACCAGCGATAGAGCAGGACGAGCGGGAAGATGGTGAACACAGTCCAAAGGAACCGCTGGACGATCACAGCGACACGGATGACAGTAGTTATCAGCATGTCTCCGAAGAGGACATCAGTTTGGGAGACGAAGAATAAATCGTCCTAGAAGAACCGCTCGAACAAAAGCGTTTCCAACAACAGCTCATTGCCACTGCAAGGAGCCTGAAGAAGCAGCAGCAACGGCTTAGAGCCGAACAGGATATGCTCAATGACAGATGGAACGATGTGCTAGATGCCAAGGAACGATATGCTAGATGCCGAGGAGCGATACACCTCTAAAGGCCAGACAAGATCTACCCTAAGCGCAAACTGCTACCCCAATTCGACGACGAGGCCCCAACGCCAATTCCGCCGAAGTATGATCTGTCCAATCAACCAGACCGACCACCCCGTGGACGGGACAAAGTGGCCAGCAATGCCGTACACAAGCCTGCACCACCTCACCGTAAAGGCAAGGATACATCGGCTCATGCCCATAAGTACGACCTACGCCACGACCTGAATAAAAAGGCTGGCCAGACTAGATCAATCTATGGATCAAGGGAACGTACACACACACGGGGCAGTGGCTATCAAGCCAACCAGACCGGTCACATTCCTGTCCGGAGTCAACACCGAACACCAATATCGTTTGGACTACGCCACGAAATTGCAAAATACAAGGGTGCCTCACACCCTCTGTGCTTCACCGATGAGGTGATGGATCATGAATTTCCAGAAGGGTTTAGAACCATAAACATTGAGGCATACCATGGAACAACAGATCCAGCTGTATGGATAGAATACTTTATTCTTCACATGCACATGGCTCGGGGAGATGATCTCCATGCCATTAAATACTTACCTCTCAATTTGAAAGGGCCAGCTCGGCACTGGTTAAACAGCCTCCCAGAGAACTCTATCAGAAGCTGGGAAGAACTTGAGGATGCTTTTTGGGCCAACTTTTAGGGGACTTATGTCCGCCCCCCGGATGCTGATGATTTAAGTCATATAATCCAGCAACCCGGGGAGTCAGCCCGTAAGCTTTGGAATCAGTTCTTAACTAAAAAGAACCAAATTATAGACTGTCCGGACGCCGAAGCCTTAGCAACATTCAAACACAGTGTCCAGGACGAATGGCTGGTTAGACACCTCGGCCAAGAGAAGCCGAGAACAATGGCATCCCTAATCACACTCATGAACCGCTTTTGCGCGGGTGAGGACAGCTAGCTGGCTCGTAGAAGCAACAGTACCAGAGACCCTGGTACGTCTGAAGTAAGGGATGGCAATGGCAAGCCACGACACAATAAAAATAAGTGCCGAAAAACAATGGAAACACATAGGATACAACGGTGAATGCCGGATTCAATGGCTCCAGGCTCGGTCAATGGAAGAAGCCATTTAAAGGCAACAGGGATAGTCCATCCAGCTTAGACAAGATACTAGACAGGTCCTGCTAGATCCATGGCACCCCATGATACTAGACACGTCCTGCCAGATCCATGGCACCCCGAACTCGCCATTTTGTGCAGCTTGACCAGCTGCTTCATTTGGTCATTGAGGGGCACCCGATGGTTGGGCGCAAGGAACTATGACCAAAAAAGCTTCTCCGTGCTGTTCCCCTCCTGAGCTCGGAAGTATTGGGCGGCATCGGTGACGCTCCTCGGGAGATCCGCAAACACGCGTGGAGAACCCCACAATCGTGTCAGCCCAAGATACCTCTAACCTCCGAAGATGTTCTGCAAGAGAAAAACCTTACCAGCTGCTATTTGACGCGCTTGTTTTATCTCCTCCTGAGCACTGCGTGATTCAGTCCGCGCCTCCTTGGCAGCATTAACAGCCACAGTGAGTTTGGACGCTTGGTCCGAATTCGACTTCTCTATTGCGTTGCATTTCGAATTGCATCTTGTAGCTCGACCTCGACTTCGGTCACCCGAGCCTCGTGTTGTTCACGCAGGGCCTTCTCGGCCTCCAGGTCGACATCCGCTTTATCAGTGGCTGCCTTGCTTGCTCTGGCCTCTTCCTTGGCCGTCGCAAGCTCGCGCTTCAGAGCCTCGACTGCAGCTGCATCAGCTGTTTCACAAGAACATATAACACAAGTTAGCTCACATTCTCACATATAGTGTGATAGAAATTAGATTTCCTAAACCCGCATACCTTGTGTTTCATCAAAATGCTTGTTGATGCGGTCAAGATCTTTATCAGCTATTTTAAGCTTCCGATTTAACTCGGAAACTTCTGCGGCTTGGGCAGTCGCCGCGACTAAGGAACCCTGGGTAAAGCATAAAACATAGTTTAGCTCTATCACATGCTACAACATGGATGCTTCGTCTGATTCTGTTCAGAATCAAACAAGGCATCAGGGGCTACTACCTATATATATACCTAAAATAAAAAGTTATCTTTAAAGACATTACACCACATACCTCAAAGCCTGTCAGTAGTCTGTTGAAGGCTTCATTCAGTCCGCCTTTGACAGACTGAATTTTCTTCATAACCGCACTCATCAGAGTGCGGTGTTCTTCTACGATGGAAGCACTTTGCAGTGCTCCCTCCAGAGTGTTCGGCGCCTTCGGATTGATAGTACGCGCCGCAGGAGCAGTTGCTCCCTCCCCCATTACGAGGGGCTGGTCCCTTGATTCCGGAGCTGCACTGGACTCCGGAACATTGTTCGACGGGGCCCCGGATTGTTTGGGCCCCCCGGCTTCGGTCACCATGGGGATCGCTCCCCCCTGGTCGACCATGGCCGAGGGATTGACCTCGGCCGTCCTTTCGTCCGCCCCGCTCCCACCTGCTGGAACAGGGGAGTCTGTAGAGAGGATACCTCGGTATCCCCCATGATGGGTGATGAGCCCCGCGGAGGCGTATCGCTCTTCGTCTCTCCGGACGCTAGAGAATTCCCCGAAGACAGTGAAGCCACGGGGATGTCGTGTGGAGGGCTATATGAAGGTAAAATAAATATAAGATGCTAAAAAGGAAAAATATCTGAATATAAGCAGTTTAAATACTTACGATTCGTCCAGGGGCTTGATCCTAGGCTGAATACGATAGCTGTGTTCAGACGATGAGTCTGAACTAACAAGAAGACTTAGCTTCTTCCTGGGCACGGCCTTGCCTGCGTTAGCAGGGGCCGCTCTTTTTCTCCCCTTGGCCAGGATGGGGGAGTCTTCTTCTTCTTCCTCCTCCTCTTCTTTTTCGGGAGAGAGTTGGAAGCTCATTTCATCAGGGTGGGGGTCACTCTTGACCTCCTCGCCCTTCTTCTTGGCCTTCTTCTCTGGCGCCTTGTATGATGCTAGGATCAACATTGCCGTCACCCGAGGCGTCTCTGGGTCTTATGGTAGGGGAGCCAGACACTTGATCTGCTCTGCCTTTTTCGTCCAGGCCTGGATAGAATGCAAAAACTCTAACTCCTGTTATAATTAAGGCAGGGAGGGGATATATGTTTGGCAGAAATCTCAATTACCTCTGATGCGGGGAGCACAGTACTGAAGCCCCTGTCCTTAGTCTCCGCCGGCCACCCCTTCTGGGCCTTGAAGAGGTGCTTCCAGATGTATTCGTGCGTAGTGCCGAAAAGGTGCTTCAAGGGCCGGGACCCCTCCGGATTGAATTCCCACAGATGGGAGTCCTGGCTTTGGCAGGGAAGGATGAGATGAGAGAGCTTTACCTGAACCACATTGGTGAGTTGGGTGCCCTTGGATATCATGCCGGTGATACGGCTTTGGAGACCTAGTACCTCCGCCTAGGACACACAATTCGGACCCTTGTCAGAACAGGAGGTTAGCCTCTTCGGGGGTCCAGATCTGAATGCAGGAGCTGCCGCCCACTTGGTGTCGCGGGGCTCAGTGATATAAAACCACTCCTGCTGCCAAATTTTGTTCATCTCCATGAACACCCTCTTTGGCCAAGTGGCATTTGGGATTTTGATTATCATAGCACCTCCGTACTCAGCGTGCTGCCCCTAGACCACCTTCGGCTTCAAGTTGAAGGTTTTTAGCCAAAGGACAAAGTGTGGGGGGACTCGAAGGAATGATTCACATACCACTATCAAAGCGGATATGTGAAGAATAGAATTCGGGGCTAGATCATGGAAATCTAACCCATAGAAAAATAGAAGACCACGTACAAAGGGGTGGAGAGGAAATCCAAGCCCCCGAATGAAGTGCGAGAGGCATACAACCCTCTCACCCGCCTTAGGGACGAGGGTCGCTTGGTCCCTCTCGGGGACTCGATGTGCCACATCGTCGGTGAGATAGCCCGCGCTTCGGAGGCTCTTCACGGTCTTCTCTGTGATCGAAGATGCCTCCCACTTGCCTTTGGAGCCGGAGCCAGCAATTGCTGGAGACAGCGGCGGTGGTGGAGGAGTTGAGGATTGAGGGCGCAAGAGATGTGGGCGCTAGGGGATGAGGAGATTGGAGAGCTAGGGCTTGAGGAGAGCGTGGGGATAAAGGGTAAACCTTTGGGTCTTTTAATAAGCAGTGAATGCGAAACGCCTTCCACTCCAGCCGTAAACCTCACCGGTTCCCAATAAGGTCGTGCGTAAGGTGCGGTTAAGATGCTCACGTCACTTTGATACGGATCCCATAATAAGTGGGCACGATCTCTGTTTTGACAAGACGTGCCAATGAGGCTATACCTCGAAACACGAAACCAGGGCCAAGAAAACGGTTCGATATGTGTTAAAGGGATAGATGTGACGCTTCGCTGAACGGTTGTCTGTAAATACACAATATCCGTTTTTTGATACCTTGCCTTCGAGGCTAAGGGTTGTACTAACCATGCAGAGCCGGACACAGTACCTTTTGTAGGGAATATTTCTTCAGTATGTTCGGGAGGAGGAACCTGCCTTGCAATGCCGAAGACAGTGCATCAACCGAACTCGTCGTCATCGAAGACTGGTTCAGGGGCTACTGAGGGAGTCCTGGATTAAGGGGTCCTCAGGTGACCGAATCGTTCATTATGGGCCGGACCAGTGGGCCATGAAGATTATCGATGAAGACTATCTCCCGTATCCGAATAGGACTTCCCATGTGTAAAATAGCAAGTTAAGAGTCCAGGTGTAATACTTTCCTTCCTCTGCAAGGTAATCGTGTACAAACCCTAGTTCCCTTCGGCCCATATATAAACTGGAGGGTTTAGTGCGTAGAGACGAGAGCAGAATCATAACAATCACATAGGCTAGACTTTTAGGGTTTAGCCATTACGATCTCGAGGTAGATAAACTCTTGTAACCTATATTCATCAAGATCAATCAAGCAGGAAGTAGGGTATTACCTCGATCGTGAGGGCCTAAACCTGGGTAAAACATCGTGTCCCCGGTCTCCTGTTACCATCAATCCTTAGACGCATAGTTCAGGACCCCCTACCCAAGATCTCCCGGTTTTGACACCGACAGGTAGGACGGTAATCCGAGGTGTCCAAATAGTGGGTGGGAGCATTTTTCGGGTAAGTTCATGTGTGTTTAGGCGGCCTCGGTGTATGAATATTTTTTGGAGGCGGTTGTGCGGCGTCTAGATGAAGTTACAAACCTACCCCGGTTTGACCTTTGGATGTCAGACCAGTAGGTTTCACGGGTCGGATGTAGAAAAGTAATTTCCTTCAACCATACATTGGTCTCACGCGGTTTCGGGCGAGTAGAGGCTCTTTTGGCTCTTTGTTCGAAATTTTGAAACAGAAGCATTCACGTTTAGAGTACTCTTGAACTTTGAGGATTGACCTAAATAGACAACGTTAAATTTGACCTTGTATGTTTGAAAATCTCATTAAATTAGGCACTTCTTTTTAAATTTTGACACTTGAAAATCCTATAACTACGATTATTTTGGAATGGAGGAGGTAAATTTGAATCTATTTGGTACACGACTATATATGCTATTATGTACAAAAGCAAAGCAAAGATTGGTGGCCCTATATTTTAGGTATGGTTTACAAATGCCATGATCTCGAATTCAAATAACTGAATGGACTTCATGCTGAATTCTATTTTTCTAAACCACCTTAAGTTGAATTCAAATGTATGTTAGTTCATAGCTAGTTATTTGTAATGTTTATTGTGTAACTTGTGTATGTATACTGTGCTTTACACACACAACATGAACTATACTCACGTTTATATTCAAATTGCTAACACGATGCATTGTCTGGAGTTCAAAATATTGACTCTATGGATCAATTATGTCGAATAATAACATAGACATGCTCAAATTCGATAGAATATAGATGTCCGATGGATCAATGACCGTTCCTTATGCGAATTGCGAATATCGTGATCCCATCCTAATATTTGGATACAATTTATATTTTTAATCAATGTGTACATCCGTATTTTACATGTAGTTTCACTCTCCATAGGCCCCTCCTCAAACACACGATAACTTTCTCTCGCACACATACGCACACACGGTGTATATCCATCGGTGATCTCTCACACATGCTCACACACTCTCTCCCGAGGCGTCTTTCTCGCACACATGCTCTCGATATCACCCTCCCTCCCTCTCGCAACCATTTAGGACTATTTTCATTAACCTTTATCAGAAGCACTATTCCACTCACACGCATACACACACAATCCCCATCGACCCATTCTTTGTACATAGACATGCCTACGTGTATCCCGCACGCACATTATCTTTTGGTATGTCTCGCGTGCATTGTCTCCACCTATCTTCCTAATTGACGAATATTATTCCAGCAAGGCATTCTATAGGATACCCCTTAAAGTTAGGTTGGATGAATGCTAATATCAGAGACAAGGGGTTACCTTAGTCCGAGGACCTTGGGTTACAAATCCTAGCCAGCTTTGTTAGTGGACACAGAGTCCTTCACGACTCTGGTATATTTGTCTTGTACGATGAGTCCTCCATGGGTATCCCTGAATGCGTCACGCGCTGACCAATGTGGCGCAGGACGGAACTGACCCAAGGTCCTCACCTCGGCCCACCGGACCTCACGCGGTGACACACCACCTGCCCCTAGGTCTGGTTATCTTCACACACACACACACACACACACACACACACACACACACACACACACACACACGTACCAACATAGACA
>LR738709.1:311395008-311425388 GCA_902687465.1 Secale cereale | reverse complement strand
CAACATAGACACAACAACAACAACAATCTCCTCATGCCTCTATATACCCCCTTGCATGTACACAATCGAGGGCATCTCTCGCCGTGACATCCTATTTGTCTATTCTCTCTCTCTAGACCTCTCTCATTTCTCGTGCTATCTCTCCCACATCGCCCCCCTGTCGGCCCCTCTATCCATGCCTCTCTCGAATACATACACATACCCTCACTAGCTAGACCCTGCCAAACACGTCACATACACATTCACACATGTTACATCTTTACACGTACCCCATTGATCTAAAAAGTTCTCTCTTCATGTTTACTTTGCATAGAGCATTCCTTTTGAATAAAACCACACAATGTGTAGCCAAAAATAGTTTTAGAATCTGTACATATATACAACATTACAAAGTTATATGGAGTATGAAAATTAGTTTACATTGCATGGTGCACCCTTATTCCGCAATGTGAATTTGTATATTTTTATACTATATATAAAGTTAGTCATAATAAAGAGAAACGAAGAGCATCTCTCTCTCCATTGCACACACTCCCTCTACGCCCCTTTCACGTACGCACCCAAACTATCTCCAGGTCCTCTAAAACTACGCCCCAACACATTCACGCATGTTTCATATTTCTCTTGTGATATATAGAGTGATGATCATTGTATTTGAAGCGAAAGCACGATACGCACATTGGACTTCAGAATGCAGTCATTACGGTCAACATTAATGTTTTGTGGTTATTATACAGTCACGGGCTCACCGTATAGCTCTGTATTTGTTCAAGACACGACTAGTTGACCAGTTAAACACTCTACGTGGCACCTCTAGTGCTGCATCACATTATCTCACTACCATTGGGCCCACATGTCGGCGTGTATAAGAATGAAAACAAATGATAAAAAAATATTAGACGGTGGTTCGAAGTCATGACCGCGGGCACAGCGGACAACGTGGCATTGTACTAGTATGCTGAGCCTTCTATTTTTATTAAACATGAGCTGGTGTGGTGATTGTACACACACGCACGCATGCACATGAACTGGATGCACGCAACACAGCCACGCACGCACGCTACACTCATACGCACAAACGCACGCATACACACAAACTGCATGCATGAACCACTCACACATACACGGTACACACGCAGTCACACACACACGCTACACCCATACGCACAAACCCACGCATGACAGGTGGGACCCACAAGGAACATGGTCAGTTTAATGTGTCAATATAGTGCCATGCAGACTATTTGGCCGATCAACAGAGTGCAATCCGATGCTGAACGGTGAGCAAGTGACCGTATAATCACCGCAAAATGAGTATAGTGCCCGTAATGAGCGTATTCTGAAGTCAATTGATTGTATTACGCTTTTGGCTAGAAATAGACTGACCCACTCCGCTAGTGTATTTATCTCTTCTCTCGCTCTCTCTGTGGAGCCGAGTAGGCCAACGTGCCAGTGCCTAAATTGGCTAGTACTATCATATAACGTGTGGGAAAAATCCCGCCCTTGCCTGTTTGTATCGATGGATCGGGTTTGCATCTATGGATCGTGCGAAACAACAAAACTAGAGTAGCACTACAGTACAAGTAACAATTCACTGGGCCGCTGTGTCGTGTACTCCTCTGTCGCAAGAGTGGAGCGCTTGCTTTCATAAATATTCTAGTCCCTTTCGCCGACATGTGGGACATCAAGAAACCGGGTCCACGTGCCATACCAAATTCACAATGCAGAGCAGCAGGGGTGAAGCACCCCGGTCATGGAGTCGGCATAGTAATGAGCAATGAGGCCTCAAATCACAAAGCTGCACCTTTCCTGCATTTAAGTTGGAGGGACAAAGTGATGCTAAAAAAAGAAGTTGGAGGGATGAAGCAACCATCATTTCACTCGTTGCTGAATCCGCTTCTCCATCTTCTTCTTTAAGTTAACCACGTGTTGCTTTTGTCGTTGTTCTGCCACAGCTCCTCATAGTGGGGAGTATCATATACTAGTATCGTGCGCATAATACAAGTGTATGATACTACTACTTCATAGTAGTACTACTTCATAGTAGTACATGCTAGTAGTATCATAGAGTACTTCAACTTCCTCTATAGTGCATAGTATATTTATTGCCATGCATGACACAAAGTAGTACTATAACATTTAACATGATATAGTCTCTAGCTATGTTACTCTAACCCCCTCTCTCTTCTTTAATTCTCTGCCACATCAGCATGTTTTCTATTCCCGAGTGCATGTTGCTACCACTATGGCCAGCCTCATGTGGGATGCAGATCTGCTTGGTAAATAGCTGTCACATCCCTAGATCAACCCTGTAATGCCCAGGACGGGACTATACCTCCTACGTGTCGAGGCACGACTTAAAGGTATAAGCCCATCCTAGAATGATCTCAAGTTTGGTATCTTTGCACGACTCATGTAAAAGAGGGATTAAATTGCAAAAGGAGATAGTTGGCTTACACTCGCCACTTCACACAATACATTACATAAGCAAAACATCATTCAAAACATCACAACCCGACTACGGGCGAAGATCCAAAAGAAAGATACCAAAAACAACATAGGCCACAGGTCAAGATCGAATCCTAGTAGAAACCACTACTGATCGTCGAAACGTCACAAGCATACGGCCACTCTCTTCATCGAGCTCCCAGTGAAGTACTTGAACCAGCTCCTGTTCGGACTCGGCTGAACCTGCATCTGGTGTTGTAGTATCTGTGAGCCACGAGGACTCAGCAATCCCATAACCATGGGTATCAAGACTAGCAAAGCTTTATGGGTAGAAAGACAAGATTAAATGTTTTTAACATAGCAAGAGGTGAAGCATAATACAACTATACTATTTAGGCATTTTAAGTGAGGCCGGAAAATAACAACAACAACTCCATGAGCAAGTTTAGTAATTTTTAAAGCAACAACAATTCACACATTTTAATGTTGTTAAATGATGCGGATGACATGATCAAGTTTATGCAATTTTTATTAAAAGTTGACATGAAGAAGATATGAAGTATTGTCACCGTGGTGGAAGAAAGGGTGCCACGGCAACGATCCGAAGATGATGCAACGACAACAACTCGGTTCCGGTAACTCGTTGAGAGACCGGTGCAAAAGGAAAGATGGCGTGAGCGAGTCACACGAGATGAAAGGTGGGGCGATCCCGTCACCGGGTTCCCACGAGTCGGCGATGAGGCAACCGAGGAGCACGACAAAATATGAGGCGGCACGGTGCACACAAGGCAAACATTTCATACAACCACAAGCATCACACGGGTCATCGTCTCGGGGTTATACCTTCGGAGCGATCGTTCTCGGAGGGGTTCGAGATCGTAGTGGAGAAGTCGTTCTCGCGATACGTAGAGGAAGAAGGCGTAGTAGTGGAAGTAGTGGTACACGAGTCGTGGTACACGGGGCGATGGTAGTGGTACATGCCGTAGAGGGAAGTAGTTGTTCTCGTTCATCGGGGAGGAAGTAGTTGTTCACGCCTCCGAAGAGGTACTTGTCGCGTCGTCTTGTGTCGTCGTGTAGGCGTTCCCGTTCGTAGATGAACTTGATGGTCATCTTGTAGCCGTTCTCGTAGCGGTCTTGCCGGACTAGGTTCTCACAACGTAGTGGTACTTGACGTTACGCCGTGTAGTCGAACTTGAGGGTCGTCGGCGACTCGAAGGTACACGGGTCGTCGTGGTACTTGGCGCGTCTCCGAGGTCCTGAGATACAACAACAACAACAGAACACAAACACGGCATGGACACGGTCACGGTCACAGCAGCATCCCGGAGCAGCGAAGGAGGAAAAGCCGGGGCGTCGAGCTGGAGATGCTGGAGATGGGGTGGACTCGGGGCGACAGCGGCGGAGGCTTGTCGCGGTGGTCTTGGCACGAGATTGGGCCGCCGGCGGGAGGAAACTGGAGGGCGAGGCCAGGGCCATGCTGCTCCTGGAGACGGCGAAACGGCGCTGGAGGCGCAGCTCGCGGGGCAGGTGGCGACGGCGGCATCCTTGGCGCTCGGGGCGAGCTGAGGCGCGGCTGCCTTGGGGACGGGGAGGCCGGAGGACGTCGCTGGCGGTCTGGAGGCAGCAGGGGCGAGCCGGCGCCCTGGACGAGCGACGGGAGGGCAGCATCCACGCGAAGGGATGCGGAGGCACTTGCTGGAGACGAAGGCACTCGAGGCTGGGGACGGCCGGCTCAAATCGGGGGCGCTCGGGGCCTGGGCGATGGAAGTGCTGCAGCTCCTGGCCGCTGGGACTTGGTGCTCGGGAGAGGAGGAGGTCCGATGGTGAGGGAGGCCGGGGCGGTCGGGCGCTGTCTAGCCGAGGCTGCGGCTGCGATGGGGCTCTCGGGCGCGCGAGGCTGGAGGGAGCGGGGCGGGAGAGAATCGGGAGATGGGGTGAGCGACGGGGGGACGAGGAGAAAGGGGGTCGGGCGCTCGAGAGATGGAGCGCTGGCGGCGCACGAGGGGAAAGAGAGGGAGGAGCTGCGGGTCGGGGGAGAGATGGCTGCGGGGCTAGGGTTTAGGCGCGGTTGGGCCAGGAGATGGGCCTGAGCCGGTTGGCTGATGGGCCAGGATGAGAGAAGGGCGGCTGGGAGGTGGCTGGTGGGGAAGAAGGCCTTGGCTATTGGGCCAAAAGGAGGCCTGGGCTGGTTCTCTCTTAATAAAAAGAGAGAAGAGAAGAAGGAAAAGAAAAAGAACATAGAGGAAAGAATAAATGAAAAGAAAGAGGGGGGTTAAGGAAAAAGTTGCACAAGGGATTATTATTTTTCTCGGGCTCATAAAAATGAGCACGGTCCAAGAAAAATATAAAAGACAAGATCGAGATATAATTCAAACATATTTGAATTTAATTCAAATGGGCTTGAACTAAGACTTGATTATTGAAGTGTCCAAAAATGTTCGAATTTTCGGAGGAACCTCGAAACAACGGAAAAGAATTATTGGCAAGGAATTGAGAAGAAAAGGCATGGGGAAAAATATATGCAAGTGTGTTGGGTTATTCCGAAGCAATGGAATATTATTATAATAGCTCCCTAAAATATTGGGAGTATATGTTATAAAGAGAAGACATTCTTCCCTCGATTTAAATGGACTGAAGGTCCACACGATTTATTTAAGTTGAGATGCAAAAGATTAATGACATGATGGCATGATGACATGATGCAATGCAAAAAATAAAACACAAGCGCAAAAGAAACACACGGGAGACCCGGAACATCTGGAATCTTCTGGAATCTTCTGGGACGTCGGTCTTCGGGCGTCACAACTCTCCCACACTAACAGAGGATCTCGACCCGAGATCCTAGAGATGGCACCGGGTAAAAACGGAAGAGGAAGAGGTAAAACAAAGTTGCTTCCTTGACAGACGAGTGAAACCAGGAACCTTGAGAGGTTGAACAATCTTGAAAGAAAGAATGCAACGGAGATGAACGAATATGAAAACTCCGTTAGAAAAGAGGAACAAGGAACATTAAGAGAGCCTTGTAGATTTGAAGGCATGAAACAGAGCTTACGAACGAAAAGAATAAGAAACTGCAATGGTATAGCCAAGGAATAAGAATGACATAATTTGGACAGCACTTCGTCTGAAAAATGGAAGGAATTGAACAAGAACTTGAGGAGATGGAGTGATACTTGATGAAAACAACAACATATTGCCTCCGAAACAATTGAAAGAATGGCACAAGGTTAAGAAAGATTCAGACAACACTCCGGTTAAAAGAGAGGCAAAACTAGATAAAAGACGGAACTGAATGAAGAATACAACACTCCGGTTAAATGATAAGCAAGGGAAAGAACATGATCTCGATAAAACGATATGATGGTTAAAGAGAGCAATATCACAAGGCCTCCGGAACGAAAGAATAGATGCAAGATCGTTGGAAAGAAAGAACGGAGAAGAAAATGACAACTTCTCTCAAAATTAAATTTGAAAGAGCCTCCTTACAAAGAAGGGTTGAACGGAGTTGATTGAAAAATCAACAACGAAACGAATAAGCTTCATGTGGGCTTATGGAAAACATCTCAAAATTATGAGGTGACAACCAGCCACTAACGGAAACGATTGATTGGATTGAGATCAACAAGGAGATGAAAAAAAAACTTTCACCGGAATGATAAATGAAGAACTTGGGTCATTATAAGCACCATAATAGCAACAATTCTCAAGGAAAGCTTTTAGGTGAAATACAACCCAAGATTACTCCAACAAAATAATTGAAGGGTTTGAAAGATTTCCTGAACAAGAAAAAATGATGGGTTTAAATATCTCATTCTTGAAAACTCGTGAATCGTAATCCATGAAGGAATTGTCGAGAATGACATAACACCATCTGAAAAGATAAGGTAGAAAGGATTGCAATTGGAAAGCATGAAGAAGAATGCTTGAGCTCCAACAAGAATCTTGATGAAGACTTCGAGGATGAATTAAATCATGATGAACCACCATGAAGAACTCCGGTAATGAAAGCATGAGAAGCGAAAGATGAAAAGAATAAGATTCAAGGCCTGCGATGAATTAGATGGAGGTTCGGAATGGTATAATTGAAATAACTTGGATCTTCGGAAAACAAGATTAACAACTTAGAACCGAGAATATGATATGATGAACAAGCTCCGAAGGAAGCGATTAATCACCTTGAAGGAATACGAATAAGAATTATGTCATGCATCTCCTTCACCAATTTAAATTGATGACAACCAAAGGATTTGGCATGCTACTTATTCTCGTTGGAAGGAATTAAAGAGAGATCTAGCACAAGCTTGGGTAAATCTTCAACGAACCACCGGTAGGATTATGAAAGAACGAGTGAATTAATACGATAACAACGGAAGAGTAAACTTGAAAGATCCACCGTAAGAATATGGAGACGAACGAAGAGACATCAATGAAGAATATTTGGAGGACGAAGTTGAAAACTGAGAACGAAGAACTCTTCTGAAATGATGGCCTTCGGAGGATCACAATAGGAAGAATTCATGAAATGCTTCGAATGGGTATAAAAGAATTCCTCACAATCTGAACAATAATGAGGATGGCTAGAAGCTATAACCATGAATCTTGAGGGAACGGGCCAAGATTTAAGAGAAACTCTTCTCCGATCTTCAAATGTTGAGAATGAAGACGAGAAATGCCATGAAGAATTGTTGAGCACTCCGGAATGAAGAATTAAAAGGTTGAAACAACGATGAAAAGAATTTGAAAGCGATCTTGGAGAAGTCATATGACTGATGGAATCCATACTTACGTCACAATTTGAAAGAATTTGAGTATAACTCCAGAAAAATAGAAGAGTCAGGTAAGATCCTGGAAAAAGACATGTGGGTTAGGGCCCACTAAAGATATCACCGTTGAAAAGATTGCTTAAGAGATATTGCACCGGTTGAATTAAATGACTTGAGTAAGATAGCAATCCTCAAAATAATTTGAACGGATTAAGAATGGAATTATGAATCTTCAGCACTCCGGATAGGAATAGCAAGAGGAGAATAATAATTGGTGCACCCGAATAAGAATGCATTGTGAAACAAGGAAAATGATAAGATCAACACCGAAATCTTGAATTACATCCACCGGTAGAATCTGAGAACAAAAGAATGATGAACTTGAAGCTCTTGAGCATCTTCACGATAAATCACCGGATAAGAACATTGAAGCAAAAGAATGAAGAAACATCACATGAATAAAATGGATACTTCATTTGAGAATTTCTGGCTCCAAGAAAAAGAAGGGAGGGAGGGAGGGGAAACAAAAACAACTTGGGATGAACAAAATGGACACCGGTTGAAAAGAATTTAACATGACCATCTTGATGATCAAGAAGGACATGCACTCCCGTAGAAATATGAGAATACCGATTAGTAAAGGTATGGAATCAACATTTGACATCGAAGCAACTCGAATACCAGAATCAAAACAAAACAAAGGATAGATATGTTTATGAAGAAGATTATGTTGCAACATCTCTATCCGAACAGAGAATTGAACGAATGAATTCCGCAGGTACATCAACTTGTCGAGAAGCCACTTGGGAGAACAAAAGATAAATAAAAAGGAACAAGGATCAGATAGAACAAATACAAGATAGAAGCTTCATTCCACATCTTCGTGCTGAAAGCTCATGGAACATGTTACAAAAGGGTTTTGCAATCCCCGGATCAACATAGCCAAGGACCCTTTAAGATGCAACTCCCGATTGGAACAAGCCCATAAAACCACTTCACTCAATGTAGAACCCCGAACTTCATATCGTGCACCCGTTGGAAGAATGCCTAGAACTACTGGATGAACCCACCTATTAATTTCCGAAAGTTTCCAGTTATGCAATCATGTGTTGGGGATACAGGGGAAGCACCACGCACTCAACTCTAAACCTACATCCAGCCGTATCCATCCTTCAACACATAACCAGTCTTTTCCGAAAACCGTTTACCTCGGACCTTCGAAACACATCTACTATACAAGCTATGGCAATACTCCCGAACTACCTCCCCAGTACTGGGTGATGTCGGGGTTATCTTGCCACTAACCGCATAGGAGAGTTTGCGATGTCGGCCGTCTTAAGTATTCTAGTACTGCCGCAATGGATTTGTGACGACAACACCTCGGAGCTCAACTCCCCGGGACACTGCCACAACCCCTAATGTCAGGAGGCATCGAGAACAATGTTCTCGTCACAAAGACATCGGAACAATCCAAACAATACTCGCGAGATCCTAAAAAAATTTTGTGCAATTTTGAAAGTAGAAGAGGCAAGAGTAGTCGTCAGGAGTCCTCACCAGAATGAAAAGAGATGAGGAGCAAAGAAATCCTACTCTCCGATATAAATATAGGACTCAAAACATTTTAAGTGTGTGTCTAGACTCAACCGTCAACGATTCGATCAATCAGTGGGGGCTTCTAGGTCGGAGAAGGCTCTGAATACCAACTTGTAATGCCCAGGATGGGACTATACCTCCTACGTGTCGAGGCACGACTTAAAGGTATAAGCCCATCCTAGAATGATCTCAAGTTTGGTATCTTTGCACGACTCATGTAAAAGAGGGATTAAATTGCAAAAGGAGATAGTTGGCTTACACTCGCCATTTCACACAATACATTACATAAGCAAAACATCATTCAAAACATCACAACCCGACTACGGGCGAAGATCCAAAAGAAAGATACCAAAAACAACATAAGCCACAGGTCAAGATCGAATCCTAGTAGAAACCACTACTGATCGTCGAAACGTCACAAGCATACGGCCACTCTCTTCATCGAGCTCCCAGTGAAGTACTTGAACCAGCTCCTGCTTCGGACTCGGCTGAACCTGCATCTGGTGTTGTAGTATCTGTGAGACACGAGGACTCAGCAATCCCATAACCATGGGTATCAAGACTAGCAAAGCTTTATGGGTAGGAAGAGGTAAAGTGGTGAGGTTGCAGCAGCGGCTAAGCATAATATGGTGGCTAGCCTACGAGTACCAGAATAAGAAGAGCATCTACACAAACGGTCGCAAAAGTAGTGATCGCTAAAGATCCTAACTACATACGAGTCAAACATAACCCCACCGTGTTCTCTTCTCAAAGAGAAAAGAGACAGTCACGGTTACTCACACAGTTGTGTGTTTTACTTCGGATCCTCTGTCAAGTTTTCTACAACCGGACATTAACAAATTCCAATCTGCCACATAACCGCGGGCACGGCTTTCGAAAGATCATAACCCTGCAGGGGTGTCCCAACTTAGCCCATCACAAGCTCTCACGATTAGCTGAAGCGATAATTATAATATCATCACTCCTTATCTTAGGGAAAACCGATCAGGCTCGGCATCCCGGTAGCACAAGACATTTCGACAATGGTAAAACTAGTCCAGCAAGACCTCCCGGCGTGCCGACACCCTGATAGTAGCCGCGCGTATCTCGTCTCAGGCCACGACCGGATGGGTGAAGCTACGGGTTGTTACCAAACCTCGAGTTTCCTCGTGGTGGCCCCGCAGGCTCCCCGTTTGGGACCAACACCATCAGCACTGCCCCCCCTGCTATGTAGAAAAGAATCTCCAAGGAGCGTCCCCCTTATGCAATTTAATTAATTAATTAAGTTATTATTATGAGCAAATTAAAACCAATGTTGGGCCTCGCTGGAGGAGTTTTATTCAAAGTCGAATTGTCAAGGGGTCCCCATCCACCCATCGTGTAAGGAACGCAAAATCAAGGAACATAATGCCGGTTTATCGGCGCCTAAGGTGGCATGAGTGGAACAAAACACCGAGCAAAATGCCAAGCCTTCCACCCATGCCCAGTATATAGATGTGTTAATAATAATAATAATAATAATAGATATTGTGATATAACAACAACAAGTTCCCTCCTGGAACGATCTTCATCTTCACCTGCAACTAACAACGCTATAAGAGGGGCTGAGCAAGCGGTAACATAGCCAAACAGTGGTTTTGCTAGGAAGGTTTTAAGGTTAGAGGTTTCATGGCAACAAGGAGAGGCTGACATAAAAGATAGGTAGCGCGACACGTAACGATAGCATCGAGACAACTAAGCATGGCAATGGTAGTAAAGGTATCCAAGGGTATGATCATTTTGCCTGTGATTCCGCAAGGGAGAAGAACGGATCCATGAAGAAGACGGAGCAACAGTCGAGGAATCCTCACAACTCCGGAATGAAACCGAAGCTAACAAGAGAAGCAACCGGAAAGAAGCAAACAACACGGTAAACACACAAGCATAAACATGGCATACGATGCACATCCAAGTATGATGCATGTCCGGTTTAAATATGCATGGCATGGCAAAGTGCACAAACAAAACTACAAGTTAAGTGGAGCTCAATATGCAACGAGTTGCATATTGACGAAACACCACATTAATTATTTAATTGACTCTCGTTTATTTACAAAACAAGATTAAATGTTTTTAACATAGCAAGAGGTGAAGCATAATAAAACTATACTATTTAGGCATTTTAAGTGAGGCCGGAAAATAACAACAACAACTCCGGAAAAATCCCCATGAGCAAGTTTAGTAATTTTTAAAGCAACAACAATTCACACATTTTAATGTTGTTAAATGATGCGGATGACATGATCAAGTTTATGCAATTTTTATTAAAAGTTGACATGAAGAAGATATGAAGTATTGTCACCGTGGTGGAAGAAAGGGTGCCACGGCAACGATCCGAAGATGATGCAACGGCAACAACTCGGTTCCGGTAACTCGTTGAGAGACCGGTGCAAAAGGAAAGATGGCGTGAGCGAGTCACACGAGATGAAAGGTGGGGCGATCCTGTCACCGGGTTCCCACGAGTCGGCGACGAGGCAACCGAGGAGCACGACAAAAGATGAGGCGGCACGGTGCACACAAGGCAAACATTTCATACAACCACAAGAATCACACGGGTCATCGTCTCGGGGTTATACCTTCGGAGCGATCGTTCTCGGAGGGGTTCGAGATCGTAGTGGAGTAGTCGTTCTCGCGATACGTAGAGGAAGAAGGCGTAGTAGTGGAAGTAGTGGTACACGAGTCGTGGTACACGGGGCGACGGTAGTGGTACATGCCGTAGAGGGAAGTAGTTGTTCTCGTTCATCGGGGAGGAAGTAGTTGTTCACGCCTCCAAAGAGGTACTTGTCGCGTCGTCTTGTGTCGTCGTGTAGGCGTTCCCGTTCGTAGATGAACTTGATGGTCATCTTGTAGCCGTTCTCGTAGCGGTCTTGCCAGACTGGGTTCTCACAACGTAGTGGTACTTGACGTTACGCCGTGTAGTCGAACTTGAGGGTCGTCGGCGACTCGAAGGTACACGGGTCGTCGTGGTACTTGGCGCGTCTCCGAGGTCCTGGGATACAACAACAGCAACAGAACACAAACACGGCATGTACACGGTCACGGTCACAGCAGCATCCCGGAGCAGCGAAGGAGGAAAAGCCGGGGCGTCGAGCTGGAGACGCTGGAGATGGGGTGGACTCGGGGCGACAGCGGCGAAGGCTGGTCGCGGTGGTCTTGGCGCGAGATTGGGCCACCGGCGGGAGGAAACTGGAGGGCGAGGCGAGGGCCATGCTGTTCCTGGAGACGGCGGAACGGCGCTGGAGGCGCAGCTCGCGGGGAAGATGGCGATGGCGGCATCCTTGGCGCTCGGGGCGAGCTGAGGCGCGGCTGCCTTGGGGACGGGGAGGCCGGAGGACGTCGCTGGCGGTCTGGAGGCAGCAGGGGCGAGCCGGCGCCCTGGACGAGCGACGGGAGGGCAGCGTCCACGTGAAGGGATGCAGAGGCAGGGGCCTTGCTGGAGACGAAGGCACTCGAGGCTGGGGACGGCCGGCTCAAAGCGGGGGCGCTCGGGGCCTGGGCGATGGAAGTGCTGCAGCTCCTGGCCGCTGGGACTTGGCGCTCGGGAGAGGAGAAGGTCCGATGGCGAGGGAGGCCGGGGCGGTCGGGCGCTGTCTGGCCGAGGTAGTGGCTGCGATGGGGCTCTCGGGCGCGTGAGGCTAGAGGGAGCGGGGCGAGGGAGAATTGGGAGATGGGGTGAGCGACGGGGGGACAAGGAGAAAGGGGGTCGGGCACTCAAGAGGTGGAGCGCTGGCGGCGCACGAGGGGAAAGAGAGGGAGGAGCAGCGGGTCGGGGGAGAGATGGCTGCGGGGCTAGGGTTTAGGCGCGGTTGGGCCAGGAGATGGGCTTGAGCCGGTTGGCTGATGGGCCAGGAGGAGAGAAGGGCGGCTAGGAGGTGGCTGGTGGGGAAGAAGGCCTTGGCTATTGGGCCAAAAGGAGGCCTGGGCTGGTTCTCTCTTAATAAAAAGAGAGAAGAGAAGAAGGAAAAGAAAAGGAACATAGAGGAAAGAATAAATGAAAAGAAAGAGGGGGGTTAAGGAAAAAGTTAAACAAGGGAACATTATTTTTCTCGGGCTCATAAAAATGAGCACGGTCCAAGAAAAATATAAAAGACAAGATCAAGATATAATTCAAACATATTTGAATTTAATTCAAATGGGCTTCAACTAAGACTTGATTATTGAAGTGTCCAAAAATGTTCGAATTTTCGGAGGAACCTCGAAACAACGGAAAAGAATTATTGGCAAGGAATTGAGAAGAAAAGGCATGGGGAAAAATATATGCAAGTGTGTTGGGTTATTCTGAAGCAATGGAATATTATTATAATAGCTCCCTAAAATATTGGGAGTATATGTTATAAAGAGAAGACATTCTTCCCTCGATTTAAATGGACCGAAGGTCCACACGATTTATTTAAGTTGAGATGCAAAAGATTAATGACATGATGGCATGATGACATGATGCAATGCAAAAAATAAAACACCAGCGCAAAAGAAACACACGGGAGACCCGGAACATCTGGAATCTTCTGGAATCTTCTGGGACGTCGGTCTTCGGGCGTCACAAACCCCTGTGGTCCTTGCCTGATCATCATGTCATCATGTTTAAAATCTTGTTAAACTTGAAATGGGGCTATTCAAACCCTAGCACTAAATAATTTTAACTAGGGTCAAATTAAAATCTTTTTCAATGAACCCAAAATGCCCCTTGGAAAAGTTCATCATTTTTGGATTGATTAAAAACCTCTGCCAAAAATGTTGCACATATTTCTAGGACCATTCTGGACTTTTGAATTAAATCATATCTTACTTGCATTTGGGCATTTAAATTTTATATATTATTTTAAATGCTCAAATAATCATAAACTAAAATGTTTACTGTTGGAGTTATCCTAAACAGTAGCCATGCTTGGTTTCATGATTTATGAAAATGCCCTAGCATTTTCAATAAAGCAAAATAATTACAGAAAATAGAAAACAGAAACTATTTATAGAAATTAAGAGAGTAACTTACCTGTGCAGCCCACCTGGCGGCCCAAGTGGCCGGCCCAGCCCACCAGGGGCAAGAGCATCTTCAACCTCCTGCCAGAAGGACAGGCAGGTGCGTGGCGACGGCGCACGCCACGGCCTCCACCTCCTCCCTGTCTGCTTCCCTCCCCGACGGCTTGGACGAGCGCCACGACACCCCTGGAACCCCCTGGACACTACTCTTCCCTCCTTTGCTCTCTCCCTCGTCCCCTACCACCATGGCCGAAGCCGCCGCGGCCGCGCCGGCGAGCACCACCGCGGCCACAGCCCTCCCCACGCCCCCGCAAAGTGCCCAGTAGCTCCACCTCGTTCCTCTCTTCCTCCTCGCCGAGCTGCCTGCTGCCAGGAGCCCCTGGAGCGCCGTCATCGACCTCGTCTCCAACCTACAGCCGTGGAGATCGCCGGCGACCGTGCGCCCGCTCCGGTGCTTCCTCAAGCTCGCTGAGGCCACCACTACATTCGCCGTGAGCCCCTGCTTGTTTTCCCTCTCTCCCCGCGGTCGATTTCTCCCCCTAGCCTAGCTAACCACCGCGCCCGAGAGCTCGGATCCGCCGGAGATGCCGCCGCCGTGGCCACAGGCCCTGCGTCTCGTAGTCGAGCATGCTTCCGTGCTCAGCAGCTCCGCAGCAAGCTAACACACCCACCAGCTCACCTCCCCGTGCCCCGTAGCACCTACCCCATCGGTGCCCGAACTCCGGCGCCGCCGCGAGCTCGTTTCCGACGAGCTCCGGCCACCCCAGCCCCTCCCGATGGCATGAATGGATGCGCACGAGCAAGGGCTCCTCCCTGGTGCCAGCAGCGCGACGAACGGCCGTCCCTAACGCAAGTCCGGCGAGCTTCCGCCGTAGTTTTGGTCGCCTCCGGTTTGACTTTGGTCAAGTCAACACCGACTGGTCCCACCTGTCATGCACACAAACCAGCCCTTAGTCACTGACTAGTGGGCCCCACTGGTCAGGTTTAACTGGACCAGCCCCTGTTGACTTGCTGATGTCAGTATGACCTAGTGCTGATGCAATAAGTGTTTTCTGGAATTTTAAATAAATCATAAATGATTTATTTATTTCAGAAAATAGCCAAAACTTCAAAAAAATCATAGAAAATAAACTATAGCTCAGATGAAAATAATTTATATATGAAAAATGATCAGAAAAATCCAAGGAATCTGTTTATGGCATTTTCATGCATGTTTGAACAAGTTAAGCCTGCTGATCAGGTCAAATCAATAAAATGGCATTTAAATAATCACATATGAAGTTTGAATTTGAATCTTGGGTTCAAACCAACATCATTTAATTGTGTTGCTAATTGCATTAGCTCAATCAACAGCATATTGCCATGACATGATCATGCATCATATTGTCGCATTGCACTGATTGTGTTCTTTCTCTGTTGCCGGTGTTTATCCCCTTTCAGTAGACGTGTTCCGACGATGAGTTCGATGACACCGATGAAGACTCAATGTTATCTTCAGAAGTGCCAGGCAAGCAAACCCCATTGAACATTCCGATACAATCCCACTTTCTCGCTCTTGCTCTCTTTTACTGCATTAGGACAACAACGCTTCAACTGTTACCTGCTACGGTAGTTGAACCCCTTTCCATTGCATGACCTGTCATTGCCACAGTAAATAGTTGAAACCTACTAGTATGAGTAGGAGTTGTTTGAGCCATGTTGTGCCTACTCATTCATGCTTTCTGGTTATGCCTGCTATTGCTTAGAGTTGTGTCAGGTCTGATTCATCGGGGATGAATTGGAATGTGGTGAACATGTCTTACTGTTGAGAGCTAAGTGTGTGAACATGATTTGGTAAAGGTAGCGATGAGAGGCCATGTAGGAGTACATGGTGGGTTGTCTCATTGCAGCCGTCCTCAGGAACTGAGTTCTGTGTTGGTTGGTCCATGAAACAGCTACTACCACACATTGGAATCCTTAATTGACTCTCTCGACTTATTAATCAACATGATCTCTGTCCAGGAGTTGCAACTAGTTTCTGGTGTTTGTAGTTTACTGGAGGTCGTGCGCAGCGCTGACCCTCGGGGTGGGCTGTGACGCAGCAGGTACGTGGCACGGTGTACCGATTGCCCGTTTGGTGATGCAGGAACCCTGTACACATCGTTTGGGGCCGTGAGCGACACCCCGGCCGGATCTCCCCACGGATGGAACCCAAATAGGCGATAAACCTGGACGAGAGACTTGTGTGGTTAGTCAGGTCGTGGCCGACACCCTCGCTGGGCCTCCGCTTGAAGGTTGCCGAGTACATGTCGTGTAAACGGCGGTAAGTGGTGAGAGCGTGTGTGAAGAAGTACACCCCTACAGGGTTAAATATAATCTATTCGAATAGCCGTGTCCGCGGTAATCGACTTCTGGGTTGCCTATTACAGTTCATAGACAAGTGAAAGTGGATACTCTAAAACGCGCAAGATAAGCGTGAGTGCTATGGATGACCTTCTCATAGGGAGACGGGAGCGGATCCATAGTGGTGTATTGATTGGTGAATATGTGGACTCGTGTGCGCCACCTCAAAAGAGTTACTTGCAGTCGTAGTTTAGGATAGCCACCGAGTCAAAGCTGGCTTGCTGCAGTCAAACTCCACCACCCCTTTGTTGATACTGATGCATATGTAGATAGATCTGATGTAAGTCTTGCTGAGTACCTTTGTACTCACGTTTGATTAATTTATGTTTTTGCAGAGAGACTTCAGTCTCGCTAGTGGTTCCGCGTGGACTTCGACGTTTAGCTTGTTACCTCAGCTACGATCTTGAACCCTTGTAGGATCTGGTAGATAGTCAGGCTTCTCAGCCTTTTTCATTTGTAGATGTCTGTACTCAGACATGTAATGCTTCCGTTGCCTGTATGCTCTGTATGTTGGGTCATGTGACCTCTGTTTGTAATAAATGCTATGATGGCTCTTCTGGGCCTTATCTATATGAGTTGTTGAGTTATGTTGTGATGCCATGTTGTACATCACATACTTGCATGTTATGCGTACGTGTAATGTGTATTGCTATGTGTGGGATCCGACACCTAGTTGTTTACCTTTGGTAGCCTATCTTACAGGGAAATGTCTCCTGGTGCTTCCACTGAGCCTTGGTAGCTTGCTACTGCTCCGGAACACTTAGGCTGGCCAGCATGTGTCCTTCTTCGTTCCTGTGTCTGTCCCTTAGGGAAAATGTCACGCGTTGTTCCTTTAAGTCCTTGTAGCTTGCTACGACTTGGGTTCATACGTTGATGACCGACACGTTCGTTGCTGGGTCATGTATGCCTGTCTCTGTAATTTAGTGCCACTTCTGGTTTATAACTAGTCATGTCGGCCCGAGTTCTCTGTCATACGGATGCTAGCGACACTATCATATACGTGTGCCAAAATGCGCAAACGGTCCCGGGCCAGGTAAGGTGGCACCCGTGGGGATTCCGTGCGTGAGGCCGCAAAGTGATATGATGTGTTACAGGCTAGACCTATGTGACTTAGGATCGGGGCCCTGACAGCTTTGGTATCAGAGCCTGACTTCCTGTAGGATTAGTAAGCCAAACTGGTCGAAGTCGTGTCTAGAAATTCTTTAGTTATGTAAGGGAATTGATTGTGGAAGGGAACGTAAGGCTCTTTTTACTCCTTTACCCCATGACCTTCTGATCTGAGTCATCTTCTCCTTTCCTACGGGGATTAAGAACTAGGATTCTCATTCTATTTATTAGGATCACGTTATTGTGGATTCAACCCTCAGTTCAGTTTCTACTACTTCTGTCTGTTCAACTGTTGGTCTCAGAACCTTGACATTATGATGTTAAGTGGATATGCTAGCCTTTTGCTTGGATCTCAAAAGTATTTTCGAGCATTTGCAGCCGTTATGCTGTCCGAGTCATCCCAGGTTTCTAAATAGTCTGATGCATTTGCAAACCTTTCCTCCCTGTTTCCGATGTCCTTTTAGGCCAGGTTAATCACACTAGTCAGTGTGTTGAGGTACTCTATTACCTCGACACATGTGTTGGAGGTATTATGACCCTAGCTGTCTTAGAGGATCAACCAGTAATCCAGCAATGCTTTATATTCTCAGTGTGATGATTCTGGCCATTATTCTCAAAAGCATCCCGTGATGCCATTTAGTTGGTAGGCATTCTATCCCTGGGTTCTTGAACCCAAGATTCATTCTATCTACTTCATGTTGGTAGTATTTGCTTGTTCCTTTAGGATATTAGTAACCTTGTGATAGTCCTCGAGGTCCGTGGTATATCCTTCTTCCAAATACCATGAATCATCATGGCAGAAGTTCTTCTGAACCAAAAGATCACAACCAGAGTGCTCCTGAGTAGTACTCCATTCATATTGTGACTCTGCCAATTCTATTTTCTGCATGGGTTATCCGGAAGAAATATGTTGAACTAGTTCGACATACTAATCTATGCATCCACAACTCAGAAAGATATATGTTCCTTTGAGTTGCCCCTTTTAGTTGTATTATGACCCTCATCTATCAGTTGATAGTCAGGAGTAGTTGTGCACTCGTGTTCATCGATGCCTTTTAATCTTGTGGTCCGTCAAGCCATTCTATTCCGGAATGACTAGGAGAAACAAACTCCAGTACCTTATCCATATCCAGGATTGGGTCAAAGAAGTTGTACTCCGCAGATGAAGAATGTTAATCCAGCTTCTAATCTGTTCTATCTTGGAATATTACCATCTTTATGTCAAGAATGTCATGAGAATTGCACAACCTTCTATGAACTCTTGATAAGGTGATACTTCTCGCCATCATCGTTTATTTCTCGGTCTCCGTGTTATGGTAACCGGAATGCCGACAAGTGAATTGTGATGTGTGAAATCAATACTCCTAGCAACTTCGTTGCTTGGTAGCAAATGGACGATAATCTCATTATTAGTGTGTTGGTTACCAAATCACCATTCTAAGATCGATCGTGCTACTAGTCCATCTTTCCTGGTGCACTCCTTGACCAAAGAGTTAGGATTATTCAATCCCTTGCTTATTTGATCATATCTTCTTGCCCTGAAAAGCAAGATTGTTCGGACTTAGCAACATATCGGTGGTTCGTGATTTTCTGAATATCTTATCGGAAGTATTACCAGGTTGTCACCTGACCGCTATGTTGAGTTCGTGATCAAGTTGGTCTTCTTGTAAACCACCCCTTCTTCGAGAATCTGTATTGGATACCCTGAACTAGTTGGTTAAGCTAAACAACAACTTGGAGAGTTGGAAGATAAAAGCTTGTCTGACTTAGTTCCTTCCAAGGGATATTTTTGTGTGTGTGTTGAAGAAAGATGATATCTTCATCGATTGATCCTCATGATCAGACCTATTGTCATATCAAAACTTTGATTTGAGTATGGGCTATCATCAAATCAAATCAGAACCAATGATATTCATAATGTTGTCTTACTCGTGGGTGTCCCTCGAGCATACCTCATTATATCTCTTGGTCTGACCAATGCTACCACCTTGTTCATATAAATTGTGGAATTCCATCTTCATGGATATCTCGATGACCCGTTGTTGAGCCCATCAACATCGTTTATCTTGACCACGATTCATGCTGAACATTTAAGCTAGTGTTGGAAACTTTGTAAGCATTGCCTTCGTGTCCCGTTCATGAGGTATATGTTGGATGAGAGGAGAGACTTTCCCTAATTCAAGTGTAATTGATGTAAGTTGCCACCGTGAGTTTGAGAAAGTTGTTTTGTTTCCTATGGAATCATCCCAAGTCAGTCATGCATACATGCGAAGTATTCTGTGGTTTGGAGACTTGCAACCTTCACTCTATATGTATCCCTAGCACCCCAAGCCACTGATTGATTTGTTCAAGGAGAAAAGTTCCATCATAAGAGCTAATCATATGACTTATGTAAGGACTTCGATATCCTAGACGATGGTTCCCAACCAGAACTCGGTAGTGTTTTATCATAAGACTGCTATGTGGTCATGCTTGTCTTGGACAACGTGTTCACAGGTTTGTAGCAGAACCAGCTCATGTTTTGGAGCTTGCTATCGTAGTTCATTCCCGAGAATCTCGCAACGTCGTCTCGACGAATTGTGTTGCAAACTTTCATTTTTCCTTCTAGACTAGATGAGTCTGGAATATTCTGACACCAACCAGAACTGAATCTCAGGCAGATATGATGGTTGGAGCATTTCCCAAGATCTATAATAATGGTCTCTCGATAACCGGTAAGGTGGATGTCGTGGCCAACACACCCGGCCGGAAGACCTATTGTTGTAGAATCTTGATTGAAGAAGTTGGCCACCTCCCCATAAGGACTTCGTAGGATTTACTCCCTAGTTGTTCCTTATGGATTCTTGTGCTTCCGAAGTCCGACCTTTACCTGATGTTCAAGATACCAAACATATCTATGAATGGTTTACGCTAACACATCAAGGAGAACATTAGAAGCGGAGTGCTAAATGTCTCTCGGTTGATCATCCAGATTTCGTCCCCTTGGCCTCGCCAAGGTGAAATCCGAGAAGGTGTTATCTTCCTTTGCATCTGAACTATCCATCATTATTCATCATGGTAGCATGTTGTGCTGCCAGGATCCTTGACACGGATATTGGTAAAACCTTGATGAATATGGGAATGCTCAAGTTCTTGAGAGCACGCACAAGCACTAGGTGTTATCCTCGACACTAACCGGGTTTGCTCCCAGTGTTCTTGGTTATGTTGTAACCTCTCAAAGAGCAATTTACTCTCTACTGTTGGGTTTCTTCCCAGTTACTAGAATCATTCCCAACATTTGCATTTTGTTCCCAGCTTGCACCACCATGTGCCAATTTTCCATGGGTTGTCTTTCTCAATCACTGCTGTTCAGGATTATCTTCGGAGGTGGACTTGCCATGGGCCCCATCCATCTCTGGTGATAACCAAAATCATCCCTTGTGTTGTCCTCAACAAGGTAGTCCACATCATCCATCTTGGCCGAGAATGTCATTATCTCGAACTCTGTCAAATGATCGATTGTGTTTGCCTTAGGCTGGTATAGGGAATTTCAATGACCTCTATATCAAAAGTAATTCTTTTTGCCACTTAAGAGAATAACTCTACGAGTCACCTTCTCTAAGGTGCCCCGTCTGGTGACCTCGATCACCCTCTTCTCAGGTGTGGAATTATTGCCACTGGGTGAACCTTCATCGTTTATTTCACTCCATCCCTTTTGGATGTGTGTTCCGTGTCTCGGATCAAGAGATGCTTCAACGTCTCACTCCATGAGTTGATCTTGAGTTGCTCGATCTTGCAGAAGATCGTTGTTGGAGAGTTTCGTTCGTCGTCACTGTGCTGGACAAAGATCTCGAAAGCAAAGATGCCAAGATCAACATTAGGCAATGAATCAACAACTTCGAGGAGGACAGTTGGATTGTGAAGATTGTGCTAGTTAGTGTCCCCTCTGATTTCTTATCTCACGTCCTGAATCTCGGGACGAGATTCTTGTTTTAGTGGGGGTGAGTTGTCACATCCCTAGATCAACCCTTGTGGTCCTTGCCTGATCATCATGTCATCATGTTTAAAATCTTGTTAAACTTGAAATGGGGATATTCAAACCCTAGCACTAAATAATTTTAACTAGGGTAAAATTAAAATCTTTTTCAATGAACCCAAAATGCCCCTTGGAAAAGTTCATCATTTTTGGATTGATTAAAAACCTCTGCCAAAAATGTTGCACATATTTCTAGGACCATTCTGGATTTTTGAATTAAATCATATCTTACTTGCATTTGGGCATTTAAATTTTATATATTATTTTAAATGCTCAAATAATCATAAACTAAAATGTTTACTGTTGGAGTTATCCTAAACAGTAGCCATGCTTGGTTTCATGATTTATGAAAATGCCCTAGCATTTTTAATAAAGCAAAATAATTACAGAAAATAGAAAACAGAAACTATTTATAGAAATTAAGAGAGTAACTTACCTGTGCAGCCCACCTGGCGGCCCAAGTGGCCGGCCCAGCCCACCAGGGGCAAGAGCGTCTTCAACCTCCTGCCAGAAGGACAGGCAGGTGCGTGGCGACGGCGCACGCCACGGCCTCCACCTCCTCCCTGTCTGCTTCCCTCCCCGACGGCCTGGACGAGCGCCACGACACCCCTGGAACCCCCTGGACACTACTCTTCCCTCCTTTGCTCTCTCCATCGTCCCCTCCCACCATGGCCGAAGCCACCGCGGCCGCGCCGGCGAGCACCACCGCGGCCACAGCCCTCCCCACGCCCCCGCAAAGTTCCAAGTAGCTCCGCCTCGTTCCTCTCTTCCTCCTCGCCGAGCTGCCCGATGCCAGGAGCCCCTGGAGCGCCGTCATCGACCTCGTCTTCAACCTACGGCCGTGGAGATCGCCGGCGAACGTGCGCCCGCTCCGGTGCTTCCTCAAGCTCGCTGAGGCCACCACTACATTCGCCGTGAGCCCCTGCTTGTTTTCCCTCTCTCCCCGCGGTCGATTTCTCCACCTAGCCTAGCTAACCACCGCACCCGAGAGCTCGGATCCGCCGGCGATGCCGCCGCCGTGGCCACAGGCACTGCGTCTCGTAGTCGAGCATGCTTCCGTGCTCAGCAGCTCCGCAGCATGCTAACACACCCACCAGCTCACCTCCCCGTGCCCCGTAGCACCTACCCAATCGGTGCCCAAACTCCGGCGCCGCCGCGAGCTCGTTTCCGACGAGCTCCGGCCACCCCAGCCCCTCCCGATGGCATGAATGGATGCGCACGAGCAAGGGCTCCTCCCTGGTGCCAGCAACGCGACGAACGACCGTCCCTAACGCAAGTCCGGCGAGCTTCCGCCGCAGTTTTGGTCGCCGCCGGCCTGTCTCCGGCGACTGCCAACGTGGCCACCTAGTTAAGAGTTAAATACCCCACTAATCACCCCTACTGACACTGACATGTGGGCCCTCGCGCCTAATTAGGTTAGTCTAATTTTCCTGTTTAGCTTAGTACTAATCCGGTGGACCCCACATGCCAGTTTTGACTTTGGTCAAGTCAACACCGACTGGTCCCACCTGTCATGCACACAAACCAGCCCTTAGTCACTGACCAGTGGGCCCCACTGGTCCGGTTTGACTGGACCAGCCCCTGTTGACTTGCTGATGTCAGCATGACCTAGTGCTGATGCAATAAGTGTTTTCTGGAATTTTAAATAAATCATAAATGATTTATTTATTTCAGAACATAGCCAAAACGTCAAAAAATCATAGAAAATAAACTATAGCTCAGATGAAAATAATTTATATATGAAAAATGATCAGAAAAATCCAAGGAATCTGTTTATGGCATTTTCATGCATGTTTGAACAAGTTAAACCTGCTGATCAGGTCAAATCAATAAAATGGCATTTAAATAATCACATATGAAGTTTGAATTTGAATCTTGGGTTCAAACCAACTTCATTTAATTGTGTTGCTAATTGCATTAGCTCAATCAACATCATATTGCCATGACATGATCATGCATCATATTGTCACATTGCATTGATTGTGTTCTTTCTCTGTTGCCGGTGTTTATCCCCTTTCAGTAGACGTGTTCCGACGATGAGTTCGATGACACCGATGAAGACTCAATGTTATCTTCAGAAGTGCCAGGCGAGCAAACCCCATTGAACATTCCGATACAATCCCACTCTCTCGCTCTTGCTCTCTTTTACTGCATTAGGACAACAACGCTTCAACTATTACCTGCTGCGGTAGTTGAACCCCTTTCCATTGCATGACCTGTCATTGCCACAGTAAATAGTTGAAACCCACTAGTATGAGTAGGAGTTGTTTGAGCCATGTTGTGCCTACTCATTCATGCTTTCTGGTTATGCCTGCTATTGCTTAGAGTTGTGTCAGGTCTGATTCATCGGGGATGAATTGGAATGTGGTGAACATGTCTTACTGTTGAGAGCAAAGTGTGTGAACACGATTTGGTAAAGGTAGCGATGAGAGGCCATGTAGGAGTACATGGTGGGTTGTCTCATTGCAGCCGTCCTCAGGAACTGAGTTCTGTGTTGGTTGGTCCATGAAACAGCTACTACCACACATTGGGATCCTTAATTGACTCTCTCAACTTATTAATCAACATGATCTCTGTCCAGGAGTTGCAACTAGTATCTGGTGTTTGTAGTTTACTGGAGGTCGTGCGCAGCGCTGACCCTCGGGGTGGGCTGTGACGCGGCAGGTGCGTGGCACGGTGTACCGATTGCCCGTTTGGTGATGCGGGAACCCTGTACACATCGTTTGGGGCCGTGAGCGACACCCCGGCCGGATCTCCCCATGGATGGAACCCAAATAGGCGATAAACCTGGACGAGAGACTTGTGTGGTTAGTCAGCTCGTGACCGACACCCTCGCTAGGCCTCCGCTTGAAGGTTGCCGAGTACATGTCGTGTAAACGGCGGTAAGTGGTGAGAGCGTGTGTGAAGAAGTACACCCCTGCAGGGTTAAATATAATCTATTCGAATAGCCGTGTCCGCGGTAATGGACTTCTGGGTTGCCTATTACAGTTCATAGACAAGTGAAAGTGGATACTCTAAAACGCGCAAGATAAGCGTGAGTGCTATGGATGGCCTTCTCGTAGGGAGACGGGAGCGGATCCATCGTGGTGTATTGATTGGTGAATATGTGGACTCGTGTGCGCCACCTCGAAAGAGTTACTTGCAGTCGTAGTTTAGGATAGCCACCGAGTCAAAGCTGGCTTGCTGCAGTCAAACTCCACCACCCCTTTGTTGATACTGATGCATATGTAGATAGATCTGATGTAAGTCTTGCTGAGTACCTTTGTACTCACGTTTGCTTAATTTATGTTTTTGCAGAGAAACTTCAGTCTCGCTAGTGGTTCCGCGTGGACTTCGACGTTTAGCTTGTTACCTCATCTACGATCTTAAACCCTTGTAGGATCTGGTAGATAGTCAGGCTTCTCAGCCTTTTTCATTTGTAGATGTCTGTACTCAGACATGTAATGCTTCCGTTGCCTGTATGCTTTGTATGTTGGGTCATGTGACCTCTGTTTGTAATAAATGCTATGATGGCTCTTCTGGGCCTTATCTATATGAGTTGTTGAGTTATGTTGTGATGCCATGTTGTACAGCACATACTTGCATGTTATGCGTACGTGTAATGTGTATTGCTATGTGTGGGATCCAACACCTAGTTGTTTACCTTTGGTAGCCTATCTTACAGGGAAATGTCTCCTGGTGCTTCCACTGAGCCTTGGTAGCTTGCTACTGCTCCGGAACACTTAGGCTGGCCGGCATGTGTCCTTCTTCGTTCCTATGTCTGTCCCTTAGGGAAAATGTCACGCGTTGTTCCTTTAAGTCCTTGTAGCTTGCTACGACTTGGGTTCATATGTTGATGACCGACACGTTCGTTGCTGGGTCATGTATGCCTGTCTCTGTAATTTAGTGCCACTTCTGGTTTATAACTAGTCATGTCGGCCCGGGTTCTCTGTCATATGGATGCTAGCGACACTATCATATACGTGTGCCAAAATGCGCAAACGGTCCCGGGCCAGGTAAGGTGGCACCCGTGGGGATACCGTGCGTGAGGCCGCAAAGTGATATGATGTGTTACAGGCTAGACCTGTGTGACTTAGGATCGGGGTCCTGACAATAGCTGACACGTGGGACATCATGTTAGCAAACCGCCAGGCCAACATCCTCTAAAAGTAAGAAACCTCTCCCCCGCCTTCCGCGCGGAAAAATCACCTCCTTTTTACTAATCTTGATTTAATTTTTTAGATCAATATAATTGAGATTTGTATAGATAACACATAGAAATAAAACCAATTGGTACAGTTAAGGGCATCCATGATGTGTAGCCAAATGTGAAAATAGCTTTTGGCATCGATGGGAACCATTGTAGAGGGTGCTGCCAAAGCAAAAAAGAGGGAACCGAAGCTCCCTAATTGATTGATTGAAGGAATAAAAAATGCAACCTCTCTACTCTTCCTGCCGTGCTTGGACGTATGTACATTACACATAGAGCAGATAGTCTACTCTCCTATCCCTTCTATCACAAATCACAAAGAAGTGATGTGTCAAATCACAAAGCACGTACGAAGCAACCATCATTTCACTCTTCGATGACTCCGCTTCTCCATCGTCTTCTTCGAGAAACCACCTTACCACATTAAGATGGACGGACGACGCTATTGTGTAGTACTAGTACATTTACACCTCCTTTGGTTCAACCGACTTCATGGATGCAAAGAAGGAGGTTTTCTCGGCTTGCAGGTGGCACTTGCGAACAACTTACCATGGTCTCCCTCAATGGTGTGCTCTGTCGAACGCACTTCGCCAAATCTACAACGTTCGAGATATCGTCGATGTCACCGGAATGGGGAAGGAAGTCAAATAGTTACTACCTCCTTTTTTTGTATACAAGGCCTGTATCAAAATTACAATTTTAAGAAGGCCACTAACACTAATCGAGGCAAAATTGATGGTTTTGCCTCGTAGTACTAGCAACCAAGGACATTAATATACCCTTGCATGCATGCGGAAGTGAGAAGGTTGGTTTGCATGGCGCTACATTAATCAAGCAATAAGGAGTGAGATGGTTAGCTCTTTGGGTGTTGGAGAAAAAATACGCATTAATTGACACGTCAAACGAGGATTTGTATCGATCAATCCCGGGAAGGAAAACCACGCCTTTCTTTTTTAACACAAGTAGTACATACTTGTATCATGTTTGGTTCTAGGCCTTGCATGGCCATACTTTGCCACACATTTTTGCCAAGCTTGCCTAAAGTTTTTCAAAAAGAAAGTGAGGTACACTTGCGCACAGCTGTCGCGATCGCACCGCACCCTGACACAGTCACTCCTGGACGCCGCAAACCCAACCAAGGGAACGCAGCCTCACTCACACGTGCTACTGTATGTGATCAAACCAAACTCAGCCGTCCTACCGCCGACACATAATTTTCATTCATACAATATGTTCATCCAATTACATGTTGAGGAAGATCTGTGCGGCCCATGCGATGGTCTGTTGGGGATGAAGAAGGGTTAGGAGACGTGGGATATCCATCCAAACGCCTTAAATGGTCGACTAAACCAAATGATGAAAGTCAGGCGAGTTGCATACATATATGTCTTTACACATCAAAAGACCCCTAAAAATAACATAAAGAAAAACTATCACTGCTCGCAGAACGAGATGGCCTCGTCGTCTTTTTGGCTGCCGACACGGACCAGCCGTAGCTGCCGACGTGTATCTCCGCACCATGGTTGTCCTCGGCCTCCAGCTACTCATTCATGCGGAGCGTGCCGGCGCTCTACACGGATGCGAGCACCGCCCGGTTCACGTCCACGACGATCGATTCCGCTTGCAGGAGGGCCCCGATGGTAGCAGCATCCGCACGCTCCGTGTCGAGTTGAGCCTCCGCCGCCAGGTTCAAGTCCAGGACGTCCAGCTCCGCCTGTTGGAGGGCCTCAATGTCAGTGGAATCCGCGAGCTCTGCGTCGAGTTAAGCCTCCGCCGCCCGGTTCACATCCACGACATCCGGTTCCGCTAGCAGGAGGGCCTCAATGGCAGCAGCATCCGCGCGCTCTACCTCGAGTTGAGCCTCCGCCTCCCGGTCCTCCTTTCGGGTTTCCAGATTGAATTGCTGGTCTTCCTGCACCATGGGGGGGCCGGACGCCAGCACGAAGTCGATGTGCATTGTCTCATACATGTCAGGGGCCTTCTACGCCGCCACCTCCGCTATGAACATTGGATCGGTTTCCTCCTCATCGGAGCTTGGCTCCAGAGAACTCGGGGATTGACCCGCCGCAAAGGGAGCTTGGGAACGGAGGTCTGTGGCACCGACCGCCGCCACGATTTCAGCGCGGTGCTCTAGCGTCAGCATCTTGTAGTACCTGATCTTGCGGTGCACCATGGCTTTCCGACGAACTAGGGGACGGCTGATGTAGGCTAAGGGATCGAAAGGTGGGGGAATGGGTTGGAGAGGAGCTGTGGTTTTGGGGGCAGTGGTGACCGGCCGACAAGTAGCTGTCATAGGCCGAGCAGCGAAGGTTCTGGTGTGAATAGTGGTTCTGGTGACGACCGGTCAATCGGTTTTGACTGTGGGGAGTTAGCAAAGCCGGAGGGCTCAAGCCTGGAGAGTTGTGGGGTGGGATGGGACCAAAGTTTCAGAGTTTCATGTGGCAGACGTTTGGACCTCCCCATCTTTCCTGTCGATGATGAGGCGGTGGCTTCGTAAAATCTCAAGATGACTAGCAAGATGCCTGTGCATTGCACGGAACATCAGGATGCATTTTTATGATATCTCGAGAATTTCATCAAAAAATGGTATCTCAAGAATCTTATCGAAAAATGATATCTCGAGAAAGATGAGAAAAATGATATCTTGAGAAAGAATACCCTGGCACGCTGAACCCTCTACGTCACTCACCGAATGGAATGTGCTTCGTCTTACGTTTTCGCTCGTTTGTGGAATCGCAATTGAGAGCAAACCAACGTCCCTCCCCTCCCCCGCCGCGTTTTTTATCTATACTAGCAAGATGCCCATGCGTTGCACGGAACATCGAGATACATTTGTATGAGTAGTTTATCATGTGGGAGAAAAGGATGAACGAGGGAAGGCCTTATTTGCAAATGTGGAGAGCCGTGTGGGTATCTTTTTGCAAAATTGCCATAGTTTCCTTCCTATCCGTCAAATATAGATCAGATGGCCTATATTGCAGGATGGCACGCACACCATCATCACCAACTCTACTCTTATAAAAAAACAGAGTTGGTGATGATGGTGTGCCTCCCATCCTGCAATATATGTCGTCTGATTTATATCTGACAGATAGGAGGAAGCTATGACAATTTTGCAAAAATATACCCACACTCCTCTCCACATATGCAGGTAAGGCCTTCCCTCATTCATCCTTATCTCCCACAGGATAAACTACTCATATAAATGCATCTTGATGTTCCGTGCAGCGCATGGGCATCTTGCTAGTACTACTACTAGAAGAGAGAGAGGTGAGAGGTCGGCCGAGGGTTACTAGTAGTATACTACTAGTACTATGAGCACTGCATACTCTACTGCAGATGTTGTACTACTACTTCTACTTCTACTACTATTGGACAGGGAGCTTAAAAAGCTACTATTGGACTGGCTATACATGGCAAAATCCTAGTACGAAGAGCATGCGCGAGAACAAGCATTCACGTGTTTGAAAACAAATTGGAAACAATTTCTGTTTGAATACAAATCTAGGAGTACATATGAATCTAACAATATTGATTGGGCGTTCTTGAATGTTGATACTTTTTTATATAAGTTTGACCAAAGTAGAGATACTTTGACTACACATAAAACTTATATGTAAACTAGAAAGGATCGGAGGGAGTATATTGTACTACGTTCAAAAGCGAAACGAACATTGAATACCCTTTATATGATTTGTTGATGGTGTGATCACCGGTTCAAAATTTTGAATCCGCCTTAGGTATCACACATGCACCCACTCGTCCTCTCTCGGTTTCATCTTGGGGTCTCTCCCTCCCTCCCCCCCTCTCTCTCTCTCTCTCTCTCTCTCTCGCACACACACACACACATACCACCTCTCTTCCTCTTTGTGCTTGTCAAACCTAATTGACCTCCCGAGGTATCAGGAATGTATCTCACTTGTCGTCAGGTCGCTCTTTGACACACGCCTAGGTCACTCTACCATGCATTAAATTTGGTCGGGAAAATAGGCCAACCAAGATGTGGGGCACACCTGTCGGGATGACGTGGCGCGGACTAGTCCAATGGAGGAGCTGGCCCACGACCTCCTCGCCACCGTCAACCATTCATGTGAGTCGTGGGGGCCAGCAACATGGCGCAGCTCCCGCACCGCCTCTGGACACGACGACCATGATGAGCGACACGCTCATCGTCGCTGGACACACTGGGCTTCAGGGTGCCGAGGGTGGCGCTACCGCTGTGGCACGACTAGCAGATAAACACCCGGCTCGTCGAGGATGCACAAGGCTTTCGAGTGCGCTTGCACGCCGCGACGCATCCGCGGAGTGTTCTAGTGCGGCCAACTACATCCCCAGGACCTTTTTGTTGCGGAATGTAGCATGCAATTTCAAAAAAAATTCCTACGCTCAGGCATGATCTATCTAGGAGATGCATAGCAATGAGACGGGGAGAGTGTGTCTACATACCCTCATAGACCATAAGAGGAAGTGTTATGTTAACCCGATTGATGTTGTCCAGCGTCTTCACGATCCAACCGAACCAATTACCGAACGTACAACACCTCCGTGTTTCGCACAAGTTCAGCTCGATGACGTCCCTCGAGCTCTTGATCCAGTAGAGGGTCAAGGAGAGTTCCCTCAGCATGATGGCGTGGCGACGATGTTGGTGATGTGATCCGTGCAGGGCTTCGCCTAAGCACTACGACGCTATGACCTGAGGAGCAAACTATGGAGGGGGCACCGCACGCGACTAAGAAATATTGGTGTGCCTTTGGGGTGCCACGTATATGAAGGAGGGGGGAGGATGTGGCTGGCCTAGGGAGGAGGCGCGCCAAGGGGGGGGGTCCTACTAGGACTCCAAACCTAGTAGGATTCGCCCCCTTCCTTCCAATATAGAGGGAAAAGAGGA
>LR738709.1:311350859-311394893 GCA_902687465.1 Secale cereale | reverse complement strand
GGGGGGGAGAGGAGAAGGAAAGGGGGCTGCACCCCCCAACCCCTAGTCCAATTCGGTTTGGGCTGGGGACGCGCCCCACCTCTTGTGGCAGCCTCCCTCTCTCCACTCTGGCCCAATAGGCCCATTAACTTTCCCGGGGTTTTCCGATAGCCTCCCGGTACTCCGATAAATCCCCAAACCTCTCCGGAAACATTCTGGTGTCCATGTACAACCTTCCAATATATGAATCTTTACCTCTCGACCATTTCGAGACTCCTCGTCATGTCCGTTATCTCATCCGGGACTCCAAACAAACTTCGGTCACCAAAATGCATAACTCACAATACAAATCGTCATTGAACGTTAAGCGTGCGGACCCTACGGGTTTGAGAACTATGTAGACATGACCGAGACACATCTTCGGTCAATAACCAATAGCGGAACCTGGATGCTCATATTGGCTCCTACATATAACAACATACGTTGTTCCCTTTGTCATCGGTATGTTACTTGCCCGAGATTCGATCGTCGGTATTATCATACCTAGTTCAATCTCGGTACAGGAAAGTCTCTTTACTCGTTCCGTAATACAACATCTCGTGACTAACTCTTTAGTCATTTTCTTGCAAGGCTTATTCTGATGTGTATTACCGAGTAGGCCCATAGATACCTCTCCGACACTTGGAGTGACGAGTCCTATTCTTGATCTATGCCAACTCAACAAACACCTTCGGAGACACCTGTAGAGCATCTTTATAATCACCCAGTTACATTGTGACGTGTGATAGCACACAAGGTGTTCTCCGGTATTCGGGAGTTGCATAATCTCATAGTGAGAGGAACATGTATAAGTCATGAAGAAAGCAATAGCAATAAAACTAAACGATCATTATGCTAAACTAACGGATGGTTTTGTCCATCACATCATTCTCCCAATGGTGTGATCGCGTTCATCAAATGGCAACACATGTCTATGGTTAGGAAACTCAACCATCTTTGATTAACGAGCTAGTCTAGTAGAGGCATACTAGGGACACTCTGTTTTGTCTATGTATCCACACATGTATCAAGTTTCCGGTTAATACAATTCTAGCATGAATAAAAGTCATTTATCATGATATATAAGGAAATATAAACAACAACTTTATTATTGCCTCTAGGGCATATTTCCTTCAGTCTCCCACTTGCACTAGAGTCACTAATCTAGATTACATAGTAAAGATTCTAACACCCATGGAGTCCTGGTGCTGATCATGTTTTGCTCATGGAAGAGGCTTAGTCAACGGGCCTGCAACATTTAGATCCGTATGTATTTTGCAAATCTCTATGTCTCCCTCCTTTACTTCGTCGCGGATAGAGTTGAAGCGTCTCTTGATGTGCTTGGTTCTCTTATGAAACCAGGATTCCTTCGCCAAGGCTATTGCTCTAGTGTTGTCACAACAGATTTTCATTGGACCCGATGCACTAGGTATTACACCTAGACCGGATATGAACTCCTTCATCCAGACTCCTTCATTTGCTGCTCTCGAAGCAGCTATGTACTCCCCTTCACACGTAGATCCCGCCAAGACGCTCTGCTTGGAACTGGACCAACTCATAGCCCCACCGTTCAACAAAAATACGTATCTGGTTTGTGACTTAGAGTCATCCAGATCAGTGTCAAAGCTTGCATCAACGTAACCGTTTATGATGAGCTCCTTGTCACCTCCATAAACGAGAAACATATCCTTCGTCCGTTTCAGGTACATAAGGATGTTCTTGACCGCTGTCCATTGATCCACACCTGGATTACTTTGGTACCTCCCTGCTAGACTTATAGCAAGGCACACTTTAAGTCTGGTACACATCATTGCATACATGATAGAACCTATGGCTGAAGCATAGGGAATGACTTTCATTTTCTCTTTATCTTCTGCAGTGGTCGGGCATTGAGTCTGACTCAACTTCATACCTTGTAACACAGGCAAAAACCCTTTCTTTGACTGATCCATTTTGAATTTTTTCAAAACTTTATCAAGGTATTGAAAGTGCGTTATATCGACTAGAGGGGGGTGAATAGGCGATTTTTACAAATTCATCACTGAGGAAATTCTAGCTGAGGAATTTCCTAAGCAATGAACTACTTAGTGTTGGGGATCGTAGCAGAAATAAAAAAATCCTACGCATCACCAAGATCTATCTATGGAGTCTACTAGCAACGAGAGGGGAGTGCATCTTCATACCTTTGAAGATTGCGATGCGGAAGCGTTACAAGAACGCGGATGAAGGAGTCGTACTCATAGCGATTCAGATCGCGGTTGATTCCGATCTAAACACCGAACTTCGGTGCCTCCGCGTTCAACACACGTGCAGCCCGGTGACGTCTCCCGTGCCTTGATCCAGCAAGGGAAGAGGGAGAGGTTGGGGAAGACTCCGTCCAGCAGCAACACGATGACGTGGTGGTGGTTGAGGAGCGTAGCACTCCAGCAGGGCTTCGCCAAGCATCGCAAGAGACGAGGAGGGAGAGGGGTAGGGCTGCGCCAAGAGGGGGAAGTTCTCATGTGTATGGCAGCCCCAAATCCCCACTATATATAGGGGGAAGGGAGGGGCTGCGCCCTCACCTAGGTTTCCACCCCCAGGGGTGGCGGCCAGCCCTAGATCCCATCTAGGGGGCGGCTAAGGGGGAAGAGAGGGGGGGCACCACTAGGTGGGCCTTAGGCCCATCTGAGCCTAGGGTTTCCCCTCCTTCCCTTCTCTCTTTGCCTTGGGACCTGGTGAGGGAGGGGGGCGCACCAGCCCACATGGGGCTGGTCCCCTCCCAAACTTGGCTCACGCAGCCCTCTGGGGCTGGTGGCCCCACCCGGGACCCTCCCGGTGGTCCCGGTACGCTACCGATAGCGCCCGAAACTTTTCCGGTGACCAAAACGGGACTTCCCATATATGAATCTTTACCGCCGGACCATTCCGGAACTCCTCGTGATGTCCGGGGTCTCATCCGGGACTCCGAACAACATTCGGTAACCACACATATCTATTCCCTATAACCCTAGCGTCATCGAACCTTAAGTGTGTAGACCCTATGGGTTCGGGAACCATGCAGACATGATCGAGACAACTCTCCGGCCAATAACCAACAGCGGGATCTGGATACCCATGTTGGCTCCCACATGTTCCACGATGACCTCATCGGATGAACCATGATGTCAAGGATTCAATCAATCCCGTATACGATTCCCTTTGTCTATCGGTATAGCACTTGCCCGAGATTCGATCGTCGGTATACCGATACCTTGCTCAATCTCGTTACGGCAAGTCTCTTTACTCATTCCGTAACACATCATCCCGTGATCAACTCCGTTATCACATTGTGCACATTATGATGATGTCCTATCGAGTGGGCCCAGAGATACCTCTCCGTCACACGGAGTGACAAATCCGAGTCTCGATTCGTGCCAACCCAACAGACACTTTCGGAGATACCTGTAGTGCACCTTTATAGCCACCCAGTTATGTTGTGACGTTTGGTACACCCAAAGCATTCCTACGGTATCCGGGAGTTGCACAATCTCATGGTCTAAGGAGAAGATACTTGACATTTAGAAAAGCTTTAGCATACGAACTACACGATCTTGTGTTAGGCTTAGGATTGGGTCTTGTCCATCACATCATTCTCCCAATGATGTGATCCCGTTATCAATGCCATCCAATGTTCATGGTCAGGAAACCGTGACCATCTGTTGATCAACGAGCTAGTCAACTAGAGGCTTACTAGGGACATGGTGTTTGTCTATGTATCCACACATGTATCTGAGTTTCCTATCAATACAATTCTAGCATGGATAATAAACAATTATCATGAACAAGGAAATATAATAATAACCAATTTATTATTGCCTCTAGGGCATATTTCCAACAGTCTCCCACTTGCACTAGAGTCAATAATCTAGTTCACATCGCCAATGTGATTAACACTCACAGGTCACATCTCCATGTGACTAACATCCAAAGAGTTTACTAGAGTCAATAATCTAGTTCACATCACTATGTGATTAACACTCAATGAGTTCTGGGTTTGATCATGTTATGCTTGTGAGAGAGGTTGTAGTCAATGGGTCTGCAACATTCAGATCCCTGTGTACTTCGCAAAACTTTATGTCATATCGTAGATGCTGCTACCACGTTCCACTTGGAGCTATTCCAAATTGTTGCTCCATTATACGTATCCGGTATCTCTACTCAGAGCTATCCGGATATGTGTTAAGCTTGCATCGACGTAACTCTTTACGTCGAAATCTTTATCACCTCCATAACCGAGAAACATTTCCTGATTCCTCTAAGGATAATTTTGACTGCTATCCAGTGATTCACTCCTGGATCACCTTTGTACCCTCTTGCCAGACATGTGGCAAGGCACACATCAGGTGCGGTAATCAGCATGGCATACCGTATAGAGCCTATGACAAAAGCATAGGGGCGACCTTCGTCCTTCCTCTTTCTTCTGCCGTGGTCAGGCTTTGAGTCTTACTCAACTTCACACCTTACAACTCAGGCAAGAACTCCTTCTTTGACTGATCTATTTTGAACTCCTTCAAAATCATGTCAAAGGTGTGTATTCTTTTGAAAGTATCATCAGGTGTCTTGATCTATCTCTATAGATCTTGATGCCCAATAGGCAAGCAACTTTATCCAGGTCTTCCTTTGAAAAACTCTTTTTAAACAACCCTTTATGCTTTCCAGAAAATCTACATCATTTCGGATCAACAATATGTCATTCACATATACTTATCAGAAATGTTGTAGTGCTCCCACTCACTTTATTGTAAATACAAGTTTCTAACAAACTTTGTATACCCAAAAACTTTGATCACTCCATCAAAGCGTATATTCCGACTCCAAGATGCTTGCTCTAGTCCATGGAAGGATCGCTGGAGCTAGTGTACCTTTTAGCATCCTTAGGATTGATAAAACCTTTTTGATTGTATCACATACAACCTTTCCTTACGAAAACTGGTTAGGAAACTTGTTTTGACATCCATCTGCCAGATTTCATAAACGCAGTTAATGCTAACATGATTTCGACGGACTTAAGCATCGCTACGGGTGAGAAAATCTCATCGTAGTCAACTCCTTGAACTTGTGAAAAACTTATCGCCACAAGTCGAGCTTCATAGATGGTGACATTACCGTCCACGTCTGTCTTCTTCTTAAGATCCATTTATCTAAATGGCTTGCCAATCATCACGCAAGTCCACCAAAGTCCATACTTTGTTTTGATACATGGATCCTATCTCAGATTTCTTGGCTTCTAACCATTTGTCGGAATACGGGCCCACCATCGCTTCTCCATAGTTCGTAGGTTCATTGTTGTCAAACAACATGACCTCTAAGACAGGATCACCATACCACTCAAGAGTAGTACATATCCTTGTCGACCTACAAGGTTAGCTAGCAGTTTGATCCGAAGCTTCATGATCACTATCATTAGTTTCATCTTCAACAGTTGTAGGTTCCACAGAAACATCTTTCTGTGTTGCACTACTCTCCAGTTGAAGTGAGGGTTCGACAACCTCATCAAGTTCTATCTTCCTCCCACTCAATTCTTTCGAGAGAAACTCCTTCTCGAGAAAAGACCCGTTCTTAGCGACAAACATTTTTTTCCTTGGATCTGAGATAGAAGGTATACCCAACTATTACCTTTGGGTATCCTATGAAGATGTATTGTCCGCTTTGGGTTCGAGCTTTTTCCGGCAGAAGCCATAAGCATCGCAGCCCCAAACATTAAGAAACGACAACATTGGTTCCTTGCCAAACCATAGTTCATACGGCGTCGTCTCAACGGACTGAGATGGTGCCCTATCTAAAATGAATGCAGCTATCTCTAATGCATAACCTCAAAATAATAGCGGTAGATCGGTAAGAGACATCATAGATCACACCATATCTCATAAGGTTCGATTACGACGTCCGAACACACCATTACGCTGTGGTGTTCCAGGTGGCTTCAACTGCAAAACAATTCCACAATGTCTTAAGTGATTGCCAAACTCATAACTCAGAAAATCTCCCCTTGATCAAATCGTAGGAACATGATCTTCTTGTTATGATGAATCTTAACTTCACTCTGAAATTGCTTGAACTTTTCAAACGTTTCAGACTTTTACTTCATTAAGTAAATATACCCATATCTACTCAAATCGTCAGTGAAGATGAGAAAATAACGATATCCACCACACGCCTAAATTCTCATTGGATCACACACATCAGCATGTATGATTTCCAACAAGTTACTTGCCCGTTTCATTGTACCTGGAAACGAGATCTTAGTCATCTTGCCCATGAGGCATGGCTCGCATGTGTCAAGCAATTCAAAATCAAGTGACTCCAAACATCCATCAGCATGGAGTTTCTTCATGCATTTTATGCCAAAATGACCTAAGCGGCAGTGCCACAAGAAAGTGGTACTATCATTATTAACTCTACATCTTTTGGCGATTTATCATGTGTATTGCTATGATCGAGATTCAATAAACCATTGGGTGCATGACCATAAAGGTATTATTCATGTAAACAGAATAACCATTATTCTCCAAATTAAATGAATAACCGTATTGCAATGAACATGATCTAATCATATTCATGCTCAACGTAGACACCTGATAACATTTATCTAAGTTCAACACTAATCCCGAAGGTAGAGGGAGCGTGCGATGGTGATCTTATCAACCTTGTAAACACTTCCAACACACATCGTCACCTCGCCCTTAGCTAGTCTCCGTTCAGTCCGTAGCTTTTGCTTCAAGTCACTAATAATAGCAACTGAACCGGTATCCAATACCCAGGTACTACTAAGAGTACTAGTAAGGTACACATCAATAACACGTATATCAAATATACTTTGTTGAAGTTGCCAGCTTTCTTATCTACCATGTATTTGGGGTAGTTCCGCTACCATGTGACCGTTCCCCTTACAATAGAAGCACTTAGTCTCGAAGTTTGGGTTCAACCTTGGGCTCCTTCATTAGAGCGACAATGGGTTTCCCATTCATGAAGTTTCCCTTCTAGCCCTTGCCCTTGTTGAAACCATTGGTCTTGTTAAACCATCAACACTTGATGCTCCTTTTTGATTTCTACTTTTGCGGTCTTAAGCACCGCTAATAGCTCCGGGATCATCTCCATCCTTTGCATGTCATAGTTCATCACGAAGTTCTAGTAGTTTGGTGATAGTGTCTAGAGAATTCCGTCAACCACTATCTCAAATGGAAGATTAACTCCCACTTGGTTCAAGTGATTTTAGCACCCAGACATTCTGAGCACATGCTCACTAGTTGAGCTATTCTCCTCCATCTTGTTGGCAAAAGAACTTGTCAGAGGTCTCATACCTCTCAACATGGGCATGAGCCTCAAATCCCAATTTCAGCTCTTTGGAACATTTCATATGTCTTATGGAGTTCAAAACGTCATTGGAATCCCGATTCTAAGCCATAAAGTATGGTGCACTAAACTATCAAGTAGTCATCAGGACGTGCCTGTCAGGTGTTCACAACATCCACAAACGACGTTGTAGGGGTTTGCACATGGAGCGGTGCATCAAAGACGTAAGCCTTCTGTGCAGTAGTGAGGACACTCCTCGGACTACGGACCCAGTCCGCATCATTTCTTACAATATCGTTCAACTTAGCCTTTCTCTAGGATCGTATTAAACATGGAGCTACAACACAAGCTTTTGGTCGACAACATAATTTGCGAAGACAACTTAGACTATTGTTCATGACAATTAAGTTCATCTAAACAAATTTAATGAACTCCCACTCAAATAGACATCTCTCTAGTCATCTAAGTGATACATGATCCGAATCGACTAGGCCGTGTCCGATCATCACGTGAGACGGACTAGTCATCATCGATGAACATCTTTATGTTGATCGTATCTTCTATACGACTCATGTTCGACCTTTCGGTCTTCCGTGTTCCGAGGCCATGTCTGTACATGCTAAGCTCGTCAAGTGAACCCTAAGTGTATTGCGTGTGTAAATATGGCTTACACCCTGTCACACCCTGCATTTTGTAACATGTCATTTGCATCAATGAAGCATGAAAATTTGGACTAGCAAATTTTTTTTGGCATAATTTGGCTTTATTTGGAATTGAGTTTTTCTTCCTATGTTTTTCATGTGCTCATTAAAGTCAACTACCACCTCTTGTAGAATTCATCTCCTTACCCAAAACTTCTGCCCAATGATCATACCAAGTGTATATAGCAGTATAGTATTTTCTTATAAAATTAATTTGGCCAAAATGTATTTTCAAAATTTAGTATTCCAAAAACCCCTGAATTGAGGTTTGCACTGCAAGTGCTTGATTTAGGGTGAGATAATTATTTCAAAAAGTATATTTGAGACATAGTAGTCATAGGACTCCCAGAAACCACAAAAGTATAATTTTAAAAGTTATTTTCCTATTTTATTTAAAAGCTTTTTCTTAAGGCCAGAAATGGTCTTTAATAGGGAAAAATTATTTAATTATTTCAAAAATATTTGCCAAAATTCAGGGAGACTCATAGGACATATATTGTCCATATATAAGAGTTTCAACACTTGGTCATGTTCAAAATAATGGGCTAATCCCTCAGAAACCCTTTCTAGATATTTCAAGCTTTTGAAATATTTACAAAGGAAATATTCTCTAAAAATTCCAAGGAAATTCTATTATGTCATACATGACATATTTGATGATCTTGCCAAGCCCCATGCCTTGGGAAGCAAGAAAACATCATCAAAGCCCTCCAAGACCATTCTGTCCATATCTGAAGTTTGAGCAACTTTACATTGCCAAACTTATCCAAATGCTCTCAAACTTGGTGCACATGCTAGAAAGGTCTAATAAGGCATCTAGACCAAATGGCACAAGTTTTGGAGTAGGGTAACTTGATCAGAATACCCCAAAACCATTTCTGTTCAAATTCAAATTTGAACAACTTTACATTACCAACTTTTTACCTGAAGCTTCAAACTTTGTGGGCATGATCATAACCCCAAATGATGACACTACACCAAGTGGTGCATCAAGGGGAGATGATTAGCTTGACTCAAACATGGTGACGCCATTTCTGTTGATTTCTAGGGTTCACCAAAGTTGCATTGGCTAGTTTCTTCAAACAAGCCCAAATTGGGTGAAACACCCTATTTCCATATGGCATTTAATCCTGTTAAGTGTCATGAATAGTGGAGACCATTTGCTTGCCCAAATCATGATCAAACACCTTCTGCCATTTTACCAAAACCATCATCTTGGCCTCTTTTATTTTTTACTTTTGCTTCAACTTTCTACCACAGCTTCACCTAGTTACATTCTACCTCCAGTAACTCCCTCATGACCAGAGCTCCATGATTGAAGGGTGAAAACCCCAAATTACCTTGCTGGACAGACCCGTTCTGCCCATCTACCAGCTTCCCTCCTCTCTCACTGAACATCAAAGGCATCCAAAGGCACAGCTGGGTTGTTTACTTCGTGCTGGACCCCCCAGACACGACGGACACGACCAGTGAGCCAACGGCATGCCGGGGCATGCAGAAGACGCGCTCCAGAGCGCGCTACAGGGCGCACCCAGACTGTAGCCTCGCCCAATCCATCGCCCTCGACCACCTCGTGCTCCCCCCTCGCGCCGATCGATGCGCCTCGGCGTCCGCAACTCTCCCCGGCGCTGTCCCCCTCCTCCTTCTCCCTCCAGTGGACGTCCTCGCACGCGCGCCGGCCGCCCGCGAGCTCCAACCTCTAGCTTCACACGCGTGCAGCTCCAGAAGCATCCCCCGCTCCCCCTCTTCCTCTCCTCTACCCTGGAACTCGTCCAGCAACACCACAGACGCATCCCCAGCGCCTCCCGTGCACTGTGGCGACGAGCAGAGGCTCGCCGGCGCACAGGTCCACGGCGCCTCGCCGTCCTCCTATAAATAGGGCCCCAAGCCCCTCCTCTCTTCACCAACAGCACTCTCCCTTTCTCAATCATCCCCAGAGCCACTCGCCCCCTCTCCAGACCCGCCCGAGCTCGAGATCGAGCTCGAGCTCCGCCGCGGCGGCTTCCCGTCGCCAGCCCAGTACAGGCCGCCCTAGCCTTCCCTCTCGCTCGATCTAGCACCACAGCACGTCACTGATGCTTTTCTCCCTCTTTCCCCTCTCTGCAGCTACCGGAATCGACCGGAGCGGCATCCTCCCGACGCCCCTCCGCCGCGTGTCCTCGCCGCCGGCGAACCAGGCCCCTCAGGCGACCCGCACCACCACCACTAGAACGGCGACACACTGCTGAGCCCATTCCTGCCCTCAGCTTGCCTCGTCGTGCACCGTACCGCCGCCGGTGAGCTCGCCGCTTCTCTGGCCGCGAGGTTGGAGATGACAGGCGGGCCCCGCCTGTCATCCTCACCTCTCTCTCTCCCCTCTCAGACGCTGACCGCCGGGCCCCGCCCGTCAGGTTTAAAAAAACCTGGTGCGCGCTGGCGTCGTGCGGTGGGCTGAATTCGCCCTGGGCCGTTGCACTGTGGCCGTTCTGGCCCAGTGGCACGGAGCCTTTTTCCATTTTTCTTTTCTGTGGAATTTCAAATAATTTCACAGAATTAAATATTTGTCCAAATGAATTAATTCCAGTTCCTAAAAATTCGTAATAATCCAACCTATTCAATGATGTCACTTTCACACATATCCATGGACCTTTTCTGTTCTGTTCAAATTTAAATTCATATTTGAACATTAAAACTTCTGTTCAAATATTCTTGTGCTCCATTCTGCCACTCCAAAACTCAAACTAAGAATTTTTGCCATCGTAGCTTTCTCTCTAGTATTTCACAAAAATAAGTTGACATTTTTCTGAGCACTTTGATTATTCTGTTTTTATTGTGGTCTTATTTTCCCGTTGTTATTTTGCGACGATTAGATACGGTATTTGACGAGGTTGCTGAAGAAGAAGGTGGGGAAGGATTTGAAGACTTTGAAGACCAAGCCAATCCAGGCAAGCAGCCCTTTGACCATGATACACTTGTGTTCTTTGGAACCCATTTACTTCCGAATGCATGATGATAAGAATGACGATGGTGACCTACTAAGAACCACCACATGATGCATGTTTTACTCATGATCTTGCTATGTGCTAGATGAAATGCAAATGATTAGTAGTGATGCTTAGTGATGCATGTGTGCCATGGAACCTTCGTGGTTGCATTCGTTTCAAAACCCCATCGGGTGCCCCTAATGCCCGAGGGTGGTGTTGAGTTAGGTCATCACTTGAGGAAGAAGTGATGTGCCAATAAAGATCTTGTGCATGGGTGAAATGATGGATTAGATTTATGTGTGACTACCGTCCCAACCAAACATGTGCAACCACTCTACCCCTTATGGGACGGGGCATTATTGATTACTTAGGCCGATACTAACATGGTGCCCACATTACTAGTGACGAGGAGACTTGAGGTCTTTCCCGGGACGGGGTCATGCTTGGATAGACGACCATGACTGTTTTTACAGGGCACCGGACACACCGTTGGTCCCTTCGTGTACGCGTGACATTGAAATTAGGGCAAGTCCCATGATCTAATGTTTGTACTCGAGGGCCGTGTACCAACGAGTAGACCCTATGTTAGTGTCGTCTAAGGGAAGATAATGACCGGGTGCTTCCCCCGAGTACTTGAGGTACTGCGGGATCGTGGGTGACACGAAAGCTTCCTGGATCTTGTGGGTAAAGTGCGCAACCTCTGCAGAGTGTAAAACTATTCGAATAGCCGTGTCCACGGTCATGGACAGTTGAGTGGTGCTACTTAAACTATGTCCAGAATTTTACTACTTCGGTGAAGTATGTGTGTGTGATAAGCCAAGGTGGTGACTTGACTCGTTGAGCTGAATCCTATTCATGTTGATATCGGTAACCTGTTCTCGAGGTTACGTGAATTTATTGATGCATATACATGATGGTAGAATATTTATTCTAGGTTGTTGCTAGATTGCTCATTGTTGTTCAATTGCATTGTTACTTGAACCAAATCATGGGTTGCTTGCGAGTACATTCAAAGTACTCATTGGCTTGCCACTGGTTATTTAATTGGCCAGGCATGGAGGAGCAAGAATATGAAGAAGAATTCTTTGGAGACGAACATGCGAACTAGGACGCTATCCCAGTCAGAATGCGTGTAGGGTTAAGGCAGATGGCATGGGTTCTGCTTATCATCGAAGACTTCCGCTATTCGAGTTATTTGCTATTCAGCCCTTGAGGCTTTATCTATGTAAGACTTGGCCATAATGGCCATAATTTGTGTAAGACGGTGTGTATGGATGTAAGACTCTTGTTATTCAGCTTCTGTGTGTTCAGTGAGCATTGATCTCTGGGATCACTGTACACGTGCATTCGGTGATCTCGACTCTTAAGTCGGGGTCCCCACGGAGCTGGTATCAGAGCCATCCTGACTGTAGGAAGCCTTAGTTAGCATGGGCGTTAGTTAGATGAGACCCCTTTTTTTTCAAAAACCTTCTGAACCTCTCTTCTTTTCTAAACCTTACCAACCTGAGATATCATCAGCTTATTAACCTCTCCTATTCCACCTTTGTAGATGGCCGCTGTACCCGAAGAGCACCTGACCACTGGGTTTCCCTTGCTTCTCGAGGATAGCCTCCGGGAGTGCCAGTTCCACCGAGCACCCATCCTCACCTACCTTGAGCATTGGGTTAGCGACACTGAGGTGGAGTACCACGTGGAAGTGATCGTGAAGGCAAACGATCCTCCCACAAGTTGGTTCTTTGAGGGACCCCAGATGGCAACACTACCTCTCGCTGTCGAGGCTGCTGCACTCAAGGCACTAACCCGTCTCCGCGAGCTTCTTCCGGAGATGGCAGCCAAGATGACAACCCGCTTCCTGCCTTACCGGAAGGAAGGTGAAGATGAAAGCAGCGCACTAGCCCCTCCATTGAAGGAAGGACTCCCGCTTCGATTCCAGACCTACTTTAGTCTATGTGCCGACAGCTTGGCACAAGATTTGGCCTCGGAATCAATGAAGCTCCAAGAAGAACTTCACAAGACCAAGGCACTTCTTCGTCGCGCACAAGAGAAGACAGATAGGATCAAGAAGGAAGGTGCGCCTCCGGGACAATCCGCTATCGCGTACCGAGGCGGAAGACCCTCAGGAGATGTATCTTCCAAGGATGAAGAACCACCTCGGCGACGCCGCATGACGGCAAGGGAATATCGCAAGCTTTTCCCTGCGCCACCGACAAAGCACCGTCGTATCCAACCCCTCCACTCCCCCACACCCTCAAGTGACAAGGGGGCCCAGACAGATGAAGACAAGGAGGAAGACCCAGAAGAGCCAAAATACGCGACCGAGCATTCCGCCGCTTAGGCATTATCCGCAACTCGGATATGCCAGTTCGTAACCTCTACGGTAGGATAGGTCGTGTAACCCCTATGCGCAGTCGAGTCCTTGTATGGTTCATATGAAACCATCTAGTGTTGCTTTGTTGTGTTTTGATGTATGTCGTATTCTTCCTTCGGGAATATGTAAACGACACATCACCCATTTGGATTTTAATGAATGTGTTTGGCCCTTTCGGCCCATGCATGATTTGATTAGTGTCACAACCACCCCCTTACTAGGCACCCATCTATATTGCTTTCCCTCTTCCAAGTCATGAGACCTTTTACCGCTCCAACAGGATGCCTGTTGTAACTCGTACTGGTACCTCTATCCAGCAGCCTCAAGCCGGAGCATCCGCTCAATTAGAGGCAGGCCATGACCAAACCAACGACCAAGCTCCACCACCACCACCTCCTCCGAACATGGACATGGCTCAGCTTCTCCAAGCTTTCCGAGAGGAACGCCAAGCCAACACCGCATCCTTTCAGTTGATTGCTCAAGCTGTCACCAACAACCGCCAGCCGGTGGGGAATGGCAATGGACGTTCCACGTTGGCAGAGTTCAAGAAGCATGCACCGCCAACTTTCATCGACACTGCTGAACCCCTGGATGCAGACGACTGGGTCCGCACCATTGAGGACTTGCTGGAACTAGTCGGATGCACCGAAGACCGCGAGAAGGTGGCTTATGCAGCCCACTGCCTCGGGGGGACTGCTAGAGCTTGGTGGGATGGATTCAAGGTCATGCATGCTGGACAAGACATCACCTGGGACAACTTCAAGGCAGAATTCCGCAAATCCCACATTCCTTCCGGAATCATGGCTATCAAAAAGCGTGAATTCCGAGCTCTGAAGCAAGGAAGTGGCACTGTCAAGGAGTACATGCAGAAGTTCAGTGTTCTGTCATGGTATGCCCCTGAAGATGTCAGCACTGATGCTGCAAAAAGGGAGCGCTTCATGGAAGGCCTCAATCAGACCCTGCAGTACTCGCTTGTCGTGTGCGACTGCCCAACCTTCCCTGATCTGGTGAACAAAGCACTCATGCTTGAAGACAAGCGGCGTGCTCTGGAAGACACTCGCAAGCGCAAGATGGTCAGCAAGGGAAGTTCCAGCAACCAGAAGCCTCGCCCGTGGCAGTCAGCCCCGGTCAAGCCAACCTATCAGCAACCAAGAGCTCCTGCACCTCGCACCAACTATCAGCCTCAGCAGTATGCCAACCCAAGGCCAGCATTCAACCCCAATAACAGTGGTGGCAACAAGGTCAATAATCCAAACCAAGTCACTTGCTTTGGATGTGGTCAGTCAGGACACATCTCAAGGGTGTGCCCAAACAAGAAGCCTGATGCCCCGCGCCCCGATGCGCAGAACCCAGGACAAGGCCGCGGGATGCCACCAAGGAACCCAGCTCCTCGCAACCCGCCTAACCATGGGAAGGGGCATGTGAATCATGTCACTGCTGAAGAAGCCCAGGAAGACCCGGACGTCGTGCTGGGCACGTTCCTTGTCAACTCAGCACCTGCAACTGTCTTGTTTGATTCTGGAGCCACGCATTCATTTGTTACTCAAAGATTTGCATTGAAAAGTGGCATGACCCCTACACCCCTGAATAACTCCATGGTGGTACAAACCCCCTGAGCAAAGATGAGAGCCAAGATATGCTGTAAGGGAGTCAGTATTACCATTAACGGGGTAGATTTCCTAGCAGACCTCATCGTCCTGAGATCACAAGGCTTGGATGTGATCCTAGGCATGAATTGGCTCAGCAAGCACCAAGGCTTGTTAGACTATGCCAATCGGACTGTCACTGTGACCAATGACCAAGGAGTCGAAGTTAAGTTTGCTTCCAACTCCTCTTCCGCTCAAGCCGCTCAAGTCAACTGTCTATATGAAGTTGAGCTAGAGCAAGTACCGGTGGTATGTGAGTATCCTGATGTCTTTCCGGATGAGCTATCGGGAATGCCCCCTAACCGTGCCATTGAGTTCATCATCGAGCTCGTGCCCGGGGCAGGACCCATCTATAAGAAGCCTTATAGAATGGGGACGGAAGAATTAGCCGAGTTGAAGAAGCAACTGGAAGAGCAGCTGAGGAAGGGATTTATCCGCCCATGTGCCTCCCCTTGGGGATCACCTGTTCTGTTTGTGGCAAAGAGGGACGGTACCATCCGCTTATGCATTGACTACCGTTCCCTCAATGAAGTTACAATCAAGAACAAGTATCCACTTCCCAAGATTGAAGATCTGTTTGATCAGCTCAGCGGAGCCAAGGTGTTCTCCAAGATCGACCTCAGATCTGGGTACTACCAACTGAAGATCAGACCCCAAGATATTCCGAAGACAGCATTCGTAACCAGATATGGCCTGTACGAGTGCACGATCATGTAATTTGGGTTAACCAATGCCCCAGCCTACTTCATGTATCTCATGAATAAAGTCTTCATGGAATATTTGGACAAGTTTGTTGTTGTCTTCATCGATGACATTCTTGTCTTCTCGAAGACGGAGGAAGAGCACGAGCAACATTTGGGGATGGTCCTAGACAAGCTTCGGGAGCACCAACTATACGCCAAATTCAGCAAGTGTGAGTTCTGGCTGCATAAAGTTGGATTCCTAGGTCATGTCTTGACCGAAGAAGGATTGTCGGTTGATCCCGCGAAGATCGAAGCTGTGACCCAATGGCAATCTCCATAGACCGTCAAGGAAGTCAGAAGCTTCCTCGGACTTGCAGGCTATTACCACAAATTTGTGGAAGGATTCTCTAGCATTGCCCGGCCGATGACTCAACTCCTCAAGAAGGACAAGAAGTTCGAGTGGACGCCAAAATGCGAAGAGAGCTTCCAAGAGCTCAAGAAGAGGTTGACCACCGCCCCAGTTCTGGCAACACCTGATATTCACAAGGAGTTCGTGATATATTGTGATGCCTCTCGAACCGGATTGTGAAGCGTTCTGATGCAAGAAGGACGAGTCATAGCTTACCTCTCCAGGAAGCTACGACCTCATGAAGAGAACTACGCTACTCACGATCTTGAGTTAGCAGCAGTGGTTCATGCCTTGAAGACAATGGCGGCATTACCTCCTAGGGAAACGGTGTGAGATATACACAGACCACAAAAGTCTGAAGTACATTTTCACCCAAAAGGAATTGAACATGAGGCAACGAAGATGGTTGGAACTCATCAAAGATTATGACCTCAGTGTTCAATATCACCCCGGGAAGGCTAACGTGGTGGCCGATGCCTTAAGCAGAAAGGCTAGCTCCCTGAATGCCATTATTCAAGAGAGGCAGCCAGCCCTGTTTAAGGAGTTCGAACAATTCAGTTTGGAATTGGTCACCCTTGGATTTCTGGATCATTTGGAAGTCAAACCAACCCTGATGGACGAAGTCAAGAAGGCACAAGGTGGGCACGCAAGCATTGAAGGCATCAAGAAGAAGATGAAGCTAGGCAAGGCCCCAGGATTCTCCGAGGACGAGCACGGGATTGTTTGGTACAAAGGCCGCATCTGCGTACCAAACAAGACCGAGCTGAAGAACCTGATCCTGCAAGAAGCCCATGACACTCTGTATTCCATCCACCCTGGAGGAACCAAGATGTATCAAGACTTGAAGGAGAGATTCTGGTGGCACGGGACGAAAAGAGAGATTGCAACCTATGTTGCAAAGTGTGATGTGTGCCAAAGGGTCAAGGCTGAGTATCAGCGACCCACTGGATTGCTCCAACCACTCAAGGTCCCTGAGTGGAAGTGTGATAAAGTCGGAATGGACTTCATCACTGGATTACCAAGGTCGAATAGAGGACATGACTCCATCTAGGTCATAGTCAATCATTTGACCAAAGTGGCCCATTTCATTCCCGTCAAGACTACTTATGATGGCAACCGGCTGGCAGCTCTCTACATCGACAGAATCGTAAGCCTTCACGGCGTTCCCAAGGAGATTGTGTCAGATCGAGGAACCCAGTTCACCTCAAGGTTCTGGAAGAAGTTCCAAGAAGCCTTGGGAACCAAGTTGTCTTCAGCACGGCTTTTCACCCACAGACCGGAGGTCAGACAGAGCGAGTAAATCAAATTCTCAAAGACATGCTCAGAGCCTGTGTCTTGGCATATGGAGCCAAGTGGGAAGATTGCCTCCCTTTTGCCGAGTTCTCTTATAACAACAGTTACCAGTCGATCCTTCAGATGGCACCATATGAGGTGTTGTACGGATGCAGATGTCGCACACCCCTCAACTGGTCGGAGACTGGAGAAGGGCTAGTCTTTGGACCGGATATTCTCCGCAAAGCAGAAGGGCAGGTCCAACTAGTCAGAGAGCATTTGAAGACAGCCAAGTAAAGGCAGAAGAGCTATGCTGACACTCACCGCCGGGATATGAGCTTCCATGTCGGGGATCATGTGTACCTACGGGTAACTCCTCTAAAGGGGACCAATCGTTTCCACGTCAAGGGGAAGCTCGCACCAAGGTTCATTGGACCCTTTGAGATCACCGCACGACGACGAGAAGTGGCTTACCCGTTGAAACTACCACCTGAGCTATCCGATGTGCACAACGTATTCCACGTGTCACAACTCCGGAAATGTCTCCAAGTTCCGAACAAGCCTGATCTCTACAAGGATGTTGATCACCAATCCATTGATCTGCAGCCTGATTTGACCTACCGCGAGAAGCCCATTCGCATTCTGGATGAGGCACAACGATGGACGCGAAGCCGCACCATCAACTATTTCAAGGTCCAGTGGAGCAACCACACGGAAGCAGAAGCAACCTGGGAACGTGAAGACTATCTTAGATCCGAGTATCCCGATCTCTTTTAAGACCTAGTTTAGGAATCTCGGGGACGAGATTCTAGTAAGGGGGGTAGGTCTGTCACACCCTGCATTTTTTAACATGTCATTTGCATCAATGAAGCATGAAAATTTGGACTAGCAAATTTTTTTTGGCATCATTTGGCTTTATTTGGAATTGAGTTTTTCTTCCTATGTTTTTCATGTGCTCATTAAAGTCAACTACCACCTCTTGTAGAATTCATCTCCTTACCCAAAACTTCTGCCCAATGATCATACCAAGTGTATATAGCAGTATAGTATTTTCTTATAAAATTAATTTGGCCAAAATGTATTTTCAAAATTTAGTATTCCAAAAACCCCTGAATTGAGGTTTGCACTACAAGTGCTTGATTTAGGTTGAGAAAATTATTTCAAAAAGTATATTTGAGACCTAGTAGTCATAGGACTCCCAGAAACCACGAAAGTATAATTTTAAAAGTTATTTTCCTATTTTATTGAAAAGCTTTTTCTTAAGGCCAGAAATGGTCTTTAATAGGGAAAAATTATTTAATTATTTCAAAAATATTTGCCAAAATTCAGGGAGACTCATAGGACATATATTGTCCATATATAAGAGTTTCAACACTTGGTCATGTTCAAAATAATGGGCTAATCCCTCAGAAACCCAATCTGGATATTTCAAGCTTTTGAAATATTTACAAAGGAAATATTCTCTAAAAATTCCAAGGAAATTCTATCATGTCATACATGACATATTTGATGATCTTGCCAAGCCCCATGCCTTGGGAAGCAAGAAAACATCATCAAAGCCCTCCAAGACCATTCTGTCCATATCTGAAGTTTGAGCAACTTTACATTGCCAAACTTATCCAAATGCTCTCAAACTTGGTGCACATGCTAGAAAGGTCTAATAAGGCATCTAGACCAAATGGCACAACTTTTGGAGTAGGGTAACTTGATCAGAATACCCCAAAACCATTTCTGTTCGAATTCAAATTTGAACAACTTTACATTACCAACTTTTTACCTGAAGCTTCAAACTTTGTGGGCATGATCATAACCCCAAATGATTACACTACACCAAGTGGTGCATTAAGGGGAGATGATTAGCTTCACTTAAACATGGTGAAGCCATTTCTGTTGATTTCTAGGGTTCACCAAAGTTGCATTGGCTAGTTTCTTCAAACAAGCCCAAATTTGGTGAAACACCCTATTTCCATATGGCATTCAATCCTGTTAAGTGTCATGACTAGTGGAGACCATTTGCTTGCCCAAATCATGATCAAACACCTTCTGCCATTTTACCAAAACCATCATCTTGGCCTCTTCTACTATTTACTTTTGCTTCAACTTTCTACCACAGCTTCACCTAGTTACATTCTACCTCCAGTAACTCCCTCATGACCAGAGCTCCATGATTGAAGGGTGAAAACCGCAAATTACCTTGCTGGACAGCCCAGTTTTACCCATCTCCCAGCTTCCCTCCTCTCTCACTGAACATCCATGGTATCCAAAGCCACAGCTAGGTTGTTCACTTCGTGCTGGACCCCCCAGACACGGCGGACACGACCAGTGAGCCAACGGCATGCCGCGGCATGCAGAAGACGCGCTCCAGAGCGCGCTACAGTGCGCACCCGCACTGTAGCCTCGCCCAATCCATCACCCCCGACCACCTCGTGCTCCCCCCTCGCGCCGATCGATGCGCCTCGGCGTCCGCAACTCTCCACGGTGCTGTCCCCCTCCTCCTTCTCCCTCCAGTGGACGTCCTCGCACGCGCGCCGGCCGCCCGCGAGCTCCAACCTCTGGCTTCACACGCGCGCAGCTCCAGAAGCATCCCCCGCTCCCCCTCTTCCTCTCCTCTGCCCTGGAACTCGTCCAGCAACACCACAGACGTATCCCCAGCGCCTCCCGTGCACTGTGGCGACGAGCAGAGGCTCGCCGGCGCACAGGTCCACGGCGCCTCGCCGTCCTCCTATAAATAGGGCCCCCGAGTCCTTCCTCTCTTCACCAACATCACTCTCCCTCTCTCAATCATCCCCAGAGCCACTCGCCCCCTCTCCAGACCCGCCCGAGCTCGAGATCGAGCTCGAGCTCCGCCACGGCTGCTTCCCGTCGCCAGCCCAGTACAGGCCGCCCTAGCCTTCCCTCTCGCTCGATCTAGCACCACAGCACGTCACTGATGCGTTTCCCCCTCTTTCCCCTCTCTGCAGCTGCCGGAATCGACCGGAGCGGCATCCTCCCGACGCCCCTCCGCCGCGTGTCCTCGCCGCCGGCGAACCAGGCCCCTCCGGCGACCCGCACCACCACCACTAGAACGATGACACACTGTTGAGCCCATTCCTGCCCTCAGCTTGCCCCGCCGTGCACCGTACCACCGCCGGTGAGCTCGCCGCTTCTCTGGCCGCGAGGTTGGAGATGACAGGCGGGCCCCGCCTGTCATCCTCACCTCTCTCTCTCCCCTCTGGGACGCTGATCGTCGGGCCCCGCCCGCCAGGTTTAAAAAAACCCTGGCGCGCGTTGGCGCCGTGCGGTGGGCTGAATTCGCCCTGGGCCGTTGCACTGTGGTCGTTCTGGCCCAGTGGCACGGAGCCTTTTACCATTTTTCTTTTATGTGGAATTTCAAATAATTTCACAGAATTAAATATTTGTCCAAATGAATTAATTCCAGTTCCTAAAAATTTGTAATAATCCAACCTATTTAATGATGTCACTTTCACACATGTCCATGGACCTTTTCTGTTCTGTTCAAATTTAAATTCATATTTTAAAAATTAAAACTTCTGTTCTAATATTCTTGTACTCCATTCTGCCACTCCAAAACTCAAACTAAGAATTTTTGCCGTCTTAGTTTTCTCTCTAGTATTTAACAAAAATAAGTTGACATTTTTCTGAGCACTTTGATTTTTCTATTTTTATTGTGGTCTTATTTTCCCGTTGTTATTTTGCGACGATTAGATACCGTATTTGACGAGGTTGCTGAAGAAGAAGGTGGGGAAGGATTTGAAGACTTTGAAGACCAAGCCAATCCAGGCAAGCATCCCTTTGACCATGATACACTTGTGTTCTTCGGAACCCATTTACTTCCGAATGCTTGATGATAAGAATGACGATGGTGACCTAGCTAAGAACCACCACATGATGCATGTTTTACTCATGATCTTGCTATGTGCTAGATGAAATGCAAATGATTAGTAGTGATGCTTAGTGATGCATGTGTGCCATGGAACCTTCATGGTTGAATTCGTTTCAAAAACCCCATCGGGTGCCCCTAATGCCCGAGGGTGATGTTGAGTTAGGTCATCACTTGAGGAAGAAGTGATGTGCCAATAAAGATCTTGTGCATGGGTGAAATGATGGATTAGATTTATGTGTGACTACCGTCCCAACCAAACATGTGCAACCACTCTACCCCTTATGGGACGGGGCATTATTGATTACTTAGGCCGATACTAGCATGGTGCCCACATTACTAGTGACGGGGAGACTTGAGGTCTTTCCCGGGACGGGGTCGTTCTTGGATAGACGACCATGACTGTTTTTACAGGGCACCGGACACACCGTTGGTCCCTTCGTGTACGCGTGACATTGAAATTAGGGCAAGTCCCATGATCTATTGTTTGTACTCGAGGGCCGTGTACCAACGAGTAGACCCTATGTTAGTGTCGTCTAAGGGAAGATAATGACCGGGTGCTTCCCCCGAGTACTTGAGGTACTGCAGGATCGTGGGTGACACGAAAGCTTCCCGGATCTTGTGGGTAAAGTGCGCAACCTCTACAGAGTGTAAAACTATTCGAATAGCCGTGTCCACGGTCATGGACAGTTGGGTGGTGCTACTTAAACTATGTCCAGAATTTTACTACTTCGATGAAGTATGTGTGTGTGATAAGTCAAGGTGGTGACTTGACTCGTTGAGTTGAATCCTATTCATGTTGATATCGGTAACCTGTTCTCGAGGTTATGTGAATTTATTGATGCATATACTTGATGGTAGAATATTTATTCTAGCTTGTTGCTAGATTTCTCATTGTTGTTCAATTGCATTGTTACTTGAACCAAATCATGGGTTGCTTGCGAGTACATTCAAAGTACTCATTGGCTTGCCACTGGTTAATTAATTGGCCAGGCATGGAGGAGCAAGAATATGAAGAAGAATTCTATGGAGACGAACATGCGAACTAGGACGCTATCCCAGTCAGAATGCCTGTAGGGTTAAGGCAGATGGCATGGGTTCTGCTTATCATCGAAGACTTCCGCTATTCGAGTTATTTGCTATTCAGCCCTTGAGGCTTTATCTATGTAAGACTTGGCCATAATGGCCATAATTTGTGTAAGACGGTATGTATGGATGTAAGACTCTTGTTATTCAGCTTCTGTGTGTTCAGTGAGCATTGATCTCTCGGATCACTGTACACGTGCATTCGGTGATCTCGACTCTTAAGTCGGGGTCCCCACACACCCATTGTATGCGAACGTTAGAGCCTATCACACCCGATCATCACGTGGTGCTTCGGAACAACGAACCTTAGCAACGGCGCACAGTTAGGGGGAACACAATTCTTGAAATTTATTGAGAGATCATCTTATTTACTATCGTCGTTCTAAGAAAATAAGATGTAAAAATATGATAAATATCACATGCAATCAAATAGTGACATGATATGGCCAATATCATTTTGCTCCTTTTGATCTTCATCTTCGGGGCTCCATGATCATCATCGTCACCAGCATGACACCATGATCTCCATCATCATGATCTCCATCATCGTGTCTTCATGAAGTTGTCTCGCCAAACATTATTTCTACTACTATGGCTAACATTTAGCAATAAAGTAAAGTAATTACATGGCGTTTTTAGTGACACGCAGGTCATACAATAAAATAAGACAACTCCTATGGCTCCTGCCGGTTGTCATACTCATCGACATGCAAGTCGTGATTCCTATTACAAGAACTTGATCAATCTCATACATCACATATATATCATTCATCACATCCTTTTGGCCATATCACATCACACGGCACATGCTACAAGAACAAGTTAGACGTCCTCTAATTGTTGTTTCAAGTTTTTACGTGGCTGCTATAGGTTTCTAGGAAGAACGTTTCTTACCTACACCAAAACCACAACGTGATATGCCAATTTCTATTTACCCTTCATAAGGACCCTTTTCATCGAATCCGATCTGACTAAAGTGGGAGAGAAAGACACCCGCTAGCCACCTTATGCAACTAGTGCATGTCAGCCGGTGGAACCTGTCTCATGTAAGCGTACGTGTAAGGTCGGTCCGGGCCGCTTCATCCCACGATGCCGCCGAATCAAGATAAGACTAGTTGAGGCAAGTAAATTGACATGATCTACGCCCACAACAACTTGTGTTCTACTCATGCATAGTAACTACGCATAGACCTAGCTCTGATACCACTGTTGGGGAACGTAGCAGAAATCAAAAAAAATTCCTACGCATCACCAAGATCTATCTATGGAGTCTACTAGCAACGAGAGGGGAGTGCATCTTCATACCTTTGAAGATCGCGATGCGGAAGCGCTACAAGAATGCGGATGAAGGAGTCATACTCGCAGCGATTCAGATCGTGGTTGATTCCGATCTAAACACCGAACAACGGTGCCTCCGCGTTCAACACACGTGCAGCCCGATGAAGTCTCCCGTGCCTTGACCCAACAAGGGAAGAGGGAGAGTTTGGGGAAGACTCCATCCAGCAGCAGCATGACGACGTGGTGGTGGTGGAGGAGCGTGGCACTCCAGGAGGGCTTTGCCAAGCACCGCAAGAGACGAGGAGGGAGAGGGGTAGGGCTGCGCTAAGAGGGGGAAGTTCTCATGTGTATGGCAGCCCCAAACCCCCACTATATATGGGGGGAAGGGAGGGGCTGCGCCCCCACCTAGGTTTCCACCCCTAGGGGTGGCGGCCAGCCCTAGATCCCATCTAGGGGGCGGCCGAGGGGGGAGAGAGGGGGGGGGGCGCACCACTAGGTGGGCCTTAGGCCCATCTGAGCCTAGGGTTTCCCCTCCTTCCCTTCTCTCTCTGCCTTGGGCCATGGTGGGGGGGGGGGTGCACCAGCCCACATGGGGCTGGTCCCCTCCCATACTTGGCCCACGCAGCCCTCTGGGGCCGGTGGCCCCACCCGGTGGACCCCCGGGACCCTCCCAGTGGTCCCGGTACGCTACCGATAGCGCCCGGAACTTTTCCGGTGACCAAAACGGGACTTCCCATATATGAATGTTTACCTCCGGACCATTCCAGAACTCCTCGTGACGTCGAGGATCTCATCCAGGACTCCGAACAACATTCGGTAACCACACATATCTATTCCCTATAACCCTAGCGTCATCGAACCTTAAGTGTGTAGACCCTACGGGTTCGGGAACCATGCAGACATGACCGAGACAATTCTCCGGCCAATAACCAACAGCGGGATCTGGATACTCATGTGGGCTCCAACATGTTCCATGATGACCTCATCGGATGAACCACGATGTCAAGGATTCAATCAATCCCATATACGATTCCCTTTTGTCTATCGGTATAGCACTTGCCCGAGATTCGATCGTCGGTATACCGATACCTTGCTCAATCTCGTTACGGCAAGTCTCTTTACTCGTTCCGTAACACATCATCCCGTGATAAACTCCTTGATCACATTGTGCACATTATGATGATGTCCTACCGAGTGGGCCCAGAGATACCTCTCCATCACACGGAGTGACTAATCCCAGTCTCGATTCGTGCCAACCCAACAGACACTTTCGGAGATACCCGTAGTGCACCTTTATAGCCACCCGGTTATGTTGTGACGTTTGGTACACCCAAAGCATTCCTACGGTATCCGGGAGTTGCACAATCTCATGGTCTAAGGAAAACATACTTGATATTTAGAAAAGCTTTAGCATACGAACTACACGAAATTATGCTAGGCTTAGGATTGGGTCTTGTCCATCACATCATTCTCCTAATGATGTGATCCCGTTATCAATGACATCCAATGTCCATGGTCAGGAAACTGTGACCATCTGTTGATCAACGAGCTAGTCAACTAGAGGCTTACTAGGGACATGGTGTTTGTCTATGTATCCACACATGTATCTGAGTTTCCTATCAATACAATTCTAGCATGGATAATAAACAATTATCATGAACAAGGAAATATAATAATAACCAATTTATTATTGCCTCTAGGGCATATTTCCAACACTTAGCAGGGGAATAGATACTCAAGTGTAGGCACAACAAAACAGTAGCATGGTCATCATGATGAAATGAAAGCAGATATGGAGTACAAGTAGCGTGTAAACAGGATAAGCAGGGTGAAGTCTGAGGACTGAAGAAATAGGGTTGAGGAAATTGAGAAAGTCTTCATTCAAAGTCTTCAAACAGTACATATCAAGTTCATCAACACATGAATGAGTAAATGGAAGGGTTGAGGAAATAGAACCAGTAAGCTTGGTGAAGAAAATGATTTGCTAGACTAGTTCCAACTGCTGTGACAGTTGTACGTCTGGTTGGGGCGGCTAGGTATTCAACGCTGAGGACACATAGTCCCAGACACCCTGTCCTGGACACATAGTCCAAGACACTTAGTACTCACCGTATTCCACTTGAGCTAAGGTCACACAGACCTTGCCCAATCACTCGTGGTAAGTCTTCACTGGTGACTTCCAAACCTTCACAGACTTGGTCACTTGGCGATCCACAATTCCTCTTGGATGCTCTAGACCACTAATGCCTACCCGTCTAGAAGATCACAGTCTTCAAAGTTAATAAGCGTTTGTTCCACATAGGAACACTCTCTTCAGTGATGTCCAATCACTTTGGGGTTTTAGGTGTTGGGGTTTTGGGTTTTTCCTCACTTGATGATTTTCGCTCAAAGTCCACGGAGGATGGGTTGCTCTAATGACAAGTGTCAGTTTCTCTCAGAGCAGCCAACCAACTAGTGGTTGTAGGGGGCGGCTATTTATAGCCTAGGGAGAATCCCAACATGAAAGACATAAATGCCTTCAATTATATGACCGTTAGGTGGATATGATATTTTGGGACAGCTGGCGCATAGCACAACAACGGTCGGAAATTTGAGCTCTCACATTCCTCAGGGCTATCATGTTCCTCACTTGTAGGCAATCCGCACCGGCGAATTCCTAACTCCTCAGTCAGAACAAATTCCTCAGAGAGTAGAAGAACTCCGTCTCTATCACTGAAGAAATTGACTGAACTGTATGAGATTTCCAATGGCTTCACTTGAAGGGATTAGGTAGTGTAGGCTTTGAGTTGAGCATCACTTGGAAATGTGTTTCCTTAGTTTTACCTCGACCTCCTTTAACAATACGGTGTTTCCTATGACTAAATTAAGAGAAAATGAAACTACGAAAACAGAAGTCTTCACGCTTCATAATCCTCGCATGAATATCCAAGTCTTCAAGGTCACACCAATTTCCTCATTTTCAAAGTCTTCAAGAAAACCAAAGTCTTCAACTGAAGACATACATTTGTAGGGGTCGACTTTCTTTGTAAATATCAAACTCCTCATAGACTTATTGTACCTGTGTACACTAACAAACACATTAGTCCCTTAACCTATAACTCTTCAATACACCAAAATCACTAAGGGGCACTAGATGCACTTACAATCTCCCCCTTTTTGGTGATTGATGACAAATAGGTTAAGTTTTCAACGGGGATAAACATATGAAGTGTAACAACTGATATTGAGGAATTTGATTACAAGATATAGAAGAACTCTCCTAGAAGATGTGCATATTTGAGGATTTTGCTCGAGTAGCAAATGCACATTGTAGAGTAATATCATGGAGATCTCCCCCTATATCTTCTAATTCATACACGCATTTTGTCACATCCCTAGCTAGCACTTGCATTTGGACCTGATTAGAGTGTGCATCATGTTTACTTTCAATTAAACTTGAAATGGGATTAACAGAAACCCCAGCACCCCTCCCCTAATAACTAGGGTTTGATAAAATATTTTCCAATGTACCCAAAATGCCCTTCAAATTGTTCATCATCTCTGCCTTGGTCTTAAACCTCTGCCAAAAATGGTGCACATTTTTCTGGGACAATCTAGGGTTTGGATTAAATCATATGGTATTTGAATTTGGGCATTTAAATACTTTTAAATATTTTAAATGCTCAAATAATCATGAACTATAATGTTTCCTACTGTTCATATTATATACAGTAGGTATGACAAGTGTCATGAGTTATAAAAATGTTTAGGCATTTTTATTAATTGAACAAAGCTGCAAAAGAAATGTAACAGAACAGAAAATAGGAAAAGGAAAATAGGAAGAAGTACTTACCTCGGCCCAGCCCTGTAGCAAGCCGGCCCAGCCCACCAGCCCTCCTCCTGTCGTCTTCCTCCTCGCGCCAGAAGGACGCGCGCGTGGCCGCCGCGCGCCGGCACGCGCCCGGCCACCTCCAGGCTGCTTGCCTGCCTCCCCGATGGCCTGGATGACTCCACGAGTCGACACGCAGCTGCCCCGACCGCTCTCACTTCTCCCCCTCGTCTCCTTCGCCCTCCCCTGGCTCTTTCTCCTCCATCACCGAGCCGCCGTCGCCGCCGCTCGCCGTAGCCGCACTCAGAGCCACCCCCTCGCCCCGTGAGTGTGTCCAGAGGATCCGCCGCGTCGTCCTCTTCCTCCTCGCTGAGCCACGAGCCACCAGAAGCCCTGCAACGACCCCACTCCGTCGTCCCCTTCCTCGGATCGCCGGAGTACCTCACCGCCGTTACGAAGCTACAGCGCGTCCCCGACCCCGCCGTCGAGCTCATTAGCACCGCAGTGAGCTTCTACGTCGAACCCCTCCTTCCTCCGTTCCTTTTGCACCGTGTAGCCGCCGTTCTGTTGATCACCGAAACGCACCGCCGCCGTGCTCGCCGCCGACGATGTTCCGGTGACCATTTGGTCACGGGCACCCGTCCAACACACTCACCACAGCACGTAGATGCGAACGGTGCTACGCACGCATCGCCTAGGCCCCTGCAGCCGCATCTCCACACACGCCCGACGCCGGTCGCCGCCGTCGAGCTTGTTGCCGTCGTCTCCGGCCACCCCAGGTCCGGCGACCACCACCATTCGACGCGCAAGAGCAAGAGCTCTCCAACGCGCCTAGCCACAGCTCGAACCGTGCACCACAGACGTTTTCCGAAGCGCGCCGCCGCGTTTGGCCTCGCCGGCGGCTAAACGCCGGCGAGTTGGACCTGTTTTGACCACGGGTTTGACCCCCTGGGTCAATGACATGTGGGCCCTGCCCGCAAGTCAAACCTAGTTTAGGTGTTAATTTAATTTTAATTAGTTAATTAGTTTAGTCACTGACACGTGGGCCCTGGCCCCACTGACAGCTAATTAGTTTTAGATTAACTCTAATTAACTCAGTTAATTAGCTGTGACACTGACATGAGGGACCCACTGGTCAGGTTTGACCTGGACTGGCCCTGTTGACTGCCTGACGTCAGCATGATGTCATGCTGACGCAGTAAGGGTTTTTCTGGGATTTTTAGATTTAATAATAATTCAGGAAATTCCAGAAAATACCCAAAACTTCTAAAAATCATATAAAATCAACCATAGCTCAGATGGAAAAGATTTATATATGAAAAATGATCAGAAAAATCCAATCTTTCTAATGGCACTGGTTTCATGCATGTTTGAACAAGTTAACTTGCTTTATACATCAAAAACATGATTATGCACTTATTTAAATAATAGTTTGAACTTCAATTTGAATCCTTGATTCAAATAGGTTCAAACCCTTCTGGTTCTAGTTACATTAGCCAACACACATGCATCTTGCAATGTCATGAGCATGCATCATATTGTTGCATTTGTTTGTTAATGATTGTATCGTCAGTATTTCCTGTGTTAGGTCCTGCTCCCGAGGATACTGCCGCGTATCCAGTTGAAGAGCAGTACCCGACAACTACCTTGTCAGGCAAGCAAACATTGATCATTCCGATACAAGCCCAATCTTCTCGCTCCTGCTCTCTTTTACTGCTTTAAGGCAACAGCGTGTGAACTGCTACTTGCTGCGGTAGTTGAACCCTATCCCTTGCATGACCTGTCATTGCCACAGTAAATAGTTGAAACCCACTAGCATGTGTAGGAGTTGATTGAGCCATGTGATGTGTGATCCACCATGCTATTTACTTATGTTGCCTGCTATGCTTAGAGTTGTGTCTGGTCTAGTTCATCTGGGTGATGGATCAGAGTGAAATGATCTTACCGATAAAGAGAGGGAAGTGTGGAATACGCTTGGTAAAGGTATCGATGAAAGGCCATGTAGGAGTACATGGTGGGTTGTTTCATTGGAATCGTCCATAGGACCCGAGATATGTGTGTGTGATTCAAGTTACAGTTACTACCACACATTGGGCCCTGAAATATGACCCCGCTCGACTTATTGACTGCCCTTGTACTCTGTCCAGGAGTTGCAACTAGTTTCTGGTGTTTATAGTTTACTGGAGGTCGTGCGCAGCGCTGACCCTCGAGGTGGGCTGTGATGTGACAGGTACGTGGCACGGTGTACCAGTTGCCCGTTTGGTGACTCGGGAACCCTGTACACATCGTTTGGGGCCGTGAGCGACACCCCGGCCGGATCTCCCCACGGATGGAACCCAAATAGGTGATAAACCTGGACGAGAGACTTGAGTGGTTGGTTAGGTCGTGGTCTACACCCACGTCGGCTTTCGCTTGAAGTCTGCCGAGCACATGTCGTGTGCAGACGCTAACCGGTGAAAACATGTGTGAAGAAGTACACCCCTGCAGGGTTATCAAACTATTCGAATAGCCGTTGTTCGCGGTACGAACTACTTGGTTGCTCTTACAGTTCATAGACAAGTTGATGGTTACTACTAAAAGCCTCAAGATAAGCGTGAGTGCCGTGGATGGCCCTTCCGTAGGATGATGGAGGAGGATCCTCGGTAGTGTATTGATGTGGTGATTAGTGGACTCGTGTTCGAGATAACATCTTGCAATCCATTGAGAGTTGTAGTATAGGTTAGCCAAGGTCAAAGCTGGCATTCTGCTATAAACTCCACTACCCCCTTTGATAATGTTGCATGTATGATAGGTTCTGTGGTAAGACTTGCTGAGTACCTTTGTACTCATGTTTGTTTAATAACTGTTGCAGAGGAGAACCCTGCCCCTGCTGATGGGTTCTACATAGACGTTGACGTCGACGAGTAGCTTGACACCCAGACGATGATCTGGAGCTTGTGAAGGGCCTTGTAGATAGTCAGGCTACACCAAGCATGTTTTATTTTCTAAGTTGTCTGTACTCAGACATGTAGCTTCCGCTTGTGCTTGTATGACTGTATGACTTGAGTGATGGGTCATGTGACCCCTACCTGTATGGATATGTTATGTATGGCTCTTGGAGCCTTTTAAATAAAGTACTTTGAGTCATAGAGTTCTATTGTGATGCAATGTTGTATTTGCACATATTGAGCATATTGCGTGTATGATTGAAATGCTTGGTATGTGTGGGATCCGACACCTAGTTGTATTCCTTTGGTAGCCTACCTTACAGGGAAATGCCTCCTAGTGATTCCAATGAGCCTTGGTAGCTTGCTACTGCTCGGAACACGTAGGCTGGCCGGCATGTGTCCTTCTTCGTTCCTGTGTCTGTCCCTTAGGGGAAATGTCACGCGTTGTTCCTTTAAGTCCATGTAGCTTGCTACGACTTGGGTTCATACGTTGATGACCGACACGTTCGTTGCTGGGTCATGGATGCCTGTCTCTGTAATTTAGTGCCACTTTTGGTTTATAACTAGCCTTGTCGGCCCGGATTCTCTGTCATATGGATGCTAGCGACACTGTCATATACGTGTGCCAAAATGCGCAAACGGTCCCGGGCCAGGTAAGGTGGCACCCGTGGGGTTACCGTGCGTGAGGCCACAAAGTGATATGACGTGTTACAGCTAGATCGGTGTGACTTAGGATCGGGGTCCTGACAGCGTTGGCATCAGAGCTGGACTGCCTGTAGGTTTCTCAAGCCAAACTGGTGGCCGTTGAGTCTAGAAAAATTCTTAGTTATATGTAGGGGAATTGATTGTGGAAGGGAACGTAAGGCTCTTTTTACTCCTTTACCTTATGCCCTTCTGATCTGAGTCTGTCTATTCTTTCTACGGGGAATTAGGACTAGGCCTCTTATCCTTACTAGGTTCACGTGTTACTAATCCGTAGACTCTTAGGATTGTTGGTTTCAAGCCTCAGTTCAGTTTCTATCCTTTTGAGTATGATGATTGTTGAACCCGGAACCTTGATATGGAATTGTTGAGTGGCTATGCTATCATTTGTATGATGTCTCAAATCTTTGTTTGAGCATTTACAGTTGTTATGCTGCCCGATTTCTTTCAGAAACACTAATGCCTTTGCATTATTTTGTGTTTCAGATGTCTGGCCGCATCCCTCACCAAGTGGTTCGTTTGACTCGGTGCATTAATGTGCCCGGTCACACGGCCATGCTAGTCCGTGTGCTGACTGAGACCGGTTATCGCTGGTATCCTGAATACACCGTGGAGGAACAGTATCGGGATTTTAATCAAAGTCAGTATTTCTGCACAGTCCGGATATACCCCTCATATCCCGGAGCTAATGATCCCATCCATTGGTCTTATGGACTCGGGATTACCATCGAGATGGCAGTGCAGGATGCCGCTTATTCGATGATGACCATTCTCCGTGCTAGGCATGCCCTGTTGCTGAACACTGAGTTCTGTTACATGCCAGCTTCACTCCCCGGAGAGGAAGGCTACTACACTGGTCTGTATACTGATGCTGCTCATGAAGAGCCACTGCTTCAGACTACTGTTCAGATGTTGGAGGATAGGGACCATGAGGTCCGTGCCCTCCGAATGGAGCTGTATAACACTCGAGCCGCTCACTGGACTACTTTGACACGGCTTGCACCTGCTATGCACGCCGGATATCTGGACATGCGGGATTTGTACCCCGTGCGGACTCGTCTGCCTGATCGCATGGATTGGCGTGACGTTGGGGGTATTACACCTCCACGTGGGCGTCGGTTACCACCAGCATCGGGACCGAGACCACATCCATGCCCTTATGGTCCACAGCCTTCGAGTGCTCGCGAGTTCCAAGATCCGTCTGTACCACTTCCAGGCTACGGTGGTAATCTTTACGAGGATTACTACGCGAATGTCTGAGCTAGTCCGTGGTAGTAGTAGTAATGTAGTAGTTGTATTTCCACAGTCCTGCGCGTCTTGTGGAATATGACTTAGTGTGTACTGAATTCCGGAGGTGTAGTTAAATAATGTATAGGAGCTTGGAATGCCTCTGATGGGATGTATCGTCTTTCATCGCAGTTGTACTTTAGCCCTGGCTTGTACTAAACTTTGTATGGTGTGTATGACCACTGGTGTATATATAGCAGTTCCTATATTACCATGTCGTATGGATGAACATCTCTGCATTCTGTGTCATCCATTACATTCTGCACTTCTATGTCAAATTTTTGCCATCCTTGTCTAAACCGTTGTTTTGTTTTCCTAGGATGGTCAACACTCGCAACACTCCTGCTACTCAGGAGCAGGGTGAGGCTAGTGGGGCTAGAGATGGAAATCTGCCCCAGCCACCCTCTTTGGCGGAAGTTATGCTTGAAGCAGAACGGAACAAGAGAGAGACCAACCGTCTGCTGGAACGCATAGAGCAGAACACTGGGTTCCGTCAGAGGAATGACGTGGTGTCAATCCACGATTTTATCAAGATGTGTCCACCAAAGTTCCATCACTCCACTGAACCTCTGGATGCTGATGAATGGCTACGTAGTATCACCCACAAGCTACACTCTGCCCGTGTGGCCGAAGCTGACAAGGTTATCTACGCCGCCTACCATCTTGAGGGCCCTGCCAGTCTTTGGTGGGAAAACTTTGAAGCTATGCGTCCTGCTGGCCAAGTCACTACCTGGGTTGAGTTCAGTGAGGCATCCCGTGAACATCACATTCCGGAAGGTCTCATGGATCGCAAGCGGGAGGAATTCTGCAATTTCACCCAGGGCCGTTTAACTGTGGATGGTTATAGTCGTGAGTTTGGTAATCTGGCACGCTATGCACCTGAGGAAGTATCCACCGATGCCAAGAAACAGGCGAGGTTCCGCAAGGGACTCAGCCCCGAACTTCGTCGAGATCTGCGTCTGCACGAGTGCACCTCCTTCCAGAAGTTAGTTAACAAGGCTATCAGTGCTGAGACAGGCCAGACCGACTTCGAGGCCACCCGCAAGCATACTCGAGATTTTGGTTCCTCATCCGGCTCTGGCTCTCACAAGCGTCGTGTGTGGGTTCCTAACACTGCTCTGCCACCCAAGTACACACCGAGGCCATCCTATGAGGCGCCTCGCCCAACTCAACAGTTTGCACCTGCTAAGACCTATGGAGGTCCACCCTCCAACTTTGCTCCACGCACCACTACTGTGACATGTTTCAAGTGTGGAGAACCGGGACACTACATGCGTGATTGTCCCCAGAATCAGCCAGGAAAACCCGTTGGCCGTGGTAAGCCAACCGGCAAGGTGAACTATGTCAAGCCAATCCCCACTGCACGTGGTCATGTCAATTATGTTTATGCTGAAGAAGCTTATGAGGATCCTAACGTCGTCCTTGGTACGCTTCTGGTAAACTGCCATCCGGCATCTGTTCTTTTCGATACTGGAGCATCCCATTCGTTCATATCTGAGAGCTATGCTCGATTGCACAACATGACTTTTTGTGACATGCCTACTTCCATGGTTATTCAAACTCCTGGATTAAAGTGGCAAACCTCTAGGGTAAGCCATGGAAATGAAATCCTTGTCGATAGACTTGTTTTCCTTGCTTCTTTAATCGCTCTCAAGTCCTCAGACTTAAATATCATTTTGGGTATGGATTGGATGACAACCCATTACGCCAAAATTGATTGCTTTACTAGGACCGTTCAACTTACACATCCATCCGGCAAGATAGTCAATGTCTTGACCCGAATGGCTGAACGTCAGCTCTACTCTCTTAATGCCAGCCCTCTACCAGAACTCGAAGATATCCCGGTAGTCTGTGACTTCCCGGATGTTTTTCCAGAAGAACTGCCAGGAGTTCCACCTGACAGAGATGTCGAGTTCGTGATAGATCTTATTCCTGGAACTGTCCCAATCTCTAGGAGACCCTATAAGATGGCACCACTAGAATTAGCTGAGCTAAAGAAACAACTCGATGAGTCCTTGCAAAAGGGTTTCATCCGTCCTAGTTCTTCCCCTTGGGCTTGCCCCGTCCTCTTCGTCAAGAAGAAGGATGGAACGGAGCGGATGGTTGTAGATTATTGACCTGTCAATCTGGTCACCATAAAGAATAAGTATCCGCTTCCCAGGATCAACGACCTGTATGATCAGCTCGCTGGATCCTCAGTCTTCTCTAAGATGGATTTGAGGTTGGGCTACCATCAAATCAAAATCAAGAACGGGGACATTCCTAAAACGGCTTTCGTTACTCGTTATGGCCAATATGAGTACACCATCATGTCCTTCGGATTAACCAATGCCCAGCTACCTTTTCTCGGTTAATGAATTCTATATTCATGGAGTATTTGGATAAATTCGTCGTGGTATACCTCGATGATATACTCATTTTCTCCAAGAATAAGGAAGATCATGCCGCGCATTTAAGGCTGGTATTGACGAAGCTTCGAGAGCACCGCCTTTATGCCAAATTCTCTAAATGTGAATTTTGGTTGCCAGAAGTAACCTATCTAGGTCATGTGATCTCTGGCAAGGGTATTGCTGTCAATCCCGAGCGAGTTCAAGCCGTCCTTGATTGGACTCCCCCTGAATCAGTCAAGCAAGTTAGGAGTTTTCTTGGCTTAGCGAGCTATTGCCGATGTTTCGTCGAGAATTTCTCCAAGGTTGCTAAACCTCTAACCGAACTCCTCAAGAAAGATAAAAAGTTTGAGTGGACCCCACAGTGCGAGTCCAGTTTTCAGGAACTGAAAAGACGCCTGACATCTGCACCTGTACTGGTACCACCAGACATTTCCAAGGATTTTATAATCTATTGCGACGCCTCGCGACAAGGACTGGGTTGCATTCTCATGCAAGATCGTCAAGTGATTGCATACGCATCCCGACAGTTGCGTCCACATGAGGATAACTATCCTACTCATGATCTAGAGCTTGCAGCTGTTGTCCATGCACTCAAAACATGGCGACATTACCTCCTTGGTAATCGCTGTGAAATCTTCACTGATCACCAAAGTTTGAAGTATATCTTCACCCAACCGGATCTAAATCTCAGGCAAAGACGTTGGGTTGAGTTGCTCACCGACTACGATTTAGGAATCACCTACACTCCTGGAAAGGCCAATGTCATGGCTGATGCACTAAGTCGTAAGTCATATTGTAACAATTTAATGTTACAACAAAGTCAACCACTTCTCCACGAGGAATTTCGTAAGCTTAACCTTCACATTGTTCCTCGAGGATTCCTTTCCACCTTGGTGGCGAAACCTACTCTTATGGATCAAATCATAGCTGCCCAGAAGCGTGATAAAGGTGTATCACGACTCCAAGAAAACATTGCTAGCGGACTCGCTAAAAGTTTCTCCATGGATGATCGAGGTGTTGTTTTCTTTGAGAACCGTGTAGTGGTTCCCAAGAACCACCATCTATGGCAATTAATCCTTAAGGAGGCTCATGAATCTCCTCTCACGATTCATCCCGGTAGTACCAAAATGTATCAAGACCTACGTCAAAGATTCTGGTGGACTAGGATGAAGAGAGAAATCACTCAGTTCATTGCTAACTGCGACGTTTGTCGTCGAGTCAAAGCAGAGCATCAACGGCCTGCTGGCACCCTTCAACCTTTAGCTATTCCTGAATGGAAATGGGATAAAGTTGGTATGGACTTCATCACCGGGTTTCCCAGGTCCAGGAAAGGGAATAATGCTATCCTCGTCGTTATCGACCGCCTCTCTAAAGTAGCTCATTTTCTACCTGTTCGAGAGAGTATTACCGCTAGCCAGCTAGCAGACTTATATATCTCTCGGATAGTATCACTACATGGTGTACCGTTGGAGATTAACTCAAACCGTGGAAGTATTTTCACCTCCCGATTTTGGGAAAGTTTCCAGAATGCTATGGGAACTCATCTCTCTTTCAGTACTGCCTTCCATCCGCAGTCAAGTGGTCAAGTGGAACGAGTCAATCAAATTCTGGAAGACATGCTTCGAGCCTCTGTCATTTCTTTCGGTATGGAATGGGAAAAGTGTCTTCCATTTGCCGAATTTGCTTATAACAATAGTTATCAAGCCAGCTTGGGTAAAGCCCCCTTCGAAGTTCTATATGGACGAAGGTGTCGAACACCTCTTAACTGGTCAGAGACCGGGGAAAGACAATTCTTTGGCCCCGATATGATCCAGGAAGCAGAAGAACAAGTTCGCATCGTTCGTGAGAGATTGAAAACAGCCCAGTCTCGCCAGAAGAGCCAATATGATAGTCATCATAAGGCTGTGACTTTTGAAGTCGGCGATAAGGCTTACCTTCGGGTTACTCCTCTTAAGGGAACCCATCGATTCGGTATCAAAGGCAAATTGGCCCCTCGTTACATCGGTCCTTTTCGCATTCTCGCCAAACGAGGAGAAGTTGCCTACCAGTTGGAACTACCTCCGCACCTCTCCAGAGTTCATGATGTTTTCCACGTTTCTCAACTCAGGCGTTGCTTCTCGGATCCTATCCGCGGAGTGGACCACGAAACGCTTGATCTCCAAGACAATCTCACATGTCGAGAATACCCCGTTCGTATTCTTGATCAAACCGAGCGCACCACTCGACGCCAAAATATCAAGTTTCTCAAGGTTCAATGGTCACATCATTCCGAGAGTGAAGCTACTTGGGAAAGGGAGGATCGTCTTCGACTTGAGTACCCCACCCTCTTTCCGGAGGAACCCGAATCTCAAGACGCGATTCTTTTAAGTGGGGGTGAGTTGTCACATCCCTAGCTAGCACTTGCATTAGGACCTGATTAGAGTGTGCATCATGTTTACTTTCAATTAAACTTGAAATGGGATTAACAGAAACCCCAGCACCCCTCCCCTAATAACTAGGGTTTGATAAAATATTTTCCAATGTACCCAAAATGCCCTTCAAAATGTTCATCATCTCTGCCTTGGTCTTAAACCTCTGCCAAAAATGGTGCACATTTTTCTGGGACAATCTAGGGCTTTGGATTAAATCATATGGTATTTGAATTTGGGCATTTAAATACTTTTAAATATTTTAAATGCTCAAATAATCATGAACTATAATGTTTCCTACTATTCATATTATATACAGTAGGTATGACAAGTGTCATGAGTTATAAAAATGTTTAGGCATTTTTATTAATTGAACAAAGCTGCAAAAGAAATGTAACAGAACAGAAAATAGGAATAGGAAAATAGGAAGAAGTACTTACCTCGGCCCAGCCCTGTAGCAAGCCGGCCCAGCCCACCAGCCCTCCTCCTGTCGTCTTCCTCCTCGCGCCAGAAGGACGCGTGCGTGGCCGCCGCGCGCCGGCACGCGCCCGGCCACCTCCAGGCTGCTTGCCTGCCTCCCCGATGGCCTGGATGACTCCACGAGTCGACACGCAGCTGCCCCGACCGCTCTCACTTCTCCCCCTCGTCTCCTTCGCCCTCCCCTGGCTCTTTCTTCTCCATCACCGAGCCGCCGTCGCCGCCACTCGCCGTAGCCGCACTCAGAGCCACCCCCTCGCCCCGTGAGTGTGTCCAGAGGATCCGCCGCGTCGTCCTCTTCCTCCTCGCTGAGCCACGAGCCACCGGAAGCCCTGCAACGACCCCACGCCGTCGTCCCCTTCCTCGGATCGCCGGAGTACCTCGCCGCCGTTACGAAGCTACAGCGCGTCCCCGACCCCGCCGTCGAGCTCATTAGCACCGCAGTGAGCTTCTACGTCGAACCCCTCCTTCCTCCGTTCCTTTTGCACCGTGTAGCCACCGTTCTGTTGATCACCGAAACGCACCGCCGCCGTGCTCGCCGCCGACGATGCTCCGGTGACCATTTCGTCACGGGCACCCGTCCAACACACTCACCACAACACGTAGATGCGAACGGTGCTACGCACGCATCGCCTAGGCCCCTGCAGCCGCATCTCCACACACGCCCGACGCCGGTTGCCGCCGTCGAGCTTGTTGCCGTCGTCTCCGGCCACCCCAGGTCCGGCGACCACCACCATCCGACGCGCAAGAGCAAGAGCTCTCCAACGCGCCTACCCACAGCTCGAACCGTGCACCACAGACGTTTTCCGAAGCGCGCCGCCGCGTTTGGCCTCGCCGGCGGCTAAACGCCGGCGAGTTGGACCTGTTTTGACCACGGGTTTGACCCCCTGGTTCAATGACATGTGGGCCCTACCCGCAAGTCAAACCTAGTTTAGGTGTTAATTTAATTTTAATTAGTTAATTAGTTTAGTCACTGACACGTGGGCCCTGGCCCCACTGACAGCTAATTAGTTTTAGATTAACTCTAATTAACTCAGTTAATTAGCTGTGACACTGACATGAGGGACCCACTGGTCAGGTTTGACCTGGACTGGCCCTGTTGACTGCCTGACGTCAGCATGATGTCATGCTGACGCAGTAAAGGTTTTTCTGGGATTTTTAGATTTAATAATAATTCAGGAAATTTCAGAAAATACCCAAAACTTCTAAAAATCATATAAAATCAACCATAGCTCAGATGGAAAAGATTTATATATGAAAAATGATCAGAAAAATCCAATCTTTCTAATGGCACTGGTTTCATGCATGTTTGAACAAGTTAACTTGCTGTATACATCAAAAACATGATTATGCACTTATTTAAATAATAGTTTGAACTTCAATTTGAATCCTTGATTCAAATAGGTTCAAACCCTTCTGGTTCTAGTTACATTAGCCAACACACATGCATCTTGCCATGTCATGAGCATGCATCATATTGTTGCATTTGTTTGTTAATGATTGTATCGTCGGTATTTCCTGTGTTAGGTCCTGCTCCCGAGGATACTGCCGCGTATCCAGTTGAAGAGCAGTACCCGACAACTACCTTGTCAGGCAAGCAAACATTGATCATTCCGATACAATCCCAATCTTCTCGCTCCTGCTCTCTTTTACTGCATTAAGGCAACAGCGTGTGAACTGCTACTTGCTGCGGTAGTTGAACCCTATCCCTTGCATGACCTGTCATTGCCACAGTAAATAGTTGAAACCCACTAGCATGTGTAGGAGTTGATTGAGCCATGTGATGTGTGATCCACCATGCTATTTACTTATGTTGCCTGCTATGCTTAGAGTTGTGTCTGGTCTGGTTCATCTGGGTGATGGATCAGAGTGAAATGATCTTACCGATAAAGAGAGGGAAGTGTGGAATACGCTTGGTAAAGGTATCGATGAAAGGCCATGTAGGAGTACATGGTGGGTTGTTTCATTGGAATCGTCCATAGGACCCGAGATCTGTGTGTGTGATTCAAGTTACAGTTACTACCACACATTGGGCCCTGAAATATGACCCCGCTCGCCTTATTGACTGCCCTTGTACTCTGTCCAGGAGTTGCAACTAGTTTCTGGTGTTTATAGTTTACTGGAGGTCGTGCGCAGCGCTGACCCTCGGGGTGGGCTGTGATGCGATAGGTACGTGGCACGGTGTACCGGTTGCCCGTTTGGTGACTCGGGAACCCTGTACACATCGTTTGGGGCCATGAGCGACACCCCGGCCGGATCTCCCCACGGATGGAACCCAAATAGGCGATAAACCTGGACGAGAGACTTGAGTGGTTGGTTAGGTCGTGGTCTACACCCACGTCGGCTTTCGCTTGAAGTCTGCCGAGCACATGTCGTGTGCAGACGCTAAGTGGTGAAAACATGTGTGAAGAAGTACACCCCTGCAGGGTTATCAAACTATTCGAATAGCCGTTGTTCGTGGTACGAACTACTTGGTTGCTCTTACAGTTCATAGACAAGCTGATGGTTACTACTAAAAGCCTCAAGATAAGCGTGAGTGCCGTGGATGGCCCTTCCGTAGGATGACGGAGGAGGATCCTCGGTAGTGTATTGATGTGGTGATTAGTGGACTCGTGTTCGAGATAACATCTTGCAATCCGTTGAGAGTTGTAGTATAGGTTAGCCAAGGTCAAAGCTGGCATTCTGCTATAAACTCCACTACCCCCTTTGATAATGTTGCATGTATGATAGGTTCTGTGGTAAGACTTGCTGAGTACCTTTGTACTCATGTTTGCTTAATAACTGTTGCAGAGGAGAACCCTGCCCCTGCTGATGGGTTCTACATAGACGTTGACGTCGACGAGTAGCTTGACACCCAGACGGTGATCTGGAGCTTGTGAATGGCCTTGTAGATAGTCAGGCTACACCAAGCCTGTTTTATTTTCTAAGTTGTCTGTACTCAGACATGTAGCTTCCGCTTGTGCTTGTATGACTGTATGACTTGAGTGATGGGTCATGTGACCCCTACCTGTATGGATATGTTATGTATGGCTCTTGGAGCCTTTTAAATAAAGTACTTTGAGTCATAGAGTTCTGTTGTGATGCAATGTTGTATTTGCACATATTGAGCATATTGCGTGTATGATTGAAATGCTTGGTATGTGTGGGATCCGACACCTAGTTGTATTCCTTTGGTAGCCTATCTTACAGGGAAATGCCTCCTAGTGATTCCAATGAGCCTTGGTAGCTTGCTACTGCTCGGAACACGTAGGCTGGCCGGCATGTGTCCTTCTTCGTTCCTGTGTCTGTCCCTTAGGGGAAATGTCACGCGTTGTTCCTTTAAGTCCATGTAGCTTGCTACGACTTGGGTTCATACGTTGATGACCGACACGTTCGTTGCTGGGTCATGGATGCCTGTCTCTGTAATTTAGTGCCACTTTTGGTTTATAACTAGCCATGTCGGCCCGGATTCTCTGTCATATGGATGCTAGCGACACTTTCATATACGTGTGCCAAAATGCGCAAACGGTCCCGGGCCAGGTAAGGTGGCACCCGTGGGGTTGCCGTGCGTGAGGCCGCAAAGTGATATGACATGTTACAGCTAGATCGGTGTGACTTAGGATCGGGGTCCTGACACATTTCACATATGATTTGAAGAATTTGAAATGCATGATGAAATACAGTGTCTAACAAAATTCAGCATGCGTGCATTAAGCATGCAGAAAGAAGTTCAAAAAGTGTCAGACCACCATCGGACTTTAGTTTACAACTCATCAGAGCAAACACCTCAGAAGAACGAGAGTTGTAACTAAACGATAATATAGCCCAATAAGAGACCCGTTTGAATACTAACTCAAATTTATCCCCTTTGTCATCAAATGACCAAAAGGGACGAAAACTCAGGACTAACGCCCCTGAAGAATATCATCATGATGTCGATGGAGGAGCGCCAGCATTGTTGGGGTCGTCCGTTGATGTAGGGCCTGTCGTAGTGTCTTCCAAATCTTCAGCTTCATCCGTCATGCGCGATGAGGAAAAAGAACTTGTGACCAGCTGAGGAACTTTGACTTTCTTGAATTTCTTCAAAGGTGGCTAAGACCAGTCAAAGTCTTGTTGGAATTCCATCTCCTTGAGTTCTTCAGCACTGAAGTGATGTGAAAGAATAGCCCAAGTGCGATTGAAGATTTCATGTGCATAGTAGTGATTCTTCTTCACAGTGTTCTGTGTGACAATCATGTTCTAAAGAATTGAAGCAAACTACCATTTGACCCACTTGTGATTTCGATCAACTTTATGATGAAGACTTAAGAGAAGATCACGGTCAGTCATCACTCGTGGAACAGTTGCTTGAGGAATTTGCTTTGAAGCATTTGCGGTAGTGTCTTGGGTTGCAAAGTCATCATCGGTAGAATAAGATGCAGTTTTGCGAATCTGGCCATCCAATGGATGAGTATCTTCATCAATGATAGCAGCTTTGCCCTTTCTGTCAACCGAGTAAATGGTCCGCTTGAGGACTTCAACATGAGGCAAATAGTTGAGGCGATTCTGAAAGTCAGCCTTGTATGCAATTGAAGACCTTATTCTGATGAATCTCATAATCCAGGGAGCATAAGGCTTCAACTCAAAAGGTGACAGTGCAACATTCGCCAAAGTCCTCATGAAGAAATTGTGATAATTGATGGGAATCCCATGCATGATATAGAACAACAGATTCTTCATGAGGACAACAATGTATTCTTCTTCAGAGTTGTGGCCCTTAATTGGACTGAGGGTTTTGGTGAGAATGCGGTAGATGCTCCTTGGTACATAAAGCAAATCCTTCACAATGAAGGTTGTCCTTGGAGATTGGCCAGCCTTCAAAGACTTCATCGGCACTTGCATCAGATGATTTTGAAGTTCAGGTTCGTCATAGATTTTTCTTGCGCCGTCAGCAGGAGGGTGAACTGGGATGGTATGAAGCAATTCAGATGCTGGTGCTTTGCAGTGAGTATTTTCACACATCCAGTCCAACACCCATGAATTCACATCATTTACATCACCAGTGAGATGCAAATTGGCATAGAACCGAAGAATGAGTTCTTCATTTCAGTCACAGATGTCAGACCAGAAACTTAGAAGCCCTGTTTCGTGAAGTAAATTTAGCACAGGCTCAAAGCAAGGGATGGACTCCATGTCAACATGAGGAATTTTACGATGCTCAAATACCTTATTCTTGACGTATAGCAGTGAAGAATAGAAATTCATCAGAGTTGTTGTCCAGAACCGATTGCGACGAAGTCTTGCTGAGCATAAGGGTTGAATTCAGTGAAGAATTGATGTTCAGCGAAGAAATCACTAGCCTTGAACTTCTGCTTTGTTGCATGAGGGTTCTTCTGCTTGAGCTGAAGATCAATAGATGATGACTTTGCAGCCTCTTGATGCAAAACTTCTGGAGCTGCTGCCCGAGGAATTGAAGCTTCAGGTTCTTCAGCAGTGGTTGGTTGTTCAATTTCTTCAGCTGTTGCAGATGGAGCTTCTTCAGGAAAGGACAAAAGTGGAGTGTGAAGTTCTTCAGAGCCCGCATGAATTTCTTCAGTTTGAGCAGGGGAGTGAGGAACTTGCTGCAGTGGTGTGGTCAATGGTGAATTTGGATGAATCTTCTCCCAATAATCATCATTGAGCAACGGAGGCATAGATCCAATATACACATCTTCATCTTCTTCCATTTCCTCAACGCCAGCCTCTTCAGAAGTGAACTGAGGCATGTGCGATGATACCAGAGGGGTTGAAGGGATATCATTTCATCATCCAACTGCTCTGAAGACGCAGCAGAAGGATTCTCTTTAGTAGTGTCATTGGGAATGTTATAATCCTCACCAAAGGGAACAATCTCCTTTGATGACACAACCGAAATAGGATTCTCTTTAGCAGTATCTTGGCGATCCAACTGATCCAAGCACCGAACGTGTGGCACCTCCACATTCAGCACTGACGTCCCATGAGCTCTTGATCCAGTTGAGCTTCACGAGAGAGTTTCATCCGCATGACGGCGTGGTTACGGAGATGATGAAGTTACTGGCGCAGGGCTTCGCCTAAGCAGTGCAACGATATGACCGAGGTGTGTTTCTGTGGAGGGGGCACCGCACATGGCTAAAACTATGTTGCTTGTGTGTTCTAGGGTGCCCCCCTGCCCCTATATATAAAGGAGGAAGGGGGGAGGCCGGCCGACCCTTGGGCGCGCCAAGGAGAGGGAGGAGTCCTCCTCCTAGTAGGAGTAGGACTCCCCCTTTCCCAGTCCAACTAGGAGGTGGAAGGGGGAAGGAAGGTGAGGCAAGAGGAGAAGGAAAGGGGGGGCGCCCCCTCCCTAGTCTAATTCGGACTCCCTATAGGGAGGGGCCGCGGCTGCCCCTTGTGGGCTGCCTCACCTTTTCCCTACGGCCCATGTAGGCCCAATAGTCCCCC